>CM060731.1:60257932-60896800 GCA_030704615.1 Takakia lepidozioides
TCTGACCTTCATCATTTTTTGCACTGTTGTGGCATCATACCCCTGCCAGCTGCAGCATAGATGTTGGAGAGCAGCACTTGCAGCATCCTGTTAATCCCACTTGAGAATCCATGTTGCTGCACGTTCTGCCAACTCCACATTGCCATGAATTCTGCAGGCACCAAGCAAGGCCTTTGAAACCACAGCATCTGGTTCGGTTGATATTCTGTTAATGAGGTCCTCTGCTTCTTCCAAGTGCCCTGCTCGGCATAGAAGGTCCACCATGCAGCCAAAATGCTCCCTTGTAGGAGTGAGGCCATAATCTCGACTAAGGGAATCCCAGTAGTGTCTGCCTTCATCCACAAGGCCCACATGGCTAGATGCAGACAGGATACATACAAAAGTTATACCATTTGGCTTCAACCAGCCTTCATGTTGCATTTGTTTGAATAAACTTAGGGCTTGTTTACCAAACACATGCTGGACATATCCTGCAATCGTGGCATTCCATGAGACCACCTCTCGTTGAGCCATATTATGAAACACCCGATTAGTATCATTTATGCCCCCGCATTTGGCATACATGTCAACCAAGGCAGTATCCACAATGACATCTGGCAGAATTCCAGATTTCATGATCTCAGAATGGACCTGTTTTCCTTCTCCAGGACTGCCAGGCTGGCACAAGCTTTACGAAAACAAAGGTGACCTTGTTGGTTTTTGTCCCTTCCTGTATCATCCCCTCATGAGTGTTCAAAGCCTCCCTACCACACTCATGCTGGGCATATCCTGCGATCATTGCATTCCATGAGACCACATTTGGCTGAGCCATATTGTCGAACACTCGTCGCGCATCCTTCATGTTCCCACATTTGGCATACATGTGGACCAGTACAGTGTCCAGAACGACATTTGGCACAATTCCGGCCATCATGGCATGAACTTCTATACCTTTTTCCAAGGCTGCCAGGCTGGCACAAGCATTGAGAACCCTAGCAAATGTGAGTTGATTGGGATTCACATCTTCCCCGATCATTCCTTGTAGATTTCTGAAGCCTTACCATAACCAAGCTGAGCATATCCTGTGATCATTGCGTTCCATGAAACCACATCCCATTAATGCACAATAATGCACTCCAAAGGTGTGGACTGACTCACCAAATAGTTAAACTGACTTCCAGTAGTGCAAGAGGCACCCATATCAGTGACCTAATGCAGCTAGTCTCTGCTCCAATGCTCTGTAAGCAGACAACCTTCAAGGTAGTCCCCACTCCCCAACAGAGTCCTACCTGCACAAATCATCTCTCCCCACAGGATTTTCTTCAAGTGATAATCTTCTGTTTCATTACAAAATTCCACAGATCCAAGGGACAGGTATTGTTGCTGGCATGTTGTCTTCTACTGTACCTTCCCACACAACTAAGATGCCTGCATAAAATTAGAGTGATAGTTTTAACAACCAATGCTCCATCAAACATTGTTGCTGCCTGTTATCAGTAAGTATTGACAGTGATAGAAACTGAGGATAATTTTAAAAGAAGTGCAGACGTATCTGGGTGAATATACACTGTACAGGACAGTAAGGGACATATCAAGTCACTCGCACACTCGCAGCACAGTCTGGCATAAAGATCATAGAAGATCTCTGCTCATGCATCCTGTAATTCACAATCTGTCGTTATCCCCAGCCACAATGCACTAGTTACCTCAATTCCCAGTTGCCCATACGAGCTATGGTGATTTTATGGACATCCTTCACTCTCAGACAAGCTCAAGTTCATTCAAATCCCTGGGAAAACACAGAGGAAGCCACTTCGCTAGAACTTCGTAAACGACTGAGCACATTTCAAGACCCTGTTATCCAGGAATTGAATGACGAAAATGCACTTTCCCAATGCTTTAGAAAAGGGCACCTGCATAAACCCTATATGCTCCAAAAACATAGTGTGCACCATAACCTGAGCTTTTAAGTGTCAGATGCCCACTACTATCTAATGATAATAATCACTACATGTACTCTCAAAACACTGGCAGGTGGATCATGCAGCAATGGCCCATACCACTGCTACATACAGAGTACTTTCGCCTGGCATTCCACGTACGGGTCTAAGAGAGATGGGGAGATGGGCAGCTCACACACAACAAGTCCATGCTTATATGAGGCGGGGCGCTGGGGTCTATGGCCAGAAGGCTCAACATACATACTTCTATGAGTAGATTCTCTCACTTTCTCTCTTCCCTCTTCAGGAACATGAAGAACATTGTCCTGCACCTCTGTTCACCAACTTGAAAATCTATCCCCACATTCATTCCAGCACCCTTTTGGTGCAGATAAACTAGAACTGCTTGCCCACCTGGAGGCCCCTCCAGGTTTTCTTTAGTCGGTGGCTGCTGGGAATACTGTGAATTTCCCATCAGGCGCATGCGCTGCATTCACAAATCAGATAACCACCACATATCAGAGAGAGTGAGCTGCCTCCAAATCTCAGAAATAAATACAGCAACCTAGGGAGCAATTTATATCTCAAAGGGTGCCAATTGACAATGTCGTTGGAATAGCTGGATTGGGTTATCCATGGCTTACAAAAGCAGCCGACCATTGGTGGTTTTAACTGTTGGGGGAAGCCTCCTGGGAGTGAAAGTCTCGGAGCAGGTCACCGTGCCAGCAAAAAATGAAAGCTGTGGCTTTGCGGGAAATTTTGAGAACCACTGCTGCTTTGTACCCAGTACTTCTGAACACCCCACCCCTCACTCCACTCTCTCGAGTAGCAAACCATGGTCCCAGCTTACTACATACCCTCCAGCTCTGCCAGCCGCTCTGGAGAAGAAAGTTGATTGCAGATGGCAGGGCAGCCCTTGTGATGAGCCGATTATGGAACAAATGCAAGAACCCTGATTCGGTTCACATACTACAAACTGCAAAGGTGGTCATCCCTAACACTCGGCTCATCTTTCAGTTGTTTACATGTAGGGGTGTCATAACTCCAAACCCGAGACAGGAGGGAGGTGGAGACTTCAGCAATGCGTGAGACAATCTGGCATCTTCATATGAAGGCATCTATATGAAGAGGCCCACGAATACATAAATTGCCGCAGGGTCCACGCTCCCAGCTTCTTCTACGGATGCATTGTCCTGACAAGCCAACAAGAGATGATTGATCGCTGCCGACTCTGCGAGGCTCCGTTGCAACGTTACAACCAACACACAAAAATGACGACGATGACATGGCTGACGATGACGACGATGACGTGGCGAGGATGGCGTGGCTACGATGACGTGTTTACGCTGACGTGGTGGCGATGATGTGGCACTATGGCACCCTATTCCTGCTCCACGCTGTACTTAGTCTGAGACCTTCAGTCGTCGCTAGAATATTTCATTTTTATTTTATTCTTCTTTTCTGTAAGGAAAAATCTTTCGTCCAAATTATAAAGTCTCCTCATCATCTGAAATCACAGGACTCCCCTGCGTAGAATTTTGTATCTCACAAACAATTTGGAAGGTCGCACTTGGAACCGTTTGAAAGGATCTCGGTTTAGTGGGGAAGACATCCATCTTCAAGTTGAATGTTGAACAGTTTTGAGGAGCCAGCCCAGTATGTGTAACGCAGAGTATCTAAGCTGCAAATTCTCTTTGTACAATCCAAGCAACTTCTTCCTCAAATAAAAACTTCCCAATACCCTGATCATAATGACGGCTGCTCCTTGTGAGAATTAGTCAAAATGCCTAAACAGATTGGAACCACTGACAGTCTACCAATTCTTCTGAACAGAATATGTTCAGGCCATGAAAGAGGCTCTCCCCCACTTGATCCAATCGCTCCAAGACCTTCCCTCTTGCTTAGGTGATGCAACTTGCAATGGATGAAGTCGAAAGAGCTGTCGATTCTTGGGAGAGTTCCGTCGTGCCTCTGCGGCCAGGATAAGATCATTAATGGAAGGGAAGTCATTGTCTGCGGTAGAGCAGCAAATTGGTGGACTGACGAGATCCAGCTCAAGATCGCTAAGAGACGAGCACTTTATGAGGACTGTTGCAATCTCAGAAGAAATTATTTTGGGAAACGCTGTAAGTTACACTGACATGAACTCGAACCACCATGGTGGTAATATTTTGGTTGACCTTACAACGCTTGTACAGGCCGAAAAATGGTCAGCAAGTACAAGCTTTACGGAATTAAGGGGGCGTGGCAACGTTGACCTGTCAAGACGTTTGAAACGGAGAAACTCACTACAACATTCTTGACCGTGAATCCAAATCTATTAGCTGTAAGGGGTTTTCTGAAGGATGGAAGGATACAGTATCTAGAAAAAACTGTTCTTACATTCCAAGACAGCCCTGATGAACTAGTGATATCACAAAGGGTTACACCGCACCCATTAGTCCTTCTGAGATCACTGAAGTTATAGAACATCTTTAGAAAACCTATGAAGTCAGGTGGGCCTGATCATAGCATTGTCAACGAGCTGATCAAGCATGGTGGCGATCCTGTTGTAGAGGCCCTCTGAAAGTGCCCTTCTCTTTAAAACCTTATTTGGACGCCTGAACTGATTCCCTTTCATTGGAGAGAGGGTCTTTGTAGGGAAAGGAAGGTGAAAGTCGCGGCACGACACTTCTTAACTCAGAAAAAGCAAGGGTGGCTTCAAAAAGAAAAAGTAAAACAGAAAAGGTCGAGTATATAAGGTAAGGTAAGAGAAAAAGTAAAAGGTGACGGAGAGGTCCCACGAGTATATAAAGCAGATCAGTCGGGGTGTTGTGGACGTAGACAACGATGGCACAGCGCGAGTTAGAGAGCCTTGCGATCCGTGCGACTGCAGCGTTGAACGACGTTGAGGCGTTGCTTTGTGGGCACAGTGAGCTGCTGGAGCAGGTGGAGAGGGTGAAACAGCTCTTCCTAAAGGTTGCAAAGCGTGACCTGATGCTTGCAAAGAGTGAGTTGATGCTCGCAGAAACTGAGAGGAGGAGATCACGCAAGCTAGACTACCTGAAGGAAAGTGAGGATAACGAGGTATCTTTCCTCCACGACGAGATCGCCTTGGCAAAGAGGATGAAGGCAAAGAGTGATTTGATGCTTGTAGAGATAGAGAAGATGAAGAGATACTACCTGGAGGACAGTAAGAAGGTCCGGGAGTCTTGGAAGATTGCAGATACACGTGTGTCGACTGCACAGAATGCGTTGATGCATGCAGATAAACACATGGGGCTTGCACAGATTTGGTTGGAGCTTGCAGAGTCTGAGAGGGAGAGGCGATCGCACTGCCAGCCGAAGGATCTTGAGATGGAGAGATTCTTGCTGAGGGAGACTAGGAAAGCTTTGTTCCTGTGCGTTGCACATTGTGAAACGCTGCTTTCAATGAGTGAGTTGGCGGTTGCAAAGCTTGAGACGGTAGACTACCTGAAGGACTGGTCATTGTCCTCGGTGATGGGTTGGTTCATAACATACGGCCTGAAAGGAAGCAGCTCAGGAGACAGTTCACCGCATAATTTGCCACAATTGATAGTCATTCAACCTGACAGAAGTCTGCAGTTGTGTCAAAATGGTGGCTTCCAATGATGGATCATGGTGGGGAGGGAGGTAGGGATCTCAAATTGGGGGAGTTAAGAGATCCCGTACTTCCTTACACTCATATCTTGGCGTTCACTAGTTGCAACTGGGATGCGCATATACAGGAAGTGGTTCAAAGAGCTTAACGCAAAGCTTTGGGCCAGGCTCACTAAATTTCTGCACGAAATTGCACTTGGTCTTAGATTTCAACTAAGGTTGAGTAGCTTACTATAGCTTTTTGTTTTCTTTCTCTTGTTGCTTGTTCCTCCCCAGCTTTTTGGGAACTTTTCATCCTATGTACGTTCACCCATTGTCCATGTTGTAAATAAAGTCTTACAAGGTTTCATCATTTCATACATGGGCCAACAGCATAGGTTACATTAGAGGTCGCACTTGGGCCTCGACAGGCCTCGACATAGGGGATACATAGGAAATTGCACTTGGTCTTAGATTTCAACTCTTCATACATGGGCCAAAGGCACATGCTACCCTAGAGGTCGCACTTGGGCCCTACATAAGAGACGCATTGGGATGCATAGAAGATCTTACACTTGGACTTAGATGACATTGGACACTTGGGCCAACTGCACAGGCTACCCTAGTACAACATAATTGAAAGCTCCTAGATAGATGAGGAGGGAGTACTCCTTGCCACATATTAAGGACGTCACACAACTGATGCAGTCGTCATCTTAAATTGCAGAACAAAACCCTTACAATCAGATAATGACCAGTTGTAGTCTCGGCCTGAGCTTGGTGGTGTAAATTGGAATTAGAACCATATGCAGATTGTGCTTGAGCTTGTATCATGGCCACAGACACTAGTCTCATCCAAAAAGGGTTTGACCAGCCCTCAATAGAAAGAATTCAATTATGCATTCGCAGGATTACTCCAGTAGTAGGATTACTCAAGTAGTAGGATTTATACAGTTGTTCAAAAGATATCAATATTCTTTGGATGCAAGAAACAACCCAGAATTCAACCAAGGGAGTATAGTTATTGGCATTGTGAGAGAGAGAGAGAATATTGTACTAGTGTTGTGCGGGTCCGAGTTTTGACCGCGGGTACCCGGCGGGTTAGGATCCGGGTTACCCGGACCCGTGCTATCACCAAAAACCCGGACCCTGACCCGTTAGAAATGAACCCGGAACCGGACCCGCCTGCTGGGTTGTGAAGCCTTAAAACAAGCCTGAAGCATATACTCATTTCCTCTCAAGAAGCGAAGTTGCACAACAAAGGGGTGAGCGGAAAGAGCAAGCAACGCGCGAGAGGAAGATCAAACACACGAATCAGACACTAAGCAGCTCTCATCCAAAAACTTGTACACCCAAATCACATATACCGCAACACCCGAGTACACCGCCCCGACCTTGTGTCAGGGCGCCGTCTTTATACAAAAGCCCTAACCTTAGTGGCCCGCCGCGTGGCGAGGCATTATAGGCCCAAGCCCATGGTGCTGCCTTGCAGCCCTGGATCTAACGAAGGGCCAGGATCAAGCCACCAGCCTAAACTAACCCTAATCTAAACATCATTGTAACGGATTAACGGCTTTATAGGCCAAAAAAATATACGATGAATGTGTATCGCCGTTTTGGATGAAACGGGTAAATCTGTGATGAGGAAAGTTTGGGGCATCACATCTGTGAAGCCTACCCCCCACGAAAAATCCTGAGCTCCGTGAAGTACAATATAAGAAATAACAAGTAAATGTTTGGGGAGAAAATCACCCTCCACTGCTGGGTGAAAAACCTACCAAAGGAAAACCTGGCACCTGCAATTTGGGCCGAGGACAAAACCTTTGGCTAGGAAAACCGTGCAGGGAGTATACGTGGTGACATATCATAGGTCTACAAAATGCATCAAGAGCTAGAACAAAAGGCCAGATCCGCAAGCTAACACTAATCCGTCGAGGAAGCCAATCTGAAGAAGATCAAGACATCATTCCACCGTACGTCCCTCCACATTGATGCACGTAAGATCAAAGACTAGCTCGGAATGCACCAGATCCGTGAGAGAAACGGGTTCATTATGCACATGAATATTGAATTAGTATCTCCCGAGGACATCCATGCCGCATAAGGATCTCATTGAAGAAGAACTGAGCTACAGCATCACTAGCCTTGGAACGCAAAAGCCAGACTTCTACCCACTTAGTCAAGTAGTCGGTAGCAACACAAAGGTAGCTTCGACCCTTTGATGTGAGTGTGAGGGGTCCTACTAAGTCAATGCCAACACGAGCAAAAGCATGGGTGATAGGCAAAGACTGCAGCTCATACAAGATCCGGGCCCTAGGGAGAGCAATATTAGCACGACAACCTTCACATTTAGAGATGAACTCGGTGACGCTTCGGTGAATTCCCAGCCAATAGTATACCTCTTGGATGCGGGCCACAGTTTTCTTGATACCAAAGTGACCTGCATACAAGGAACAATGGAAACGCTCCAATAAAGCATTCAGCTGGCTCCGTGGTGGCACCTCCAAGTAGCATGGCACTCCCCCTCGAGTGAGCTCCTTGAAAAGCTTATCACCCATAAAACGGTGAATAGACACATGATAGAGAATTTGTTTACGCAATGACTCAGAAATGCCAGCTGGCGAACGCCCTGATTGGCATCGCTGGAGTAGCGCAGCATGTAGCTGATCATCCATGACTGCCACTACAACAGATCGCGGTATATATGACTATATATATGACTATCCCGTAGTCATAAACGGTACATATGACTGCAATGACTTTAAGTCATGCAAACCAAGTGAATACAATGAGTATAGTATGGTCGGTCATGGATGACTACAGTAAGATGAACCAAGTGATACATCTCACTGTCATGTGGCAATCATATGTACTTCTACCATATATGACTTAGTGTGCTGCTGCAAACTGTACACGTGTCTCTTTTTTATAAGTCCAAGAGGTTTTGTGGATGTGTGCCATATGGCGTCTCCCGAAATGGCCATGTGGCATATCCATAAGGAAGATCTGTAGTCATCACATATGCACTGAAGATAGCAACAGATGTAAAATGCGTATGTCTTTCTACGTTTGCTATTGTTCCAGCACAACAACAAATCAGCAGGATTCACGTCCGGCCTGCTGTACATACCTTGCAAGCATCGCATTCCACGACACCACATCTCGTTCAGCCATGGTGTTGAAAACTCCCTTCGCATCCTTAATGCACCCACATTTGGCATACATGTCCACCAGGGCAGTGTTCCGAATGACATCCGGTACAATTCCAGCTTTGACGATGTCACCATGGACCTCTTTCTGGCCCTCTTGGATGAATCTGGGCCCACATTCTATCCTTGCTCCTTCAGCTATCCATGCCTATGCACAAATCATGCATACATCCTTGCCTTGCTGCTAACAGCTGACGATGACAGCCTAGATTTGTTCTAGGAAACACCCAACTCAACTTATCACACTAGCTCCTATGCTCAATTGCATCTGCTACTCTCTATAATCAGACAGACATTCACCTTCTTGCCTCGATTGTCCCACCATTGACTGGGTAAGAAAAGTATTCATTCCACAGCTTCTCCTCATCTCTGTTACCTGTTTCTGGATACTTTTATGTTGTCACGTTGGCAGTACTCCTCGTAGTCATACTTCAAACAGTCATATGCCCTGCAAAACATGCAAGAACAAGAGACAGACAGAAAGGAGACAGAAATCAAGAGTGTCCCTTCCAAATCCAGGTGCTGAGTGTACAGTAAGAGAAATACCTCCTCGACATCCCGGAGCTTAAGCTGCTCAATAAGGAACAACCGCTCGAAAACATCTCGCTCCTCTTCAAGCTTATTAAGTTCAATAAGATTCCAAAAACCGTAGCCCATGCAAACACCTAGACACAGCAGAGTCATTGGAAATAGCATAAGTAACATTCATTCATCTAAGATGATGATGCTTCCAGACAAAATATCAGCCTGCAACCAACACACAGAATGCCATTTCTCTCATTTCTTACTTGTCAGATTGTCTGAGCTGACTGAGGCAGCACATGAAAAAGAAGTCCCAAGGGAAATGACCTGTTTGCAGGCTTGCTCCAGCTGCAAAATGTCGTTGACATGCGAGCCCATCAGTAATGATCCAGTGCTGTCGCTCCTTATGTGGCCCAGCCTCTAGCATTCAAGCAGCTTACATCACCCTCTTTTCACTTTAACTTCCAAGTTGTGCTCAAATTTCAGCACCAAGAAACATCTCCTCACAGTAAACTGGATAAAGGTCGATATTAGACCGGTGTAATTGGCACAAATGCCCCACTGACCATGACCACATTTCCTGACTATTTAGACAAAAGATAGCATAAGCTCAGGCGTGAACAAGTTGCTTACACTAACAAATGGTCCGATGAGTGATTCTTGGACGACACCTAGGTAGCATTACCTAGGGCCCCTGCCATGAGGAGGCAGAGTAAATCAGTTGGGAGAGACTGGTGTTCCCAGCAGCTCTGACAACGAAACACAAATGAAACAATAGAAGAAATACCTCTGCTTCAAGAAAATCCGAACTCTTGTGAATCCTTGGAGATTCTGACAGCCTGAAAAGGAATTTCAACTAGTGAGATGGTCACAAATGCCGCATGTGAAAACAATCCCCCACTATTGATAGCAAATGAGCAACTCATCCGGTCATTCCATCATCAACCATTGACAAGTCTCTTTATTGTTATGCAATCTGCTGAGAGAGAGCGAGAAGTATAAATTAGACTAAGTCTGCCTACAGTTTCACATCTTGAATGTTATCCCATGTTATCCCACAGGGCAAAGCTCCAGCACCTCAACAATCAGTTCCAGAGTAACAATGCAATCTTATCAAAAAAATCTCATACACTCTAACTGAGTGTGGATTGAGCATCGTAAGTATTCATAACAACATCCATTCTACCAATAAAGTGTAAAAGGTTGAGCAAAGAACTGTATGAAGAATGCATGACAAGTTTCAGTATAAATAGAAACACTTGCCTCACATCATAAAGAGTTCGCAATTCTTGCCCTGGCAAAGTGGAGCTGGCCATGCAATGCTCCCCGCAGTCCTGCTCAGGAACAACAACATTCACTCACTGATCCCACATGAGCTCTTTGACAACTTTTGAGCTACAAGACAGTTCTCTAGAAGAGAGAGACAACGTCAGCCAAAGACAACATAAATGAGAGCCCCATCCCCACCAGGGCTACCGCCCTCTTTGGAGGGGGGCTCTAAAGGCCCCAGACAAATGTTGGCTAACAGCTGCATGGGACCCCTCAGAATATGAAGACTGTCCACAGTCAATATATAGCATTTAATGTCACTTGCATCTGGGGGACTCTCTTTTCAAGCTGTTGCTTTGAGTTTGGAAAAAATCTTCCAATTGTCTCAACATGGAGCATCACAGTCTCCAACAGCTTCATATGGGTAAACTACTTCACATTTATACAAAAAATGTGATACATTCCCAGATAACTGAGGCTGTCTCAGTGAAGGAATGGACATTGCTACAACAGATGAAGACAGCAAGATAGCAATTGCCCTCTCAATTGAGAATTGTTTCATCCAGCTGAGGTACTTCAAAGCAGCAGTAATTAGTGCTTACAGCGGTAACTTATGGCTTGCTCCACAGCTGTAATTGGACAAAGGAAGTTTCTACAACATGTCTGGCACATTGTCTAGGCATCCCTAGGTCCATGCAGATTTCTAATACTAGAAACATGTCCACCAGGGCAGTGTTCAGAATGACATCTGGTACAAATCCAGCTTTGATGATGTGACCATGGACCTCTTTCCCCTTTTCCAGAGCTCCCAAGCTTGCACACGCATTGCAAACACAAACAAATGTGATGTGGTTGGGCTTCACCCCTTCGTGCAGCAGTTGCTCATAGGTCTCCAAAGCATTCCTACCACACCCATGCTTGGTAACTCCTGCCAACATTATATTCCACGTGATCAAAGATTGTTGAGGCATTCTGTTGAACACTTGGTGAGCATCCATGATGCTTCTGCACTTAACATACATGGAGATAAGGGTGTTGAGTAGAAAAACATTTGGCGTGCATCTACTTTGGATAATGTAAGTGTGCACCTGCTTTCCAGCGTCCAGACCTTCCATCTTGTTGCATTTAAGCAAGGGACAGACATACGTACCTCAATCTGCTGAAATGCCTCATTGGTTTTAAGTCTGTAGAGCCTCTGTCAGTCTGCATGCCGCAAAGCATCTTCACATGCCCAGAAGTGCCAGAAGAGGCATTGTGGACTCCCTCTCTTGATCCTCTTTTAGAAGTTGTGGTCATGGTTGAGGTGCCTGGTTTCATGAACTGTGCCGCTGCAGCTGCAGCCTTTAGTTGACCATCTACCATGCAAGTTTCTTGTAGCTATTGATCCATAGGGAATCACATCTGGTAAAATTCCAGCTTTGGCGATGCAACCATGCACCTCTTTGCCCTTTTCCAGGGCTGCCAGGCATGCACACGCATTGCAAACGCACACAAACCTGATGTGGTCGGGCTTCACCCTTCCCCAATCATTTGCTCATAGGTCTCCAAAGCCTCCATCCTGTGCCCCTGCTGTGCATACCCTGCAAGCATGGCGTTCCATGACACCACATCTCGTTCAGCCATAGTTTGGAAAACTCCTTTCGCATCCTGAATGCACCCACATTTGACAAACATGTTCACCAGGGCAGTGTTCATGATGACATCTGGTACAATTCCAGCTTTGATGATGTCACCATGGACCTCTTTCCCCTTTCCCAGAGCTCCCAGGCTTGCACACACATTGCAAACACAAACAAATGTGATGTGGTTGGGCTTCTCCCCTTCGCACATCATTTGGTCATAGTTCTCAAAAGCCTCCATCCCACGCCGTAGTTGTGCATATCCTGCAATCATCGCACTCCACGATACCCACATCTTGTTCAGCCATATTGTCGAACACTCCCTTCATACATGTCCACGAGGGTATTGTTCAGAATGACATGTGGTACAATTGCAGCTCTGACAATCGCCATGGACCTCTTTGCCCTTCTCCAGAGCTGCCAGGCTTGCACACATATTGCAAACTATCAAAGGTTCACTCAACCAGTAACTTACAGAAATTAAACCTGAAAATTTAGGGCCAATTTTGATAAGAGGGGAAAACATGGTGAAATGTGTTGATGAAGGTTGCCTTCATTAGCAGTGCCTAATTTATCAATTGTGTCGCTGCTGCTGCGCCTTCCAGTTCACCATCTACCCATGCAGGTTTCTTGTAGCAATGGATCCACAAGGAATCATAGGTAATCTTGTGCTTGAAATCCGGCCCTCTTCCAGCAAACACCCCAACCCTAATGATGAGAGGGCAAAACAGACTGAAATAGGTTGAAGAAAAGGCGCCCTCACCAATTTAGGGCCGATTCTGATAAGAGGAGAAAACACGGTGAATGTGTTGAAGAATGTGCCTTGAGTAGCAGTGCCTGATTTTATCAATTGTGCCGCTGCTGCGATTTTCCACAGCTGAAATGCGGCCTGCTAAGACCAAGCTGACTCTCCCAAGAACCTTGTAAACATTAGGAAGAATACCAAATCATAACAGGAGCCAAGCGCCCACATTTGCAGGATGGACTAACTTAGAAATTTACATGGTACTTTAAGAAAAAACCACACCTTGTGATTGCGGTTGTCCCACCATCATGAAGAAATTCAGGGCCGAGTCTGATGAGAGGTCAAAACAGGCTGAAATAGGTCGAAGAAGAAGGTGCTTTCACCACATTGTCCTCGACCTTGTGTCATGACCCATGGAGGATTTGACTGACCATGAACACAATAGGACCTCTTGTGTTTGTTGCTTGTGTCTGTAGTCAGGTAATGTCATATTGGTCTGTGAGAACCACCACGGTGCAGCTGAGCGGGCGTCGATTGAAACACGGACTGCTAAGACCAAGCTGTCTCTCCCAAGAACCTTGTAAGCATTAGGTAAAATACCAAATCATGGTACTAACAGGAGCCAAGAGCCCATTGCGGTTGCAGTGTAGGTTGCGCTTCGCCCCTTCCTGCATCAGCAGCTCAAGAATAGGTCTGCAAAGCCTCCATCCCACGCCCCTATCCTGCGATCATCGCGTTCCATGACCCAACACAACAGCTCGATACTAAAAAACCGCACAGGAAAAAAAAAAAAAAAAAAAAAAAAAACTAAGTCCTAGCCGTCTCATGCGCAACCCTATAAGCAACTTTTTTAACTTTTTTAACCTTTTGGCTACCAGGCTTGGACTAGAAGTCATTCCGGCGACTATTTGGTGGTGAGCTCGCACTGGTCAACCATCATTGACCAACCATCCGTTTAGTGCGGAGCCATGCAGTCATGATAACGTCTATCAAAATAGTCGGATAGAGGACTACGTAGTCATGTAGTCATTTCAACGACCACGTGAAGCCCCATTTGGTCCAAAAATACAAGGAAGTCATGGTCAAAGTCAGAAAAACCATGACTACCACGGCTCGGCAGTCAGATATACCTCGATCTGTTGTAGTGTGCACTGCACATAAGAGGTAGACAATGGGTTTTAGAGAAGGTGGTCTGGAGTGCCTGCACCTATGATCTCCAGCCAGGGATCATTTGATACTACTCATGGACAGCCAAATCAGGCCTTGAGGCTCAAGCCAATAGTCACACCGGAGTGCAGCAGCCGAAACACAAACAAACTCGGGGGCCTAGGAAAGAGAAGGACGAAAACACAACAGGGAACTTCCACCAAATCTTCTCGCGAAGCGATAGAGCCACCACACATGCTAACACATGATTGAATCAGCCAGGATCATCCAATAGGCTGGACCAGCCCCAAGCAGACAATATGCCATGGGATCCAGAGCCAAGGGTTGCTGATCTGCACAAAGAAGTTTGAGAACAGGGGCAGGATCAGGAGGAGGGGCAGCATCAGCAGCAACCACGTCATCCAAGGTGAGCATAGGCCTGCTGACAAGATGATCAATCCGTGTGAGTGCATCAGCATTCGTGTTTTCCTTGCCCTTCTTATAGACTATATCCATGTCAAATTCCTGCACTATACACTCCGGATGGCAGCATCTACCCAGGTACATGCAACCTCTTAGCGTAGCCCATCTAGCAAGTCTGCCATGAAGTTCCCTAGGCTTGACAAGAGCTTTGAGTGGAAGATGATCAGTCTCTACCACAAACCGGCTGCCATGCAAATATTGCCGAAAATGCTTTACACCAAATACCAGGGCTAGACCCTCCTTATCCGATATGGAATAATTCCTTTCATGACGATCTAGACGACGAGATGCATAAGCGATGACATGCTCCTTGCCTTCTACTACTTGACATAAGATGGCAGAGATGGCAACATCAGATGCATCAGTCTGAAGCAGAAAAGGTAACTCAAAGTTGGGAAACATCAGGATGGGAGCTGAACACAAAGCCTTGCAAAGGGTGTCGAAGGCAGCCTGCTGGGAGAAGGTCCATTCAAACCTGGCATCTTTGCACAACACGTTGGTCAAAGGGTGAGCAAGTTTAGCAAAGTTCTTTATAAAGCGCCTATAATAAGAAGCCAGCAGGCTTTGATACAATGTTTATCCCTGGGGATAAGAAAGCCCCAAACAGACTCAAGCTTGGCAAGATCAGGAAGCGAACCATCTTTTGACAGAATATGGCCAAGGAAGTGGAGCTCAGGCGTGAATAATTCACATTTCCTGGGCTTTACTTTAAGGCCTGCAGTGCGCAATTTGCTGAAGACACGCTGCAAATCAGCTAAGTGAGCATCAAAACTGGCTGAGTAAACATTGATATCATCAACATAAATTAAAGCACACTCCCAACGAAGGTTCCCCAAGACAATGTCCATGAGGCGTTGGAAAGTAGAGGTGACATTGCACAAACCAAAAGGCATGGTCTCATATTGGTACTTACCCATGCGACACACAAATGAGGTCTTTTCCTTGGCTGCTTCAGTAAGAGGAACTTGCCAAAAGCCAGATGCAAGATCAAGAGAGGAGAAAATTGTGGCACCATGTAGTTGATCCAAGGTTTCATTAATCTTGGGTAGAGGGTAGGCATCTTTTTTTGTAATATCATTCAGCTTCCTGAAGTCAACACAGAAGCGGGTTATGCCATCTTTCTTTCCAACCAGGACAATCGGACTAGCCCAAGGAGAGACTGACGGTTTAATTACACCAGCATCAAGCATCTTCTGGACTTCTTCTTGGATTATGGCACGTTCATTGACACTCTCTCGGTAAGCAAATTGTTTAATATGAGCCCCTTCAATGACAATGTCATGTTGAAGAATAGGAGTGCGCCCTAGGTCAGTGGATCCCAATTTGAAAATATCTAGATTCTTTGCAATAAGCATTTCCACCTTCCTCCTTTGTCCAGAGGAGAGAGTTGTGCCCAACTTGATTTCAGATTAAACTTTGGTGAGGGCCTTCTTACCTCCTAGGCTGAGATCAGGAGCAGATGGTGGTGCAACTGCAGCAAAGGCAGCAACCGTATCTAAGGGACCATGTTGGATGCCAATGGCCTCAAGACCAAAACCAGCCTACACCTCTTGTATGTCAGCAATGGGGAGAGCAGTGATGCGAGCCAGAACCTACCCCTTTTTAATAGTCATAGGGAAGCGCTCAGGATTAGCAATCAGGATCTTGACCTCCTGTCTATATCCTCTATCAAGAACACCAGTGGCCACCAGGCAGTGCTTAAGGGCAGTTAATCTCCTCCAACCCTCAATTTCTAGGAAATGAGTAGCAGGACATAAGAAAGCCAGACCAGACTTGACCACCCTTTGGGTCAAGGCAGGGATGGTGATGTTAAGAGGTGCATGAATTAGAGTAGAATTCCTTGGAATAGCTATGGGCACCCCTGTCCTATCCCTAGCACCCGGAACATGCCACTGATACAAGAGTTGGAGATCAGGCTGAATCTTGTAGAAATCATTCCAATTGAGGTTGGAGTGAGAGTTCTGTTGTACCTCCTTTACCAAGGCTTGAACTCTGGACAAATTGGCTGTAGCAGACCCAGCCTTGATCTTCACTACTTTCAAGGGAACCACTACTTCATGCCCTTCTCCATTGTTGAAGCAAAGGGAGTAGTCTATTAGGTTGATGGTGGCACCAGCTCTGGTCATCCAGTCAAGGCCTAGAAGGAATTGATCTCCAAAGGTGACTATACAGGTAATCACAACCTCATTTTTATGAATTCTGATGGGAACAGTGACTAGTCCTAAGGGCTCATACCTGGATCCATCGCAATAAGCACCTCAATACTTGTGGCAGGGCATAGTTTAAGACCAAGAACTCTCACAACACTCAAAGGTATGGCAGATATAGTGCATCCAGTATCAACCACACAGGGAAAGCTGAGCTCATGGATATGGCACTGCGCCAGGAGGGGACTGATCTGCTGACCAGCAGTCTACCTACTGAGAGGACAATGCAAAGCTTTGAAGTTAGTAGATAGAATAGCTTGAATCAGAACAAACAGGGTTGGTGAATGATAGACCTCTTGCCCCCTTCCCAAGAGATCGTGCTAGTTTAAAGGAGGGGAAGAGCCATTAGTTGTCTTCTTGTTCTTGATCAGCTCTGGTAGCCCTGCTCTGTCTGGACAATGCTTCGTCCAGTGTTCAAAAGACCCACAAATGTAACAGGCAACATGATTGCCCTCATAGGCTTGCCCAGTTTGGGTTCGACCTCTATTGTTACCTCTTGTTGTGCTTTGGCTGTGTCGAGGCTGCCATCTCTGTTGATGAGCCTGCATGGCAACAAACTGAGTAGCCACAGACTCACTAAGACTTCCCACAGTATATGTCTTAGCAGGAGGAACATAGGGTGAGGATGTTGCAGACATGCCAAGCTCTGAGCCCACTGGAGCTTGAAACTTGGCACGATGATGCATTAATTTGTTGTCAGCCAAGTCTGCCATTTTAAGATTAATTTCTGCTAATATAGTCTTGTCATCAACAAAATGACGTCGCTGAGCCCAATTCTAAATAGTGAAGGCAACCCAAGGAGAAAATACATTTTAACCATACGATCCCTTTCTGTCAGGTCTATGATGTTTTCAACAGCAGCAAACTGAAGATCCATGTAATACTTCCATAAAGATTCCCCAGGTTGGTAAGTCCTGGCCGAAAGCTTGGTGAAGCAATCCAGAGGCCTCTCGGGAGGTTTGAACAAGGTCTTTGCCCATTCCACCAAAGTTGCCCTATTGAGGCTGTGATCATCCATGACAGCTGCATGTAGTAAGTCACGAGCTGGTCCCTTCATGCTCATTCTAAATATCGTCATCTTGAAATTCTCAGGCACTCCATTGAGCAATGACTTCAAACATCTGAAGATATCTATCAAAGTCTTCTCCCATGGTATATTCTGGGTAAGGTTGAGTGGTCAGGTGGCGGATTAGATGACAAGGCAGGCTATGGTTGATATGACCAGGGAGGACAGACCCATGAGCAGGGCAATAGGGAATTATGGGAGCAGCATTACCATGCACATAACCAGCATTAGATGCAGAATTATAACTCATACTATTATTACCAACTGATCCTGAGGCAGTTGAGGCTGGCAGACGTGGCGCCACCGAGCCCATGGGAAGAGCAGGTATTGCCACACTTGACTGAGCAGCAGGGTTAGTAGACTGCAAGTGGGTTTGTGGCATGTCACTCACGGGAAGAGTGGATGCCACTCCCACCGGCTGTGTTGACACAGATCTGACACTACTAAGAGGGATATTGCTAGCATGCAGACCCATGGACTAACTAGAGACAAGATGTGGTGGCACCCTAGCCCGTGCAGCAGGGAGAGTCCCCACAGATTGGCCAGCTATGGCAGGAGGCAGAGCAGCAAACATACTAGAAGGCCCTTGCATCATGACACCCCTACCTTGAACAACACCATGCATATTCAACACAGGAAGACTGCCCACATGCACACCCGAATTCATAGGCGACATGTTCCCTCCCCCGAGAGTGGGACTAGGGAAATTCACAACAGGCAGCACCCTAGGACTCAAGTTAATAACCTAGGCTGGCATACTGCTCGTAGTAGCCCATACATCCGAACCAGACCCTTTGATTTCCTGGACATGACGAGGATGGGAGGGCAGAATGTTTAATCTCCTAGCCAGCGTAGGCTAAGTTCGTCTAGCCTCAAGACCACTAGATCAGACGACTGTACTATCAAGGCCCCACCCGTCAGACCATCAATTAACTGTGAATAGGTAGGTGCCAAGGCGCAGGGCCGGAGCTGAAACCGCAGTGCCCTCAAGATCAAAGCCCCCGTGCCTTGTAACATCAACGACAACCAACTTCTCCCTACCACACCAGGCCATGATGAAGCTCTGCACTTTGAACACCAAAAAGAGGCAGATACAAGCCAACTTCCAACCAGGTTAATTCACGATGGTTCAGAAAACGCGACTTGATCGCCCTGGATGGTAGACGCTCTTCATTGCGTAGCTCAAATTCGCGCTTAGCAAGCTGTCTGGCCCTGGATATCACCGCACCAGGCTCAAGCAAAGGTCGTGTGAACAGGGCCTCGTGATGACTGGTTAGTGCATCAAGATCACCTACAACAGCCCTCTCTACACGCTCAAACCAAAGCTGATCTTCATCATATACTTCACACAACAGATCATCTATTTCCTGCGACAATTCAATGTCTCTCTCCAATTCTGCTGCTTGCTGCCTACTTTCAAAATATTCAGGGCCTGGATCCACAAAATTATCAAAGTTATAGTAGTCCGGGTCACAGCTATCTAGAGAGCTGTCAGACCTCTCAAACCTTGGCGACCACGCCTCTACCTCCCTCATATTATCATAATCACTACCACCAGGAGAACCCAATGAGACAACAAGGGCTGGAACGCAAGCAGCAGGCTTGGGAAGAGGCGATGCTGGCAAGGCAACAATGCCAGGCCGCGCGCCGTCGGTAGTGTTAGTAATAGCAAGAGTGTCAGCAGGGTTAGAAACAACGGGATGAGCAACAATAACAACACCAACAGAATGAGAAGCAACAGGGTCAGTCTCCACACTAGGATCAGCCTCGATAGCAAGTGCCACGCTAATCCGAAGGAACAGGCTCTCCCCCTCTCTGCGAGCTACACAAGACAAATCACGAACTGTAGCCATCCCCTGCAATCACACCCCCAACGCACATCGTGAGATGGCAAAATCACAGCAGCAGGAGAAAACAGGCAGGAGAAAACAGGGCAAAGCGAGGAGCCGCCATCGATAACACGCATTAGCGAACCACTTAGGCAGCAGGACATAGAGCAAATCCCGCGAAGGATGTAACTGATCCTGACAGTGCGGGCAGGATCCACCACGCCTAGAGTACCCGGCGTCTCCACCATAAAACAAGCCTGAAGCATATACTCCTTTCCTCTCAAGAAGCGAAGTTGCAAAACAAAGGGGCGAGCGGAAAGAGCAAGGAGCGGAAAGAGCAAGCAGCGCGCGAGAGGAGGATCAAACACACGAATCAGACACTAAGCAGCTCTCATCCAAAAACTTGTACACCCAAATCACATATATCGCAACACCCGAGTACACCGCCCCGACCTTGTGTCAGGGCACCGTTTTTATACAAAAGCCCTAACCTTAGTGGCCCGCCGCGTGGCGAGGCATTATAGGCCCAAGCCCATGGTGCTGCCTTGCAGCCCTGGAACTAACGAAGGGCCAGGATCAAGCCACCAGCCTAAACTAACCCTAACCTAAACATCATTGTAACGGATTAACGGCTTTATAGGCCAAAAAAATATACGATGAATGTGTATCGCCGTTTTGGATGAAACGGGTAAATCTGTGATGAGGAAAGTTTGGGGCATCTCAGGGTCCAGAACCCGTTAAACCCGCTACCCGCGGGGCCAATGTAGCGGGTCAGTGTCCGGGTCTTAATTTTAGATGGGGCATGCGGGGTCCACCTTAGATTTGGTAGGTTTTGTTGTGAGGGGTCGAGCAGCAACTGTAGCCCAATGGCCACATACCACCTCAAAAGCGATTGTGGGTTCAATCCACAGGACAAATCTGGCTCCTAATATTTGACCATTGGCGCTTTCTGGCGATTTTTTTAATTTTTACTCTCATAATTCCTTAGTAAAAGTAGCTCACCCATTTTCCAGGTCGAAATCTGGCGATTTTTCGCCAGATTAAAAAAACACTGGCCCTATGGGACCATAATTTACACCTCCCAAAGGAGGCGTCATATATTATTATTAGGCCAGATCCCAGACATCCATGCTATAGTGATCTATGAGCCTTGAGGCATATTACTATTCTTAACATGTTTTAAAGAATTGATATTGGAAAATGGAACTCAAACTTCTATTTTAATTCTTGTGTTAAACAAGAAATACATATTCATGGTATATTTTGAAGGAATGTCTCTTAAAATTAAATTCATTATTAAGATTTAAAAAAAATTCCAGCCAAAAATAATTTTATCCCTAATTAATTTTATTTTTCTAATTTATTTAATCAATTAATTAGGACCCGGATCCGAACCCGTGAACCCGCTAATATTTTCCAACAACTACCCGGACCCTAACCCGAGTCCGTGTTGACAAACCCGTGTTGACAAACCCGGACCCGACCCTACCCTGAACCCGGATTTTCCAAATTTCAAAAACCCGGATCCGGACCCGGACTTGGCTCCAAAAAAAACCCCGAACCCGGACCCCGCGGGTTGCTTAAAAAGGTAGGACCCGCACAACATGGAATGTACTCATAAGTCGTTGTTTGCAATAGCCTTGTGGCCATTGACCCCACGCCCAGTTTGAGCGGAACAGAAGGGAACATACTACCATTGTGAGAGGCTCACTCCGGTAGTGTGACTTACCAAATTAGTTCCAGTTATCCAGATATCCTCTAGAAAGCCCTTCACACAAGCATCAACTTGCTGTGTGTGAGCTGCCCAGCAGTTAAGCCCCAACAGGGCCAGGGCTGAGAGGGAGGGGAGGGTGCACATTGCCAATTAGCCATCGACATCAGCTGCTACATGTAAACCCCATCGGCATTTCTTTGCAGGATAATAAGCCTTCAAAGGCATCGCCAGGCAAGAAACTGAGTCTGAAATTGCTACTGAGGGGAAGCTGCAATCATTATCATGGAATTGTGGCCATGGCTCTCTGCCCGGTTTTTAGAGAAGCGAAGAGGAGTAAGGGGGCCGGCGTGTTAGAGGAGTAGAACGGCCCACAAGCATCATGCACTCTCAAGAAAGGACTTGCCTGAAAATAGCCACAGCATGCAACATTAGTAGAACTAGGTGTTTGGTACAACTCTTTCAGAACCAGGGTTTAGGGTCGCAAGGTATGTAAGTCTGTCAATCTGTAGCAGTACTTTGTGTAGAGTATGTGATAGTAAATTGGAATCATCCGCATTACCTGCTTTACGACCCAACCACCGGCACCATACCCTTCTTTGCTTCTTCACAAACAACACTCCAGCATAAGTTGAGAGGTGCTTGGTGTAGTCCTTCACCAAACACACAAGTTCATTGCATCCCTGACGGCTTAATAGATCTGATTTATCTTCTGTATTTCCATTTGCTTTCATATTGCCTGCGCACTGAATCTCACCATAGCCCACCACACACACGAGTCTCGAGACCGCCAGTCTTAGAGAGACGACACGACCGCGGGTGCTCTACGGTTGAGACCACTTTGGTCTGTGGAGCTACTCTCTACAAACCGCGGAGCTACAACATCCACGAGGATGCTTCAGATGAATGGGGACGGAAGAGACTCCTGATATTTCATCCGTTAACTTTTCATCAACAAATTTGAAACAAACCTCAAACAGCAATTGGCTCTCTTGCTTTGCTTTGGCACAACATAAGGGAAGGTAAGAGTAGGGAGCATGACTCAGCACAACACACCAATCAGCGCCTTGACACGGTGTAAGGTCCTTTGACCACATTTTCTCCATTGACTTGCATGTCTCTACAAAGTCTCCCTCTACAAGAGAGCCAACAAATCATATATTAGAATTCAATCTCCCAGAACTAATAGAGAGAATCTCCAATTCAATGGGCATACCAGATCAGTTGGATAGTGCACTCAGTGCCACCAGATGATCCTGGGGTCAAATCCTGCTACCTGGACGGGTGGGGTATGATCTTCTCCCCCTTCCCTTGGGCGGTGTCCATGCGAAGGCCTTCGCGGCGAGGTTACTTTGGAAGAGCTTATTTTCTCCTCTCACTATAGTTAAGGGGCCTGATTTGTGAGCTGTCGCTCCCAGGTGTTTCCCTCAATAATGTATATTTTTTTAAACATTGGCATTATATTGCCACTTAAGAACTGAGAAAGTTGACTGAAAAGGCGGAGATGGGCTCCGCAAGGGAGCTCCACGTTTCACGGTGTCGACGCTTGCGGGACTTAACTTCTTCTCTCACCATGTCTGGGAAAGATCAGTCCAATATGCCACACAAAACTTCGATGGAGCAAAAAGAAAGGCAGACACGGAGTTCAAGGCACCTGATTTCCTACACGGCTTGGTAGACTCCAAAAGTAGACCTGCAAAAGCCAGAGATAATTCATTTTGTACGGAACAGAGGTCTTACACTATCAACACATCAGTTGAAACAATGGTGGAATAACAAAAATCTTGTTGAAAAATGACCCTTAAAATTATGGATATTTTCTTGTTGTCAGTCACACTGGCAATATCATGTCAAAGTCACTCCAAACTATGAAAGGTTCACTCAACCAGCTAACTTGCAGAATTCTGAATTGTATCTGCTTCTCTCTATAGTCCAAGAGGCATTCACCTTTTTGTCTCCATTGTCCCACCATTGACTGCCCGTCGGAAAAGTGTTCATTCCAAAGCTTCTCCTCATCTCAGTTATTGGATATTTTCCTGCTACCACATCGGCAGTAACATCAAAGTCACTCCAAACCACCACAGATCCACCCTTCGAGCTAACTTACAGACTTCAATATGCAAATTCAGGGCTGAGTCTGATGAGAGGGCAAAATAGGCTGAAATAGGTCGAAGAAGAAGGTGCCCTCACCACATTGTCCTCGACCTTGTGTCATGACCCATGGAGGATTTGACTGGCCATGAACGCAAGAGGACCTCTTGTGTGTGCTGCTTGTGTTTGTAGTCAGGTAATGTCGGATTGGTCAGTGAGAACCACCACGGTGCAGCTGATCGGGCAGAGACCAAACTGACTCTCCCAAGAACCTTTGTAAACATCTTGCCAAGTTGCCTCAGCAGCCAGAAGAAATTATTAACCACCTGGACTCACATCAACTGTTAAGGTCATACATATGTACCAATCCCCATACTCTACTGACTGTTGCATCAAGACACATACAAAAAAGACATGACAGTCTCAGGCTCTCTACTTGCTATATAACATTAGTGATAATGTTGGAAGTAATTAAACATATCTACAACCAGACATACTGACAAGTCACAGTTAACAATAGAGATAAGCCTCGGTTAGCTAAAAGATAGCTAAAGTTAGCTTCAGTTATTAGTGACTCAAGTCATTGTACCAGAATAGCAGGTGGAGATATCTTAAATAAAAGCATGGAGTTATGCTATAGTTATCTCAGCTATTTCTGGATTAGACTTTGAGTATAAATAGGGAGAGCTCGGAGCTTGTTGTGGTCCTATGGTTGGGTGGAGAGTTCTCAGTAATCAGTTCATCTTTTATCTTTATTCTTTGTCGAATTCCAACATGGTATCAGAGCCATTCTTCTCTAGGTGAGAGTTGGTAGTTGAGATTGAGAGAACTTGATTATGGCTGGAGCGTCGTCTTCTAACAATCCTCCTTCTATGTCTATGACGAGTGCATTAGATGTGAGAGTGGAAGATCGATTCAATGGAGCTAACTATCAAACCTGGAAGTTTAGGATGGAGATGGTCCTTCTAGACAAAGATCTATGGGGAGTGGTTGATGGATCAGTCCCAAGACCTGACACTATTGTTGGCCAAGCCATATGGGATAGGAAAGATTAGAAAGCAAGAGCTAGCATCATCACAAGTTTGAGAGACAAACAGTTGCATCTCATTATAAGTGCTAAGAATGCTAAGGATGTTTGGGACAAGCTAGCAAGCATATATGAGACGAAGGATGTCACATCGCAAGTGTATGCAACGCAAAAGTTCTATGGTCTGAAGATGACCGAGTCAGACTCAGTTGAACAACACTTGAATTTGTTTTGTGTGTTGCGAGATCAACTGGTCTCTGTGGGAACTAATGTGACTGATGAACACGCCGCAGTGGTGTTATTGGCAACCTTACCTGAATCCTATGATGGTTTTGTGGTGTCTCTAGCAGGACAAACCAACTTAACTATTGATGTTGTCATAGGACTTTTCCTCAACGAGGAAACAAAAAGAAAATGTCAAGGTACGTCTACAGAGGTAGACAGAGCTTTATTCACAGGCAAGACTGGAGTAGTCTTGAATAGAAGACTCCCTTCATATATGTCTCAGAAGTCCCAGAGGTTTCAGAAACCTCAATCTAGCTCAAAGATCAAAAAGGCCAAAGTGAGGTGCTTTTATTGCAATAAACTTGGTCACATGATCAAGGATTGTAGAAAGCGCATTGCTGATGAGCGCAGCAGAGAGAGTCAAGGGAACATAGCTACTCATCAGAGGAATGCTATTCTATTTGTTGTGTCTCTCTCAGCCACTACTAGACAGAAGCATGTGTGGTATGTTGATTCAGGAGCATCTCAACATATGAGTTCAGAGAGAGAGCATTTCTTATCCTATAGATCTCTTTCACCTACACAATATGTTCTTTTGGGAGATGATAGCAAGCATGTCATTGGTGGGGAAGGCTCAGTCTCTCTTATGCTCAATGAAGGGGAAACCATAGAGGTGGAAAATGTCCTACATGTCCCTACTTTAACAAAGAACCTGTTGTCTGTAAGGCAAATTGTTGCAAAGGGATACAGAGTGGTATTCCAAGATAAGAGTTGTACTATCACAGATAGCTCAGGAGCTGTGGTAGCAAGAGCTATTCTTGATAATTGTTTGTATAGATTACAACATCATGTCTCTAGTGCTCTTACCACATTTTCACCACAGTTGGGATCTACACCTGTCATGTCAGAAACAGAGTTGTGGCATAGAAGGTTAGGTCATGTGAGCATTAAGAAGTTGAGACAGATGCAACTCTCAAGCCATCTTGTGGAAGGACTACCATTGAAGGAGATGAGCGATATGCGTCTATGCAAAGGTTGCTTTGAAGGGAAGCAACATCGAGGTCAATTTTCTAAGGATGGTGGACGAAGAGCCACAAGTATATTGGAGATTGTACATTCTGATGTGTGCGGGCCAATGCAAACCACATCACTTGGAGGAGCCAGGTACTTTGTGACATTCATTGATGATTTGTCAAGGAGGGTTGTGGTGAATTTCCTAAGGCAGAAAAGTCAAGTGCTAGAGAAATTCAAGGAGTTCAAAGTACTTGCAGAAAAACAAACTGGAAAGCCTTTTAAGATTTTGAGATCTGACAATGGTGGTGAGTACATCTCAAAGGCTTTCAATCAGTTTTGTAAAGAGAATGGAATAGCTCGACAGTTTACTGTTCCATATACACCTGAGCAGAATGGTGTAGCTGAACGGATGAATATATCACTACAAGAATCTGCAAGGAGTATGTTGAAAGAAGTGAATATTTCAAATCATTTTTGGGCAGAAGCTGTTGGCACTGCAGCATATCTTCACAACAGAATACCTACCAAATCAGTGTTGGGAAAAACACCAGAAGAGGTATGGAGTGGTCAAAAGCCTAGTGTGGCTCATTGTAGAATTTTTGGATGTCGTGCATATGTCCATATCCCTACTCAGAAGCGAAGGAAACTTGACTCAAATCAGAAGGATGCATCTTCATTGGCTACACAGAAGGTGTGAAGGAATATAAGTTGTTCAATAAGACAATTAAGGCTATCAAACACAGTAGGGACGTAGTGTTTGTTGAAAGCTTCATACCCTCTTTGGTAGTGGGAGAAGATGACATGGGAATGAGCTTAGAGCCATTACACCATTTCCAAGAAGAGTCTTATGAGGAGCAAATGATGGAGGTGTTCAACTTGATGGAGTTGATCAAGGAGTCGAAGTTGGTGAACCACTTGTTGATATGGACTCTAGAGATGAAGTTGAAGATGTGCCAATTCTAAGGAGATCTCAGCGGGAAAGAAAAGCTCCTAGTAGGTTGATTATATCTATGAGTGCCATTGAAGCTATGGAAGAAGCATCACAAGTAGTTGAGCCTGCTACATATGAGGAAGCGATGCGCTCTCCAGACAACCTACAATGGGAAGAAGCAATCAACTCAGAGTTGGATTCATTGATGCAAAACAAAGCATTGACACTCACTAGGTTGCCTACAGGACGAAGAGCCATTGGTTGCAAGTGGATCTTCAAGTTGAAGTACAAAGCTGATGGATCTATTTACCGGTACAAAGCTCGTCTTGTAGCTAAAGGCTATGCACAAATTAAAGGAGTGGATTACAATGAAACCTTCTCACCAGTGGTGAAGATTTCTTCTATCAGAGTGTTGTTAGCATGGTTGCGGATGTTTTGACGAAGAGTCTACCACAAACAAAACACATGAAGTGTTCAACCTTACTTGGTGTCTCTTCTCCAAAGACAAACGAAGTAACTCAATGATATGGTTTAATTGAGTGGGAGTGTTGGAAGTAATTAAACATATCTACAACCAGACATATTGACAAGTCACAGTTAACAATAGAGATAAGCCTCGGTTAGCTAAAAGATAGCTAAAGTTAGCTTCAGTTATTAGTGACTTAAGTCATTGTACCAGAATAACAGGTGGAGATATCTTAAGTAAAAGCATGGAGTTATGCTATAGTTATCTCAGCTATTTCTGGATTAGACTTTGAGTATAAATAGGGAGAGCTCGGAGGGTGGACACAGCTTGTTGTGGTCCTATGGTTGGGGGGAGAGTTCTCAGTAATCAGTTCATCTTTTATCTTTATTCTTTGTCGAATTCCAACAGATAAGATACTCGCACCTATCCCTGTGTCTTGCAACTGTGGGAGAGGGGAGTGTGCCCTGTCGACTTTGCAATTATACTTCAAATTAACACCTGTAGGAAGCTTGAGCAATAGTGTCTGTTATCTCTAAGGGATACCCGGAACTGTAATTCTAGGATAAGAATCTTCATTGTGTTAGGAATTAGACAGCTTACCTACTTCTGGTAGCAAATCATCAAAGCAGCCAAGAATAAGAAGTCTACCTGGTCAGACACAGTCTCAGGAACTACTGGCAGCTCTGTGCAATATGGGGGTGCGCAAGCTTTTGTAGGAAGGAAATGATCTGCATGGCACCCAGTGCACTTTCAGCGTTTCTTTCTACAAAGTATAATGAGGACAAACAAAACCCCAACATTGCTTACAAAACTTGAGCATGACAAATGCATGCCTAGCAGTAACCCAACAGTACTCATCATGAAATGGTGCACAACCAACAGAACCTGGTCAGACGAAATGCCACTTGCAAAGGCTGCGTTGACACTTTCCTTCGTGAGATGTGCAACCACCCAAGTTTGGTAGCTGGTACTCAAGCCTGCAAACACAACCTTACCCCACTAAGATCCACCTAGCATTTGGAGGTTGCTCTTTTCAGGATGTTGGAGCTGTGTCAACTTTGATGCACCCTACAGCTCGTCAAGCTCACTAAGGGAGGGCCTCTGGAAAATCTTGACTCTTGAAACTCAGCCCATCAATACACCATTGCCTCCAACAGCAAAGTGTAAAGTGATGCCTAAGAGAGAATTAAACACTTACTTTCAAAAGCTTCTTTATTCACTACAAGGCATGACGTGTTTCTTCTTTAAGAAATTCCGTAGAGAGAATTGGCATCAGGGAAGGTCCAATATAAGGTTTAATGAAAACCAACAGCCCAAAAACTTCCCCATGTTTCCTAGACAAACTTCTTCACATTGTGCATTAAGAAAAAGCCACACCTTGCGATTGCGGTTGTCCCACCATCGTAAAGGATCTTTAAAAAACTCATGCCAACTCTGCTCCGTGTTGCAAATTCAGGGCCGAGTCTGATGAGAGGGCAAAACAGGCTGAAATAGGTCGAAGAAGAAGGTGCCCTCACCACATTGTCCTCGACCTTGTGTCATGACCCATGGAGGATTTGACTGACCATGAACGCAAGAGGACCTCTTGTGTGTGCTGCTTGTGTTTGTAGTCAGGTAATGTCGGATTGGTCAGTGAGAACCACCACGGTGCAGCTGATCGGGCAGAGATTGAAACACGGCATGCTAAGACCAAGCTGATTATCCCAAGAACGGCGAGCTCCCAGCCGAAACTCTCCAACTGCAGGTCTGCCATGCATGTTTGCCCTCCCTCCCGCTCGCTCGTTCTAAGTCTGTTCACGGCTACCGTGATGGGCAACTTTTTAAGTTTTTATACCTTTTTGCAAACCCTATATGCAACTTTTTGAATTTTTTTTAAATTTTTTTTAAAAAGGAAACCTCATGCCCTTGAGGAGGGGGGAAAATTAACCCCCTTTCAATTATGGGCCATGAGACCTACAGGATGGTCAACGCCCAGACATACCGTCTCGAACAATCCCAAACACGAGGTAGGGCAGTGGGTTTGAATTTTTGAACCCCAAACCAGCAGGCGACACACTGTGCACTTACTAGCCGATGTGCTTTTTATATATCTTTTGCACTTTGATTCTTTAAAAAAAATTCATTCTATTGTTCAGAGTCTCAAAATATAAATATTCATATATTGTATATATAACCAGAAAAGCATGTGTCAACACGTGCACTCATGTAGTGATTCATCCATGTGATGATCTGGCAGAATGCATTAGAGTGAGAGTCATGAAGTCATATTTTCGTCTTAGTTATGCCGGCTTTGGCCGGAGTCTTCTCTCTCTCCGTCTAGCAATATGCACACATCATTCCAGTGTAGCCATGATTGTGACTAGTAGTCATATCCGCCATGCCAATATTCGTGGTCAAACATGTTTGACTTATGTTGAGCACAGTCTGAGTCATGCAGTCGCATACGCCCTCCCCAGATTTGCGTTATGACTTCAAAAGCATTTACGACTGCAAATGGCATTTCTGCCACAAATCGGCCATGACTGCGCACCCATGGGAGTCATAAAAGCCGCAATCTGTTGTAGTGACAGCAAACATCTCATGAGTAATTAAGCCTTGTAAATCCATTGATTACTTGATGTAAAATTGTACCTCATGCCTGCGCTAATGACTGTAACAGATCCCAGAGAAGGCTCTGCATCCCAACATGCTAATGCCATGTCAGCATTACCCAAACTGGATTGTAAAGCAAAGACTTGGATGGCCCCCTACTACAAGCAAGCAACAGAAAAAAGACCTTGCAAACTGCAGTTGCATGAATGGACTATTTTCAGATTACTCATATGCATACAGTTGTCTTCCAACTTCTTCAAGAACTTCCACAAACAGAGTTAGACCTGATAATTGGCATGAGACTGAGGGAAAACATTTGCTGGATCAAATGGGCCCCAAAATTTGTATCTTTCAGTTTGACTTGTTCCTTATCTCCCAATCCAAAAGATGGTGCCACCAGAATACTAGGATTAAGGTGATGTTGCTCGCATAGGAAAAGGTACAGTTTCAGAGTTGGCTGTAGCTTTTTGGGAACAGCTATCCAGACTGACAGGAGCCTGTGGATGCTAGGTCTCACACACAGTTGCGAGTATGTTTGTGCCCCAATGATAATCTGGTGCTACATTAAGGTCTACCATTGACATCACGCTACCAAGGTTTTCCATATAAAAATTCTGCCAAGTAGTAGGAAACAACTGAATCAAAGACAACCATGACCCCCTGACATCTCCCATGTAGGTCTCATGGCCCATAAATGAAAGGGGGTTAAATTTTCCCCTCCTCATGGGCCTGAATTCTAGGTTGTCGCTCTCAGGTTTCTTTTGAGGAAAAACAAACAAAAAAAATGAATTCTGAATTTATCACTGCCCAATCTGTGTGTTCATATTATGTTATACTTTTACATTGTTCTTAATGTTTTTGCATAGTATATATTTCCAGTCAAACAAATCATTGTTCTCAGAAGAAGTCGTCGCTAGCAGTGCGGAGCAACGCGAAGCCCTAGTATTTAAAAACTAGATTGAGACAAGAAAATACAAATCGGCTGGTAGTTCAGCACAATGACTTGCCTTGGCGGTTTGGGGTTCAAAACCCGTTGCCCTGCTCCTTATGTGTGGATTGTTCGGGATTGTTCATGGCATTCTGTCTGGAGTTATTGTCCTGTGTGCCTCCATGGCCCATAAAATGAAAGCCCCCTCCTCAAGGGCTGAATTGTGGGGTGTCGCTCCCATGTTCCTTTTAAAAAAAATTAAAATGTCAGTCTTGCCCAAGGGGAAATAATAATCAATAAATAAATGACTCCTAAATGCCTCTCATTTTTTAATAATAGGGTCATGAATGCACGGGCGGGCCCCGCCAGTACGGCCCTTGGGGTGAGCTCATAAGCCCACCCCATTCAAACCCTCGAACAGACCGACTCCAACCTTCTAGCGGACAGGCAACCCTCATACCGGCACCCCTCCAAGCCTCCAATAGACCGGGCAGACCCCCCTCCAGCAAACCGGCAGATCCTCCAAGCATACCCGGCTTGGACCCTCCAACAGACCGGCAGACCCTTCGACCCTTCAACAAAATATATATTTAATAATACACATTACTACCACAATACACCTTAACAAGATTTGAACACCACACCTTGTGTTCATAAATTATTGCTCTTAACCACCAAACTACCCATCACTTTCTACAAACCTTTGCAATAACTAATGCTTTATGTGCATATTGTGGGCCCAGCAGACTAGCTCATGTGTTTTGTGGCCCTAGTAGACCAGCTTGCCAGGCAGACCTAGCAGCCGGGTCCGCCCGGGTCTGCCAGGCCGCTCCTACCATCGGCGACCCCCTATATGCCACACGCGGCCCCGCCGCAACCACATGCGCAGGCATTCATGACCCTATTATTGTTTAAATGAGAAGCCTCCTAAATTATATTCAGATTGTGATACCTATATCCAATCCATATTAATTATATATCTATTATGTATCCAATATTGATTATATCCATTGCACTGTGTGCCGTCGATACTCATACATAGGTTTTCCTGAACAAAATGGATCTGATACTGGTATTAGCCTTCAGGTACCAAATTTTCAACAGGGGTATTGCCCAGAGTATATAAGTAAACACAATACCGGGCGAATACAGGTACATGCTAGGTAATGGCGCTAGCTGATACCATACTGGTCTTGTACTTCATACCAGTGTTGACACGAGTTTCTTGTTTTTCATCATGCCATGTTGTCGTCATTCTTTTAAGCTGCCCAAAAACTTGAGTTATGAAAATCATTTTTGTCAAATCTGCTCTCATATTTCTTTCTTTTGTTTGTTTTTCCACATATTGAATGTAAATGTTACAGCACTTCTAAAGCACTTCTAAATATTAAATCACCAAGCAGGAATGGTTTGCTCGGTTCTCAAAATACTCATAAGTACTTTAACCCTTTGGTTTTGTGGCGAGCTCGTTTCAATTTACTAATTTATTACTATAGTACGTATATATTATAATATGATAATGGTAATAGCTAATGAATGTCGAATCTATATTTAATATATTTATTCTATATTTAAATATTTAAAAATATTAATTCTAAAATATTTCAATTGTTAAAATTTGGATTTATAAAAAGCTTGACAAGGAGAGTAGCCATAAAATGAAGTGGCTCTCAGTTACATCAAAAAGAGTATCATTAATTGATTGAATATGACATTGTTTTGTAGGTTCTTACTAGCGCCCTTTTTGTTGATGTTGTGAAAAGGCCACAAATTTTACCTTAGAAGTCCTGAAATTTTTAGTAATGTGCACAATGGGTCCCATCATTGAGAGGTTTAATCGTTGAGTTTATAATGAACAGTGTTAGTATTTTCTTGAATTATGTATTTGGTCTGACCATTTATGATAGTTCTCAATATCTTACATATGGGTCCGTGGGCGCCAAAACATGCTTCAGTAGGATGAAATGCTCCAAGAAACATCGTCACAAGCATCCGTGAGGACTTCAAATTTTCAATTTTCTCTTGCTCTGGCCTATTATTCGAGGTTGTATGATATTCGAGGTTATATTAGATAATAGGCTCGGGCCTATTATATGATGAATCCGAGGTTAATTGGAAGCACCGCAGATCCAATAGGAAGGGTAGATCTCGTGTGCAGCTCTCCTTTGCTAGTCTTGGAGATAGTTAGTGTAGTTCAGTCTGGCAGTAGCTAGGTCTGATCCTGTTGGACCTTCCTGCCTAGTTCCTTGTGCTTACTCTGGAATCGAAGCAGTGTCTTCCGACATCAGCCTCTATGGCACCCCTTTGGAGGTTATTTTTTCCTCCTCTTGTATCCCAACCTAGCCGTGTTTTTTTTTTAAATATGATCTACAGGGCCTCCGTCCCCTTTTCTATTTTAAAAAAACGAAAAAAATGAAAAGAAAAATTCAAGCCTAAGCTTATGCTCCCGACTAGCAGCTACAGTTAGCCAACCTACAGCAAAAGGTCATCAGTTGATGGTCACAAGCCAGATGTGTAGCCTACCCGGAAGGAGCCCGGAAGTCTAGACACGACTAGATTTAGTGAAGACAACCTGCATAGCTAGCTCATGCACCATTCCAGCGGACTGACATGAGACCATTGACCACACAAGTTATGGGAGTGGAGTATTAAGTTGGGAAGAATTCAGGAGGGCATAGGACTGTTACTAGCCAGTGACTGCGATTGCTACATCTTAGACTCTGGTAGATTCAAGTAATTCCTCCACTTTGAGAAGAACACATACATGGAATAACAAGGTACAGACGACATAGTTTGCTCCGTCTCTGCACCAACGTACTGAACAAATCAAAGAACCAGGTTTGTGAGGATGGCATTGAAAAATGATTTGATACTAGAACTCACAACAGGAGCCTGCAGTTGGACATTTACGATTGCACACTCCAATTCTCTACCACTGTTTCTCATTGCAGGCAATGCAGGTGGCCTCTGAACACCAGAGGTGATCTGTTGGCTAGTTCAATCACATGCAGTGTGATATTGTTGCCTCTTGTGACCACAACTGCTGCAATCAGATAGTGCCACTTGAAATGGTGATTCTGGGCTTGTATCATCTACACCCTTGTGAAAAAGAGAATTTGACAAAGGGTGCACAGCTGTTGTCAGACAAACAGACAGTCCCCCAGCTTAGCTAGGAAAAGGGCAAGTCTGGGCCATCAATGTCAGTCAGTCAGTCAGTCAGTGCTAGACTGAATGTATATGCGATGAATTTCCTTGGCGCTCAGTTTTTTCCGGCACGTGGGACACTTCTTTTGTGCCTGGATGGCACCCTTGATACAAGCTTGACAGAAAATATGGCCACACACAGTTGATGTCTCCAGCTTCATTGTGTCCATGCAAATCGGACAAACAAACTTCGGTCCTTCCTTGACCTTGGGTTGCTCAGACACCACAGATTCCACTCGCTTTCGCTTCTGCAAAGGTTCAATGATCCACAGCTGTCAGTAAATGAGACAGCCTTGACCCACAGCTATGACAAATATAACTGCATTACAAGATCGCACTGGAAGTTATGGAATGCCCACATCCTACTTGTGACTATAAAGTCTGCACAAATGGAAAATAAACAGAAACTGTCGATATGCTCTATGGTCTCCACCATGCTAGGCTGTGTCTGAAGGCAAGCAGTAGGGCATAAGCCCACCATGGGAGATACCCAACTATTACTTTCAGAGTAGATACTGAAGCTCAGAACAGGAGAGAAAGGAACAGGCACTCGGATGAGGCTCGGGTGACCAATAGTTAACTTTCAGAAAAAGGACCCTCAAGAAACATCAGAATTGACCAAGAAAAGGTTACCCGAGGATTGTCTGAAAGAAGCACACAGTCTTCATTGGAAGGCGCCGCAGTCACCTGGGGTAGAGCACGTATTCTGAATGTGGAGGACCCTGACCCTGAAGACCACAGAAGTTAAGGTGAGGTGCAACAGCAACTTTGCTTTCTTCACATTGACTTTCACTTCATTTATGTCGCATGAACTGATTAGTTGGTCTCCTTGGCTTTGGCCGTTTGCTAGTCAAGTTAATGACTGGAAACACTTACTGAAAGGTACTGTTTGTAAGATTTTTGTAGTTCATTTGTTACCTCAAAGTGCTCTCTCCCTACAGAGAACAGAGGAGTTTTTTTCTGTGGTTTTGAGACAATTAAAGAGGCAGAAATGCCTTTTCTTTTCGGGCAGGCCAGGTTTGAGAGAGATAGAGCAGAGTACTGCAGCAGGGGAGGGAGAGCAGAAAGCAAAGACACTCCAAAGAGTCTGAGTCTTAATTGGCATGGACACTACAGGTGACAACACAGCACTTACTCATTCTTCTAGAGCTAGGTCTGAAACATACCTGCCAACTCATCAGGAGCTCTACCTGGCAGACATCCGTGAAACCCTCTTTCTACCTTAACAACATCCCCCTTGCCACCAAGAGGCCACTTCAGAGTGAACGTCCTTGAACATGGGGCTAAAAACCTCCAGTCATGTGGGGTCAGCATATATGGATCTACATGAGGCTGGACCACAGTAAAAGAGGAACTGAAGTCCCACCCAAGCTGGAAATTTGGGTTAGGTTACAGTGTCACATCAAGCTACGTGCCAGTTCTAGAGACGTCAGGAAAAAGCAAGACGCCAGGAGGTCCATGAATCCCATATGAAATCATGGCTAGATCAAAACTGTAGGAAGACATCAGGTAAATGGAGCATTTCATTTTCTGTGCTTAATGCCCCAAATGCAAAGACAGGCTCTGGACAAAGTCAGATAGGAGATATTCCCTTATATACCATGAGCAGTATACAAGGGACAGGCTACAAGCTGCATGAGCAAAAAGTCTGTCCCTCTTTGCTATCTGGCTGGGCCCTCCATCCTTGCCGCTGCACAGAGGCGTAGAGAGGAACAAAGGGACAAAGAAAAGCCCATGTGAATTAGTATGCAAGTACCCTACTGGAAATCAGTAGCACAGGTCCAGAAATATTGAATAGGTACAAGCTCTTTGGGAAGCTCCCAATATCATTGTTGTGCCATTTGTTTGTGGCAGTTGCTTCATGCAGACAATAAAGCACCATCCCCACATTGTGCATGCGATACTCTAATGCATAGAGAACAGAGCATGAGTCATCACTGACAGAAGTACTGCATGCTGTTATTCCTCTATGTCAACGATCAACTATATCCAAGTGCACTTGCACAGATACAGATTCATTATGGTTAGCCTGCAGATCATGTGTTGAGAACATGTAGGGTTTGGGACATACCATCTCCCAAACATAACATTCCCCGAGCTCCCTCGGTCTAAACACTTCTCCTTTGGGTATGGAAGAGGCCACATGCAGCCCCAGATTTACCACACATGAAATGACTACTGTTACTCTCGATATCAGGAACACACCAGTTCTGTCCACACCGCCATCCATCTTGGATAACATGAACATGTCCGGATAGCCAGTGAAAATCAGATGCAAACAAGCTCTCGGAAACCTCATAGGAAGTAGAGTACGCACCACCAGGGCCAAGGCGAAGCTCCAAAAGATCTTCTTGCTCTCCCGATTGACGCGTAACTCGCCGTGGCATCGACCGGCCCATAGACTTTGCCTGCATCCAAACCACAAAATCCAAATAATCAAGACAGCTACAATGTGCTAAGAAGAAACAAAACCGGTACTTGACGACCTGTCTTGGACGCTGAAGCGCCTTGATTGGCAGCCTTCCCTCAGTGATGTTGGTGAGAAGGCTATAACAAGACGATGATCAAACATTGCGTGTCAAACTGAATTAGAAACGAAACACGCAGACCACGTACATAGGGCAACGGAGCAAGGGAAGACAAGGGGCAGACATTCCAACTTCGTTCAACCGTACAAAACAACATCACTGTGACAAACAAACCTGAGCAAAGGAACGAGGAGACGACATCACAACATCGTCATCGTCATCATCAACAACAATGGTGATAGCCATCGCACTGCTGGCCGTGCCACCAACCACAACAGGCTTTTGCACCTCTGGCTCTCCCAATCGTGCATTCAGATCCGCAACCCGCCGCCGGCCGCGGTTCCACTTGAGAATATGGTCTCGGCTTGATCCTCCCACCACACTCATGCTTTTCTTCCGAGTCGCCAAACCTCTCACCTTCCTCCCCCTGTAAGTACGCCTGAATCCCCTTCCTCGCAATCCCAATTCCACTTCCACGGTTTTTTTTTTTTGGGCAGACCTCTATCAAACCTCTATCTCCCCACACCGTTTGTTTTCTTGATCCAACCTGTCTGTAACCTGTTGCCTCAAGCAAACCCTTGCACCAAGCCACCGATAAGGTCGCAGTGTTGTGCACACAACAGCAACACGTACAGGTAACAGGAGGCAGATCAGCGGCAACCTCCACCCGCCATGGACATATACGAAGCTTCCATGGCTCACCTCCGTCTCGAACAGGACCACCACACACCTCTCACGCTCAAAACAGACACCTTCCAACTAGGGTTCCGCTCAAGCTATCGCCAGCCATTAGCCATTATTCCCATCAGCGTAACTGCCCCGGAGAAGCCGGCTTCTCCAGCCCTGTGTCCGGATGACCTTTTTTGGCAATTCTGGCGAAACTTGTGTGTGCCCCACCACCAAGAAGCAGCTCCTGGTTTTGAATTCGCATGATTCGTCTTCCCACTGGCCCTTACAGCCACCCCCGTCCCGATCTGGGTTCAAATCCCCGTGCACTCATCTTTTGACCCTCACCACGTATCGCTCTCTCCTCGAGAGTCTCCCAACTCATGGGCGACTTTTTGAAAGAACCGCAAGTGTGGGAGGGGAAGCTTCCCGGATAAGTCATTGGGCCAGTGCAACGGTCACTCGGATTTGAGCTCGGGTCGGTAGTCTGGCGAAGCTAGGCCTATCCCCAGTTTTAGAAAATAAAAATAAAAATACCTCCCCACCGAATTTTTCATCTTCTTTTTATTTTCACCAAATAAACCCGAGCCTGCCTTTAAAAAGAAAAAGAAAAAGTAACCCGAGCAGCCGTGCCAACGAGTCAGCCAGTGTTTCGGATGGGACTTTTTAGATTATTCATTTTTCTTTAATTTTTATTTTTATTCAGCAATCAGCTCAGCACTTCAAAAAGACCCGTGATGGGAACGAGGAGGTTCAACGTCCTCTTTCAATGAAGAAGGCCGACATAAGCCTGAACTCCCGTCAGCACCCCATGCATGTGGACTCTGGGAATCTAGGGTATCCATGCTTCTCTCACATACTCTTTGATATGCACACTGAAGCTCGAAAGGCGTGGATTAAATTGTCTGCAGACGTCTGCAAGCATCCACAGTGACTGCCAAGACTCGGAGGTAGACTGGAAATCTTAATATGCTCAAGCCCCAAGTACACCAGCTCGCTTCCACCATCGAACTGGCGAACCTAGGCACGCTTTTCTCTATTGAACTGGCGGCACCTGAAGGGTAAGCAGCCCGCGAAGCCGAGCTTTGACAGGTGATTGCTCCCATCTTCAGCGACTCCTTTGGGCGGTGGTTGGATGTTGGCGGGGCCCTCTAGTTAGGCCTCACTCGTTGGCCAGCAGTTACGAAGGTCTAGTCTTGATTGTGCCAATCAGTGCTAGCTGCACTGTCATCTTCATGTTTGTTTGTTGGCTCTCTTGTAGAGAGAGCATGTTGAAGTCAATGGAGAAAATGTGGTCAAAGGACCTTACACCGTGTCAAGGCTCTCATTGGTGTGTTGTGCTGAGTCATGCTCCCTAGTCTTACCTTTCTCTTATGTTTTTGCCAAAACAAGAGAGCCCATTGCCTTTTGAGGCTTGTAGAGAGAGACTTTGCAACATGTTGGTCAAAGGACCTTACACCGTGTCAAGGCTCCGATTGGTGTGCTGTGCTGAGTCATGCCCCTCACTCTTACCTTTCTCTTATGTTTTGCCGGAGCAAGAGAGCCCATCGCTCTTTTAGGTTTGTTTAAAGCTTGGGATCAAGTCAACAATGGTAGTCTTCCTTGTCATGGCTAGTCTCCATGGCGTTAGTCTCCATGGCGTTCGTGGTTTCAATCTTTTCCCGTCTCGAGTGATGTTGACGGTCTTTCTCTTGTTCTGTCAGGGCTCATCACCCAGTGGGTGTATTCTTGGGTTTTTTATTTTCTCTTATCAATAAACAACCAACAGTCGGTAGCTCAAGGATAGTGCACAACCAGCGTGTAGCCCAGTAGTAATGGGCGCATGGCACATACCACATTGGATGTGGTTGTGGATTCAAACCACGGTCTGGTGTGTCATGAAGGTGTCCACCTTTCAGTTGGAGGGCAGTGCCCGTGTGGTGAAAAGACACCATAATTTACGCTCCCTTAGGTAGGCGGGGTTTTTTTTTTTTTTTTTTTTAGCCTCCCAGATGATTCTGGGGTCAAATCCTGCTATCTTGACGGATGTGGCATGTGAGCTTCTCCCCCTTCCCTGGGCGGTGTCCCATTAATTGGGACGCCTCGTTCGCATGACTCCTTCCAAGCGGCCCTTAAGGACATCCACTCCAACCAAGGAGGGTAACAAGTTGGCGGTGGGATCCCTAAGACCCCTTCTGATTCTCTCTCTGTCTCTCTCTCTCTCTCACCCTTAGTTCACATAGCTGTGTCACTGTTAACGGACAGAAGTCCAACTTCTTTGACATAGACCAAGGTGTAGCTCAAGGATGTACTCTTTCCCCTCTGCTCTTCAATGTTTTCATCAATCAACTCCTCGAGGATGTGGAAAGTGAGGGATTTAGGGTTAAGGGTGGGTGATACCACCATACCAGCCCTTATGTTTGCGGATGACTTCGCAGGCATAGGAGAGACTCCAACCAATCTCCAGGAGTTGATTGATTGCGCGAAGAGATACTTTGATCTTAAGGGGCTAGAGACTAATGTCAGCAAATGTGCAGTGGTAGCATTCAACGACAGAGGAGAGGGAGGAAGTGATCTTAAGTGGCAGTGGGATACCCAAGAGATCCCGGTCCACCCTAAACCCTACACTTACCTGGGCGTTCAGTTTTCCTCCAATTGTAATATGGATGCACATATCCGGAAAGTTGTTCAAACTGGCAAATGCAAAGGTCTGGGGCTCACTAAATTTTTCCACTGCAGAGGGGTCAACTCTGAGGTTTAGAAAACCATGCTTTGTCGCGTTATTTAGACCTGCATGGAAGTACGAATCTGCTATATAGGTTGATAACTCCAACCAGGCTAAGTCTCTAGAATCCATTCAAGTGGGGGTGCTTAAGGAGTGTATGTCAGCATGCTCCAAAACAGCCAATGTGGCTGTTCGGGGTGAGTTTGGCATTCCGTCCTTAAGCTCCCTACGAGATGAATTCAAGGTCAGATGGTGGGGTCAGCTGCAACATAAGCCCAAGACCAGATATCCTAAGTTAATCGACTCTATATCTTGGAAACAGGACCGCCCTGTCAAACAGGCTAAGTCCTGGTAGAAGAGAGTAGGAAAAATCTGACTTAGAGGCTGTAGTGTCCAAAGCCATGTCTGTTGCCATGAGATTGTCTGATGAAAATGAAGTTAGGCAGAAAACTTCCCTGAACTTGTTTCCAGTCAGTGACATGGGGGAGGACATCTTGGATGACCTCAAGGGTCTACCCACTCTCGGCACTAGACTGAAATTTAAACTCGGGGCAGGAAGCCTACCTTTGAACAGCTAACAGAAGCAGAGAGGAAAGGGAGAGTGCAATTGTCCGTTGTGTGGGCAATCTAAAGACAATATTCATTTTCTGATATACTGTCCGGGGTTCTCTCACCAAAGAGACGCTCTCTTCAATTCTATCAAGGGAATTGTGCCTGTACCCCTGTTTACCAACTTTGAAAGTCTCAAGGCTGAGCCAAAAGCCCAGGCCCTCCTGAGGCCTAGTTTCTGGGCAAATCACACACAACAAATTGATGCTTGTGTGAAGGGATTTCTAGAGGATATCTGGAAAACCCGGATTAATTCTTTATATGAAGGTAAGTCTTACTACCAACGTCAGCCCCTGACAGAGGTAGGTTCTGTTCCTTTTGTTCCCGCTCAAACTGGGCGTGGGGTCAATGGCCACAAGGCTACGGCAAACAACGTCTTATGAGTACAATCTCACCCTTAGTTCCTCTCAGATTGTGGAAGCAATTGAGCATTTTCATGATGTGTAGGGTTCAGGGTAGGGTTTTGTGTAAAGCAGAGGTAGAGGTAGAACCGAGCAAGGTTTAGGGTAAATCTAAGTGAGTAAGAGGTTGTGTATGGCAGAGGAATGATCTTTGGAGTGATAAACTGATGGAAAAGGGAGTGTGTGGGGCTGGACTGAGAGTGAGGGAGAGGCTGGAGAATGGCTCATGAAATGTATATGCTTACAATGACTGAGATGGTGATTGGTTTATATAACCAAGCCTATTACTACTATGATTGGCTTGTGAACTTAAGGCATGAGTGGTTGATTGTTTCATTTCGAACCTGATATGCTTTGAGCCTGGTTCCGGAGATTTATCTCCAGACCTGCAATCAGCTTTTGTGATGAGTTTACAATCTGCATATATGGTGGTAAATGTTATATATCAAACCTTGGTTCTTTCCTAATGTGAATGACCTGGAAACTTTGTTAGAAAGATGAAATTCCATGCATTCACGCCATTGGATGCCAAACTTTTCTTGGCACGTTGGGCCAAGGTTTGTATGTGTTCACGAACTGCTGACCTTGCTCGTTGCCCGGTTGGCCTTATTTTCCATCATTGCTAACTTTATGGGGTGGAGGGGCTTGTGTTAGGCTGCATCAAAGCGTGCAAAGGAAGGGGGGACTCAGGCTGTGGCGAATGCTACTGGTCCACCTACGACATGGGTGCAACAAGGCCCGAATGGCCCATGGGTGCAATCCAAAGGTGGGCAAACGTGGCTGCAGCAAGGAGCACCTACCTGGCAGCAGCCCATGGCCCCTCCATAGACGACGAACACGTGGTCATGGATTCCAAGTGGGTCCAATGGAGGACCCCAAGGAGCTTGGGTACAAGGAGGTGCCCAAACTTGGGGCCCTCCATGCAACGCCGCTGGTGGGCAGTGGGCAGGCCTCCCTTTTAATGGTGCTGCTCCTCCATTCACCCCCCCTGCTGGTGATGATCAAGATTCCACACAACAAGGGGATGTGGCGTCGCAGGCTGCAAACAAAAAAAGACAAAAAAAGGTTGGCTGCAAAGGAACATGAAACTGATGCAAAAGCCCGCAAATCTGTTGGGCTGAAGCCGCACAAGGTACAACTAAACTCTAAGGGGGAAGTAGACCAGGGGTGTGAGGGGAAGGATTACTGGCAGAGCTCCTTGTGGGGACTCTGCATCAGATATCTTGATCCTAGCATTTTGCTAGCAGACAAGCAGGAACCCACTGACATGGCCAAGGTTAAGGAATCCATGGACGTGGATTTTGAGTACTATCCTAAACTTATGAGCGTTGACAAGTTCCAGAAAGCATGTGGGAGGATTATAAAAGTACACCGCCAAAAGTTAAAGCTGGTGTGGTTGGCTGGAGGTCCATGCCCTCCGAGTGGAGAGTCCTGCCATTAGGATGCATTGGTGAAGTACTGGGATTCCCCCAAGGGCAAGAAAGAAAGTGAGAACATGAAGAGAGCACGATCCAATGTTACCAACCCATCGAGGGTTGGAAGAGCAGGGTTGGCTGGACAAGCCCGACGCTTGGTAATATGAATATCTGCACCACATTTTAATATATATATACATCTATATGTATATACATATATACACATGTATGTGATGGAGTAGGATACCATCTCTGCCCTATGAGGTAGTTGCAAACTGTCACTATAGTCATGCCTCTGTGAACGCCCCACTTGTTTGGATGAATATGGGCTAATTTTTTTTTTTTGTTGTGGCCCAAGCAGAAGAAAGAGAGAGCACGAAGTCCAAGCATCACTGAGCTGGCACACGCATCAAAGGCGGACAAGGGTTTAAGCTCCCAGTCAATTGGAGGTGCACAGGTAAATGGTGTGTGGGTATTTTTGCTGGAGCAGTAGCCAGGCCATGCGGGCTGATTATGTGTCTTTCTTTGGCTGTATAGGGAGGGGGTGAAACATTCAATGACTTCCGAAACCACTTGTTGAGTGACCACAAAATGACTCATAGAGTCATTCTATGAAAACTGAGAATATACAATATCACTCACAGAGTGGTTATGTGAGTGGTTGACGTCTCTCAGCAGGTCATTGGAATGATTACCCTCAGAGTGGTGTGTAAGCTATTTGAGTCATTCATGGTGTCTCTCTGAGTGGGAACTATGGATTGGAGTCATTACTAACAGAGTGGTGTGTAAGTGATTAGGAATACCACTGGAGGAATTCATACCACTAGTACAGTAATATATTTGTGACTACTTATACCACTATACAAGTGGTAATATAGGCAATTGTGTGCATTTGGCTACTCCCACATTTTTAAATTATACCACTATTATAGTGATGTGCAAGTGATTATGAACATGACTAGAGGAACACATACCACTAGTGTAGTGTTTAAAGAAGTACCATTGGGGATTCAAGCTCCACAAAATAGAATAGAATCCCAGAGAGTTAAGTGCTGGAACACTGTCAACAAAATCCAGCCATGATAAAAACACTAAGCCTAACTTGTACACAGCGTCTCCGCATGCATGCTAGGAACACTGAACTGCTTTCATGCCTTCTTCTCACTGCCAGCAATGTCTATGCCCGGGCAAACGAAATCTAAGCCATCTTCATGTTCTTCTCTGGCCAAAGACAATTCAAACCAACGACATCCTCCAACATTGTTTGCGGTGGGACCTCTTCCTCGTTAAGGTGAGGCAAGACACAATTGGCAATATAGATATCATTTACCTCAACCCGCCACAATCCCTCAGGTATAACACGGCAGTGATATGTATCTTTGTCAGGCACACCAGTGACAATTCCACTGGCAGCCCTGTGTCGTGGTAAATGAGGATCATACAGGCTGATTTTGTCCTTCAACTTAAACTGCACACAACACCCACCATAAAACCCACATTAATCAACCCATGAAGACATACATGTACATTGAAAACTAGATAATGAGCACCGCCCAGTATAAGCAATCACTGAAAGTGTAGAGTACTTTTGGTAGCATAAGAATATCTGCCACTGTGGCAGGGGGTTGCCTTTGAAGGCGCTGCAGGTGGTGCACTGTCAGTGGCAGTATCAAGAGCGGCTTTCTCAGCCTGCACACATCACGCCCAATACCCCTTAGCAGTTTTATTTAGCAATGCATCTACTAATAGTTTGAAGTACCCAACATGTAAATGGCCACATTGTACAGAACTGATAGCCAACAGGTGCATGCATGCTCACCTCTAGTACGGAACTGCTGCATGGAGAGGTGCCTCCTGAAGGCCCACCTGACTCTTACTCCCGCTAGAACTTGGTGTTATGTCACCATTTGCATCAGTCAAGGACTTTGTGCCTTTGGCAGCAGTGGCTCTGGTTACACGCTCTCATTTTCGCATGTACTTCTTATCAGCTCCCTTCACGATGGTTGGGGCAGGGTCCTCTGCTTTAGTCCCCTTCTACATGCCAACAAAACAACAAGGTATAGTACATGAGTACGTCTTACCATACCTGATGCATAGAATTCATGGCACACACCAATAAATAGATCATTCATGAAATGTTTTAGAGTCAAAAACAGAAAGCCCAAGGACAGGAACCAAGACAAAGTCTTTGAGGACGTACCTCTTTCTGTGGGGAAATTGGCTTCACATGCTGATCTGCCAACCCCCTACTGTCACCCTTACCAGCACTCTCGGTGGAGCAGACGTCCTCACCAGCAGCCAATATTGCTGTCCCGCCAGCTCCACCTCCCTTCTTACGTGGCAATTTATCAGGAATTCCCTTGCGCCCCAATTTTACTTGGGTCACCACAAGGTCCTCAATGGCAGACGACTTTGGCTTTTCCCCAACCTCAAGAGGTTATCCCTGCACCCAAGCAAAACACACGTCTCCACTACAAAACGGAAGTGGTTACTTTACCACTATGACACGTCATAAGTGGTTGGTTTACCTCAGTGACACATCATTGACATGTCACAGTGGTTAATTTACCACTGTGACTCGTCAGCTCACAGGTGGACCCGGACGTGAGTGGTTCGAACCACTGTCCTTAACCACCGGTGCCACGTAATGTCTTTTACCACTCACTTGTCCTAATGCACTGGTTCTTCATCACTCTGGGGCCAGAGTGGTTTAGTGTCTTTTACCACTCAAAGTGAGTGGTTAACAGAGTAGTTATTCTGCGTTTTTCTTCTAGTGGTATTTACAGACGTAGGTTTGTCGAGGGCCTGGAGTATTTTTCTAGGTCTTCTGCACGCAATGGGGAACGACATTCGCAAGAAGCGAGCACTACAAGAAGCATCAAAGCCAAAGAAGGGAAAATGCAAGTCGTCGGCAGCTGGCAATGATGACAATGAGGCCGGGACTTCCGAGGAAAGAAGAAACAGAAGGAGGATCAGGATCCAGCATTGATGTCAGATAATAAGACACCTAAAGCTGGGGAGATTTTTGACAAGGAAAAATGCGAGAAGATGGAGGAGAGGCTCACGAAGGAATACAATGATGTATTTCCATTCGGATTCGAGAGTACCTTCCTTGTGAAGGTTTCCATGATGGAACTAGCTCCAAGGAGCATGGTTTACATGCCGTTAAATATCAAGCATAAGGACGAAGTGAAAGCGCAACTCTTCCAACTTCATTTGTTCGACTCCAAACATCCGGTGTATCTTGCGCCAATCAACCCTTCCAATCCCGAGAAGATTGCTTCATCGCGACCGAAGCAATGGAAGGAGATGGACGTATCAAGGTTCTTCGTAATTGGTGGACAACACACCATCGTGGCAGCAAAGGTAATGGACTTCATTTCCTCCTAGACCTCTCTTTTAACGAACCTCCACTGGGCAGTGGAGGTTGGCGTTGAACTACAAAATTGGATATGTCCCCACACTTTCAACTCTCTCACCCTTTTTACATTAACTGTAGCAGGAACTTCTCGAGGATCTTGCCGACAACGAACTGAAGGAGTACTACCGGGAGTGGCCTGCGAAGATTGTATGGTCTACCGATGAACAAAGGCTCCTTAAGTTGTCAAAGCTCCTCAACGATCCCAATAAGGCGCAAAAGTTTGATACAACAATGCCGGAGAAAGTTGTGCATGCGCGAATGTTATTCAACCTGAGGGGGAAGCCAAAGAAATACAACGATCACACCACCAAGTCCGAGACGAAACAATGGAAGGTATGCATTTATGGAATCAAAATCTACTATTCACATTCATTTTATGCTAAAGAATACTTCTGTTGTCGGAGTGACAACTAATTTATCCCTGAATGAATGTGCAGGACTTCATGTTTGCCTGTCATTTGATACTAGAAATGGGTAGCATTAAGGAGGCAATGGTCCTGGTACTTTGTGACGACGCCGTTTGGAAGATATGGGAAGATGTTTTCAAAAACTGAGAGCAGGGAAAGCTACTCGACCCGCTTGGGATACAGTACAAGGGTGAACAGCAACAACTCACGAAATCTGCTATCGCAAAGCTGCAAGGGTTGAACAGATGGCAGCTGATAAAAGTTGCGCAGAAAATCCTGGACCTAAAATTGACCATTCGAGATTACAAAGGTCAAGACAAATCAATTCAAGGCATGAACAAGTACATAGACGACATGAAAATGCGCCGGTTTATTGTCGACGATGTGATGGAAGTGTTGGGGTGGCCTCGGAAGAGCAAATAGTGCACGGAACCGTACACTAAGGACGAGTGGCGTGAAGTGAAGAGAAAGTACCACTTCAATAAAGCAGAGTTCTCAACATTTAAAGACAAATTGGGGACAGATTACATCCAAAGCAAGATCAAGATGAACATGGAGACAAAACCACTCACGGCCGTTTTTGTTAAGTACGTCTCCTCCATCAAGAAAGCTTATGAGGATAGAGAGGATGCCATGGCAATTATTTCAGCGAGTTTCAAGACTCATTACGCTATCATGGGTGGAGAAACAAAATTCGCCGATGTCAAGTCCCGTCTGCGACTCGCACCGAAGAAACGGTTTGACAACATAGCGATGGTGTTCGTCAATACAGTTTCTGAAGACGACTCTATCGTATTTGAATCCAACGATTATGTGAACATACTGGAGGCCTTTGTGGCTCAGAAAATGAACATGAGTGCTTTTGTTTTCTTCTCGACGCAACCGTCCTCAGCCAATCTGGTCTCCTACATCCAAAATGGTCCCGGAAGAACAACGTATCTTGTCTGTCAGGGATTTTATGTTCCGGGAGAGTATGAAAATATTTACAAAAACAGCACGAAGAATTTCTCTCGGACTGTACTGTGCCTGGACTATGTTTTTTCAGCGACACCTGAGGAGATGCAGAATCCGGACGAGCACATCTCCACCATACTGTTAATCGAGCCAATACAGCCGATTCTGGAAGGGCCCTCTGAGAAGCCATCAACTTTTGAAGAAGAGTGCAAGACTTATAATCATGAGCTACGAGCTGACACATACGACTATTTGGCCTCCCTGTTTTGTCGAGACGGGATGTCCGTTGTCAACATCTTCGGAGGCGTGATGTTGACGTACGCCCTTCATGTAAGTGTAAAACCTTTTTGCATTTTAAATACGAATTTTACATTTTTGATCAAACACGTCCTCTGTTTTACTGACTGGGTTTATCTGCAAGCAAGAAACATTCGGGTGCTTGACATCAACCACTCAACCAAGAAAAAGTTTTGCAAAGGAAAAGTTGAAGCGAATTGTAAGAAGCTTCAAATTGAGAATGACAATGTTGCTGAAGAGGTTGACGGCGGAGATGATGATGAGGATGAGGAGGAGGAAGATGAAGACTTGGAAGAAGGAGGCGGACATTCCGAACACGTAGAGGAGGACGAGGGCATCGATGATAACGGGGACAACGAGGGCCACGATGGTGACAATGCAGACCGTTGGGAGGCTGGACACCTAGATGTGATTCAGGACTTCAAAACACAGTCACAGGATGGTATTGAGAACATCACCCATGACGTTACGGTCCACAATGTCGTGATTCTGGATGGGGATTTGTCGAGTTCAAGCGAGAGAACTAAGAGTAATCCTGCTTCACCATCAAGGGGTGCGGAGGTGAGCTCAATCGAGGTGCGCGACAATTTTATTGGGAGTGCAGACGTCTGGTTCAAACCTGTAGAAGGGGATAAGCCGGCGCCAATGTCCCCGTCTCCCACAAAAGAGAGGGTAGAGAGAGCGAGGCCAACGAGCCCGTGTCCCACAAAAGACAGCGGACACAGAGGGAGGACTAAGAGCCCGTCCCCCGCAAAAATGGACAGTGGTGACAGAGCCAGGACTATAAGCCCGTCTCCAAGAAAAAACAGCGGAGGCAGAGGCCGAACTCAGAGCCCAACTCGCTCTCAAAGTGTCTCCCAGCATGTCAATTTGGATGCAGGTAACGAATGACACTTGGAGATTTATGGTGTTTTTAAGCATTATAAATGGAACAAATTGTGTGTATTGCATCTGGTTGTGTTCTGGTTGTGTTTTTGGCAATACCTGATCTGTATCTTAATATTTCCCACCTTCTTGAACTTTACATGTGACTGACGGTAAGAAAACTCGTATAGATCCATGAACGGAAATTGGAGGAAATCACACAAACCCGGACAGAATCCATCGCGACTCAAACAGTGAGGAGGCAGGTGGACTTAACAATAAGGGCCAGCCCAACTGATCCGGTCAAACAAACAACCTCCACTGCCTAGTCGACGTTGCGAGATGGAGGAAATGAGCCGGAGATGGTCGTTGCTCACCGCGAAGGAAAAGAGAGCGAGCAGCAACATCAGCAAATTCGGAACCCCTCCCCGAAACGGGTATACACCTCATAACCATCTTAGCTATGTTTTTCTTTGTCCTTCTTCTAGTTTTCAAAATAAATTAATTGTTCTGTTATTCCACAAGATGATATGATTCACCCTCCAATCGACTATCACAAATCTGTGAACCCACAGGATTGGTATCGCCTCTCTGAGGGACCGAAAGGATCTCGACTAGGATACTACGTCCTGGTTCTTGACGTCGGTTACCTTGGTGAGGTTTACCTCCGAGATGGCCCCACATCCCCTCCCGCAACCCATCCTTGTGTGTGCGCTGGAAAATTCAAGCTTGTAGTCCGAAATGGGTTGGACGACTTCCTGAAATGGGTCCTTAAGCATTTTGAGGTCTACTTTTGGAACACTAGACCGTTAGAAAATGTCCTGGATATAAGGCTGGCTTTGTTTAGAAGAAGGTTTTACGAGGTCAGGGAATTCAGCAATGAGAACTGCATGAAGCATAGACAGACGTTCAGTGCCGAATGGCCCAAATATCCGAAAGCGCCAATATATCTTAAACGTCTCTACGACCTTTTCACTATAGACGACCCTGTAGCGTACAAATCAAACACACTTCTTATCGACACTGTAGAAAATATGTATAAGTCGTACTTGAACCCAAAGTCGCTCGGTATCTTCCTTCCAAAATATAAAGCGCTCGTCGACCCATACAAGGACAGGTTTCTTCTTGATGAACTCAAACCGCACCTGGAAGAGTTGCGGTAATCCGGAAAAGACGATGATATATTCAACGTGGAAAAACCCATAGGATGTCCACTGTATAATGACCCAAAGGTCAAATGCCTCTTGCTATGGGATTTACAGTGACAGGTTTATCTTAGAAAACAAAAATTTCCTGACGCTTCATTGGAACAGTTTGAAACGTAGATGGCTGCTTTAGATTTTCATGAACCTCGACTGTCCAGTGGACGTTGCTCCCAATGTCAATCCTGTCCTTGGTTTATCTTGATTACCACCTGAGTGGATGTATGAATTTCTCACAGATTGCAGCACCAATTTCTCCAGTTGCGAAAGGATTGCGCTTGATAATTTTTGACCTGAATGAAGTTTTGTGTAAAGTCTTGAAGCACCAGAAGAGCTATAGTGTCCCCCAAATGTCCAAGACAGACTACACGATACCAGCTCTTGTTGGATTTCGACTTGTCTATAGGCGGGAAAAATATCGTGAGATGTGGACAGAGTTGAACAAACATTTCCGTCTAGGTATATGGAGCTGCATGATGTACAAGAACTTGCAGCCTATACTGGACTTTATGCTTCGGGGTCTCCCTCAGCCGACATTCGTTATGTCTCAGGAAGATTGTATCTCCTGTCCTACTTCTATCCACCCTCAATTTATATCAGGATACGACCCGCCGAGTCTGTTCTTGAAGCCATTGATGACGGTCTGACAAAGATTTGGTGGTCAGTACAACCTAAGTAACACTCTACTTATTGACAATTCAGCTATTTAGTGTGTGTTGAACCCGCCTGAATCCTGCCTGACTCTAAAATCGTTTGAATCCGTTGAGACGGACTCTTGCTATCTCCAGAAGGTTCTTCAGAAATATTTGCTTGAAATGAAGAAATCTCACACCGTTTCCAGTTATCTCAGGGAAAAGAGGATAGGACTTAAGCCTTGTCAGATTGTTTCCACCGATCCCAAGTTTAAGCCTCTCCTGGATTATGTTGATGATTCTAATTACGGGAATCTCCGATATGATGCTTCAAAATAAAGATTTTATTGATCAACCACGTCTGTGATTCAATGTTTGAAGAAGAGGGTCGTGCAATTGAAGGGAAGCCAAGTGCCTGGATGATGCTTCACCGTCGATGACAGAAATCTCAACAGTAGTGTGAACGTTGTCCCTCTGTAAACGAATTTCTAATATGGAGGATTCCAATGGAGGTCCCGACAATAAGTTGGCATCAGCAGCATCGCCATGAATCTGCAGAAACAAACTTACTAGGTCAATGTACAGACACGGGATAACCTCCACTGCACAGTGGAGGTTGTCGGATTTGAAAAAGCCCCCGAGACGAGTTTCGGAGAAGGCCTGTATCTCAGAGGATCGGGATGGTATGGGGTGGAAAAACGCTTGGATGAGACTAGGAAATAGCTTGGCATATGGATATGTTGAGGTAAGAGTGCAAATGCAACTGCAAAAGAATTGGAAAATCAAATTATGAACAAACAAGATAAGAGTGGGATCCACGTGCCTACCAAGGTAATCAGGTTCCTTTTGTTGTGGGATCCAAATACGAGGATCAAGATATCTTCCATACCAGGCCCAGCAGGCATGGTCTCGACCAATAGGCTTATGAGACCACTTTGTCCGGTTCTCGCTAATGTAATCAATAACTGTTGAAGCTCCAGCCATCTCCGATATATATGACCACACTGCTTTTGTCATATCATCCCGGTCATGCAATCCGTTTGGTGAAGGTTTGAATGAGAAAGGGAAGAATCCAGTATTTTGTGGGTTTCGCAGGCCTTTTGATGGCTCATCATCTACAAGAAGTATTTGCCCCTGCGTAGCAAACGGTCTACCAGGGTACCTGACAATAACATTTTGAATATCATTCACGAGATATTTCATCCCGGGCCTGATATAACCGGTGGTATCCTTACAATCCTCAGCAGACCATATGAAGCAAAACTTCTTTGCTAGTTTTGTGGGGACGAAACTCTCCGACATCCTACAAAGAGCACCTCTATCAGCACATGACCAAATGGCAACGTGAAAATGCTTCAATGCAAGGTCCAGAAACTCCAAGACTCCAGGCCGAGGCACCACAAATGGTCTGTCAGGAACTTGAAGTGTCACATTCCTGAAACGAAATTTCTCCTTAAACAGTTCACCGTCGGTTGGGGGTGGCCGGTAGCAGAGGAGTCCATTGACACTCAAAATTAACAACATCCGTTTCCTCTTCCCCGCTGTTGCATGTAAAGGATGAGAGACAAAGTTATCCTGAGCAGGTTAATCACACACTGACATTAGTGTTTCTGCCATGAAAAATACCCACGACCCAGAATGATTGAGTGTATGGAAGATCAACACGATTGTGCAAAAAATGGCAAAAAATGTTGTGGGCTTGGAATGTTTCATGAGGAGGGTGAATATTGCTAAGAAGAGGAACGTCGACTACCAAGTGGAGGTTCAGGAAAGTACCTTGTACGGAGGGAAATTGATGAAGGTATCGTGCTGCATCCCCGCCTGTTGAGAAAAGATGGAGTTAATTAGTGCATAACCAAACGAACAGAAAAATAAATAAATAAAATAAAATAAAATGGAGAAATGATATTGAATAATACCGATGTCGCCTTATTGGAAAGTCTCGCTGGCGGACTTGGCATCCCAATGGACGTGTTTTGACGATACCCCGGTATGTCCGAGGTATTCCTTTTCTTCCTCGAGTCTGCTTTGTCTCTGACGAAGGACTTCTCTCCGGTGGAACTGATTTGTAGAAGAGATGGAAATGGTTTGGGGGCCCTATTCCGCTTATTTGGTGCAGAACATTGCGCCAACACTGCAGGGGGGAAGCCCAGAAGTTGCAATTGAAGTTTCGTCCTTGTCCTCGTTGAAAGGGTTTCGGAGAAGGGGAACGGAATGTAAATTGTCCCTTGAGCACTCCACATCCTGAATGGAATTCACACGTAACGAAGGGATTACCTCATAACGGATTTCCAATGAAGACGTCGTTTGACAGGAAGGTCACAATCCGCAGATTTTCTGGCTTGGAGTAAAACAAGAACATCAGACCCAGTACTAAGGAAAACAAAAGGACGAGTTAGAATTCAGATATAAGTAATTTTACCTGACTCCTTCTAATTTGGGCTGTCCAACCTTCGTGCTGGGGAGAGAAAGAGAGAAAAGAGGCAACGTTGTGCTACGGAGCCGCGTCCTCAACGGATGACATTCTCGAGGTAGATTTCACACCATTGACACTTAACACGGAGGGTGAGGATTGTAGAGTGAGGTCCACGAAATCCCCTGCACATTTGTCAAGTTGTCTTCCATCTGCGACATTCAATCCTAAACAATCCTGCAACAGAATATCATTTTCAGGATTTGGGCCTAACATTTGTCATTTCCATCGCCTCTCCCCAGTTACATTCAAGGAACGAATTCTAAAAGAGGAACAAGAGCTGCGTGATTGGGAAGAATGGCGGACGTGCCGGGAGGCTTCAAGGGCATCAAGTAGAGTTGGCAGTAACATTTCAGATGACAATGTCAGCCGGTTTCACCTTCCTGAAAGTATCTCCGTGTCCTCTGGAGCGGAGACCATTGCAAGTGGTTGTGGTAACCGGAGGCGTCTTCAGACACATGCCTTGACTGCGAGCCGTTTGGGAGGAGGCTCAGTATTATTAATGAGTTAGTATAAGCCGTAACGGTTCTATGCCTTCAGAATCTATGGCTTGTATGGCATTAAGTCCATGAACGGATGGACAATTGACGTTCATTTTTTTGTTGGTCCATCGCCTTGAATGATATAATCTCAAATAAAATATGAATGTTTCATATCATCAATCGGGTCCCAACAGACTCGTTTTTCCATGTTGTCCTCTCCATCATTGTTTCATATTTGGTTCTGCCATTATTCCATGTTTGTTTTTGTATGTCATTTTGGATATCGGAGCTCTCATCATTGTTTGATTCATTGCATCCTCCCATTCCTTTTAATGAACGTCAACTTGGCAGTGGATGTTCATCTAAGACCACAATACATACTTGTATTTTTGCGTAGAATGTGTGGAGGATTACATAATTTGTTGTTATATAGTGCACAAATAGTCAAATAATTAGAGATATATCTATTTATTTCTATTATAGATTATAATTATTCATATATCTTGTATTATTTCTGGACCAAACAAAAGTCCAGAATTAGTTAAAATATAGTTACAAGCTTAACCGGAGGCAATAGCCCAAAGGGGGGGTTTACAACTATATGACTTGAGGTCCGTTTGGTAGAAACTTCCATAGATGTCGGTGTTCTCATCCCGACGTTCGTTTGTTCCCCTCAAGCGCTTGTTCCCCACATCCATTTTCGAACCGGTTCTATACCTAGTAGGTGCGGCGTCATGATAAGCAGGTTGGGAGTCAAGGCAGTACCCGTTTTCCGGTAAACCCGGCGATCCAAAGTGCCTGTTACCTAACTGCTTCGACTCCTTAACTTGCAGGTGCGGCCTGGCCCTTATATAACTACTTGAATCTGCTCATGAGGTTATAGTTGTTGCTAATTATAACATATCATTAATTGTTACTAATTTATTTTTGTGCTGCAGATTGGGATGACTTTTTAGAGGATTATGGAGATGCAATTGCCAGATGTTGTCTACGGCAAGTTGAAACCGGTCAAGCTCAGGAGCAATTTTGCACTTGGTTTATCAAGGCAAAACTTACGTGTGAAACTTCCATGGAAAAAAATGTTGCTCATGGTATATGACTCTAGCTTTAACATATGCTGACGAAGCTACCATGCTTGCTCATCTCGACATCACCAAAACCAGTCCTCGAGGTTGTTCTCTTAGAGATGCTTACTTTGACACTCGAATTTTTTTTGTGCGAGGTGGTGTTGAATTGTATCATCTGAGAGAATTCACTTGATCACCCCCTAAAAGTGCGCAATTCAATTGAATTGCAAGGGCAACTCAATTGAACTAACCCTAATTTGCAATTCAATTGAATTGCTGACTACACTTCAATTGAATTGTAATCTATAATTTTTAACTTATTTTTGTATATAATATATAATATATATGTACATGTATATATTCAAATTATATTTATACACATATAAGAGTATAAGCTAAAAATACATGTTGCCCGTCTATTCTTGCTGGCCCTCTTTCTTGTGCCCTTGAGGAAATTGTGGAGTTGTGAAACCAGCCTCAGCCTCAACGAGAAAGGGAGAGCCAGAGACGGAGACAGATCAGCAGCTTCCTGTGATTCACTAGCAAAAGAAACATGGCTGGCTCCGAAAAAAACAGACAAAATCAAACCTGACAATTGATGAAAGGCTTCCCCTGCATCACCATGTAGTCCCCTAACAATAGTATCTGGCCAAGGACAAAGAAAACAAAAATTATGTTCATCTTGAGAATTATCAAAAATTTGGATACCCTTACAAAGGTATCATGTTGAAGTTGGGATGTGTGTTCTATATAAGTTTAATATATCAAACTCTTACACGTTGATACTCTTACATTGGTATCATGTTTGGTATATGTACATAGCCATATATTGGCACCAACATCCACAAAGAGAGACAATCCCGCTTTTACAAGTGCTTCGTGACTTCCCCTCTCTCTCTCTCCCTCTCTCGCTCTCCCTTAGGCTTATCTTGGGCTCAAGCCTTACCACGGGCAAAGGATTGACAGACGGATAGCAAGAATAGACAGGCAACATGTATTTTTAGCTTATACTTGTGTATATGTATAATTTAAATATATACATATGTATTATATACATAAATAAGTTAAAAATTATAGATTACAATTCAATTGAATTGTAGTCTGCAATTGAATTGAATTGCGAGTTGACAATTCAATTGAATTGCCAATTCGCAATTCAATTGAATCGTGTGCCGACAATTCAATTGAATTGCAAATTAGGGTTAGTTCAATTGAATTGCGTTTGCAATTCAATTGAATTGCGCACTTTTAGGGGGTGATCAAGTGAATTGCGATGCATTTCACATCAAGGCCTTTTTGGAATTCCCTAGACCATCACAGGCTGGGTAAAAAAAATGGTTTTGGTTGTATCTGGTGCTCCTGACAGTAACTACTCGAATAAGACAGGACGAGCTACAAGCTTAAGAGGCTTAATATGATGGGAGTTCCAATGGACTATCAGAAACACGGACCATCACTCACGGAAGCGTTTATGAGGTACAATATTGACCAAGATGGAATCTATGACCCCGCTATTCAGAATATCATGTCTAGTGAGGTTGGTAGTGGTGGAGATGTGAGTTGGAACGAGGCTTTGAAGGTTAAAACTAATTGGTACTTGAAAGCTCAATACGGTATTCAGGAGAACAATCAGTGTCCTTCGGAGATTGAGGCTTCTCATAACGTTCCAATTAATTTGGATGGGATTGCAACACTGCCGCTCAAAATAATGATGTCAATGCAATTGTCGATACTTATGGTCCAATTGATACTCAAAGTGATGATTGTAACAATGCTGCTTTTTGAAATGATGTCGTTGTTGCTGATGTTGATTGCATTCTGAAGCAATTTTATTCACGCAATGGACACAGCATCATTTCTTCAAATTCTCATAATCAAATTGGTCCACATGTTTTCAGGGGAATATATTTTAACTGTGTGTTTCAGATCATGCCACTTCTTGCTGGACCTAATGTTGACGCTTCGAAGTTGTTGTACGGATTCGATGCAAATTGAATGTAGCTTAGATCTAGATTTCAAATTTCAGAGTAGTTTCTTAGAAGTTTGAATTGTTGTAACATTGTTTTAATAGTTCAGATTCTTAGCTAGGGTTAGCTTGTGCACACTTTGTTTTGTCATACATGAGAATACTACTGATACATTAGATGCTGATTACCTTGATCAGGCACATCGATAGTGCTTTCGACAGACATTTGATAGTAATAATTTGAGGAAATTTCATCCATTGTCGGCGTTGTAATTTGTTTGTTTGCAGATAGATACATTTTTGTATCGTCTATCGTGGAACCCGCAATTGAACTGCCGGAACCATAAGTAGGACAATCGTCAAAAAATACCATATAAGACACCAAAACCGATTACGATTATAGTATTGTTATGCTTAACTCATGCCTTGATGACTCTTACGACGCCTCGCCATCCGGTGGTGATTAAGCTTACTTGTTGGAATTATAAAAAAGCATCCTCAGAGACAATGGGGGCGATATTTTTGGTGTTCATTGTTGTGTACCGAAGAGGGAGACTTCGTATGGGTTTAGGGGATTTCGTATCTGAAGGAATGACAACGTCTAAGTGAATTCTGTGTCTTGACAATATATTTGGTGTGGCTCATGTGTGATTGATCATCTCTATTTCGAGTCTCTATCTGTTGAATCCTGCTCTTTAGTCTCTGCTGAATCTCCACCCTAAGCTGATTTTGAGCTTTACACTTCCATAGTAATCAACTTACACTGGAACACATTTGAAACATAAAGAACATGTGCCCAGATTGGACCTCACTAAAAATATAGGGTCCTTGCATCCAAACGACTGCAGTCCCTGCTGTAGGCATGGCCAAAAAAGTACGGAAGGTTTAGAGCAGAATTAGGGTTAACGTTCAGAATTAGGGTTTTGTGAAAGGATGCTGGATAGGGTGGCTTGGTCGTGGATTTGAAAGGAAGAACGGTGGGAAACCCGCTCTTCTGCGGCGGCAATCCGCCGTCAGAGCTCACTGCTCTTTGTTGTTGAGAGTGTGAGCACATTGAGATTCTAGCTCACTGCAATCTCTCGTTAAATGGAAGGCACTTGATTTGTGTTCGAGCGCGGATCGTGCATGATCTGAAATTTCCGCTGTGCGAGTATAAGGTTCACTTCTACAAATGTCTGTTTGATCGGAGTCCCCATCTTTGATTCCCTTCGCATGAAGTTCTCAATTCCTGGTTGCGGGGCTCCTTCCTGAGCGCTTGCGTGAGTTGGTCTGAATGGAGTAAATAATTGTTACGTTAATCGTGTTCATCACAGCTAATGTTTACTCCATTGCTGACCAGGAGGCTGTCTTAGACACAACAAGATTTTGATCAAATCCAAGAGGGAAGGGTTTGGGAAGGGGCTCGCAGCAATGTACCGGATGGTTAGATTCTCGCCATTTCGCAGACGTCTTTTTACCGAACAAAAACTTTCCAGTACTTCGCAACTTTCTTCACAAAATGTAGGGAGAGGTGGGGTTTTCTCCACGCAACTCTCTACCTTCTCAGTTTCTTCAACCCGGAACTCCCATTCAATGATAGAGGCTCCTATGGGGTCCTTTTCCACTGCCAAGTGTAATGCTCGGGCAATCTTGTCGTTGGACTCCAATGGCTGCTCTTTGTTACCTTCCAATAATCCAGTCAAATTGGAAGTGCCCTTCCAGTCACGAAGTTGTAAGAAAGGGAGCTTGACGGACAGAGTGGGTGGTCACTCGAGTTGGGCTGGAGTACATTCTGGCACGGTGAAAATTACATGCAGTAGCAACTTTGGTGGCGTTGGAATTTTGGCTGGAGACTGTAGTAGAAGGAAATTGTACCATGGGTTTCGGAAATCTTTCTTTCATGGTAAAGAAGATTTGGCTCGTGGGCGCGGATTTACAACGTGGGTTGGGGGTTCAGGCTCTATCCCCCCAGGACATGAGGGTGGAGATGGCGCAGTTAAGACGGAGGCAGCAGCTGACCCCTATCTTGCAAGAGAATTAGCCTTGGATGCGGTGGTTAAAATCTTTACAGTGGCTAGCAGCCCCAACTACTTTCTTCCTTGGCAGAACAAGCCTCAAAGAGAAATCACTGGTTCTGGTCAGTTCTCTCCCCCCGGGCTTCCACTCCCATCAACAAATTCTATTCCCAAACGGAATAAATAAGAGGCGGGGTATGAAGTGCATGCAATGAATTGCCCGACGTTATTGTATTCTTAGCTGTAAATCAGTATTTCACGCCCACAACTTCAGCGCTCCCCTCCTGGGGTTGGGCGGCCCTTTGTTGGGACTGCTACAAGTTTGCTACTAGCAACATACTGCTGGTTTGTTAAGGACACGAGTCTCTTTATGAGGTCCATACGAAAGGGCGCCCCTGAGGTTCCTAGTCTGGTTGCAAATAACTTGTGTGTATGTGATATAGACAGTTGCATTGAGCATCAATGGAGTTGTCATGCTAGGATAATCAATCAATAATGTGCCAGCAAACACTTCTAAGCAACGCAGACAAAGACATTACAGTCAGCCTCTTGATGTCTCCATCTTCATTAGACTCAGTGGATCTGATTTTCTTTGCAATCAGTCACACATGTGAGTTTGCACTGTGCGGCTGGCACTATTGTAGGTTAGATGATATTCAACCACTCCATGGACTGTTTTCTCCCCAGCTTGGTAAGGTCTCTGATCACTCTGTGGAGATTTACTGTACTTATTGGGTCAAAGTTATCAGTTGTCTGTATCCATTTTGGGAACATGTCATCATCTTTTGCAGCAGCATGAAGAGGAAATATAAAGTTTTGAAATTTTGCAGGTTTTGTGATATCCGGGGGACGAATAGTGACAAATGCCCATGTGGTTGCTGATCAGACGTTTGTATTGGTGCGCAAGCATGGATCACCTATAAAGTACCGGGCTGTTGTGGAGGCAGTAGGGCATGAGTGTGACCTAGCTCTGCTTCATGTCGACAACAACGACTTTTGGGATGGAATGAGGGAGCTTGAATTGGGAGACATTCCTTTACTTCAGGAGTCTGTCGCTGTTGTGGGATACCCCCAAGGTAGGGATGTACCAGTCAAATGTGTCTGCATTACCAGGGGAATCATTGCTGTGCCTGTTGTGAGAGTTGTTGGTCTCAAGCAGAGACAAGTGGTGGCTTTAGATCCTCCTTGTTTGGGCATTTCCTCTTACTGTAGGAAATTCTGGGAGGAATTAGTCACCATTGACACCAGTTGAAATTGTTCTTCTTTTCATGAAATATACAGGGGGTGATAATATTTCAGTGACTGGTGGAGTTGTGTCGAGAGTTGAACCTACACAATATGTACATGGGGCATCCCACCTGATGGCTATTCAGATTGATGCGGCCATCAATCCTGGCAACAGTGGGGGTCCAGCGCTTATGGAGGACAAGGTGGTGGGGGTGGCCTTCCAGAACCTTCCAAATGCCGAGAACATAGGGTGTGTAATGGAATATCTTCTCTGATTTTGTCACTCTCCCCAACAGAATCTGTCTTGCATTCTGTCATTCATACTCACTTTTAGCATGGTGTGGGGTTGTGCTCACTCCCACAATTTCGTTTAATTTAGTTTGATTTAGCAGGCCGTGTCTTCACAATTTTGAATAGTCACTGCTCTGCAGGAAACTCCAATGCACACATTCTCATTCTTTGTCTAAGTTTCTGTATGATATGCACACATGCATGTGCTTCAACATCACAATATCAAGTGACCAACAAAGGTGGGGCTGATGAAATGTGGCAGGTACATAATCCCTGTACCAGTGATCAACCATTTTCTGTTGGATGTGGAGGAGTCAGGGCGTTACATTGGCTTCTGCTCCTTGGGAGTCACATGCCAACCGACTGAGAATGTGCAGCTGCGGGAGCATCTGAGGTATGAGTTAAGAGAATGCTGACAAAAAATTGTGTTTTCCAAAGTAAAAAAGCTTACATGGTTTGCAGGATGAGAAGACACGAGAAATCTTAAAAAGCACATCTCTGTCTCTGTCTCTCAGTCCCCACCACCCCCTCTGATATCATGAAGTTTGTTCAAGTCATCATCAACCTATTGATTTTACATTATGTCGTAGTCTGAGTGTATTGTTGATCAAGCTTGCAGCCTGAAAGAATTGTCTCATCTCTATTGTGCAGCCTCTCTCTCACACACACAATGGTAGTGTATGTTCCCTATTGTTCCTTCAAGACTGAGTGCAGGGTCTATGGCCAGGAGGCTGTAGCAAACAATGTCTTATGAGTACATTCTCTCTCTCTCATTCATCACAGGGCATACAACAATTGAATATACATGTAGAGATGTATTCGGTAACTGCTCCATGGGGCTGTTAGCTGTTGAGGACATAGTCCCCATGAGACTTCAACCCTTCCTGGAACTAGGGTCAAACTCTCGAGTGTCCGATCCTTAGTGAAGATTGGCACCTGGGTTACCTGAGTTTTTCCCCTAAAGAAGGAAACAGTCTTACCAAGAAAAACGTTCTACGGTGTCTGATAGGCCTGCTGAGTGAGCCTCCCATGGATGTACTAATGAATTGTCTTTCTTTTCTCGCTATATTGCATACACATACACTCAAAATTTCATATGTATCACGGCCATCCTAACTTTTTGCTCCACATACGTGAATGATTTATCCAGAAGGGCATTCTAGAAATTTAAACCCAATCCCAAATACTACTGATTTGAAACTTGGATTAACGGTGAATTTCTGGATCTATTCATGTATGTGCAGGATGCCACCGGGACTGACAGGTGTCTTGATTAACAAGATCCATCCACTGACTGACAGCTATCGTTGCCTTCAAAAGGATGACGTTCTTCTGGCCTTTGATCAGACTCCCATTGCAAATGATGGAACAGGTAGACTTTACAGCTTCATCTTCACCTACTCTATTTTATTCTTGTGTCTTGGCCAGTCTTTAAGAGAGTCAAGTAAGGTGCTTTTCTTGGCTGTAACCTAATCCTGATAAACTGAGACTCCTCTCATAATTGTGAACAGTGAAAGACATTCCACCTCACACACACTCGAGAACTGCAGCTAATCTCCAAACCTGAGAAACTGAAGTCAGTCTGCAAGTAGTTTCTGGGCTTAAATTTGGGGGCAGTTCTGTATGGTTTCACCCTCCTGGGTCTACGGGGATGGACAGACAGATGTGACAAGACATCCAGAGAGATAATGAGGCTAGGGTCAGTAATGATTGGAAGCGCAGCTGACAATGCTGAGATGGCAGTGCATTTTCGTAACAGGGAGCGCATCTCATTTGATCACTTGGTGTCCATGAAAAAAGCTGGTGACACTGCCCACCTCACCGTGCTCCGTGCAGGCGAACAACTCAACTTTGAAGTGAAGCTCGGCCCTGTATGTATTCCTTTTTCTGTTTGTTATTCCTTCCTCTTCAGTAGGTGGTTAAATGTGTCTCTTTCTTTCCCTCCATCATGTTCCTCGTTTACTCGCTGCAAGGCTCGGCATTGCAATTTTAGTTCAGTATACATATTTAGTTACTGCAGTTAGTACCATGGAGTGTCCAAAGTTCAGATCCTACATAGATCTGCAGTACAATTTGTATTTCATGGGGAGTCATTGCAGCCAGGTCTCCATGAATGACCTTACGTGAAAGTTCACACCAGCTATGTGACTCTTCTCAAGCTAATATACTCAGGTTATCATGTCTTCTAACACAGAATTGGCTGCCATGAGCAAAACAATGAGTATTTTTGCACATTCTACTAAGTATTTCCTGCCTACTCCAAAGGAGGGCCAGTCTTCATGGGAAGTTACTGTAATGTATTGTCACAACCAAGCTATTACCTTCCCCCTGCCCTTTTTGACTTTGCTTACCTTGTTTTGCAGCTTCGGCCATTAGTACCAATCCATCAGTTTGACAGACTACCCAGTTACCACATCTTTGCAGGGCTGGTATTCACACCACTGACTCAGCCCTACCTGCATGAATATGGTGAGGACTGGTACAATACATCGCCCCGTCGACTCTGCGATCGTGCCCTTAGAGCCAAGCCCACTAAGGCAGGCGAGCAGGTGGTCATCTTGTCTCAGGTGATGATCTGCTTTGTGACGAGAACTGTTGCGGATTTCAAGATATTAAGATACCAGTTTCTCAATTTGGAAAACAAGTACTGCATTTTCTGTGAAGTGCAGTATGAACCATGGAGGGGAAAGATAGTATGATGCTCTGATCATTCTCAATAGCCAACTGCATATGGAAACTTTGTCTTCAGAATGCTTCACCTTAATCCCCCTTTCAGCAAATGATTGAGAGCATGAATCATAATTTGTTGCTTTGCTCATGTGACTGTTGCTCCATGAGGGGTTCCATCCACTCCCTTGTGTAGAGGATGCATTGTGTTAGTGCCACTCTTTGTGTTGAAATTTCGAGGCTTCATCTTGTGCTATTTAAGAAAGACGTGTGTGCCTCCCCTCACTTAAATAAGAGCTTACTGTAGGATGGGGCTGAATGGCAGGTGCTAATGGATGAGATCAATGCTGGCTACGAACGATTGGCTGAGCTTCAGGTTTGTTATACCATATGACATCTGGGTTGTGGGTTGTGCTTTCCAGCTGCATTCTTCTGCAATTTGTTCCTAGGGGTATTAGGCTTCCACTTCACTAAAGTTGTTAATCAAATCTCCAGGTGAAAAAGGTGAATGGGGTTGAGATTCATAATCTTCGGCATCTACGGCAACTGGTAGAGGGCTGTGCAGAGGCGAGCCTTCGCTTTGATTTGGATGATGGACGGGTGGTGGTGCTCAATTATGAGGCTGCCAAAGAAGCTTCCTTCCGGATCTTGCAACGTCACCGCATTTCGACTCCCACATCTAGCGATCTTTTGGTCGATGAAAGTGTGAGGGAGGAGGTGCTGGAGTGTTGGGAGCGCCCCTGGATACAGCAAGAGGAAAGTGACTCAGACGATGCAAATAGGGAGGAGGCAGTGGACTTGCCAGTTAAAGTATCCTTGGTGAGATTCAATAGGTAGGTATTTTGTTGCCTTGCCTGCTCCAGCTCCCTATCTTCGACTCTCCCCACCCCAAATAAGAGTTGTGTTTGCGCCTTTTGTATGTCAGGTGCACACATGTACCAATAGCCATTATCCTGTTTGGTTGGTTTATTTTCTTATTCTTCACAATGCCCTTTCGACATTGCTACAGGTGTCAAGCACCAGCAGCTGCCAGGCAGGTGGTGCTGTATGAAAATAAAGAGAGTTCTCTTCAAAACTCGTTGAATTTGACTGAATTGTTTTTCTTTGAATGAATTGTGGTGATGGACTCCCTTAATGTAGGTTCTTCAGAACAATCAGAACCTTTCGTAGTCATACTGGAAGGGAATACTGGTGTCTGGAGGATGAAAAAGAGCTGAAGGTGGTTAACACTGGGTTAACTTGTTGATTCCAGGTGAGTTTGAAGGGCAGGTGTAGAGCATAAATGCTCAAGTTTGGAAGCATTGTGCACGGCGTCTGATGGACAGGCCCCAATGGCCTCACAACCGCTGCCATCAAAGGTTGCCCTGCTGATACGGATTTTAGGAATGACAAGGGGAAGTTAGCATGTCCGGAGGGACTTGCTTATTATTCCTTAGCATTTTTGTTGGGTCAGGATAATCCCAGGGTTTGATCTCTGGAGAAGAGAGAACGGAAAGGATGGAAAGGATGTACGCACTTTCAAATATGCAAATGATGGGGGTATCAGCCATCCGAGAATGATCAGAATTGATTGTCCAAGGTTTTTTGTCCTCCTTACATCAGCGGTTCCTGAAGTCCCTTGCGTTTGGCAAATTTGGTCTGAAGCACAGGACATTGGGAGCAGAAATTTCCTATTATTTCACCATGAGTTGATGCTCATTTTTTCGCTACCACTCAACATTCTTATCATCTGGTGAGCTCTTGGAAGAAATGCCCACCAACAAGTCTTAGGTCTCTTGTCTCTCTGAGAATCATTCCCTTCTTCATTCGACGACACTTAAGTTACTCCTGAGTCTTTATGGTGCAGACTCTCAAAAAGTCATGGATGCTCCTTGGGTAGCACCTGTAAACTCTGCCAAAACTCCTGTCAGCCTCTCTACCACCATGTGTCATCCCCAGCAGTTCTGTAGTGCTTGGTTCCATTGTTGGACTAATATAGTAAGGGAGCACTGGAACATCAATGTGGTATCACACTTCTTTGTAGCTCAACACGTACTTAATAAACTGGGAGCCTTGCCACCAGTGTTTTTATTTCTGGTGAAATTTCGCACTTTTTCGATCTCAAAAATCAAAATAGAATATTCTGTCGTAAATTCCCTATTTTCTCATGGATGAAATCGCCAAAATTCTCAAAAATATATATAAATCTTGGATGAATTCTCCTAATATGGATGATATACATGGATAAAAGTACAGAGAAGGATGATTCTGTCCAAATTTCAGTGGATGAGCAGAAAATATGGCTATTTCCTGCAAAACTCAGTAGCCAGTCCTGTTCTTTTCCAAATTTGAAAAAAAAAACACTGCTTGCCACCTAAGCCTTTTTTTTTCTTTTTTTTTTGGCAAAGTGGGGAATGAAGCCCACAAAAAGCCATTCTATTATCGAAGTAGAGAACAGAATAGAAAGGAAGCAATATGCATGTTCTGTATTTTGTGTGTTGCACTCTAAAATAGAATGGCTTGGCCAGTAATGAAAACATATCACGAAAAGAGAGGAGGGTTTCAAAGTGAGAGGGATGAAACATGAAACCCAAGAGTGATGGTGTGGTTCAGGGACTCTGGGTGGGTCTGTTGTGTGTTCTCAATTATGGCTACAGTTATTTGCCCCAGGGACATTCCCTTGTCCCAGAGAAAGCTTAGTAGCCCAATGAAGTGCTTGGCAGTGTCCTCCAGAACCTCAAAACAATAATAACAACAGGCTGGAAGGCCCCACCGTCCCTCACAAACTACAAAATCCGTACTCTAACAATTGTGGGCTATGGCGGAGGGTCACATTCATCCCTTCCCTCTATTTTGAATTTGATGCACTGGCCACAAATATATGAGAAGGAGAGTGAAGGAGGAGTTATTGGGTCCAATTACTTTCATTATTCTTCCCTCCCCAAATAGGGAGTGGGTCATAACTTCACTTTGTGGGCTTCTTAACTTTTGCAGGCTGTGAAATCTCAGAGACTTCGTCTCTGGGGAGATTGGAGGAAGGGGATTCCACACAGGCTGGAGGACTGACTGTGTTGTGTGAGGGAGGACAGTTAGTACAGCACACAATGCAGGTGCTTTTTGGGTGCTGGCCTTCCATCTCAGAAGAGGCGCTCCGGAGTGGTAAGCTTAATCTGGTCTCAGCAGCATTGTTTGAGGATGCTTTCAACATGTGTGCAGCTAGTGTGAAGACTCTTAAGACCAAAGCTGCTCGGGGGGGGGGGGGGGGGTGGAGCGGCGGTGAGGAGGATATGCAGATGAAAGTGTGTTGGATTCAGACCTGAGGCTTACTTTGCAGACTGCAGAGTATCAGGTCGGAAGGGAGTGATCCACAGTTCCAAGGTGAGAGAAAGTGAAGGTCAGGGAGAGGGAGAGACGTGGCAGACAGCGGAAATGAGGTGCAAGAAGCTGAAGAGGAAAAGGAATGGATAGTTGGGGTGGTGGACGTAGCGAGGAAGGGAGTAATCAGTGGGATGCAGAGCGGGTTGCCATGGCAATGCATCGCTCTTCCTGTCATATGAGTTCAACAGATTGTCGAGTCAGGTGTGATTGTGGTTCCATTCGAAGGGCAAGGCAGCAATCCCGACGGACATGTAGGAGTAGTGCAGACAGGGCTTGTCCAGGAAAAGTCTCGACTTTTAGATTGCCTCAAGTTGTGTGGAGACCATGGGTTTCTCTTGTTATTGTCTTCGTGTTGACCGGGTGTCTGTCACCGAGTGCGTATGCTTTTAGCCTTGGTAGCTTGAAGGGTAGGAAGCTTGCAACAGGGACGAATATCACTACAATAGATCAAACAATACAGGCGGCGGCTTTCGCAGCCTTCACCCATGCGAAAACAGGGACTATCTACAATGCCACACTCCCCTCGTCCCTTGCCAGCGTCACTGTCCAAGCTATTCGCCTCCGCACGGGGCACTTGAGGAGAAAGGGATTAGTTTTCAACGAGTTCAACATCCCTCCCGGGTGTGTGGTTGAAGATCGTAGTCTCGTCAGGGTGATCTTGGTCTACAGGAATTTCGGCAATTTATCCATCTATCTATCGCCTATTGCAGGTCAAGGTTTCGTGAGTCCCGTGGTTGGTGTTTTGGCCTACGATGCTTCTAATCTCGGGGCCATAGGCCTCGCGCCAGTCAATGTCAATGCAACAGGGAGCCCCATCACAGTGAGACTCCCATTGAAGTATGCAACCGCATCCCCTCGCTGTGCTTCTTTTGACATCAGCGGGACAGCCAATGTCAGTCAATTGAGCTCACCGCCAAACACATGCTCATCTACTCATTTTGGAGATTTTGCGCTGATAGGGGTGGTGCCCACTCCGGCTCCTGCTCCATCCCCAGTGTCTGCGCCTTCCAAAAAGCACCGGTCAAACGCATGGAAGATCGCCCTTGGGACGGTATTGGGTGTCGTAGGGCTTGTGCTTATACTGGCTCTTTTAACACTTTTGGGCTTGCGGTTCAGAGAGAAGCAGCGCTTTTCCAAAATGCAATACCATGCTGACCGTGGAGAGAATCTACAGTCATCGTTTGTTGGGAGCAGCAGGGCGCCAGCCGCAGGAAGCACTAGGACACGACCAACGCTTGAGACACTCGAGTGAGCTGACATCCAGTGCAGAAGCTGCCATCCCAGTTTCATGTGCTGCTGTGTTGGTGGATGCCCCAGCTTAGATAATTGCAGCATTTGGCTGTGATGCACGAGTTGTAAGTAGGAGCAGGCGGAAGAACGGAGGCATGTGGATTGTGCCCATGCCCACTGCAGCGGAGTCCAGGTGAGGAAGCCTCCCAAAAAGGGCGTTCCTCGCATATTAGGATGTCAGAGATGCTTATCTGCAGAAAACTGTATTCGTGTGAAGCAGGCTGGTAATGGTGAACAATAAGGTTGTGTGCTGATGCCTGTGGTTGTCCCCCACAGTAAGAGAGCTACAGATGGGGTACACCAAGTATGGGCTGCATTCTTTTGGTGAGGATTGTGACTGAATAGAGGGCGTTCACGCATTGTAGTGGTGCAGTAGACTCCATTCATTCTTTGTTGTTTGAGAAATAATTTGCCAGAGGCAAAAGCTGTTCATTGCGGCAATTCTTCTGTCACATTTTAGCATCTCTTGTTTGAGCTAGGGTCTTTGTGGTGACAGAGAAACTATTGGGAATCTTCTGTCACCTTACTTGAAGAAGAGTGAGATCCCTCAGCTTCCATCTCTACACATCGAGAATTTTGAGGTTTATCGTCCTGAACAGATCAGTCTGGTTCTTTTCATTACTTTTTCCCAGTCCAATGAGTGAAAATGCTCTTGTAGAGATGACGTCCCTTCTGTCCAGAGGAAGTTGAGGTCAGATCAGTTCTTAGTTCTCTGTTGACACATTCTCTCTAATGGTGGAATCTCTGTTTCCCCGCAAGTTCATCTTACAAGGAGAGATTGTTTGAAAGTGGTGGAGTGGGATTTTATGTGCGAATTCTGGTGGCAGGTTATAGAGACCTCGAACGCACTTTGCTCCAACAACACCATCAATTGCTGCCTCATAGGTCAGATGCTGAACAGATTAATAGCATGACACAGACTACTTAGTCTTGGTAGGAAGAGATTAAGGAGAGGATGGACCCTGGTGACAAAAATGCTGAGGTACACAGTTCCAGAATGAATTGGAGAGATTAAGAAGAGGCTGGCTTTGCAGGAGCTCGAGAATTGGCACCTTCGTGACCTCAGAGTGCATGATCCCGAATGTGTATATATAATTGCTTCCCTTACCCATTGGGAATGCCTGTCCAGTCTATGGACCTTCCGAGTTGGGAAGGTGAGGATCAGCTGCAGCAATGCCACTAAAGGTTGGCCCCCTTCGACAGCCCAGGTTTTAGGCCCGCCTTCCCCCTGCGAAACGCCCTGCCACGACGGATCCCCTGCCCGACGGAACCGGGTTGACCCGGGGCCGCGGGCTCCGGGTCCCGTCGTGTGTCTGAAGGAAATCGAGAGAGTAGCTCGGGGTTTCTGTATACACGTATACACGCCTTTTACTCATTACTGCTATACATATTAATATTATTTTCGCCAAACCTAATTTCCATTTTTGGGCTTATCACCAACCCCTGCCCACTAAAAAATCCACATCTGCCATCCAACTGAGATCGAGGAGAACTGACCGTACGATGTGGGGCCCACTGACACAGTCTGTTACAGCGTTTTTTTTTTGGCGAATTTTCGCCAAATGGCGACCTCAAAAAATAGAAATGAATATTCCGTAGCAAATTCCATGTTTTTTCATGGATGAAATCGCCAAATTTCTCCAAAAAAAAATTTAATGGATGAACTCGCCAAATATGGATGATATGAATGGATGAAAGTATGGATGTGGATGATTCTGTCCTAATTTGGATGGATGAACAGAATATATGCCTAATTTTTGCAAAACTCTGTAGCCACTCGTGGTATTTTCCGAATTATAAAAAAAACTCTGGTCTGTTACTGCTGAAAATCTCAGAGATTTTGACCATGGAGATTATAATGTTTTTGTGTTTAATACTGTTCTAGTTGGATGAAAGATTATTATTTGCTTAAGATTATTTGTTTGGATGTGGCTAAACGTTCATTTGGATGGTTTTACCATCCGATTTCTAGGCGAGCACCTAGTGTAGCACCTACTCAAGAAAATTCATCCAATTTGGATGAAACATGAATGCCCATTTATGTGGAGGACCTCAAAAGCATGAAATGTATTTTGTTTTTCTTAAATATTCAAGGATTTGTTGGATGCAAAGTCCCTGCGGTCAGATGTTTCCAAACACATCCATTTACTCAGTCACTAGAGATTTGCCCTTTCTGAGGCTGCCATGCTCTAATTTGGGCCTGCCCTAAGTTAGGTGGGGTCACCTGTTGTGCCCATCTTTACATCAGTTACATCAATGATCGAGCTGCCAGTGTGGCCCGTGGTATTGGGGGGCCACGTCCTCCACCCTTCCTGGCGGGCCCCAATCCCGACACGAGCAGGCCAGTCGCAGCAGGGGTCCACCGAACGCATCTTGGATCCGCCAACGGGGTTCCCTTCAACAGCCTGGCGCCACGTATGCAGATCTGGGCAGCTCGGGCAGCGAGATGCTGCAGCCCGGAAACCAAAATAGCTGCTAAAGTGACTACCTATTGCCGCACTGCCGGTAACCGCTGTACCGGGTGGCGGGGCTTGTGAACTCCACATACGAAGTCCGTCATCGGATCAAAGATTGCAAGACTGTCTACTGTGGATCGAGCAATCCCGATACCAACTGACCCATTGAGGCAGTAGTACTCTATCTTTACGTGTTTGGAATATATTACCCCTATCACCCTCGATTGTGCACTCCATGAGAACAATCCACACTCGTGACCAACTGCTGAAATGACATCTATCCTATTACTGGTCGTTTCAACGGAACACTGTCGCTTTGTACATGTTGTTCAAATGACATACAACAACATATTTTTCTGGAACGACATTAAGAGAAAAATGTTTTTTCAACATGTCAGTTCAACAGTGTTTTACACTAGTGCTACTACCCAAAGAAATGCATTCTACCTGTCAAACTAGTAGCTCGTGAATTCATATCAGTAACCATGGCAAGTCTACCTCAATATCAACATCGATCCACATGTCAAATTGAACTGTAGCCCGCATAAATATTAATGTACTCGTTGATCAAAACATATGTGTCAATTGATAATATTTGGTCATACATTGGATTGTATGTACTAGGCTATCAAGGTAGAAAACCTGCATCAATCCTCTACAGTTGATTTCCATGTATATATGTGCTAAAATACAAACTCGAGGTTATGCAGTATCATGAAGCAATAGACTAACAAACTGGTTTCGTATTCTTTAATATGAAAGCATTTGCAATACATGAGCTAATAAGAGGCAGTGCCTCAGCCATCGACTAATTTGAATAACCAACAAAGCTGTTGCAATCCTCCATCTGATGATGAGTGTAGAAGTTTATGATGTGTTATACTTGTATTCCAAAGAGGCTTCTATCAATGGGGACGGCCTTTAAACTAGTTGCCCTACTGGCCTGCACTAGTCCACATTTGAAGATAGGTATCGGACAATATACCTGGAATGTGGCAAACCAGAGCAAGGATTGTTCCTGTTTGTCCCAAAAATTGCAATTCGTAATATCCTCCATTTTCGTTGCATGGAATTATATTATTGGTATTAGTAGCCCACACCGGCGTGTATACATGGTAGATCACCAAATTTCCATCAGATTGGAGGGTCACATGACATCTGACAAAGTTCGTAGCAGTACTTGACCACACAAAGTTCATCTGATTAATGAGATGAAATTGACAGTTTGCATCCATCCAAGCTGAGTATTGATCTACGCTAGAACCCGGATTCGTTATGTAGTCTCCTGGATGGAGGATTTCTCCGACATGCAAGTAATTCCCGTAGCATGTTACAAGCGCTGGAAGTGTGAAGAATGCCACTGTAGTTACTAGGATAAGCTGCAACCCTACACGATGATCAGCTTGGCCCATCTTTGATCTGCTACCAAACATACAGCTATGATTTCAAGCATAAGGTAGATGAACAAAGAACTTTCTCGACTAGTATTTACAATGAGCTCTTGAGATCGGAGAGCTCAAGATCGGGTAGAAATACTCGCCCACATGAGTTGGTGATCACGGGTGCAAGCCAGACATAGAACTTATAAATGGGAGAAATCAGAAATGGCAATACGTATTAAGTACGTAGTACCAATGCCCACAAGGTTTATTACTTCCGTGTCGCAGCAGGTGGGGTGCATAATATAAAGTCCAAATTTTAGTTTTGTTTTTCTCTGTAAATAATGGTTGGCTTTTTGTAGTGGTTCTATTATAATTTGTTTTTGGGCTTCCCAAGTTGCCGGCCATAAATTCTCTCACCATTTTTCTAATTTGGACATATTTACTCTACCTCAAATTGAAACCTATAAGGCATCACAGATAGGTTTATATTAGTTGATTTTAATTAAAAAATAGATTGAGACAATAAACGGTCAGTTTTGCCAAAGGGATTTTTTTTTAATATAAAAATTCGCTCCTAAATATGGTGTCTCTTCACCCCAAAGGCTACGACATTCCGGTGGTAACCACCGGTGGGGATGGAACCTTTTATGATATCCAACACATGGTGGATTAGTATCATATTTTGAACATATCTTTTTTTTTCTCTTTTTCTTCTTCTTTTTTGAGCAGAAAGGGACTGTAGCCCAGAACATATCATATTCGAATTGGTATAGAGGCCTTCATCCGATTGTAATACTAGGAAGCACTAGTATTGGGAAAATTCAGATATCATGGTGGTATCAAATAATACATTATTGATGTGGTGTCTTAGTGGTACCAATAGCAACACTTTTGAAAAATCCGATACCACCAATACCGAGGCCACATCAATACTAGTTTAGTATCGAAAAAATTAACTATATATATATATATATTGTGATATTTATATCCAATCAATGTTGATTATATATAATATCATGTTTCGGGTGTTTTCAGTGTCTTCCACTTCTCTTATTTCTCATCTCATATATATTGTGGCATAACTTTCTAGGATTGTGTGGTAAGAAGTGTGGTTGGACAACAATGTATGTTGTGGCACGATGCTTAGGTGTACAACAAATGCTACTTCCTAGCGCATATCCTAGTACGTATCCGTATTGGCCTGATGTTGTATTTATTAATACTTTGGTCAATACCCCAGTTGCAAATTTGGTACATGAAGCGAGATATAAAGGCTATTACTAGTATCAAATCCGTTTGTTCACGAGAAAAAACCCAAGTATGAATATCGAATCTGGTGTACACGGCACAATGGATATAATCAATATTGGATCACTAAGAGCAAACACTTGTCCTTCCAACTTCCAAGTGAAAGATCCACTCTATCACATAAACTAAGTCAAAGCCAATGACATCTTTGCTAAAGGAATCCACTTTACAAAACCCTGAACACGGTTTCCAAGTGAAGATCCGCTCTATCACATAAACTAAGTCAAGCCAATGACATCTTTGCTAAAGGAATCCACCTTAAAAAACCCTGAACGTGGTCCCGACTCATGGAGGCTAAACTACAAGAAGATGAGTCTCCTCAACCCTCACAAGGGGGAAATCTACATTGTGTCTTAAATGAGGCTTAACATATTGTTTAGCATATAAGATCAAACTATGAAGTTCCAACACACAAAATACAAATATAAATATTCAAATAGTAAATAACATAATTAACTAAAAATATGTGATTCTAGTTAACCATAACTAAAACCTTGACAGTTAGCTAGCTGTTGTGCATCTTAGTATCGTGTGACAACATACATCATTATCCAACCACACTTCCTAACACACAATCCTAGAAAGTTATGCCACAATCGTCCCCCAAGCTGGTCATTAGATCTCTCTAATATCAGGTAGTTGACACATGTATCAACCCCTAACAGATCCAAGTGCTTTATCTACCATTGTCAATGTCTCAGTTTTGAAGCATCGTTATCAATGTCTCAGTCCATCAACCACTTGAGTGGCTGGTGATCCGTGACAACGGTGAAGAGGTTGTTGAATAGGTAGCACCTGAAGTGTGTCATGACCCGTATTGCAGCTAAGCACTCACCCTTGTATGAGTTGTATTTTGCTTCTACAGCGGTGTCCGAGCGACTAGTATAAGCCACTACGATCTATTTTCTCGCATCATCCATCTATATGAGCACCGCTCCAAGCCCCAACATATTTCAATCCGTATGCAGATGTAATGGATGCCCATTGATAGATCGTCTTTAGATTGTTAATCTTGTCTTGAGCTCCTTAAAAGCTCGATTTTGCATATCTTCCCAGTGCTACTCCTATTCCACTTTGGTCAGTTTAGTAGTTAGGGCATTTGCAATATCACTAAGTCCCTTGATAAATCGTCGATAGTAATTTGCACCAACCTCATAAAAACTCACACTTGACCTACGTCTATGGGGCGTGGAATTTGTGCAATGGCCTCTATCTTAATTAGTATATTGTACCCTCAATCCTCCAAGATGTATCATGTGACCTAGATATTCAATCTGGTTGTGGAAAAACTTGCATTTTTCTAGACGCAACTTCAACCAGTATGCTCTTAAACGCTCAAATACATCTTTCAAATGTGTCTTTTATGCTTATCCATCGTAGCACTGAAAAATGATCAATTAAGGCAGCTCGGTCTATGGTCTCTCCTAGGGAACCCTCATTATAGAGCAAACCCCAACGACTTTATTTTAAAAACTGCTCTTCAGAATCAGCCAAGATGATTGCTTAGCATAGAGAGTTGTATAAATGGTGAAGAAAGGTTCAAGAGTAAGTATGGTTTAGTGAAGGGATACTTGAGAGATTAGGACATTCAGCTGCGCCTTTGATTGGCTTAATAAAAATCTAGTCCTTTTAAATGCAAATCCACTTTGTCACTCAATAAAAGTAAAGCCAATGACACCTTTAGTTAAAAAAATATTCCACCACACTAAACCTTCATACACTCTCCTTCTGAAGACCTAAAGCCCCATGGAGGTGAGAGAGATTCATGGAGGCTCAACTACAAATAAATAAGGCTCATCAAGTTTTATATTGGGATAACCTATCCCCACGTCCTAAAAAATGCTCAATACCTCATTTGGCACATGAGGCCAAATCCAATACATAAAGTACCATAATAAACATCCAAAATGCCCTACTTTACTAGAAGTAGTTAATTCTAAATAATCATGACTAAAAACTTTGACAATTTGTCATGCACATGAGCATTGTGCTACGACATACATCGTTGTTTTAAGCACATTTTTTTTAGCATAATGCACTAGGATGTATTGTTTAGGCTGATGAATATAGGTGGCATGTCCCCTTCTTATGCCTTGCAATACGTGTCTATTTTTGTTGACACAGATAAATTTATCTAACAGCAGTTATCCAACGACAAATATTGCATGTTACATGATAGGTGTGTTGTTCATTTTCATAGATATTGGGCTTCTCTAGTATTTACGGAGATATATAATATCATACGAATGTATTTCTCATAATTCTACACATAATTTAATTTGTCTCCTATCCATAATCTATATCATCATGTTTCTTGGTTGTGTTGGGTTTATGGTCTCAACTTGATCGGTGAGATTTGTATTAAGATCGGTTCTTTAGCTCAGACACAGAATTGTAATGGAACATTCCTCCAAATTGGATATAATTCTTAGTTTGATGTCTTTCCCTTACAAGATTTGGTACGTGTGCTCACAATAAACTTTGTCTCGGCGGTAGGCACATTTAAGCTATTTGTTAGGTTTAGTTGCCCACTTTACAATGATTGTTTTTAATAACATGGCTATTCATAATATTTAAACTAACATCATTGACCAAGGTGGTTATAGAACAAAGAAGGAACAAAACCTGGAGTCTTATTAAAAATGGTAGAAAAAAAATCACCCCTTTCAAAGCTATACTAAAGGCATACACATAAACTCGTGAGGGCATCACCACCTCGAGAAGAAACCACCACTAATTGAGATTGATAAGTAGCGATTTGAACACCTCTTCATTTTCTATTCTTTTCAAATACTCTATTATTTCATGTAAAGATGCAGATCATAAACTTGATCTATCATATTTGTTGAGTATATATGACATTTATTCATTAAATATAACCAGTGATATTGATGTTCAGACCATTCTTCCATATCTATGTCGGGAAACAAGATACAATAAACTATCTTGTATGTTTTTTATTTGAACTTTAATGTGTTTTCATTGAAGCTCCCTATTGAGATGTAAAATAAATCTCTCTTTCATAAAATAATTTAAATGTTGATCAATTTTATTATTTACCCAAATAGTATTGAGATAGGGGATACTTTTTGTATTCCGATAAGATCATTAAGTATCAAATAACAACATGTCTTATCTTCAAATTACGGGGAAAAGAACAATTATTTGCAATAATATTATATACAAACAACTAATTTTAAGTAATTCCAATTTGACAATAATCGATCATCTAAATTGGACGGTTGCAATACTAGTGACCTTTACGTATGTAGCAATGTTTGTACTTGGATATCTACATATAAATATAGATATATTGACATCAATTATCTTGCAAAAGTTATTAGAAATTAATTTGAACATGAAGAGGAGTGCATATGGACAATTTTCGGACTCTCGGACATCAAGTTCTTGTGTGAAAAATGAGTGCCCATATGGCAAGTTTTAGGTATGCATTACCTACTTTGTTTGGTCACAATTGAGCTGAGACAACATAATTGTAAATCATGCAATTGACCATCCAACCATATGACATCAAGATTAGTGATGTTAAATTGTAATGGACATTTGAAATGATGTAGACACAACTAACATATATCATGATCGAGATTAAAAACTTTGCCCATATTGTTGAAGATTACACATTAAGCTCAAATAAACAGACAAATTAGCCGATATTGATAGCATGAGCCATGATTGATCATGTTGTTTAAATACGCATCAGGTTCGATATGCATACATTTAACCTTAAGCATAAATAGCAGATTCAACAGTCTTCATATTGGACTAATATTTTAAGCACAAAAGGTAAACAACGTAGAATCATCGCTAAACAAATTCTTAAGATTAATTTGGTTTGTTTGCTTTATGGCCCCTTGGGGTTTTAAATTTCCCCACTTCATGCTGATAATAAAATTTTGAGGTCCACTGTCCCTCTGGAAAAATAAAATAAACTATTTAGCATAGGGTTTCAGTACGTATGTAATTTTATAGTTTTTTTTTTTCTCTAACTCATCAATGCATTGTTTTGATTGCATAGGAAGATAGTAGGAAGGAGGTAAGAACTTACTGCACTCTGACGGTACCTTCGCCGGGTTCCAGCAGCCTGGGCTCCTCCGGCGGGGCCCCTGTCAAATCCTCCCCACCCCCTCTTACCTCGATTTCACTATTAATTACTTAAGAATCCAAGCGGGTTCCATGATGTGCTGGGTAGTGTGTTGGTAAGGTGATTGCAGTGAAGGCGGCAAGATTTCAGGTTTGATTCTTGATGGGAGACTCTTGTAGTGTAACCCCGGGTACCGGTATCCCAATTGGTGTAACCCTCTGTAACCCCGGTCTCTCCTGTAACTCTTCCTAGTCCATTTTATATTTAGCCAAATTTGGACTTAGTCAAATTTCAAGACCAAATGTGAGTGATACCGAGTGGAGTTACACTCCACTCTAGGTAACCCAAAGTGGAGTTACACTCAGTTCTATGTAACCCAAAGTGGAGTTACACTCGGGACCCATTGTGTAACCAAGTGTAAACCCAAATGGAGTTACACTCCCCATGGTGTAAACCCAGCGCAACCCCGACTGGAGTTTACACGCCTTCAGTTCCATGCTCTCTAGAGAGGGTGGGAAAGATTTGACATGCCGAAAACCGGTGCCAGAGGTTGCACGTATGCATTAAGCTCTTACCTCATTTCTATTATCTTCCGACTGCGTAAGGTTAATATCTTAATCATAAATATATCAATGATAATGGAAAAACAACAAACTTTTACTATAACCATTTGCTTTATATACTAAATAATAAATCTTAGAATTTGGGGTGAATAAATATGAACCCAAATTGTTGATTGCCATATATATCTACATATATAATTTATGTATCACTTCTTTAAAGGATGTACTATATATAAATAGAATATTATTGCGTCTATATATGTAAATGAAGCTTATTTATGCAATTATTTTATCATGTGGACAAAGCATATGGGTGTGGAATCATCTACTCGGCGGAGTTTGTTATTATGCACAACAAAGATGATATTGTTTTTCTTGGTTGTTTTTGTTGTAACCTTGTTGTGGATCAAGCTTTATAAGCAATCATTTCATTCACCACATCCTACAAATATGCACAACAACATTATCTACACAGTATATCGCAAACACACATCGCAGAAGTTCATTGGGACGTCTGGAATGGATGACACATCTTTTCATATAACTAACAACAGATATATGCACCATAAAATATTAATGCATCCAAAAAATTCAATAGAATGGGTCTCAACTTTTCGTTTCTTTACGTTTATGCATTATATTAAAATGAGTTTGGCTGGATCAGTGGCAAACCTAGTGCTTGATACTGGCAGCTCTCACACATGGAGAAATTGTCAATTACCCATCACACTCCCAGGCGAACTTTTCCCGAATAATGCAAATGCATCATGTTCAAAGGTTAGATTATTATATCATTTTGTTTGTCTGATTATGCAACCTTTAAATGCTCTATAAATATAATACATGTCTTAACATATTTACTAAAATAACTAGGACGTCCAACCCTCTTCCAATGACTTGAAAGTCCTGGCCAAGTATCCATCGACGAGTGACCATCCATTTTCATAGGGTGACTCCAACATATAATAGCTATGTAGTTGTGAACCCACGACCATAATTGTGTTTATTTAAGTTTAAGCAAATCATTTGTACTTGAATTCAAGTAACCAGCTTGTTGATCCAATTACTTGCAAGCTGCATGACTGTATTGACATAAAATAGGTGTAAATGGAAAAAAATGATTGGTGTAATTGCAATATTTGTTGTTTTTGTGTTTTTAGTCATGTATTATACGCGCAAATTGTTACTCATGTATGTTTTTAAAGTATATTTAAAAACTGAATAGTTCTCGTTATACATCCGCAAGTGACAAAATTAACATGCATTAACAATCCAACAGACGACCCACTGATTAGAGTCTAGACGTGCAAGGTTGCCTCACAAGCAATCCATCACGTACACGGATGTCACCCATCATAACCAACCTAGCTACTACTTTAAAACGGCGTGACTAGGTTAACCAGTTTTGGAAGCATGTAGGCCGTGGGATTTTGAGTACTAACAGTTCTCCATCTTCTAGTAGTCTTCTACAGGGTGAAACAACACAAAAAATTATGTTTGCTTTAAAAAAGAGCCAACATTTCCTTCTCCCTAATAGAAGATCGATAATCACGGCTGTAAAATTGGTAAGACAAAAATGAATTTATTTAAATGATTGATGATACCATATATTAATAAAAATAGAAAGTTTCATTCATATTTTTCAATTTTTATTGAACGACTATTTGTCTTGAAATAATTTAGTTCAGTCAAAATGTTTTTATTATTTATAGGAAGTCCATAGATACTATATAAACTTCAGAGAGCTCTTCGAAGGTCTCGGTAGATTGGGATTTGCAAGATTGTTCCGCCCACAAGGGTGTATATTGATTTTTGTTCAACGATTTTTTCCTCTTATAACAAACAACATGAAAATTTCTGCTCGAATTTGGTTGAATTAGGCAATTTTGCCCCTAGTTATGCCAAAATTTGAAAAATTTCCAAAGTGCGTTAGGCACTTTGAATTTGAATTAATTATCGCCTAACTGGCTAAAGGGCTAAGGTATAATAACATTTAAAATAATTGAATGTGTGAAAAAAATATTTAAAACTTATTTCAAGGGATAGAAAATTAAAACTCTCCAGCGAAGCATAAGGCTAACCACACCCCATGTGGCAATGGATGAGCCTGGAGCAGAGATCTCCAGATCAGCAGTATTTTTTTAGATACAAAATTAGGTAATATTAAAGTAATAATTTTAGCTGTATATTTTAATATCCAGGGACCAAATGGAATATATTATGCTAGATATGAAGATACGTTGAATTGTAGACAAAACAAAATGTATGTCTGAAGAAAAATGTAAAGGCAAATTTTATTGGTTATGTTATTTTTCGATCGAGTATATGGATTCTTCATTTGTATATATGGCGCATTCGTAAAAGAAAAACTCGCATTTAGACTTACTGATGCTAATCGAATATCCTGTGAGATGTCAACAAGAGTTGTTTTTGGGTAGAATGTTTTAAATTTCTGTACATTGACAGTAACCAATGCTTGGATGTTGTTAAATTTATTTTTTTTGATAAATACTAATTATTGTATAAAAGCGGCTCATCACATCATTTATTAATGTTGGATTAACAAGTTTCATATATCTAATTTAAGATAACTGAGATTGTTTGATAGTCATTTGGGTCAACAATCAGTTCAACAAATACCTACTAAATCCATTGAATATAATTGATGAAAATTCAGCCATTCCATATGAGTGAAACCATTCTACCGAAGAAAACCAATCTCTCGATAGAGCCCATTGAAACTTTGGGAACATCACACCAAATAAACACTATGAAGCTAGACCTATTAAAATATTTATATCTGTACAGAACTCTTGGTTTGCACATTCTTATCAAGGGTTAGAATTACTAGTAAAGCTCAACATGTACCTAGCTGCATCAGGTATTTTAAATATGTAATGTAAAATAGTGTAACACTTGATATTGTGTTTATGTCGATTCAATTCCCTCATCAACATTTGATTCATTTAAGACAAATTAACCTTATTTTGCTATCAGTAATTGGTACGGTCATATAAATAATGTACACCATTCAGATAAACCAATATTAACTTTGTCACAAACGATATATTATTACACTTACAGTGTGGATTTTAAAATGATCAGGTGTGGTTGTAAGTCCCATTTTCGAAATGACCATAGAATGTTGGATGGATTGTTGGGTTTGAGTAACACTCCACATTCAATGCATGCACAATTGCAACAGGCTGGTTTTATTGATAAAGTGGTGGCTCATTGTTTCGATATAAATTATGATTACTACAATCATATTAATGGTCACCTGCAGGTTATTTGGTATTAGGAAATCCTAATATTGACTACATGTTATTTGGACAAACCAATACATACTAGAATAGACTCTAGAGTCTAGAGCAGCATGTGGGAAAAACATTAACAATGCAAGCAAACAATATTCATGAATTTGAATTGTAAAACCATTGTTGATCATTGTTAGATTTCCAATGTTGTCTTTAAATATCAGTTGTTTAGATTGATTCCAATTATGACAATGGAGAATTTGGTACGCGTCCAGCATCATTTTAAGCCTAAGCCCAAGGCCCACCTAGACGAGCCTTGAAATCCACAATTCTCTATGTTGGGTGTCATCCATTATAACCAACACCCCTCCCAAAAAAGGGGTGTAGGCTCAGAGCTGAACCAATATAGGGTTTCCGTCCTTTAATTGAGGGGATTACCTTCTTGAGAGTGGTATCATAGTGAACCATTCCCAGGCCTACAGGTACAAGTGGAAAAAAAAACTGAATATGAAATGAATTCTTTTAATCTGCACAAATCAAATGCATTGAGAACAATATGTTATACTTATATTGATTTAAAATGAGATGAAATTTATTATAATATATAATTTTAATAATTTTAATCAATGAATGCTTCGCATTTGCTAGTTCTCAAAGAACTGTTTGGAAAAAACTCAATGTTGTATCACTAATACTTTTATTTTATAGTTTTCTTCATTTATGTATATAAAATAGTGCGATAACCCCCGACCTTGAGTGGTGCATTATAGTAAAGTGTACGCGAGCACATTGCATAGTATTTCATACGGAAAAAGCCTAATATTCAGAGGATCAGGAGTCATGATATTTGATAGTGTACCTATATCAAACTCAGGTCACCATACTATGACGAGCTTTATGCCATTGTAAGAGTGATATTAATATTTTTACAAACTGTTTTTTCGTTAGATTGATTGTCAGTTGTGCCGTGTGAAGGACAATGTTAAAAAATGGTTGTGTATTCCCATGATGTTCTTGGAAGTGCTCGGAGCTCCCAAAGTCTTCAGTACATAAACATGTATCCCGTTAGATGGGTGATTGTAATTTGGTGACCATTTTTAGCATGCAATAGAGTTCCCATAGTCAATTTTCAGTTCTATACATATTCCAGCTTATTATAAATTATTTATTATGATCAATTTTGAGAAGGATTGAGACCACAACACAACCTCAAATGTATTCAAGTAGTACAAATTACTGTGGTGATCATGATGTACTGGTGCTTGAGGTAGAGCCATTAGGGGCATGAGCCCCTTGTTAATTATATGATAATGCAACAATGGGGTTTTTCCTAACTCTTGCATTGTAGTTGCGAGATAATGGGAACAAGAGAGGACATGTACTATATAGGAGCAAACCATTTTCATGTTGGTTGAAGTCAGATAAGCAACAGTGAGTGACTTTATGCAACTTATATATATAAGATTGATTATCTAATATCATCATTGATTTGGTGTATATATATATATAGGAATTTTCTAAAGATATTCTGATTATCAATATCACATTAACTATCATGATTTAAATACTATACTCATATTTAATAAATTTGGCTTGTGAGGGTTTAATATCTTTATGTCCCATTTTAATAAAAACGTTGGGCCTTGCCCCTTTTGCCAAATAAAATAAAATAATAACTGTGTTTTTTAAGAAGATAAAAAAACATGTGTGTGATTTCAATTATATATTGGATGTATCAAACCAGGTGGAGAAGGAGGATATATCAAATGAATTTAAAGTTATAAGTGTAAAATTTGAAAGTATGGCTGAATTACTTATTGATCCACGTAGATTTATTTTTTCGAGATCGCGGAAATGTAAGTATGTCTAATGACGATGATATAGAGAGAGAGGTTATTTGATCCATTTAATTTCATCTCTTGATCTTACAGCAAATTGTATTATTTATATTTAGCACACTTCGTGGAATGTAAATAGAAATTTTATACTAGGCTCTGCGTTTGGGGCATCCAAACTTTAAGAAAAACAGATTGACTCCATCCGTTCACTAAGATAGAAATAACACATTCAAGTTCTGCTAATTATCAATATTAATCCAAAATCTAGGCCAGATAATTCCACGTGGAAGAATCTGATCTGATGAATAATTGATTTGTTCACAGGTTGAAGATACATTCAATCAAAATCTAATCTAATTTTTTTTTAAAAACTTATGAAGAAATCCTGAATGTATATTTTACATCCCCAAATCAGCTAGGTTTTACTGTAAAGACTTGAATAAAGAAATGGTTCACAGTTCACCTCAGGTTTTGAGTATATTTACCTATCCTCATAATTATTCTTATTTGTAACCAAAGGACGCCATGCATGTGGACTAAAGTTGTTCCTGAAGGATCATGTCGTGCACCCAGGCATTATGCTTGAAATTTTCTCAAGTAACACCAAATCATATATATAGTAATAGGCAATGGCTAACGTCTAAGCTTGTGTATATGTATATTCTTGTGCAGCCTAAAGGATGTGTGCCTTGGAGTAGAGAATAAAGCATATTCAGATGACGTGGACGGCAAGATGTGTGTGTGTGTGAATAATCGCTGATTTAACGCGATCCGGCATCTTTGGGCTCTCTTGGATGGTCTCCATGATGAAGAAACAGAGTGTGCCAAGAGCGTTGATAATGAAGTACAATTACTGAGAGCAAGAGCAGAAGGAGATGAATGAGAACATGAAGTGAATGAGGGGTCAGACAGAACTGTGAACAGAAATGGATTGCGAAGCAAATCATTGAAGTGTAAATATGTAAGCAGAAGCAGCCAGTAGTATGAGAATAATCGTGATGTTCAGAAAGCTGGTCGTGGAAGGAGCCACGGGTTTGACAATTTGGGACAAACTGTAGAGCACCTATAAATCTGAACTATGATACGTATAGCTATGTTTGAATAATTATAAGTGTGTCACTGATTGGGATGCTAGATCATGAGCCTTGAAACGTTAGCCTATGAGCTTGGCCAAACTTACGTTTGTTTGTGGGCTTATTACGAGAAATTACCTCGGGATAATTGTCCACCTCCATCATTTACGTTAGGAGCTAAGCCTGGATCTTTCGGAATGTTTTTATTCCTTTTCACACACACAAGCTCGGCTTCATTGGAGGTGGACTGGGATTGCGATCGTTGACTATCACAGTTCCATGCAGGGTCCACAATGATGAATTTGCTCGTTGAACTAGGGATGACACATCAGCCTGAATTATACATATGTACCTAGAAAAGAAATGCTTAAAATTCCACAATAAAATATTTCATGCATATGAACTTGCTAGTAGAATTGGGGATTCAGTCTAACGGACACACCAGTCCCAATTATACATCTTCCACAACAATTTCTCTAACTCTTCCGCAACTCTAATTTATGTATATAATCCAACTGCGGAAGAGCTCCGAAAATTGCGATTGTCAACAATCATAATTCTCTTATTCTGATTTTGGTTTTTGATATACCGTATCTGTATATCTCGTGTCCAGATACGGACCACAAAACTACAAGAACAAATATTTGTTTTTTTCCTTAGAAAACTTCTTGAATTTAGCTTCAAAGTTCAGACAAATTGCGATCATTAACATTGTAATTTTGCTTGCCCTTATGGGGCTCCCAAATCTAAATTATATATACATGGCTTGGGTTCATGAGCCACAGAAGACTAGCTTCAGAAGTTATGGTCGTCAACCCTTACAATTTTTCTTGCTCTTTCGCAACTCCATGATTTGGATATATATATATATATATAGTGGGATTGTGCTATGGAAAACCTCCAAGCTGTTTCTTAAGAAAATGGTTTTTTTTCTTTCTGATTGGATCTGGTTACGGAAGAGCATAAAGAAATTTCAATCGTCAACGATCACAATTTCTTTTGCTCTTGTGCAGCTCCAAATTTTGAAGGAAAAAAATAAAAATGTGTGTGTATGCTTTTTTATTTCTAAGGTCTAGCCACACAAGACCTTCAAAATTATGGTCGACGACCGCAATTTCTTTTGCTCTTCCACAGCTCTATCTAGTCTTCTTTAGGGTCTAAGAATAACTATAATTGTACACAAACTCAAAGCCCACAATGCAAGTACTAAAGCTAGCTGCATCCATAATGGAATCTGATTGACAAATAGATTGAACACGTCACACTATGGGCACAACACTATGTACGACCAAATTTAACACAGACATATCAGAAAGTATAAGAGTATATATTTAGGTTGTTCCACAGTGACATTTATAAAAAAAACACAACGCTTATTTTAGATATTGTTTTGGAGCAATAGGGATATGAGTATCACAATCTGAATATACATAGTTAGTACTTTTAATACCTAGTTAGTACTTTAACATGGTATTGTTTTGGATATTACCTCTGTTAATTTGTATATGTGATGTATCTCCAAATGAAGGTCCAAATACATGGTGGTGCTTTTTGTGTATATATATATTACCAATGAGCATGACTGCATCTTGCGGGTACTCAAGATCAGACATGATACTGAGCATGATCAATGGAGCCAAATGCATGTTTTAAATCAATTATATAACAGGTATATATCTTGATAAGTGAATCTTGCATCTTCTAGGGCAGAGGGAATAAGCTGGATACTCATGTTCTAAACCCTTCGTATGAGTAACTACGGATACGATGTTAAAATCAATTATATAGTAGGTATATATCTTATAAGTAAATCTTGCATCTTCTAGGGCAGAGGGAATAAGCTGGATACTCCTTGCTATTCTAAACCCTTCTTATGAGTAAGTACAGATACGATATTGTTCTCCAATAAGGGGCCCATGTTTGAGGATTAGACGATGGTCCAGGAGTTAACTACGGCCCACAGGGAATGTGAAAAGCCTGTATTAAGGCTAAGAAAAGGGCTTGGAGAGGGCTCAAAAAACTGCACACCCCATGCCAGGGACATTAATACATGGATGGTGCAGTAGTGGGACCCAATAGCCCTCCCAGCCTCCGTGGCAGAGGCAACCTTCTAGAAGGGTCCCCCCGCTGAGGGGTGGGCGGGCTTCTAGAAGATCCCACTGCCCTGAGAGGGTATATAAAGAGAGCCGGGGCTCTTTCCCCCTGCGTCTTACTATTTACTCACTTATTACTTACTAGTACCTAGGGGGCTCTGCACACGCAGACCCCCCCAAAAAAACATAAACACGAACCATAGGTATATTAATTAATAGGGACAACACAGTAAGCTGAATAAGTCCCCCAAAAAGACGTGAGGAGGATAGTCAGCGTGCTGGTGAATAATTTATACATGGTATTGGCATTTTGATAAAACCAACGCTCACAGCCTTACATGCTCACGTTTTGATGACGCCATGTGAGCAATGTATCAAATTTACACCACATTAAAAAAAAAATGATGCCTATATTTGTGGACAACGGCCACCTTGCCCCTTTGCACCGATGTCTAGACTACAAATGTGCATCAAGGAGACTTTGGAGTGTTCTATGGCCATCTCTTTGCAAGTTCGTGTATGCAAGTTCCCTTACCAGAGCGTCGGCTCTCGTCTTAGCCTTCTCCTTCACGAGCTCCGTTGCAGAGGCTACTGCATTTCCAACCAATGCCACCTCCTTCCTCCCTGCTGCTGGTGATCGCCCTGTCACTCTCACACTGCACGCTAACGTCAGCAAATGTGCACTGGTAGCATTCAACAGACAGAGGAGAGGGGGATCTTAAGTGGCAGTGCTGAGTGGGGTAGCCAAGAGATCCCGGTCCTCCCTTCCTACACTTACCTGGGCGTTGAGTTTTCCTCCAATTGTGATTGGGATGCACATATCCGGAAAGTTGTTCAAACTGGCAAGAGCAAAGCTCTGGGGCTCACTAAATTTTTCCACTACAGAGGGGTCAACTCTGAGGTGAAGAAAACCATGCTTTGTCGCGTTATTAGACCTGCCTTGGAGTACGGATCTGCAATATGGGTTGATAACTCCAACCAAGCTAAGTCTCTAGAATCCATTCACGTGGGGGTGCTTAAGGAGTGTATGTCAGCATGCTCCAAAACAACCAATGTGGCTATTCGGGGTGAGTTTGGCATTTCGTCCATAATCTCCCGACGAGATGAATTCAAGGTCAGATGGTGGGGTCAGCTGAACATATGTCCAACACCAGATATCCTTAGGTAATCGACTCTATATCTTGGAAACAGGACCAGCCTGTCAAACAGGCTAAGTCCTGGCAAAAGAGAGTAGAATAGATTCTCAAGGACCTGGATCTGGATCTGCAAGTCTTGACCCTGCTGGGTAAATCTGACTTAGAGGCTGTAGTGTCCAAAGCCATGTCTGTTGCCATGAAATTGTCTGATAAAAATGAAGTTAGGCAGAAAACTTCCCTGAACTTGTTTCCAGTCTGTGACATGGGGGAGGACATCTTGGATGACATTACCATGTTTGGAAATTGCAATCCAGTGTGTGAACTCCACAGCCTCATGCTGACCCGCATGGTTCCAAGTCGATAAAATGCTTAGAGAGGATAGACTTATAGATAAGCTTGTCCTCAAGCATTGATAGCAACAGTGCGGCATCTCCAGCTTATTGTCTAGTTCAAGATCTTGGTAAATAATGAAGACACTCTTCAGTTGCAAGTTTACAACCCTGACCAGATGGGTTGTAAACTCCCTCATGATCCAGATGACGAAAATGATAGATTGCTAGTCATCAGTTTATGCTTTGCTTACTCTCATGGCATACGCAGGGGAAAAGTCAAGGTATCCTGAAATGTGCACTTGTTCACATGGACAAGTGCTAGAGAATGGTTCATATCTGGGTTCTAGTTGGTTTTGGTTAGATCATCGTTAATTACATTAATCATCTTGATCCTGTAAGAATGAAAGCAATAGTTAACGCAAGATTAAAGTATGGATTTACAGGCTGTTGCAAGGTAGAAAAATAGTGTACAATTAGTAACTGACCACCTTCAAGTTACTTCTTCCCAAAAACGAAAATTAGAAGAGGTCATTTGTGTCTTGCAAACTCTGCGAGCAACTGGTCATACCTCCGAATCGCCCCTGGGAAGTCCGAGCCAAGATACCCCTCCTGAATTCAGTTCTAACAATGTTTTTATATCCTACCATTGATTGAATGAAGGCAAGAAAGTTTCCTAACCCGGGCAGTCGCATTGAGAAGATGAGGGACAATATTGTGAAAAAAGAGGTCCACGCTTCTTTCACAGTTCGATGACGAGAAGCATTCACCTTTTTGTCTCCATTGTCCCACCATTGACTGGGGTTGGAAAAGTGTTCATTCCAAAGCTTCTCCACTATTATTTGTTTTTGGATACTTTCTTGTTGCCACATTGGCAGTAACTTGTCAAAGTCACTCCAAACCACCACATATCCACCCAACGAGCTTCTTACATAATTCAATATGCATCTCAGGGCCAAGTATGATGATAGGGCAAAGTAAAAATAGGTTGAAGAAGAAGGAGCCCTCACCACATTGTCCTTGAAACACGGTCTGCTAAGACCAAGCTGACTCTCAAGAACCTTGATGTTCCTCACCACATTGTCCTTGAAACACGGTGTAGAATAATAGGAATTTCTGACTCAACTTTCGTCGATATACTCTGGGATATCTTCGATATTGCGGTGATAGAGCAGTGTTCTTCGATATCTTATATGCAACCGATAGTCTATCCTTGACTGGATGATAGAAGAAATGGATCAATGACTATAGAGGATGAATAGAGGAGGTTGAGCGGTTATTAAAGTTGTTGGAGCACTCTTTGCTATATATTGCATTCACGTGAAGCAGATGGTGTCAGTTGAGCCAGAGAGCCGTGACCGGAGCAGAGTAGAGTGAGTAGGAGTTAGGAGATAGAGATATTCTTCAATGATAGATTAGTGTTGCGTTCTTGTGATGTTGTGTTTGTGAATGAATAGAAGAAGAAAAATGAAGTTCAATTCACTTTGTATTGTATGAAGAATGGAATGATGAAATGAGAATCTAATTCTAAGTGTAGTAGAAGAATTACAATTATGTGAGATAGTGAGAATGTGCACAAATGGAAAGGATAAAGATTCTGAGAGAGAATTAATTCCTAGTTTATCCAGAGACATATCAATTCGGATATTTAAGAGTTTGTCCTGCAATGAGGTAGAGTTTGTTCGAATAGAAAGTGTGAGTAAAGCCTGGAGAAAAGAATTATCAATTCTATATAAACATCGTCAATTGGGACGTAAATGGATCAGTATGTGGTGTTGTCTACCAATTAATCCAATCGAAGATTTTCTATCTTCATTTCCTTAATCTGCTCCTTCATGAACTCTGGATATCCATCTATCGGTATAACAGTGAAGTACGATCATTTGCATGACAGAGAGCAATGATGAGGGAATAAAAGAAGTATTAGAGTTGATCACTTGATTACCAGATCATCTATCAATAATAATCTTTCAGAAGCTATGTTGTAGCGATAAAGAAGTATTCTTATTACAATTAGTCAATAGAGGATGGTACAGAGAATTATCAATTCTATACAGAAGTTGTTATTGGAAGCACAAGAGAATGGAGTAATTCTTTTGGTGAGGGAAAAACCCTGGAGCAACTGAAGAGATAGGATTGGTGGTGAAAAGCAATCGATAGTGATGAGTGGAGAAGAACGGATAGTAGATCTTCTAGAGTTAATTACTGGATTACCTAATAGCTTGTCGATAAATATTTTTAAAAGACTGCGATGTTGTGACAGAGAGATAATCAATTTATGGCTTGTAAGTAAAGGATGGTGTCGAGAGCTATTGACCTTGTATCAAGCAGATTACTAAAGGAGAGAATTAGATGAACAATGGTATTTGATCTCAGCCAATGGGATAGAGTTGATAGAGAATTGAGGGAATATCATTGAAACTGGAAGAGTCTTAGTTGCTTTAGATTGAGGCAAACAGTGGTAGAAAACTCTTTGTAGAGGAAAGAAGGAGAAATAGAGTAGTATAGCATCATTGTTTTGCAGTCGTATAGTGTTTTCCCCAGCGAACGAACACTAGAATGGTCGATCATTTTCTATAGGGTTGATTATAGTTTTATTCTACACACGGTCTGCTAAGACCAAGCTGACTCTCAAGAAGCTTGTAAACATCAGGAACAATGCCAAATCATGGTACTAACAGGAGGAAGAACGCACACATTTGCAGGAGGAAGGTACGAACAGGAGGAAGAATGCACACATTTGCAGGAGGAAGGTACTAATAGGAGGAAGAACGTACATTTGCAGGAGGAAGAACGCACACCTATCCCGGCTATTTTTTGGTAATTTTTGGGCAGCCCGGGCACGTATAGAAAAAAAATTTGACGACGATGATGTGGCACTATGGCACCCTATTCCTGCTCTACGCTAAACTAGCTTCCGACCTTCAGTCATCGCTAGAATTAATAGTGAAACCGAGGTAATAGGGGGTGGGGAGGATTTGACAGAGGCCTTGCCAGAGGCGCCCAAGTTACGGGAATCCGATGAAAGTACTGTCAGATCACACACGTCCATTAAGTTCTTACATTATTCCTATTATCTTCCCCAATCAATTATGTATAAACGTGAAAAATATAAACCTCTCAATTTAGCCCTTCGTCAACATGGATGAAACCCTTGTCTCTTTGGAGCCACCGGCAATCCTACCCAGCATACATGGGAGGATAGATGCTTTGCCCACCCCCCCTATGGCCCCCTCGCTTATGAAGCTCTCCAATGGGCAAGATTCGCAGCACACTCCTATCCTCTTGCCTCCACAATCCTCATCCTCACACAGCAAAACAAACCTAGAACCCCCCCCCCCCCCCCCCCCCCACCCCCCACCATCTCCTATGATTCCCAGAAAGGGACAAACCTACTCTCCACAATTGACCCAAATCAGCTTAAGTATGTTCATACCCCCTCTCTTCCCAATTACCTCAAAAGGAAAGAACCTACCCTAACTTTGTTCTACAAGTCCAAAACCCCTTTCATACACATATACCGACACATTTTTTCACCAGCTAGAACAATTGCTAACCATAACTCATAAAATGAAGGCCACCATCCATTACCCAGCTACACCCCTCCACACCCACACAACCACCACATTTCCCCAGATCAAAACAAACAAAGCCTGGGGCATGGCACAGCCGCACTCCTCCCCCAGGTAATATCAACAACACCCCTTCCCCCAATCCCCTCAATATATCAATATATCAGCAAAACACCACCCTCAAGTATCCCCCGACAAACTCACACTACATTGATGGATCCCTCACCAAACCTAATGCAGGATATGAAATTTATCACACCGGCAGCGGTCGGGGTGTTGCCCTCCAGCTCCCTGGCCTTGCAACCATTCTAAAGGCTGAGCTCATGGCCATCCACGACGCTCCTTCCCCCCCCCCCCCCCCCCCCCCCCCCCCCCCCTAATACTATATCTTCATTGATTGCCTCACCTCTCTATTTCTTATCCGAAACCAAATCTACCCGCCCTTCTTTCCATCATCATCACCCCGACCGCAACCTCATTGCCGCCATTGTCCAAAGGGCCATTTCCAAATACCATCTAGTCCATTTACTCAAAGTCCGCTTGCACACTGGCATTCACGATAATGAAGAAGCAGACCTACTTGCTCAACTTGGCGCCTCTCAACCCACAGCCGACGCTATCCACACGCCCATATCTGGTTTATACACACCGCTGTACCCGACCAATCCGAAACCTTCTGACCACTCTGACCAGATAAGCAAATAAACAAGTTGCAGCCTCCATCAGCCACACCAAAGTACATATCCAAAAATGGACTCAATCAAATGTATTGCACCATAAACCCTCAAATCATTTCTGTCTAACCAAAGCTATCACTGACGCACAAATCGACAACACTCAAATTCAGATAACGCCCAATATGGGTCCCACCAGTGGAACACATCTTCTGGCCGCATATGTTACCATCCCCATACTGCCCATATGTTCAACCACTCACAAGCTCGTTACACCTGGCCCATCTCCTCAGCCAATGTACGCATCCAATCATACATGGCATTCATATCACGCGACACAACCAGGCAGTCTGACATCTCCATAAGCTCTTTCTAAACCGTGCTGAAACCAGATGGTTCTCGCTCATAAACGTTGGTACCTACCAAGGTCGGCCGCCCGACCACACTGTGTCACCCTGGCTGCTACCATGCATATGTTCATGCCCTGCTAGGCTTTGCCCGGACATATGTACAAGGCCTACCCATTAACATCCTACCCCCCACCTCACCATCCCCACAATTCACCATTCATTTCATTGAATTCATATTTTGCCACGATCGTTACCCCAATGACTCGATAATAGAAAAACGTCAAAAATATGTCCCGCTTATCCTTGCAATTCAACGGTATGGCTGGACACTGGCCCATTAACCGTCATCACCGCCGGTACTCGAGGCAGCCTTCATAACACCAGTATCAATAACATACATGATAACTTCAAAATTCCCACTCTTCTTATCCACAAATGCTTCAAAGCAATTCACCTCACGACACTCCGTTCACTCACAGCTATTATCACCAACAAACGCCAACTAGAATCCGGGACTTCAAACACACCCTAGGTCCCCCGGGGTACCATAGACTCCACACCTTTAGCGGTAGTCTTCGGGCATTTCGGACAATATCCAAAAACTTTGACGACGATGACATGGCGATGACAGATGGCTACGAGACGTGGCAAAAACGACGTGGCACTATGGCACCCTACACCTGCTCTACGCTAACCTAGCTTCCGACCTTTGGACTTCGCTAGAATTTTATTATTTCTCCTGGGGCAAGACTGACCTTTCTTGTCTGAATCTATTTTTTAAATAAAATTAGATAATATAAACTTATATGTGATGCCTTATACGCTAATCCATCAAATAGCACAGACCTGGATATGCAACATGTCTAGGTTTGACAGACACAACAATCTCAAATTTTAGTTTCAAAGAAGCCACAAAGGCTTGTGTGGTCTTTTCTCTATGCGAGGGAGTGGCTTGGAACTGGTTTTGTTGTTGGCTAAGTACTGATGTTGGGGCAGTAATCGTCCATAGGTCTATCAAAGAGAAAATATCAGCTCTGGCAACATTCTCAGATCTTTCGATAGGGGTAGGACAATAAGTTAATTAAGGTATGTCTATCTTCATTCAGGATATGAAAAGAGTTCCGATTGCAAAAACTTGTGTTCTATAAATTTTGTTTTATACTGAAATGGTTTTTCAATTTGTGGTGTCATATTTTATTTGGAATGGTGATGCATGGTATGGTTGGCTAGTGTATAGAATGCATGCTAGCTTATAAAAGTGGGAGAGGTAAATTGGATTAATCGTGTGTTTGTGTAGTGCCAAAATCGGGTGACTCCCATCCAAGGGGCAAAGAAACTTGCGCCTTCTTTGGGAATTCACATGCTAGTGCGCACCTGGCGCGTACGCGTACTATAATTGCACTACCGAGGGGGTTGCCTTGTAGTGCGGGCTAACGTGGAAGCTACGTGCTTCCGTTCACGTACTATAATCGTGTAGCCTCGGGACGAAGTCGTAGTGCAGCTTCGTCGTGGAGGAGCAAAGGGGGGATCGTTATGCCCCGGTGAGCAGCCGAAGCTCCAAGTTGGCCCGACGGCCAGTTTGGGAGTTAGGCGCGCACATCAAAGCGAGTAACTATGACATGAAATGGAGCTTACCGAAGTGAGGTGCGCGACACGAAAGGACCTCTAGTGTGTGCTGCTTGTGTCTGTAGTCAGGTAATGTCGGACTAGTCTGTGAGAACCACCACAGTGCAGCTGAATAGGCAGAGATTTAAATATGCAACGCCAAGACCAAGCTAACTCTCCAAAAAACCTTGTAAACATCAGGAAGAATACCAAATCATGGATTAACAAGAGCCAAGAGCCCACATATGCAAGATGGACAAACTTCTTCACATCGTACATTGAGAAAAAACCACACCTTGCGATTGAGAGTTGTTGTTGACTCCCTCTCTTTGTCCTCATTCAAAAGCAGTCGAGTGCAGGTATCCAATCAAGCAACTGCCTCATTCAACTAACATTTATGTCTGCTTGAGGTGGAACTCTTATATGATCCACTAAACAGTACCTTATCTCCAAAATAATTGTGGTTGATTTTAAGCTACCTGATACAATACTGTTGCCAACATCATTCACAAACCCTCCTTCACCATCCACAATCCACTAGCTAAGCCGGACTAAGCATGCATTTCCTCCCCCACGATCCAAGGTTGATGTCCCCATCAACGCTTCTTCCGCTTTTGAGGTCGCTCTTCGAAAGCTGCAACACCTCGGATACGTTAGTAAACCCCACACCAATAATGTATTATTGATACCACCGTTGTGTTCAAATATTAGATTTTTCCTAATACCAGTGCTTCCCTGGTATTGCAATCGAATGAAGGCCTCTATACCAATTCCAATATGACATGTTCAAAATACGATGCTAGTCCAAGACTGGCTGAAACCATGTGTTGGATGTCATAAAGGGTTTCTTTCCCACCAGCAGGGCTACCCCCGGAAGGTAGTAGCCTTTCGGGTCAAGAGACACCATAATTTTGGAGTCATTTATTATTGTTATTTCCCCTTGGGCAAGACTGACCTATTCTTGTCTCAATCTATTTTTCTAATACAATTAAATAAGTGAAACCTATATGTGACGCCTTGTACGTTCATTTGGAGTAATAGGTAGGTGGAATAAATATGTCAAACTTTTGAAAAATGGTGAGAGAACTTCTGGCAGGCAACTTGGGAAGCCCAGGAATAAACTATAATATAACAACGAAGTTAAGACTAACTAAAAAAAAACAACCATTAACAAAATTAAAAATTGGACTTTATATTATGCACCCCACCTACTACGGCACGGAAGTAATAAATCTACGTATTAATACGTACTGCCACGTCTGATTTCTCCCAAATGTTTTACTTCTACATTCTTGCTTTATTAAAATACATATATAAATAATTTTTTAAAGCATGTGGCTTGCAACCGGTGATGATGCAATCCTACACGATGATCAGCTGGGCCCATCTTTGATATGCTACCAACACCCATACAACTCTGATTTCAAGCATAAGGTAGATGAACAAGATTTTTCTGAAGTACTTACAATGGCAAGCAGAGCTCTTGAGATCGGAGAGCTCAAGTTCGGGTAGAAATACTCGCCCATATGAGCTGGTCATATCCTAGTGAGTACTGTAGTGGCATTCTTCACACTCCCAATGCATGTAACAGGCTACTGGACTAATTTGGATGTCAGAGAAAGCCTTTATCCAGGAGACTACATAATGAATCCGGGATTGACCAGCTCAGCTTGGATGGATGCAAACTGTCAATTTTATCTGCTTGATCATATGAACGTTGTGTGGTCAAGTCCTCTGACGAACCTCCACAATTGTTCTCTAACCCTCCAATCGGATGGAAATTTGGTGATCTATCATGAAGACACGCCAGTGTGGGCTACTGGTACCAATAATAAACTTCCATGCAACGAATATGGAGGATATTACGAATTGCAATTTTGGGGAGAAACGGGAACAATCCTTGTTGTGGTTTGCTACTTTCCCGGTATTTTTCCAGTTACAACGGGCACCTGGATTAGTCTATGGGCTAGTAATTGGTAGATCGCCAAATAGTTTAAAGGCCGTCCCGATTGATAGAAGCCTCTTTGGAGTACCGGTACACATCATAAACTTCTTTGGAGGACTACGATAGCTTTGTTGGTTATTCAGATTAGTCGACGGCTGAGGTATTGTCTCTTATTAGTGCAGTGGCATTCTTCACACTTCCAGCGCATGTAACATGCTACAAAATTACTTGCATGTCGGAGAAATCCTCCATCTAAGAGACTTCATAACGACTCCGAGTTCTAGTGTAGATCAATACTCAGCTTGGATAGATGCAAACTGTCAATTTCATCTCATTAATCAGATGAATTTTGTGTGGTCAAGTATTGCTACGAACTTTGTCGGGTGTCATGTGACCCTCCAGTTAGATGGAAATTTGGTGATCTACCATGAATATGCGCCAGTGTAGGCTACTGGTATCAATAATGTAATTCAATGCGACGAAATTGGAGGATATTACGAATTGCAATTCTGGGGAGGAACATGAACAATCCTTGCTCTGGTTTGCCATACAATTTTCGATAAATATCATTAATCTATGGGCTAGTAACTGGTAGATCGCCAAATAGTTTAAAGGCCGTCCCGAGATAAAGCCTCTGTGGAGTAACGGTACACATCATAAACTTGTACGTTGATCACCATCAGATGGAGGACTCCAGCAACTTTGTTGGTCAGTATTCCAATTAGTCAACGGCTGAGGTTGGAGCAATAGCCCAGAAGGGCACGGGGTTTGGGAGCTCCTCTGGCTAACCGGCCCTGCTTTCAGGGGGGGCCACTGTACTCTCAACCCTCTCAAACCCCCGCCCTAGGTTTGGCCCACCCCTCGTGGCATTTTTCTCGACCCCCGAGCTCTGCCACCATCGCGGCTGCACTCCCTCCAGCCCGCCCTGCATGGCGTTGCCCGGAGCTGCCATCGTCATCGATTCAGGCTAGGACTCAGGCCTGGGAATGCCCAGACCTGCGCTGGGCGCCATGCCCCTCCGGGCAATCAAGGGGTTTGGGGGAGCGTGCTGCCCTAACCTTTATCGGGTATCTCTCAGTCACCCTGTCGCGCACCTCACTTCGGTAAGCTCCCCCCTCAAGTCATAGTTACTCACTTGATGCGCGCGCCTAACTCCCAACCTGGCCGCCGAGCCAACTTGGAGCTTCGGCTGCTCACCGAGGCATAACGGTCCTCCCTTTGATCTCCCAAAGAACCCTCCAACGATTTGGAATCAACGGAATTCCCTTTGGTAGTTGGCAGTCCGGAACAGCTCCCCACTCTTTGGTCGCTTTCCGGCTCGCACGCTTATTCACTAGTTTTTGGTCACCAACGGGCTTGCACCGTTCTCGGGGTTACTACTCCCTATATATACTTCTGTAGCTGTCCGCGGGGGTTTCACAAACAACCATGCCATTTATGGCGAACCACCGCGAACACCCTCGTCTCCCGGTGATGAGTCGCGGTGAGTCTTGGCCCACCCACCACGGCCCCTATGGACCGTGATGAGTCCCAAGACTCCCCAGGACTCCCACCACGAGGTCTCCGCCCCAGGGTGAGTCCTATGCCACCCCCACTAAGTCCCGCTAAGCTACCACCACCCCTTGTGGAGCCACCCCCATCGCAACCCGGTGTGCGGGGCTCCACCTAGTGAGCGTCTCTGCCTCCTTGAGTGCTTTGGGCACTCAAGGGTGCTTCAGCCCCCCCATACCTATCACTGCCACTGCCCCCACCACAGGGGCAGCCCCTCTTGTGTCCCGACCCCCTGCCCTCAAGACAAAGGCCCGCGACACACACCCCTACCAACAGGGAGTCGATGTCCTCATCGGCTTGTCCATTTTGTGGAAACGAACATCCAAGTTGTGGCGTCCCACATCAAGGAGTTTGTTTCCGTACCATGGCGTCCCATGACAAAAAAACCAAACCCCACACTTGACTCTACTCTCCACTAGCTAGTTCGGCCGACTTCCTCCAAGTCCTGGCCAAGGGTAGAGCCTCTCAAGCTCCTCCTAGTGCACTCTTCTTGGCCTACTTCAAGGCGAAGGAACGATCCTCCCCGAGGATCGAATCGCCTTACTGTAAAAACATTGCTTGCGACCGCTCATGATGCCGCTTTTGGCATCACCTTGAGCAAGGGTTCACCTCAAACCCTCTTTGACTAGGAAGATAACCTTGAACCAACCGCGCGCCCCAATCACTACAATTGGGTCCGCCTTGGAATGCTGGCCTGAGGTACGGGAACGCGCCGAAGCCGCACTACGACTTCGTCCCGAGGCTACACGATTATAGTACGTGAACGGAAGCACGTAGCTTCCGCGTTAGCCCGCACTACAAAGCAACCCCCTCGGTAGCGCAGTTATAGTATGCGCACGCGCCATGTGCGCACTAGCACGTGAACTCCTAAAGAAGGCGCAAGTTTCCTTGCCCCTTGGATGGGAGTCACCCGATTTTGGCACTGCGCAAACACACGATTAACCCAATTTACCTCTCCCACTTTTGTAAGGTAGCATGCATTCTACACACTAGCCAACCATACCATGCATCACCATTCCAAACAAAATAGGACGCACAACATTTGGAACCCATTTCTTTTATAACAAATTTTTGTACAATACAAGTTTTTGCAATCGGATTCCTAAGCTAGCTAAGCCGGGCTAAGCATGCATTTCCTCTCCCACGCTCCAAGGTTGATGTCCCATCAACGCTTCTTCCGCTTTTGAGGTCGCCCTTCGAAAACTGCAACCGCCTCGGATGCGTTTCCCATTTCTGAGGCACGCACCCAAGATGCCTCCACATGATGATAGCCCTTCCATTTGACGAGATACTCCATTTCTTGGTTCTTGAACCTCCTCAACTTAAGTACTGCCTCCACCTCATACTCAGGTTCATTTTCATGATCCAACAGCACAGGTGGCGGACGCAACACTTGATGCCGATTCGGACGCGCTTCATCTTTGAAGTAAGGCTTCAAAAGGGAGACGTGGAATACTGGATGCACCTTACTGTTTGCCGGCAGCTCTAATTCATACACATCCTCATTCATAACCTTCCGGATGCGAAAGGGTCCCGCATACGGAGGTACGAACTTTGGACTCACTTCCGGAGGTAGTCGGAAATTCTTGATGTTCAACCAGACCTCCGTGCCTGCCTCAAACTTCACTTCCCTCCGCTTCCGATTGCCTGCCTTTCATACCGTTTCCTAGCTTTGGCAATGTTGTACTTTGCGAGCTTCAACAAACGTTCGCGTTCTTCCAGTACCGCCGCTACTGTTGGTTCCTCAACGTCCTGGGCGGCCCAACCAGAGGTGCTTTTCCATAGACCAATACGAAAGGGGAAACTCCCGTTGCGGAGTGTTCTGTGTTATTATAACAGAATTCTGTCGCGTCTAAGTGTTCCACCCAGTCTGTTTGGTTTGCCGACACGTAATTCCGCAAGATCTGCTTCACTACGGAATTCACTCTTTCCGTTTGGCCGTCGGTCGTAGGTCGGAAGGCGGTGCTCATCTTCAACCTCGTCCCCATCTTCTTCCAAAGTGCCCTCCAAAATTTACTCGTAAACTTTGGATCGCGGTCTGAGACAATATCCTTCGGGACTCCATGATGCTTTAAGATGTGGGCGAAGTAAAGTCGCCCTGTTTTCTGCGCCGTTGCCGTCTCCTTGGTGGGGATGAAATGGCCCATTTTACTGAACCTATCCACCACCACCATGATTGCATCGAATCCTTTTGACAGCGGCATAACAGTCATGAAATCCATCGAGACGCTTTCCCAAGTCCCCTCTGGAATCGGCAAGGGTTGTAACAGCCCCGCTTGCTTTTTGTACTCGCTCCGGTTTTGTTGGCATGTGGTGCATGTCTTGACATACTCCTCTGCCTCCTCCCTCAGTTTGGGCCAGAAAAATACTTTCTTCAAGAGTGCCGCAGTGCGCTTGGCTCCGCCGTGGCCCGCAAGCGGGCTATCATGGCATTCTCTCAAGAGGCTATCTCTGATCCCCTCCTTGGCACGTAGAGACGCTTTTGCTTATACCGGAGCAATCCATTTTGCAAGTGGAACTGCGATTTAACCCCCATCCTCAAATCCTGCATCACGGACTTCGCCAGCTCATCCTTCCGGCAAGCCTTCCGGATCTTCCTTTGGAGCGCCGTCTCGCCCCTATACACCAACATGAGCTGCTGCTTTCTACTTAAAGCATCGGCCACCACGTTGTCCCATCCCGGTTTGTACTGGATATCCACGTCGAACACCGCCAAAGTATCTTGCCACCTAAGTTGTTTTGGGGACAACTTGGGCTGCGTGGCAAAATACTTCACCGTGACATTGTCTGTGAACACCTTCACTGGGTTGGAACCAACATAGTGGCGCCAAAGCTCAAGACAGTGCACCACCGCCTTCATCTCTTTCTCGTGCGTCGGCCACCGTCGCTCCACTTCATTCAGTTTCTTACTTTCGTAAGCCACTGGACCATCTTGCATCAGTACACCCCCAATCGCGAAGTCCGACGCTCTGTGAATCTCGAACGGACGATCGAACTCCGGGATTTTTAAGACTGGAGCTTCCGCCATCCGTTGCTTCAATTCAGCAAAAGCTTGGCCACAAAAGGTGTTCCATGCCCAGACTTTGGATTTACACAGAAGGTCTGACAGCGGCCCCGCGATCTTGGCGAAATTTCTCACATACTTCCGGTAATAGGAGGCGAGTCTTAGGAAGGATCGCACTCCCGGGACCGAAGTCGGAGGCTCCCAGTCCAAGATTGCCCTCACCTTTCTGTCATCCATTTTGATCCCATCCTGTGTAATCACATGCCCCAGGAACTCCACTTTTGTGACCCCGAATTCGCACTTTGAAGCTTTGGCATACAGCTTCCCTTCCCGCAATTTCTGGAACACCCTTTTGAGGTGCTCCAGGTGCTCCTCCTTTGTTTTCGAATACACCAAGATATCGTCGATGTACACGATCACAAAGTCATCCCACCACTCCTAGAAAAGGCTGTTCATCAGCGTGCTAAAGGTCGCGGGAGCGTTGGTGAGTCCAAAAGGCATCACCAAGAACTCATATGAACCATACCTTGTCCTGCACGCGGTCTTCTCCTCATCTTCCGCCACTCGAATTTGATGATAGCCAGAGCGCAGATCGATCTGGCTGAAATACTTCGCTCCTGCCAACCGATCGAAAAGGTCGTCGATCCTTGGCAAGGTACCGGTTTTTGATAGTCACCTTATTCAAAGCCCTGTAATCGACACACATCCGCAGCGTCCCATCCTTCTTGTCTGCAAATAGCACCGGGGCTCCGTAAGGTGACTTACTCGGCCGGATGTACCCCTTTGACATTAGATCTTTGAGTTGAGTCTTCAGCTCGACCAACTCTCTGTGGCTCAACCGGTAGGGCACCTTGGCAGGCGGTTCCGATCCCGGTATCACCTCAATCTTGTGGTCAACTCCTCTTCGCGGTGGCAAGCCGCTTGGTAAATCCTCCAGCATCACATCCCGGTATTTCTCCAAAATCCCCTTGATCCAATCTGGGCTCGGCTCCCCATCGCCTTCTCCCTTCACTTCTATAATGTAGAGCAAAAACTGGGGCTCGTGTGCCTCCTCCACGGCCCACTCCCTTGCTGACAGAAGGTTTATTCGCCCTCCCACGGGTTTGGGCGTTTCCGACACTCGTAAGACCTCGCCACCATTCCCACATGGCAGTGTGACTACTCTCTTGCGGCCATCTATGACCGCTCCGGATTTGCTCAAAAAGGTCATTCCCAAAATGAGATCTACTCCATCGATCTCGCAGATGGTGAAGTTCTCACGTCCCTCCCAACTCCCCAGTTGAAGAGGAACATCAAACGCCAACCTTGTCGCCAATTGCGGTTTTCCTTTGGCAGAACGCACCTCAATAGAGGCCCCCACGTCACTTGTCGGGAGTCCCAGCTTTTGTGCCGTTGCCGGTGTCATGAAGGAGTGCGACGCTCCTGTGTCTACCAAAACAACGACACGTTAGTTCCGGATATTATCCCATCCACGAACAATAACTGACTCCCTTTACGTAAGGCGTCAGTTTCCTGATACAACTCACAAGAAAATTTGCCTACCTTGCAAGTCCTGGCGACCACCGCTTCCACCAAGCGACTGATGGTATCTTCCGACAGCTCTGTGGTTGCCCGAGTCATGTTCAATTGCCCGGGCTTCGTGCACTTCTTGGCCATGTGCCCGGGCTCCCGCAATTGAAACACACTCCATCAAAGGTCGCCTTCTGTCCGCCATAGGCCGCTCCGCCCGTTTTTCCTTTCGAAGCACCGGGTGCCGCCTTGACTTGTGAAGGCCCTCCCTTTGATTTCCACGTGCCATTGTCGCCGCGTGGCCTATCCCACTTCTTTTCCGGTCGGAAGGAGTCACCTTCCCGCCGGGTTCTTGTGGTTCAGCTCCGTACGACCTTGTCTTTCACCCTTAGGGACATCTGAGAAACATTCAGCCCTCTCAATTGCCTCGTTCAAAGTCTTGGGTGGCTTCTCCTCCAACTTCCGCCTGGCCCATGGGGCTAGTCCCGCCACAAAGTTGAAAACCATTTCTGGTTCTGCCATGTCCGCGACTTCGAGCAACAGCACATTGAAAGCCTGGACATATCCCCGAATGTCATCTGTTTGCTTCAAATTCCTCATCTTGTCCCGGGCGAGCCAGGACGCGTTGAGGGGCACAAACTGCCTCTTCATCAATTCCTTGAATCCACTCCAGTTCAAGGTTTCCGGGCTTGGACCTCGGTCGTGAAGGCGTTTCTGCCACCATTGTTGAGCATAGCCCCTCAAATAGGTGGAAGCCACTTCCACCCGATCCTCGTCACTCAACTTGGCCGCCCGGAAGTACTACTCTAGCTCCAAGAGCCAAGTGTTGAGTGCCTTCCGATTTCGGACGCCCTCGAAGGTGCTGGGTTCCTTAGGCTTCACCTTAAACTTTGCCTTAGTGGAAGTGGCATTAGCCGCCTTCAACACGTCTTTCAACGTCCCGCCAAATTGCGCCAACAACCCTTCCCAAAAGGCTGCCGGCATGGGGTGCATCTGTTGGTCAGTCGGAGTTCTCAGGGATTCCTCAAGCTCCGACTACTCAGATTCCTCCCGCTCTTGAGCGACCTCGTTTTCGGAAACATGCATCGTTTCCTCAAATGGCCGCCTCGGTGACACATCGCCCCCATTGGGCTCACCAGGATCATCATCTTTTGGGCCGTTCCGCTTTCGCTTTGGCTTGCCCGACCCCATGATGAGGCCAATCCCAAGGACGATCGCGTACTGAACTCTAAGCTCTGATACCAAGTATCGCGCACCTCACTTCGGTAAGCTCCCCCCTCAAGTCATAGTTACTCGCTTGATGCGCGCGCCTAACTCTCAACCTGGCCGCCGGGCCAACTTGGAGCTTTGGCTGCTCACCGGGGCATAACGGTCCCCCCTTTGATCTCCCAAAGAACCCTCCAACGATTTGGAATCAGCGGAATTCCCTTTGGTAGTTGGCAGTCCGGAACAGCTCCCCACTCTTTGGTCGCTTTCCGGCTCGCACGCTTACTCACTAGTTTTTGGTTACCAACGGGCTTGCACCGTTCTCGGGGTTACTACTCCCTATATATATTTCTGTAGCTGTCCGCGGGGGTTTCACAAACAACCATGCCATTTATGGCGAACCACCACGAACACCCTCGACTCCCGGTGATGAGTCGCGGTGAGTCTTGGCCCACCCACCCCAGCACCTATGGACCGTGATGAGTCCCAAGACTCCCCAGGACTCCCACCACGAGGTCTCCGCCCCAGGGTGAGTCCTATGCCACCCCCACTAAGTCCCGCTAAGCTACCACCACCCCTTGTGGAGCCACCCCCACCGCAACCCGGTATACGGGGCTCCACCTAGTGAGCGCCTCTGCCTCCTTGAGTGCTTTGGGCACTCAAGGGTGCTTCAGCCCCCCTATACCTATCACTGCCACTGCCCCCACCACAGGGGCAGCCCCTCTTGTGTCCCGACCCCCTGCCCTCAAGGCAAAGGGCTGCGACACACCCTAACCTGACCACAGTTGCCATGTCAGCAACTTGGGCAGGTTAGGGGGGCCAATTTGGCCTCAAAAAACTGAGTGTGCCCCCTTCCAATTGGTCCAGATCCATACCCCTTCAGGCATTGACCAATGCCATATGAAGGGAGACCCGATTTTCTATCGATTGAGCCCAAAAAAAGCCCAATCAGCCTTAACCACATGAAGTTATGGCTGATTAAGCAAACCCAACCGACCCATAATGGGTCGCTTGGGCACTTGAGGGTTAAGTGGCAATATAATGCCCAATATTTTTTCTTAATAAAATTTACCGTCGCATGTAGAGGGAAACACCTAGGAGCCACGGCACACGTTAGAAGCAGGTAAGGCGTATTAGGCCCTTTGCAGAGGCCAATTTATTTGGCTGAATTGGCCACCCAGGGTGTACTTGCCGATTCGGCAGGCAGAATCCGCAGGGATGGCCGATTATGCACTATGCACCCCGGATGACAGCATTTAGCCAGGTCCAAGCAACATCTCAGAGACCCACCCGCCTAACCTTGGGAGCTAGCCCCCGTTTATATCCTCTACGTGCGTCTGAATCTGGGCAATCGATATGGGATAAATCATGCCCAGTCAGATTGCGCCAAGTATATTCCACCACCTGCTTTTAACGCTAGAGAACGGGCCGTGTAGCGCCGACTCTACGCGGCCATAGGGCTCGCCCTCCCAAGGGCCGCTTATAGGGCAGAATTGGCCCTACACAGCCCGTTCTCTAGTACAAATCAGGCCCCTTAACTATAGTGAGAGGAGAAAATAACCTCTTTCAAAGTAACCTCGCCCTGAAGGCTTTCCGATTGGACAGTATCAGGAGTCCCTTCCGTCCCCATTCATCTGAAGCATCCTCGTGGATGTCGTAGCTCCGCGGTCCTTTGAGAGTAGCTCCGCAGACCAAAGTGGTCTCAAGTCTCAACCGCAAAGCACCCGCAGTCGTGTAGTCTCTCTGGCGGTTGGGCGTGTGTGTGGGCTATGGTGAGATCCAGTGCGCAGGCAATATGAAAGCAAATGGAAATACAGCAGGATAAAGCAGATAAAGCCGATTAAGGGGATGCAATGAACTTGTGTGTTTGGTGAAGGACTACACCAAACACCTTCAAGTTATGCTGGAGTGTTGTTTGTGAAGAAGCAAAGAAGGGTATGGTGTTTGGGTCGTAAAGCAGGTAATGCCGACGATTCCAATTTACTGTCACATACTCTACACAAAGTACTGCTACACATTGACAGACTTACAAAGCCTACTCATGACCCTTAAGAAACCCTGGTTTATGCCATTGTATGTGAGTGGCGGAGGCGGTGAGGATATTGAAGTTTTTGGCACACTGCCGGCACCTTCTAAACAAGATTCCCTCTTGACACCTCTAGACACCCTGAAAGAGTTTTACCAAGCACATAGTTCTACTTAGTTGAGAGGCTTGAGAGAATTCTGTATGTTGTGGCCACGACGGGGTAAAAATGTCCATCAATTTAATTATTCACTCAAGCCGGTTCTTGAGAGTGCATGATGTTTGTGGGCCATTCTGCTCCTTAACGCCCCGTTACTCCTCTTCGCTTCTCTGAAAACCGGGCCACAATTCCAGGGTAATGATTGCAGCTTCCCCTCAGTAGCAACTTCAGACTTAGTTTCATGCCTGGGGCTGCCTTTCAATAGTTATTATCCTGCAACGAAATGCCGTTCAGGTTTACATTTTGCAGCTGATGTCAATGGCTAATTGGTAATGTGTACCCTCCCCTCCCTCTCAGCCTTGGCCCTGTTGGGGCTTAACTGCTGGGCAGCTCACACACAGCAAGTTGATGCTTGTGTGAAGGGCTCTCCAGAGGATGTGTGGAAAACCAATTGATTCTGAATGATCTTGCTCTTCCATCAGTAACTGGCATGGGAAGGAAGGGATCAACATAAAATTAAGGAAGTAAGAGCGGGTATTTGCCACCAACGATCAGATGACTCAAGGTAGAAATGTTCAATGAGGACTTGCATCTGATGGCACCCATGGGCATGAGAACACCTGCGGGCATCTTTGAGTTTCACGAAATGGCAAGGCATGAACAATCACATGTTCCATCACTGTGCCGGTTATGTTTTCCTCTTCCGCTGCAGCATGGCTGGCACCACTACCGTTGGGGAACCACTGCGGGCACCACTACAAACCCTCCAAGCATCCTTTAGATAATAGGGAACAAACTTGAACAACTTACTGAGTGACACAACCGGAACTGGCTGTACTTCCTTTTTGTAATGAAGAGCGATCATCATTAATTCAAGCAATCGAGCATCCAATCCAGTCCAAAAACCATCATCATGCCATCTTAAGTCACAAGCACTTGACAAATTTTTTCAAGCCCTAAATGAAGTTGGCATCACCGGTGTCACACTGTGAAGGATCTGACAAGAATTCCTACCAAAGCCATTCTTTGCTCATTGGTTGACTTGTGTGGGCATTGGGCGAGAATGTGGACGGTTGAGCACTTGGAGCAGACGGTGGCCTCACTCCACACTTCTATCATCAGGGGCTTTTTTTCCATTATGTCTAGCTCAGCGGAATTTGCCGCGAAAGCTTTGAAGTTCAACGTCAAAAAGTCCAGATTCGTAGTATATATTTTTCCTTGGAGTGCAGACTGGGGTCACAAGTTGGGGGTCACTTGCAAACCCAGAATAATTGCCCTGCCTTACTTACCTAGCAACTACCTGCACTCCCTTCCAGAGACAGGCTGGCACTTCGGAGCATACATTGGCTCATTGAATGTTAATGACTTTGAGGACTCCGACTTGTTGAGCATTGATTCAAATGGACAGGTGGATCCTACATGGGATTCGGGGGTCCCAAAAATAGTTGTCTGGATGCTAGAGTCTTCCAAGATCTCGGAATCTCTGAAACTCCCAACCCTCGACAACTCATACATTATTGTTTCCATTTCTGAGGCGTGTCTAAGCATTCTATGTCACTACTGCCATAAAGAGGGGCATATAAAGGCAGATTGCCCTCAGTTCAAGAATGACAAGAATTCTAATCACGCTGTCCCTGCTGTGGCAGAAGTTCAGAGACAGGAAGCTGTCGAGCAAAATGGAGGGCCAAGTCAGGTGGCTCAAAATCGGCTCAGAGAAGATGCAACCCCAAATGATTTGCCCCCCTCAAAGAGGCCAAGAGTATTATCCACCCCTTCTCCATCTCGTATTCTCAGCCCTCGGGAGGTTCTCATTTCACCAGTTAACCTCATTGCTCGTTCTCGTACCGAAGCTGCAAGATTCCAGCTCGCTGAGGGCGAACCAGATAACCTTGGCGCTTTCTGCACAAGGTTAAAGTCCTTTACAAGACTGGGCTTACCAGATGACTTCAGGCCTGAGGGCCCTCTCACAGTTGTTGTTCACATCACGCCTGTCATGTATGGGTTCCCTGAAGGGATTCCAGTTTTGCTAGCGACGGGAGGCGACACCTTTCTTGGATCTTGGCTGTTCCCGGAGGACATTCAATCCTTAGCCCTTGGCAGGGAGTTGGATGTTATTCTCTCAAAAGTCCACGTCATCTTTCTCTCACTCCTCCCTCATCTTACTATTTTTGATACTACTTCCATCTACTTTGGGTCCTTTACTTTTGGTAACTTTAACATTCAACTTCTTCCCACATTAAAACTCTATAATCTAAGCCTCCAAGATGCGTCATTTTCTTTCCTGACATGGTTGTCTAGTAAACAGATCCTCGAGAAATTTGGACAGCCCGGAAACATGTCCTTCTTGTCTACCATCTATAACAACGGGATGCAGATTGTCGAGCAAATTCTATACAACGAGAGGAACCCAAGATCTGAATCCGAGCTGCCTTTGGACGACAAAATCTTTTCCTTATCAGATCTACAAATTGCTTCCCCCTCCCTAATGAGCTCCGACACTCGCTTCTGTTTTCAGAGAGCTGATTTGCGTTAGTTGACGTCCCTTAGAATGTCTAGGAATTATGGTCATAATTGCCCAGACAATAATTACTAGAACTACAAACTTCTAGTGTTGTAGTAATCTTAATTTTATGACTCAAAGAAGACTTCACTCAGATATCTTACTGGCAGAAGTAACTAGATCAAATCGTATCAGACAAAAATAATTCTCCACCATAGACTTTTGTTGCTCCAGTTTAAAAACAACTACTTTCAAGACTTCCTATTTTATGATCCCTGGCTCTGATCTGGCTAATCTTAGGTCTTATTGGAAGTATTAGCCTTATTCTCTGCTATCAACAAGAACTAGCATAGAAAGCTTCCAAAAACATATTCTAAAGCAGATCAATTTTGTATAAAAGAAATGAGAACCCTTTCCTAAATGAAAAATGACCAAGTCCCCAACATCTGCAATTGTGTGCTAGTGTAAGAAAACTGATTTCAAAAATGATTTTATTAGGATACAAGGCTCTGATCTCACTAATGTCAGGTTCTATTGGGAGAATTATCCTTATTCTCTGCTATCAGAAAAAACTAGCATGGAAATAGGTCAATAGGACCCTACTAGAGCAGATCTATTTTGCCAACAAATGAGCACAATCCTAAAGCCAAGGACTTCACAAGCAAAACAAGAACTGGACGTCCTACCAGCCCTTGTCTAGATTAGCGTTACACTTGATACTCCAAGAGGGTTGATCAGATCAAGTCATCACTTCACTAAATTACAATGAAACTAGATACTATTGCAAATTTGGAACAAAATATTTGTAACCTCAAGTCCATCGCTCACTACTACTGATTTTCGCTCCATCTTTGTGCTCTCCAACTCTATCGGCTGCCCTCTACCGTGCTCTCTACATCGTGCTAGTCGCTCACTAGTAATCTCTCGCTTGATACTACTTGCTTCCCATTCCCCAAGCCTCTTTTTATGCTTCTGTTGGGCCAATAGAAAAATTAGGAATTAATCATTAAATTTAATGGGAAGCTTGTTGGCCAAGCAAACCTGGATACTTCTGATTTCATCCATCTTGGTAATGTCATCCCTTTTGCATCCATCCTATAAATTCATCCAGCCTGTGCCCTCTCATCCGTCCGCTGATTTCATCCATTTTCATTCTTCCTCATAATTTTCATCCATCTGTAACTTTCATCCATCCAGGGACATGACCAACTTAAGTTGGGTACATGACCAACTTACATTGATACATGTGCCGTTTTAAGTCCTCAAGAATGTTGCTCCTCATCCATGTCATTCATCCGTTTGGGAAGTGGGGATCGCTACTCTTGATCCACCAATATCCAGTGGTTCACATTTATCCTTGCTTTCCCATTGGATCCATTTCCCGTGCTATGTTGAGATGGGGGAGAGGTTCCCATGCTTGAAGTAGTGAGTTGTAGCGCTTGATTGTTTTGAGAGTCGTCTATTGGTGAGACTTCCAGTACAAATAGACATATTTGCCCACATTTGCTGAGTAAAAACGACATCGATCTTGAATCATTCTTGGCGCTGAAGACTATTCGTTGAGTTCTAAATCATACCTCCATACTATGTAGCCTCTAGGGTACTGTCCGCAAACCAAAAGCTGAGTTCTTGTAACTGCCGACTCTTTGTCAGAAACTTCAAAGGTATAATCCATAGGGTAGTCTGACAGATAACGCCGCGTATTAACATAATCAAACGCCCACCACTTATGAGAGGCTGTACATTGTGTGCAGGCCCAGCCAGCATGTAAACCCATTCCTCCTTGATCCCTACCCGTTTGCAAGTCTCGAAGATGTCGTTGGAGCCTTCATCATCAACCACCGCTAGCACATTCTGCCATTTCTTATAACCACTTTTCAATGGTAAATAATAGAGTGAGGCACCCGTGCAACGCATTCTAGTGTCACATGGTCTGTCAATCCCGGAATCAAGGAGTTGTCCTTCAACTGGTCCTCCGGCTCTGTCGGCTAGAATTCCATTTTATTTATGATTTCTTACTATGATTTCGTACTAAACTTCATAAAATATATATTAATGTACATAAAATGTGCTATTCTAAATTATGATCCGAAAAATTGATCGATAAAGAGAAAGAGAAAAAAATTCCAAATATATTAACAACAATTTTTTTTAAATATTGATTTTTTTTATAGACAACAATAATTTTGGTTTCGAAGGAGTAACTTGACCCTTAAGTTCCCAAGCGACCAGAATCGGGTCATTTGAATTTGCAGTTGGACCTAATTTTTACATATCTAATCTGATGGGCCCATTCCTGAAGCTTTAATGTCAAGGGATTTGTCTCGAGTATGAGGTAGAAAACAAAGTTAAAAAACAAACAAAAGCTACGACCTACAAAAAATATCTTAGATCTCTCATTTGCATTTTTGGTCTGAAAAGGGCTTGTTGACCGCTGACCTCGCAGGTAAACAAGTCCAAAATAGATTGCATTCCAAAGGCCATTTTTGGCAGAAAATTAGCAATTTTGTAAAAAAACACTTCACGATGTGGTGTGTGAGCATTAGATACACACATCCACCATTGGCTTTTAAAAAATTTGTAGAAAAAAAAAGTACTTCATTTGGAGGCACATTTTCTCTTGTCAATTTTGAGATTTCAACCCGTATGTAATTGCATGCAAAGCAACCATAGGTGAAAAAATCAGTTGGACTTGCAATTTAGTGGGGTCATAGCCACTCCACTATTGATTTAGAAATGTTGGGTCTTGGGGCAAGCAAAATTGGATCTAGGTTTTGATTTGGTCAAACCAATTTCTTTCTCACTTTTTCTTTGGGACCTGATATTTGAGGTCCGGGCCACTCTTATAATCTCACAATTTCCACGGTGGACTTGGCTCATTTTTTGGTATGTCATGCACAAATGAGGTGGGCCCACTCCTATAAGGCTGGAATCTCTCGATGATTTTTGGTAGGATTCTAGGGGTAATTTACTGCAGCTGGGTATCCAAAATTGATAAAAAGTCAAAAAAGGGCTTGGAAACTTAAGGGTTAACATTCTTTGTTGCATTTTAAACCGCTAGAAATGGTTTCAATAATTATCACAATCATGTGTTGAGAAGTTGTTGGACTTATTGCAAGGCTCTTTGGTACAAGCGCATCAAACCAAGCATGATGAAACTAAACTAACCATGAGGTGAGGAGGGCATGGGATGGATCATGGGGATATGGGGCATAGAGCGCATGGATGGCTAATGTGGAGCATGGAGACTGGCTATGGTGGCTATAGCATGGGGCTTCATGGAATAGAGTGCATTAATGTGGGATCCACATTAATGTGTCCCCTTGGCAGCCTCTCTATAGGGGAGACCCCATGGAGCAGTAGGAGCAGTAAGTTAGATTACAAATAGCCCCAGTCGTGCTGGACTCAAATTGTTGAACTGTACTCAAATTGTTGAACGAGCCTCCCCAGGTTGCTGATCAGGATGCAGCCACCTTCATGGCCACTGCTCATCAACCCAACTCCTATGGAACCCTCCCCATTCCATCATCTAGTTGGTTGTCGACAGAATTTAAGAGATAACCCATTGCAGGCTCCAGAGCACTACTCACTGAGCGTCAGTGACAAAAGATTGGGAAGATGAACAACTCATTGCAATGGGTGGTAATAGATACACATATTCAAGGTACCAAACCAACCAGCACCATTGTCCTTTCATTGTTCTCCTCTGTATGTCCACAACAGGCAGGAGAGTGCAATCTCTTGAACCAGCCCATCGCTCTCTGTCTCCCGTCGTGTGGCAACGATGGACACTGCATCATCTGTGCTCAAACTAGTTCTGTATACTACAGTCTTCTTCCCCTTTCATGGGATTCCCTTTATAGTTTTTTAAAAGGGAAGGATGAGGTGTATCTACCTTGAGGGTCCTGTCACACTTTCGGCGGGGCTTGTTGCACACAGGGGCCCCACAATATTCTGAGGGAACCCAATGCATGCTTGCCGTCATTTGCTCAGGAATTCGCAACGGATTCGTTCGATTGCAGTGCCCATCTGTGAGATCATGGGGAGAGAAAGTCCGATGGGTGGGGTGGGACCCGATGGTGGAAGTTTCGATGCCAATTAACACATGTCACGGTGCTGTAGCGACGTATGTCACGGATTTGGTTTTCTTTCAAGCGTCCCCTCTACACCGGGAATTGGGCTTTGCAGAGTTTGCCACGAAGCCCTGGACGACGTACTCTACCATGACTCCATGCTGCAAACGCCCGGAATGATCTGCATGGGATGTGAGGGGTTTTTGGTGAGCTCGAGGGTTATGGCTTATGGGTTTCTCCAGGTTAGGCAGTTATGGTGGTCGGCATGATGAGCAATTAAATGTTCTCTCTCCCATTACCTGGTGATGAGAACTTGAATTCCATTACTTCATTTGTTTTCTACTCTTTGAGCTTCCCTTTGACGTTATAAAGCCCATGGCTGTTTGTCTTTGTCTCGCGGTGGCATCTCCATCCTTCTTTTGAAATGACTAATCGAGCCATTTGACGTTCGAGAATGCTCTTCCAGTGACCCAGCCCCTCACTATAAGAATCCCGGTACTGACTGTCTGCAATGATTTGAGCTTTCCACCGTCGCTAGATTCGAACTAGCGAGCACTTCGTCATCATCAGTAAATCATTTCCGGAATTTGACCAGTGCGTCTCGATCACCAAAGGGATTTCAGTGGGGTATCATGGCAGTAGAAGATCTGGTGGAGGGCCTGGCGAAGCCAACGCCAAAGAATCCTTACAGTATAAGAAGAGTTCATTTCTCTCTTGCACTCGTGCAAATAGGCAATGGAGGCTTTCAAGTCCTCGTAGGAGCGACGCTCGTGACTGGCTTCAGTCCATTTGTGTTCTCTATATATCGCAACGGTATTGCTTTCTTGCTGCTAGCGCCATTCGCCTACTTCATGGAGAGGTTTGTCTCCTACGTGTTGTCTTTCATTACTTGTCAAGATCGAGCCACCACACACACATGTAGACATCTTGTTTCCAGATCTTAGATTAAACCCTTAACACTTGAAATTCTTTCCCGATTGGCTCATGTCTAGCAAGTCATGTCAGGTTTCATTACTACTCCCTGACGTTTACATAATCAAGCTCAGAACTGGATCTTCACGTTTCCAATTTTAGTGTAGAAGGTCAATCCATGGTTACGTCCTCTCTCTCTCATAGTGGGACAACCTAAGGCGTAATGTGGCCTGCTTAGGCCGGGGATGACAGGAGGGAAATTGAAGATGAAGAACATTTATTCTTTCACTGTCCTTCTACTGTAAGATCGGGGGAGCTACTATTGTCTATTCCCAGATCTCTCACAGAGTCCATTACGAGGATCAGAAATGCTTGGCAGCATATCTGCACGAGGTTGATTCTTAGACAAATCCATAAACGTTCTTCTGGGCTGCTTTTTTAGGGCCACTCTCTTTCTTGTTTCAGTCCCATAAGCTCAAATTCTCACTAGTGCTTGCCACTGTTACCAATCTAGGGGTAACTTCTGGAGAACAGATCCGCTCACCTGTGTCCCCTTAGAGGTGACCCAAGTAAACCCATACACATATGCCACATATGCCCATACCCATACACAGCAGCCTAATTTTCTGACTGAGACCCTGATTCCACCTCAAAACCTGACTTTTAAAGCTACGCGTTTGAAGAACTCCACCTGTTGCCACTGATAATTATGTTGGATGTGCAGAAAGGAGAGGCCTGATTTCACATTCTTCACTTTCTTGAGGCTTAATGCGCTGGCTTTCTCAGGGTTAGTTTTTTTTCCTGGTGTTCTCTACAACTTGGTTGATTTTGACGTTGCAACACCAATTTCCCATGAAAGGACACCAAGATTGTTTGTGATTTGCAAGCATACTAATATGAACATATTCAATGCCAAAACACACTTCTCTACCAGCTACTGACAACACAGCTTGGAGGTGTCCTTGGCTTTGGTAACACTGAAAACAGGTGCATTAGTGCGAAATTGAAATTGAGATCCAGATCAATCTGCGACTTGGACCTTGACTTGTTCTGGGTATCTCGAATAAGTCTTAGTTGTTGCTGTAAGTGTTAATCAATAGTCACATCCATGTGAGTGGCTTAGTTGAATGCAGTAGCTCTTACATGACCACTGTGGTGATGTCCAGGATAGTGGGATGCCAATTGCTCCTTTTGACAGGCATTTCATTAACATCGGCTATGTTTGCTGCTGTTTCTCAAAATTTGGTTCCGGTGTTCACCTTTGTACTTGCTGCCTTATTTGGGTAAGACCAGTTCCTTCTCTGGGCTTCTTGCTATCTCATCTCACTAGCCTTTATTGCATCCATAGTGTGACAGTCATCTGATGCCCAGGTTGTCATTTTGAAAACGCCGCCCACTATCCATTGTTTGTTACAGCAATCAACATAATTGCAATATGAAGGATTGATTCTGAGCAGTATCAGAATTTTGACTCTTCTCCCATCTTTTCTGCTATCTCATACTAACTTGTACTCTGCATTACTTCTCATGCTCTAAGCTGTAAGAAATAAAGCATGTGGAGAGCAGGCTGGAAATGAGGGTAACTGAGACCCAACTCCTGGTGGCAATGGAGGCAAGGTTAATCTCAAATTTGAATGGAGTCAGAAGATCAAAGCTTAAGCAGTAACATGAGAGGGACAGTGTTGATGGACACAATGCAAATTCTGTCTGAGTTCCCCTGATGATACATGGCAATGATGTCCCATCCAGTGAATCTCTTGGACTCTTGAACACTTGGCATAGACCTTGGCAAGAAAGATGGCAATTGAGGACTTGTAACAAACATTACCTTCAAAATATGCTCGTCACCAAAGCTGATGTTGGTCAGAAGAATTTTTGTACAGGTTGGAAGTTATTCACATACGGAGGAGGGATGGCATAGCCAAAGTTGTTGGCACTGTCATCTGTGTGGGAGGGGCTGTTCTTATGTCAGTCTACAAAGGGTCGGTGGTCATTCCAGGTGCAAATGCCCGGTCTGAAGTTGACACTATTCAACCATTCAGTTCTCTGGGTGCATATCTTGGTGCTGATCTTCTAAGCTTCACCATTGATAAATTTCAGCTGGGTGGGGCTTGTCTGGTTTTGAACTGCCTGTGTTGGGCGGCTTATCTCAGTATGCAGGTACTCTGGTGAAACCAGGTCTCCCCTGGGCTTGGGTTGCCTGTTCTTATCTCAGGAACCTCTTCACACCATCTATATCTGTCACATATGCCAATTAGAAGTATGCTTTGTTGGTCTCATTCTGTCTTTTGCATGAATGCACCCTACCATCATGCCATCCAGGATTTGAGATTTCCTTAGTTCCTATTGTGCTATTCTAAGGTATTCCATGGGTTCTGTAAGCTTTTGTGGACATGATAAATTCCTTTCTCTTCCTACATCTGGGCCTCCAGTGGCCATTACGATTGTCTTGCTTTCTTAGTCTTTGGGCTTTCCGCGGTTGTTGTGAGGTATCGTTTCATTTCATTTCTCTTTCACCGTTGCATGGGCCCTCTGTGGCCACGGTGGACACTATAGGTTTTGTCTTCTTTAGTCTCTCTCTATATGGTGTTTTATTGAAAATTCCTTGTCCCTGATTAGCCCTGTAGCCATGAGGACCAGGAGAGCTTAGCTGCTTAGCTGCATGAGGCACTCCATCTTTGTGCAGGGTTCGGGGTTTTATTTTCTGATTTGGTTCTGCTGTCTCCCACGGGCTTCCTGTCTTCATTTGGATGTAGTAAATTTCTTTTGATCCTATCTTTCTTTCTTTTCATCTTATGGCCACAATGTGATTGCTCACAATCTGTGATATGTAAAACCGCCGTCCTCTTCTCTTGCTTTCTTGACCTCTTTGCAGGCACTCCATGGGACCTCACCTGTAGTTCTAATGTCCACCTTCCTGTGGTTGGTTGCTCAGCCTAACACATCAGCAAGAGACTAAAGGGGGAAGCAATGAGATAGGTATTTGCTCTTGGTTCTTTCTCAAAATGTGCATAGGTTCTCATTTCTGGTCAGACTGTAATGGGAAGTTAGTATATGTGGCTTTGGTATGTACAGGCTCCAATCCTGCGAAGGTATCCAGCGCCTCTCACAGTTACAGCGTTCACATATTTATTTGGCGTTCTTCAGGTGGCTGTACTGGCTGCAGGTTTCGAGGGCAGACCAAATTTTGCTATAACCTCAAGAAATCAACTCATCAGTCTCATGTATGCGGTATGTATCCTTCGATACATCATCCTACAAGATTGCACTTAAATTACTCCACTGCTACTGTATCCTTACCCTGATTGCTCTGTCCATTGCAATTGAAGTGTTAGAGGAAGATTGACAGCAGAAGACACCAGAAGATATATATTCATCTTGGTTGTGTTCAAAAGAACATAGGGAAGAGGGAGGAGAGAGGAGGTTTGAGAATAGAAACTGCTTGCAGAATCTTCAAATGTTCCGGTTCATTGCTCTGGGTGCAGGCAGTCATAGCTTCATGCGTCAATTTCCTCCTGCAGACATGGTGCATACAAAGGGGGGGGGCCTTCATTGTCTCTTTATACACTCCGATACAGATGATGGTGGTGGCTGTCTTGTCAGTTTTGTTCCTCGGCGACCCTCTCTACATGGGGAAGTAAGTTCCCTTAGTGCAATTACCCAGCAACCGCTGTGTATTATATTCCTGAAGTTACATATGCAGGGACTGGAGTTGTTGTGTTGGCATTCTTTGATGTGGGCATTGGTAGTCTAGGTTCTTTGGGCACTACAAATGGTGTGCTAGACACATGGAGAGAAAATGTACTCATCAGATGTTGTTTGTCATAGCCTTCTGGCTGTAGACCCTGGGCCCATTTTGGGCGCAACATAAGAGAACAGACTCTACCTTTGTGAGGGGTTCACTCCAGTAGTGGGACTAACCTTGATAAAAAATTAAAAATAAATAACAAATAAATTGATGGCTGCTGAAGCAAGAGTAAATGATGGTCCCTTCACCCCAAAGGGCCACTGCCTTCTGTTGGGAAGGTGATCACCTTCTAACAGCCGTAACTGGGGCACCAAATCTCCCCCAAGGACTCAACAGTCCCAAAGTATCCACACATTATGTAACCAGTTGACCCGGGATCCCCCTTTCATAGTTGGGTTGGCTATAATGGGTGACATCCAACATACACCTATGTGGCTTTGAACCTACGACCACTCGTAAGGCGACCTTATGCCATTGGACCATCTGCTTTTACCTTAGTTCGGGCTTTCCCGATTTCCTCTAGAAAGCCCTTCACCCAAGCATCAATCTGTTTTGTGATCTGCCAGGCAGTTAGACCCCAATAAGGTTTTAGGCTGGGCCTCCAGATTTTGAAAGTTGGTGAACAAAGATGCATAGACTATGTTCTTACCGTTCCTGAAGAGGGTCGTTCTCTAGTGAGATAACCCGGACAATATATCAGCAAATGGATATTTGTCTTCAGGCTGTAAACACATTGGGCATCGACAATCTCCTTTTCCCCTCTGCATCTATTTACTATTCAATGGTGGGCTCCCTCGTCTTGGGTTTAAATTTCAGTCCAGTGCCAAGGTCAGGTAGGCCCTACAGGTCATCCTGAAGGTCCCCACCCATCTCATTGACTGGAAATAAGTTGAGGTATGTTTTATGTCTACCTTTGTGCCAAACTTCATGGAGAGCAAGAGAGAGGAGAAGATTAATGAAGGAACTTAATTGTGTCCATAATGGGAGGCTCAAAGGGGCTATGGACACAGGAGTTCTAAGAGAATGTACCCAGAAGAGGTTGTCCTAATAGAAAAGAAAGGAACTTTATAACGTCCACGGGAAGCTCAAGAGGTTATGGGACAAAAGAAAGTGTGATACAAGAGGGAAGTGAGGCCCTACGCAAGAAGCCCAAAACTCACTTTCAAGGTAAAACAGCAAAAGATTTTCTAAGGTGTGAGTTCCTCATGTAGATATGCACCCACCTTCTGGTCCTCATAATAAGGTCTGTTTAATGCCTGTCCTGGAATAGGCAATAGTATTGCTCACAGTAGGACAGTCGAAGAAGAAATGTTCTTCGGTTCCTGAGATGTAGAAGAGATGTAATTTAAGACATGCTGGTATGCTTGTGTCATGTTCTTTGAATGCCACGGCCTCTCTTGAATTCCTGCTGCCACAAAACCAGGGACACCTGGAAACTGTGTCTAGCATGATAGGAACAGGCGTATGAGGCAGGAGTTGTCAAAACTCCACATTCTATGGACCTGGAAATCAGTGGCACACCTTACACCAAAGCTGCGTTTCAACCATGACACCTTCCTTGTCCTCCACGATGATAGACTCATACAGCCCAATTACGCCTTGACCACTTTCAGAATTTTCAAAATTTGTTAATTCTGGAAGCCACACAGAGTTCATGCAACACCCAACACCAAGAGGAATACTCGAACAGAAACTGACCAGGATGAGGTCGACCGCCGGCAGAAACTCTATTTGGTGTGTCACATACACCACTGTCTTCGAACCCAACTTACCAAGTTTGCATTCTTGCTGCACCTCAACTGCCCATGTCAACTTCGTAAAAAGTTAACTGAGTGGCATTGACTGTGTCTCTGGGGAGCTACAGCATAGAAGTCTACTTACAACTAGCTGGAATGAAGTGGTTAGACCACTTGTCTGGCTCGAATAAAGATTCACACTACACTATTAACACAAAAAGCAAAAAGAAGAATGATCCAGAGGACACCCACTCTTGCCATTTTTGCCAAATCTGCCCCAGGAAAGCTGACTTCACTAAACAATTAGAACTTCCAGCCCCTGTAACTAGCACACTAAATGCCCTGGTCCTCTTCCCATCAATCAAAGAAATAACAGCATGAATTGTCTTTAGGCTCTGCGGTTTGTATATGCTCTACTTGGATTTTGGATGAGCCACTATACTTGCTATCTTACTCCATCCGCATGCAAGGAGGGAGAAATCCCTAACCTGAACAGCTGGGAGCGAGTGTGAGCATTGACAGCAATGAAAGGGTCATCCAGAAGATAGATATCCGTTTCCTGGGATAATGCACGTGCTAGCTGAATGCGCTGTTTCTGACCACCACTCATGTCAATGCCCCTCTCTCCAATCTCTGTCTGGTCCCCAAAATCCCAAAGCTTCAGGTCCTTCTTCAGAGCACAGGCTTCAAGTACTGACTCATACCTGGTACGATCTGTGGGAACCCCAAACCAGATATTGTCCTCAACTTTGCCAGTCTGGATCCAGGCTGACTGGCCCACGTAGGCTGTACTACCTCTCACCCTGACCTGCAACATGCAAAAGTAGGGTAATCATAAGAGAATGTTCCACTAACCAAAGATAATGTGATGTGGGCTAGATTTATGGATTGCAACTACCTAGGTGAAACAGAGTAGTTCTAGAAATATGTCAGTTGCACTTTGATGCCTTGTAACATTGCTTCTTTCACTTCCACTGTGTTTACCCTTTATCTTATTACTAACATACTAACATCAGCCAACTTTCAAAACTTAAGTTGGACACAACCCAGATGTCTTCATGGAGCAGTTCCAGCTCTTACCATGCCAGTGCTCGGGCAGTCTATCAAAGTTTGCTAAACCAATTGTTGTTGCATGTGAAGCCCAGCCAACCACTTTTGAGTCTCGTAGAAATAGAGAGAGGCCTGCGTTGTTAACCACTTGGGGGGGGAAAGATCTCAACCAGCTTGCCCAAGAGTGTGTAGTGAGTTAGAATATGGCCATGAGCTTGAGGGGTACGCTAGAAAAATTGGCATGCAAAACCTGAACTGGTGTTTGTGCCACCAGGCCTAAGCACTCCTTGAAGGAAAGAAGCGTGTAGAAGTGCAACCTATCTATGGCTATTTAGGTGAGATGTTGGTAGAGGCTCGTGAAGTATGTCATAGTTTGTGTCACTTCAGTCAGTAGTTGTTGTCATGCCAGAAAGAGGAAACACCTTTAGGCGCGATTGGCAAACCCACCCCGCTAATTGTAGATTGTGTTTTGTGAGCAGTGTGCTTGGCGGGATGTTGACAGTGGCTGGACTATATCTTGTGGTCTATGGCCAAGGGCATGAGAGGCGATTGAAACGAGCGGCTGCAACCCTTGTAACACAACCTGCCCTTGCAAGAGCGACCTCTGACCTTGAACAACCTCTTTTGTCGTAGGTACGTTTCTGTGTTTTTGTTTGTTATTTCCCATATGTATCACTTTATAACATATGACTCTGGCTAGTCCCCTCCATTGACCTCAGTCTCCTGCTTCCTATCCTGACTTTCAGGATTACTATGCATTACTTTTATATACTGTTGCCTGTTGCAGTCAGTACCTTCTTTCCCTCTCTCTATTCAGATGCCACTTAATGTGTTCTGAAGTAGTTTTTGGTTTGTTCCTTGGGCCGTTGTCTGTGTGGTATGAATAGATATTTAAAATGGAGCCTTCTGGAACACAAGCAAGTGCATGAAGTTGTGGTGCAAGCAATGTCTGCTCAACGGCCCCTTGTGGTTTTCACAGAACAGTGCAAGATTACCTTATTATACCAGACTACGAAGCTTCAGATGTAAATACATAATTGAATTCCTTCTTATTGAGGGCTGGTCAAACCCTTCTTGGATGAGAATAGTGCCTGCGGCCATGATACAAGATCAAGCATAATCTGCAGATGGTTCTAAGTCCAATTTACACCATGAAGCTTCAAGCCGAGAATACAACTGGTAATTGTCTAATTGTAAGGGTTTGTTCTCCAATTTAAGATGATGATTGCATTAGTTGTGTGACGTCCTTAATATGTGGCAAACACTCTGTCCACATCTATCTAGGAGGTTTCAATTATGTTGTATTGAGTTCAATGGGAAGGTTTGTAACACATAGTTTTGCACACGCAGGTTGGTACATGTGAAGTAGACATGGTTGTTAGAGTGAGACACCTCCAGCTTGACCACTGTTTTTGCAAGTGGATGGAGTGAGGGAATCAGCAAAAACTCTTCAGGCACTTGTGAAGCTGTGAGGACAGTCTGTAAGTTAGGTTGAAAATCATTTTGAGCCAGCGAGGAAGTTCGGCAGATTGCAATACTTATGTCTTTCTGGTGAGGAGTGCAACAAAGTTAAAAGGCTTGCCAGCAAGAAAGCTGGTGCACAGTCACATTATCCAAAGTGGATTTGAGCTAAACCTATTCCTTTTCAACTCCCTACTTAACACTAGAAGGAAAATGGGATTTTACTACTGGGATTATTACTCATTTTAAGTAGTAAAAGACACCCTACTACTGGTCTAGTCCAAGTTACAACGGAACCAATGGATTTAGACAGCCTGGTAGTAAAACTCATGACATGGCATGAGTAGTTTATTCGAGTAGTTACCATTACTCCAATCTCTTGCCATGTGGATGCTGACATGGTAGAGTTATCAAACCACCCAGCATTATCGATGGCCGAAACAAAATCCGATGTGGCTGTCAGGCATTAGAGGTTCTACTGAGACAGTGTCAGCTATCGGTGGCTTTATTTCTAGATTAATGTCATGGGCATGACAACAATCTTTAATATTACATTACTAAACTCAAACATAGTACATCAAACCACTGTTCCATAGTTAATATCACTAAGTAGGTAATGAGGCTGTAATATCATTAGATAATATAAATAATGTGTATTTTAGATCACTACATCAGTCGTTTTAATATAGTTAATAATTACTCCACGAGTAATTCCTATCTAGTTGTTTGGATTACTAGTTTAGTGGGTAATATACAGTTATTTTCAACTTATTGAGTCAACTGAAAGAGTACAACAATATATTCTTTTCTAATTGAATGACTACTAAAATGATGTATACTACTAGATGTAGTGTTTTGTAATACAATATATTGTAGTGGATGATATTACTCCCCTTGTTGTTTGATAAAGAATATTTAGCATCTAGTGTAGTTGTTCAGATTACTTAGATAGTTGTTGGCATTTTGAGAAATGACTGGTATAGTGGTTTTCACATTTACAGAAAATTGCAAAATTGGTATAGTGGTCACTGGTTTTCACCTTTACAAAATGATACAATGTTTTATGTGACTAACAGCATAAACCTTCAATCTTGAGGTTATGCACTTGATATGCTAAGTATCATGAAACAATAGACTAACAAGCTGGTTTCATATTCTTAATATGAAAGCAAACCACTGCAGTACATGAGCTCATCAGCGGCAGTGCCTCAGCCGTCGACTAATTTGAATAACAAACAAAGCTGTTGTAGTCCTCCATCTGATGGTGAATGTAGAAGTTTATGATGTGTACCGGTACTCCAAAGAGGCTTCTAGCAATCGGGACGGCCTTTAAACTATTTGGCGATCTACCAATTACTAGCCCATAGACTAAAATAGTAATCGAGAAATGAAAATGAACTTAAAGGGGGAATGTGGCAAACCAAAGCAAGGATTGTTCCTGTTTCTTCCCAAAATTGCAATTCGTAATATCCTCCTTTTTCGTTGCATTGAATTACATTATTGGTACCAGTAGCCCACACCGGCGTGTATTCATCGTAGATCACCAAATTTCCATCCGATTGGAGGGTCACATAACAGTTTGCACGGTCCACCTGAGGACTTGACCACACAAAGTTCATCTGATTAACGAGATGAAATTGACAGTTTGCATCCATCCAAGCTGAGTATTCGTCAACGCTTGAACCTGGATTTGTTATGTAGTCTCCTGGATAGAGGATTTCTCCGACATGCAAATAATTCCCGTAGCATGTTACAAGCACTGGAAATGTGAAGAATGCCACTGCAGTTATCAAGATGAGCTGCAACCCTACACGATAATGATCAGCTTGGCCCATCTTTGATCTGCTACAAAAACCCATATAACTGTGATTTCAAGCATAAGGCAGACAAACAAACAATTTTTTGGACTAGTACTTACAGTGACAAGCAGAGCTCTTGAGATCGGAGAGCTCAAGATTGGGTAGAAATATTCGCCCATATGAGCTGGTCATCACCGGTTGCAAGCCACATGCTTTAAAAAAATATTTATATATGTATTTTAATAAAGCAAGAATGTAGAAGTAAAACATTTTTGGACTTGGCAATACGTATTAGTACGTAGGTTTAGTACTTCCGTGCCGTAGTAGGTGGGGTGCATAATATAAAGTCCAAATTTCAATAATTTTATTTTTGTCTCGGTAGTGGTTGTTCTTTTGTAGTTGGTTTTAACTTAACTGTTCTATTATAACTTATTTCTGGGCTTCTTTGTGCTCACGTGAGTTAAGCTTTGGACGATTAATTTCATAAGTATTTTCGTGTGAGCACAATTTTCAGATAGTTTTGTTTTTTCTTTTCTTTTTCGCGTGAGCACATTTTGGTTTCGCTATCGCATATTCTCTGGATTCTTGGGGAATATGCGAAATATGCCTTTGTGCTCGCATGAGCCTGCTCACACGCTACCCAACCTCGAAAAAAAGGTGTAGATCCACCCAACATTGGTTCAAAGCCCAGTGCATGTCCGGCTCTCACATGTGCGTCCGCCCAACACTGGTATCGACGACATACATGGCACAATGGATATAATCAATATCGGATATATAATATATATAATGGATATATAATCAATATGAATTGGATATAGATATCACAATCTGAATGTACATAGTTGGTTTTTTCGATACTAGACCAGTATGGATAATGCCCCCATATCAGCTTTTCATGCTATTGGTACCACTAACACCACACCAATGATGTATTATTGATACCACCGTGGTATTCAAATATCAGATTTTTTCCATTATCAGTGCTTCCCTGCAAATTGCAATCGCAGTATGATATGTTCAAAATATGATACTAATCCAACAGTGGTTGAAACCATGTGGTGGATGTCATAAAGGGTTCCCTTCCCACCGGAAGGACTAGCACCGGAAGGTGGTAGCATGGAGTCATTTATTTATTACTATGATTTCCCCTTGGGACGCAAGACTGACCTTTTCTTGTCTTGATCCATTTATTAAATACAATTAAATAATATAAACCTATATGTGATGCCTTATACGTTCAATTTGAGTAATAGGTAGGTAGAATAAATATGTCAAAAATTTTAAAAATGGTGGGAAAATTTCTGGTCAATAGCAACTTGGGAAGCCCAAAAATAGATTATAATAGTATAGCTAAGTTAAAACCAACTATGCAACCATTACTGAGGGAAAAAAAAAATTAGGGTAGCATGTGCCGTTGGCCCTAGTGTCCAGTGTCATCTACGCGCAAGTGTAAGATTTATATGTATCCCAGTGTGTCTTCTATGTCGAGGCCCAAGTTCGACCTCTAGGGTAGCCTGTGCCGTTGGCCCAAATGTCAAGTGTCATCTACGTGCAAGTTTTCATGAATTTATTGAGTAGTAATATATCAATCATGATTAATATATCTCCCGTCGAGGCTCCAATCATTGTCCCAAGAAAGCCCACTTTGCTATTTTTCGCGAATTTCCAGCGACCAAAAGTATTTGAAATTCCATATCTCTCACTTCGCAGATCCAAAAATTATGAGACCAAATCGGTGCACCCCTCCTCATTGAGGGTTTTCCAACGGTACCAAGCATCAGGGCTATGGCCCCGCGGTTTGGGAGATCTCAACGCTACAAAACAAATAAACAAACAAACAAACAAACGTCTCACTCCATATATGGACTAGGGTAGCCTCTACCGTTGGCCCAAGTGTCAAGTGTCATCTAAGCCCAACTGCAATCTCATATGCATGCAAGTGCGTCTCCCGTGTTTTGGCCCAAGTGCGACCTCTAGGGTAGCCTTTGCCGTTGGCCCAAAGGTCCAATGTCATCTAAGTCCAAATGCATTTGTTTTGCACAGAGCCTACGACAAGTTTTGAACCGGAGACCTTTCCCTTGATATCTCTTCTCTCGAGGCTCCAACCATTGTCTAGGAATTCCCACTTTGCTATTTTTCGGGAATTTCCAACGACCCAAAGTACTTGAAATTCCACATCTCCCACACCGCAAGTCCAAAAAACATAAGACCAAGCCCATGCACCCCTCCTTGTCGAGGGCTTTCCAATGGTACCAAGCACCAGGGTTGGGGCCTCGCGGTTGGGGACATCTCAAATCTACAAAACAAAACAAAACAAAACAAACGTCTCGATTCATATATTGACTAGGGTAGCCCGTGCCGTTGGCCCAAGTGCAATCTCCTATGTATCCAAGTACGTCTCCCATGTCCAGGCCCAAATGCGACCTCTAGGTAGCCTCTGCCGTTAGCCCATGTGTGAAAAATTGAAATCTAAGACCAAATGCATTTCCTATGTATCCTTGTGCGTCTCCTATGTCGAGGCCCATCTAAGCCCAAGTGCAATCTTCTATGTATCCAAGTGCATCTCCCATGTAGAGGCCCAAGTGTCCGCTGTCATCTAAACCCAAGTGCGATATATTCCTATGTATCCAAGGCGTCTCCCATGCGCGTCTTCTATGTCGAGGCCCATCTAAGCCTAATGTGCAATCTTCTAGGTATCCAAGTACGTTCCCATGTCAAGGCCCCATTTTTTGTTTTCATGAATTTATTGAGTAGTAATATCCAATCATTATTGATATATCTCCCATCTCTAGGGTACCCTGTGCCATTGGCCCAAGTGTCCAATCTCATCTAAGTCCAAATGTTTTTTTTTTCACATAGCCTACGACCAGATTTGAACCGGAGACCTTTCCCTTGATATCTCTCATGTCAAGGCTCCAACCATTATCCCAGGAATGCCCACTTTGCAATTTTTCGTGAATTTCCAGCTACCCAAAGTACTTGAAATTCCACATCTCCCACACCGCAGGTCCAAAACTCGTGAGACCAAGCCCATGCACCCCTCCTCGTGGGGGGCTTTCCAAGGGTACCAAGCACCAGCGCCGGGCCCCGCAGTTTGGGTCATCTCAAATCTACAAAACAAAACAAATGTCTCGCTTCATATATTGATTGGACTTTATATTATGCACCCTACCTACTACGGCACGGAAGTAATAAACCTACTGTATACTTAACCCCTAGTGTCAAGGGGTACCCAATTTGGGTGGTGTCCAAGCAAGTTGACCGCCCACATGGCATCCTAGGGGTGTCCACGGAGGTCAATGGCAGGCCGAAAGCCGTTTCCCCATCCAACCTACAAATTTCTCTGAATCATAAATGTTTTTGGTAGTGTACTTTACATTGGAGCAAAGCATAGATTGACTATAGCAATTTGAATTCTAAGTAGAATTTCTACACATTTTAGGAACCTTGGTTCACTACAGCAATTGAGGAAATCTACCTCCCCAAAAATTCACATACAAAACACCCCCACAAGTTTCTAGGTCTTTCACTCTGAAATTTTCAGAGAACGCCTTCTATGTGCCTCTAATTGTGAATCTGGAGGCCATTTAACCAAGAGAAATATGGTTATTGGAAAACTCCATGGTCAAACCATTTTTTATCATATAATTTTCATTTGGGTTCCAATTTGTATCATTTCTTTTTGTTATGATCTCCCATTTGCAATGTTCAAACCTGCCCAAATTTTGTGATGGTGGTCATGTCATCAGTAGGGATGAGGTTGTAAGTTCATCCAAGTGGGTGGATAGGGGTAGGAAGATATAGCTAGTTCAGTCAAGTTATATACCGTTTTTGTGCAAAAGTGGAAAAAGTTAGCTCGTCCTTTAAGGGTTAATGCGTACTGCCATTTCTGATTTCTCCCATTTTAGTTCTACATATGGCTTGCACCGGTGATCACCAACTCATGTAGATGAGTATTTTTCTACCCAATCTTGAGCTCTCCGATCTCAAGAGCTCTAGTTGTCATTATAAGTACTAGTCCAAAAAATTCTTGTTCTACCTTGTGCTTGAAATCACAATTGTATGAGTTTTGGTAGCAGATCAAAGATGGGCCAAGCTGATCATCGTGTAGGGTAGCAGCTCATCCTAGTAATTGCAATGACATTCTTCACCCCTTCCAGCGCTTGTAACATGCTATGGGAGTTATTTGCATGTCGGAGAAATCCTCCATCCAAGAGACTACATAACCTCGAATCCGGGTTCCAACGTAAATCAATACTCAGCTTGGATGGGTACAAACTATCAATTTCATTTCATTAATGAGATGAACTTTGTGTGGTCAAGTACTCAAACGAACATGAACAAGTGTTATGTGACCCTCCAATCTGATGGAAATTTGGTGATCTACCATGAATACACACCGGTGTGGGCTACAGGTACCAATAATTTATATCCATGCAACGATTATGGAGGATATTACGAATTGCAATTTTGGGGACAAACAGGAACAATCCTTGCTCCGGTTTGCCACTTTCCAGGTTTATTTGGAATTCCATTTTTCGATTCATATGTTAGTCTATGGGCTACTAACTAGGTCGCCAGCTAGTTTAAAAGCCTTCCCAATTGATATAAGCATCTGTAATATTGCAGGTTGGCTTCACATAAACAAGATGTTTTGCTCTAGAATGCATGTCTTGTTGTAATTACGATGCCAGGAAAGGGTATGACAGGCTGCAGCAATCTGATTTTTCAGTACACAAGATGTTTGTTTATATGCTTGTTGTCATGACCTGTACATAAACAAACCCCACCCTCCCACTCTGTTTTATCATGAATGATTGGGTGAAATCAATTGGGAAGTCATGACTAGAATGGAAGTGTTAGATGATGCCCTGTTTATGGGCTATTTATGTCTTGACAATGACCCTAGTAGGGTCTTGTCCATGTCTTGACATGACATGAATATCTTCCCACTCTTCATTTTCCAGTGTACTTGGTGGTTCTTGTACACACCATCTATCACTTTCCTTTCTGGTTATTTCTTCATTATGTTGATATACTAACATGGTTTTTTTCTCACCTGGCAGAAGGTCCCTCCGACAAAGATATGGAGCAATGACCTTCATAAGGTATGTCCTCCAGCAAAAACTTGTTGGTGAAATTAAGCACAGAGGTCTTTAAGATAAGCATAGTGCTTTTGAGTGTTGTATTCATACTGATATACTGAGCTAGGCCCAGGTAAAACCCAGCAGGAGTATTGAGTATGGAGTATGGACTATGGCAGCCAGACAACTATTTTTGGGACCCCCGAATCCCACGTAGGATCCACCTGTCCATTTGAATCAATGCTCAACAAGTCGGAGTCCTCAAAGTCGTTAACATTCAACGAGCCAATGTACGCTCCGAAGTGCGAGCCTATCTCTGGAAGGGAGCGCAGGTAGTTGCCAGGTAAGTAAGGCAGGGCAATTATTCTGGGTTTGCAAGTGACCCCCAACTTGTGACCCCAGTCTGCACTCCAGGGGAAAATATATACTCTGAATCTGGACTTTTTGACGTTGAACTTCAAAGCTTTCGCGGCAAATTCTGCTGAGCTAAACATAATGGAATAAAAGCCCCTGCCTAGCGGATGACAGAAGTGTGGAGTGAGGCCACCGTCTGCTCCAAGGTGCTCAACCGTCCACATTCTCGCCCAATGCCCACACAAGTCAACCAATGAGCAAAGAATGGCTTTGGTGGAATTCTTGTCAGATCCTTCACAGTGTGACACCAGGTTTGATATGGTGATGCCAACTTCATTTAGGGCTTGAAAGAATTTGTTAAGTGCTTGTGACTTAAGATGGCATGATGATGGTTTTTGGACTGGATTGGATGCTCGATTGCTTGAATTAATGATGATTGCTCTTCATTACAAAAAGGAAGTACAGCCAGTTCCGGTTGTGTCACTCAGTAAGTTGTTCAAGGCTGTTCCCTATTATCTGAAGGATGCTTGGAGGGTTTGTAGTGGTGGCCCGGTGTTTGTGAAGTTGTGGTGCAAGCAATGTCTGCTCAACAGCCCCTTGTGGTTTTCACAGAACAGTGCAAGATTACCTTACTATACCAGACAACGAAGCTTCAGATGTAAATACATAATTGAAATCCTTCTTATTGAGGGCTGGTCAAACCCTTCTTGGATGAGAATAGTGCATGCGGCCATGATACCAGATCAAGCATAATCTGCAGATGGTTCTAAGTCCAATTCACACCACGAAGCTTCAAGCCGAGAATACAACTGGTAATTGTCTAATTGTAAGGGTTTGTTCTCCAATTTAAGATGATGACAGCATTAGTTGTGTGACGTCCTTAATATGTGGCAAACACTCTGTCCACATCTATCTAGGAGCTTTCAATTATGTTGTATTGAGTTCAATGGGAAGGTTTGTAACACACAGTTTTGCACATGCAGCTTGGTACATGTGAAGTAGACATGGGTGTTAGAGTCAGGCACCTCCAGCTTGACCACTGTTTTTGCAAGTCGATTGAGAGAGGGAATCAGCAAAAACTCTTCAGGCACTTGTGAAGCTGTGAGGACAGTCTGTAAGTTAGGTTGAAAAATCATTTTGAGCCAGCGAGGAAGTTTGGCAGATTGCAATACTTATGTCTTTCTCTTGAGGAGTGCAACAAAGTTAAAAGGCTTGCCAGCAAGAAAGCTGGTGCACAGTCACATTATCCAAAGTGGATTTCAGCTAAACCTATTCATTTTCAACTCCCTACTTAACACTAGAAGGAAAATGGGATTTTACTACTGGGATTATTACTCATTTTAAGTAGTAAAAGACACCCTACTACTGGTCTAGTCCAAGTTACAACGGAACCAATGGATTTAGACAGCCTAGTAGTAAAACTCATGACATAGCATGAGTAGTTTATTCAAGTAGTTACCATTACTCCAATCCCTTGCCATGTGGATGCTGACATGGTAGAGTTATCAAACCACCCAGCATTATCGATGGCCGAAACAAAATCCGATGTGGCTGTCAGGCATTAGAGGTTCTACAGAGACAGTGTCAGCTATCGGTGGCTTTATTTCTAGATTAATGTCATGGGCATGACAACAATCTTTAATATTACATTACTAGTGTAGTTGTTCAGATTACTTAGATAGTTTATTGGCATTTTGAGAAATGACTGGTATAGTGGTTTTCACATTTACAGAAAATTGCAAAATTGGTATAGTGGTCACTGGTTTTCACCTTTACAAAATGATACAATGTTTTATGTGACTAACAGCATAAACCTTCAATCTCGAGGTTATGCACTTGATATGCTAAGTATCATGAAACAATAGACTAACAAGCTGGTTTCATATTCTTAATATGAAAGCAAACCACTGCAGTACATGAGCTCATCAGCGGCAGTGCCTCAGCCGTCGACTAATTTGAATAACAAACAAAGCTGTTGTAGTCCTCCATCTGATGGTGAATGTAGAAGTTTATGATGTGTACCGGTACTCCAAAGAGGCTTCTAGCAATGGGGACGGCCTTTAAACTATTTGGCGATCTACCAATTACTAGCCCATAGACTAAAATAGAAATCGAGATATGAAAATGTAATTAGAGGGGGAATGTGGCAAACCAAAGCAAGGATTGTTCCTGTTTCTTCCCAAAATTGCAATTCGTAATATCCTGCCATATCGTCGCATGGAAATCTATTATTGGTATCAGTAGCCCACACTGGCATGAGTCCATCGTAGATCACCAAATTTCCATCCGATTGGAGGGTCACATAACAGTTTGCACGGTCCACCGGAGGACTTGACCACACAAAGTTCATCTGATTAACGAGATGAAATTGACAGGTTGCATCCATCCAAGCTGCGTATCCGTCTATGCTCGAACCTGGATTTGTTATGTAGTTTCCTGGATACAGTCTTTCTCCGACATGCAAATAATTCCCGTAGCATGTTACAAGCACTGGAAATGTGAAGAATGCCACTGCAGTTACTAGGATGAGCTGCAACCCTACACGATAATGATCAGCTTGGCCCATCTTTGATCTGCTACCAAAACCCATATAACTGTGATTTCAAGCATAAGGCAGACAAACAAACAATTTTTTGGACTAGTACTTACAGTGACAAGCAGAGCTCTTGAGATCGGAGAGCTCAAGATTGGGTAGAAATACTCGCCCATATGAGCTGGTCATCACCGGTTGCAAGCCACATGCTTTAAAAAAATATATTTATATATGTATTTTAATAAAGCAAGGATGTAGAAGTAAAACATTTTTGGACTTGGCAGTACGTATTAGTACGTAGGTTTAGTACTTCCGTGCTGTAGTAGGTGGGGTGCATAATATAAAATCCAAATTTTAATAATTTTATTTTTGTCTCGGTAGTGGTTGTTCTTTTGTAGTTGGTTTTAACTTAGCTCTTCTATTATAACTTATTTCTGGGCTTCTTTGTGCTCACGTGAGCTAAGCTTTAGATGATTAATTTCATAAGTATTTCCGTGTGAGCACAATTTTCAGATAGTTTCGTTTTTTGTTTTCTTTTGCGCGTGAGCAACGGTACCAAGCATCAGGGCTGTGGCCCCGTGGTTTGGGAGATCTCAACGCTACAAAACAAATAAACAAACAAACAAACAAACGTCTCACTCCATATATTGACTAGGGTAGCCTGTGTTGTTGGCCCAAGTGTCAAGTGTCATCTAAGCCCAACTGCAATCTCATATGCATGCAAGTGCGTCTCCCATGTCGGGCCCAAGTGTGACCTCCAGGGTAGCCTCTGCCGTTGGCCCAAAGGTCCAATGTCATCTAAGTCCAAATGCATTTGTTTTGCACAGAGCCTACGACTATAGCAATTTGAATTCTTAAGTAGAATTTCTACACATTTTAGGAACCTTGGTTCACTACAATGTCAAGTTAAATAAGCACAGTGTGAAAACGACTAGAATAAAGCTAGTTATTTGTACTTAACACATGAATTTAGGTCAAGTGTTAAGTCAGGTGTCAAGTTTAGTTTGACACCTGAACCGTCTTATCTTCATGAGAGCGGCAGTCGCGCAGCTCATCTCTCTCAAGTTGAGCCTGCGCGACCGAGCTCCTTCATGCGTTTAGATCTGAGTGTGCTTATGATGGGAGTGTAGGTTGTTGTGGGGTGGAGTCCCCTTAGCTTGGGGTGCCCCTGGCTTGACTTCTATTTTTAAAGAGTGATAGCGATGGATTTCATATTTCTTGTGTTGAGAGTGTGTGTCCTTTAGCTTTTCTTATCACTCGAGAGAGATGACCTGTATCTAGTTTTCTAGTGCTAAGCTAGATGCGACGTTTTTGTTTTTAAGCACTATTATAATATAGCTTGGTCACGAGAGCCTGCAGGTAGACTGGCTATGTGTGCCTAGTGGAGCATAACAGGAAGACGGGAAACACTTGAAGTGTCGCTGCAGCAGTTCAAAGCTAACAATATTCTTGTCTTCCTGGCAGGCACTGCAGCAGGCTATCTGCCTTGTCCTGAAAGCGTGGGGGGCATGTCCTCATCAACAGTTGCAGCATAGGAATGGCTTCTGCCGCTGCCATGGCTTGTGCTTTTCCCACCTCGGCAGGACTGGAGGACCAGGCTTGACGTAGTAGGAACAAAGCCTCAAGTGCTGCTTCCTGTGCTCCTTCATTGCCAGCCTTTAGTGCACCCACCAGCTGCGCGGAGCTGCTCTAGTTACGCACAAACCTGTTCGGCATCTTTGATTTTGGACATGTCTGTATATTGCTCATTGTGTGGCTTCAGATTGAGTCCACCGTGACTTGCAAGCACTCTCCCATGAATGAGCCTGTCCAAGCTTTTATGCACTTGGAGTTTCTCGCATGAATGTGTCAATGTGCAGCGGCGGTGAGAGAGGAAGGCACGAGCCATGCCGGCAGGTCATGGATTGCGATCGCGCACCAGGGATCCGTTCTCGCGGCCATTCAGGCAGAAGGGGTACATTCACTTGACCACGTATCTGAGAAACTACAGGATTGGAGATTATGTGGACATCAAGGTGAATGGCGCTGTGCACAAGGGCATGCCCCACAAGTTCTACCATGGCCGCACTGGTATCGTCTGGAATGTCACCAAGCGGGCTGTTGGTGTAGTTGTTAACAAGCAGGTTGGTCCCAGGATCATTCGGAAGCGCATCCATGTGCGCGTCGAGCATGTCCAGCCGTCGTCCCGCTGCCGTGAAGGAGTTTGTCCGCGCCACAACAGTGGCGCTTACTGCCGGTATTGTAGGTTTGTTTTGTTCCTCCTAAGTAGGGCATGAAAACACCGTGTTCTAAGGTTTCTCCTAGTGCATTGAAGCTACTCGGTAGGGTTGGCTTGTTCTGAGGAGGCTGGCCATTTTGGTTTTCGCTATCGCATATTCTCCGGATTCTTGGGGAATATGTGAAATATGCCTCTATGCTCGCATAAGCCTGCTCACACGCTACCCAACCTCGAAAAAAAGGTGTAGATCCGCCCAATAGTGGTTCAAAGCCTGGTGCATGTCCGGCTCTCACATGTGCATCCCCCCAACACTGGTATCGACGGCATACATGGCACAATGGATATAATCAATATCGGATATATAATGTATATAATGGATATAGATATCACAATCTGAATGTACATAGTTGGTTTTTTCGATACTAGACCAATATGGATAATGCCCCCGTATCAGCTTTTCATGCTATTGGTACCACTAACACCACACCAATGATGTATTATTGATACCACCGTGGTATTCAAATATCAGATTTTTTCCATTATCAGTGCTTCCCTGCAAATTGCAATCGCAGTATGATATGTTCAAAATACGATACTAATCCAACAGTGGTTGAAACCATGTGGTGGATGTCATAAAGGGTTCCCTTCCCACCGGAAGGTGGTAGCATGGAGTCATTTATTTATTACTATGATTTCCCTTGGGACCCAAGACTGACCTTTTCTTGTCTTGATCCATTTATTAAATACAATTAAATAATATAAACCTATATGTGATGCCTTGTGCGTTCAATTTGAGTAATAGGTAGGTAGAATAAATATGTCAAAATTTTAAAAAAATGGTGGGAAATTTTTTGGTCAATAGCAATGTGGGAAGCCCTAAAATAGACTATAATAGAACAGCTAAGTTAAAACCAGCTATGCAACCATTACTGAGGGGGGAAAAAAAACTGGGGTAGCCTGTGCCGTTGGCCCTAGTGTCCAGTGTCATCTACGCGCAAATGTAAGATTTCTATGTATCCCAGTGTGTCTTCTATGTCGAGGCCCAAGTTCGACCTCTAGGATAGCCTGTGCCGTTGGCCCAAGTGTCCACTGTCATCTACGTGCAAGTGTAAGATCTTCTATGTATCCCAATGCGTCTCCTATGTCGAGGCCCAAGTTCGACCTCTAGGGTAGCCTGTACATTTGGCCCATGTGTGAAGAATTGACCAAGTGCAATTTCCTACGTATCCAAGTGCATCTCCTATGTCGAGGCCGAAGTGCAACCTCTAGTGTAGCCTATGCCGTTGGCCCATGTGTGAAGAATTGAATTATAAGACCAAGTGCAATTTCATATGTATCCAAGTGCATAACCTATGTCGAGGCCCATCTAAGCCCAAGTGCAATCTTCTATTCATGTATCCAAGTGCATCTCCTATGTAGAGGCCCAAGTGTCCAATATCATCTAAGCCCAAGTGCAATTTCCTATGTGTCCAAGTACGTCTCCCATGTCAAAGCCCAATTTATTTTTTTCCATGAATTTATTGAGTAGTAATATATCAATCACGATTAATATATCTCCCGTCGAGGCTCCAATCATTGTCCCAAGAAAGCCCACTTTGCTATTTTTTTAAGAATTTCCAGCGACAAAAAGTATTTGAAATTCCATATCTCTCACATCGCAAATCCAAAAATTATGAGACAAAGTCGGTGCACCCCTCCTCATTGAGGGCTGCTGAGCCGCATTTTGTTGGTTTTCTGAGACCACTCCAAGCTCGCAGCTTATAGATATAAGTAGCACGCCTTCTGCTCCATGGGTAGATCTATGGTCGCCTGAAGTGTTTCAACATTCTACTGCCTATGGGATTGTAGGCAGAAATCCAAAAACCGAAAACAAAGACGAGGAGAAGCTCTGGATTCATGATGCAACTGGCAGGTGGATGTCACTGCTGCGTTGAGGGTTGCAAAAGGGTGTGCACCTTCATTGTAGATAAACGAGGCGCTTTGGACCCTTTAACGAGGCTTGGAGTTGGACGTTTTGAAGCTGGTTCCATGTCCAGCGCATGCTGTTGGAGCACCTGGTAGCCCATCCACAATTGCAGTGGGGGCTGAGAGCTGGTGCCTTCGAGGATTCGGTGGTTCGGAGTACGAGCTGCCTTCGTTGCTGTTGATGGTGCTGGAGAATCGCTTGAGACAAGGGCCTGCGGGTACAAGCCCTGCTGGTGTGAGAGCTGCTGCAGGCAGTAGAGTCGGGCAGTAGAGTCGGCTGTTGGTGAGACGAGATAGAAGCACTTTGGGTCTTCAATCCTGAGTGCCTCAGTATTTGAGCGTTGTCGGCACCAGCTTGATTTTGCATAGACCTGGAGGGGAACGGCCTCGGGAACCCGTAGATAACCAGGGAACAGGGAACCAAGACAAGTATTGAAAAAGAAAAAGAAAAATGAGTTTTCTTTGTATTTGTTTTGTCTTATTTTTATTTTTTTTTAAAGGAAAAGAAAAGAAAAATGTGTTATGTTTAAAGAGCCTGGTTGGTCATATCTTTGTCAAATGAGCTCCGTTTGACTCAGTTTTTGGGGGGATAGCTGTAGAAAGGGGATATCTACCTATTTAGACCTGGTTTTTGTTTTTGGGACTCTGCTAAAAATCTATGGAATTTTTAGAGTGTGAGTGTGCCATGAAAGATCCACAATCCTGTTTCTAGAACCTGTGTTGGTCTATATGAGAGACAAATCTGTGGATGTACTCCTTGTATGGCTGGGGGAAATGAGGACGTAATTGAAGGGCAGGTCTCTTCTCTTAGCCTGTGCACACAAGAGGACAGGATTTATGTTTCCCAAGGAACTTAGACTGATTTGAGTGGAGAACAGTTGGACGAGTTGATTGCATACTGGGAGTCAGGCATTAGCAGTGGACAACAAACTGCTGTAGTTGGCGTTGAGGGCCTCAATATTGCTTTGGACAGCCAGAACTCTGTTGGAGCCAGCAGTTCTGCAGCTGTAGGTGAAATACCAAAGTGGGTGAAAGCTAGGTTTGGAACACAGCCAAAGACAGCCCCGGGGACCAAGGTGTTCAGCCACAAGGCCGTGGTGTACTGAGCTACACAAGTTTGTGCAATCAGACAGCGTTGCAGCCGGACACGCTCTGCACAAGGCAACCACGAGCGGGGGTTCATTAGCGAGGACAAGTTTGTTCTGTTTGAAGGAGATGCAATCATTCGCAATGAGGACACCCGCAGCCGTCTCAAAGCTTTTGAGTTGAGAGACTATCAGACCCTACCTTTGTTTTCTTTAGTGTTTAGTGAGCGGGAGATAGGGGAGTATTGCTTTGTCTCTACTTGGCAGAAAGAGGAGGAGGGTTGGTTAGAGCGAGCTACTGTAGCTTGGGACAAGGTTAGTGGCAGGTTTCTGGACATAGATATACCTTCTACACCTTACCATCATGCAGAGCGAGGCACTTTGAGATAAGTCTGGCAGTTGATAGCATAGATCAGGATTAGATCTTGCTTGGTCGGGCTTCTATTCTTCCCCTCCATCTCTGTACTATTTTCATTACCTTGTACTTGTAGTTGCCAAAGCCTCTCTTGGTGGAGGCCAGTCAGTCCGGGGTTTTGGGCTGGGATATTCTGCAGGATCAGCATTGCAGCTGGATTTTGGTGTGGAGGTGTTGATGTTTTGATTTCTTGTGTTTGGATCCCCCCCAACACCTGCATGCTTGACTGTGCGCCATGTTGGTTTTGTGTGGGCGCTTGCTTTCATAGGGATTAGGCCGGATTTGATCACCGGTCAATCCTAGAGTATGCTGTCGGTGGTGAGGCTGGAGTGATGACCAGCAAGACCACTAGTGTTTCTTCTATGGTGAGGCTGGGTTGATGACCAGCCAACCATAGGAGTTCTTGCGGTGGATGCAGGTGCAGGTGCCCTGAGCCATTGGAATATGACCCTTAAACTGCAACAGGTGCCTACCTGTGTCACTATTAGAATTAGTAATAGAGCCTTATAGTGTCACGTGGGGGAGGTGCACATTGTGAGTGTCATCACGGAGTTACTCAGAAGTTCTGAGGGGAGTACAGCTACAGGCAGTAGCAGTGAGAGTGGGTTCACCAGACGAGGTGTTCGTTTCAGACCACCTTCACCTCCACCCTCAACTAGTGCAGAGTCAGACACAGACTCGGAGGCTTCATCAACAGGTGTACAGTTGCATTCGCCATTGTTGTGGGACGACATGGAGGAGATGTATGGAGCTACCAAGGGGCCTCGTAGGTACTCTGGAGCTGTGGGCACAATCGAGTTGGATGACTTTATCCAAGAGTGCGACAGCTGGTGTGATTTGCAGCAGATGCGCAATCCACAGCTATTCACCCCATTCATGGCGTGGAAGGGACTGTTCCAGCATTTGGAAGGCCCGCCTATAGACGATTACCACGAGTTCAGGCGAGGACATGAAGTAGAGATTGAGGAGTGGAGGATGTATTGGTCACCTGACTACGTCTCCATTACTCGAGGCACGACGCGACCAGTAGCTACATCAGTACCAATATCTCCCACTGCCAGCACTAGTAGTGGAACAAGTAGTGCCGGTACTTCTGCAGGTGGTACCAGTTCAAAAGGTGCTACTACTCCTCCTGCCACGACTACAACACATGTGCCTAGATTCAACCCGGTGGTGGAGTTCTTCCAGGAGTTGCGGAGGAACTACCAAGGTGTACGGACAGAGAAGCTGCGAAGTTTGCAAGACTTCCAGCGCAAACCCAGTGAGAGCCTGCGAGAGGCGTACACTCGTATGAGGCGCTTGATAAGTGTGACCCAAGGGGTTACTGAAGCTCAGGCAATCCAGTTTTGGTATGGAGTTTTGGACAAGGAGCTCAAGAGAAGGGTGCGAGATGCAACCCTGTTACAAGCAGCCCAACCCACATTAGCAGATGTGTTTCTGCTGGCTGAGCGGATTGAGCTCAACATGGTGGAGGAGCGAGTTGTTACCATTGGATTTGGCAAGGACATGCCTGCACGAGGCGCAGCTGCCAGCCCACAAGCACAAGGTACTACCCAGCCCAAGTTCCATGGAGCTTACAGTGGACCTCAGGTGCAGAGGCCCGTGGCATCTTTTGCAGGCCAACAGCAACCAGGGGTGATATGTTGGACATGTGGAGGACCCCATGTCAAAAGAGATTGCCCAGAGAGTGGCAAAAGGCCGGCACAAGTACAGCCTGCACAGTTGCAGTGTGGGCATTGTGGCAAGTATGGGCATGGAGATGCCCAGTGTTATGACTTGCATCCTGAGTTGCGCCCAGGCCAGTTCCAAGGGAACAATGGTGGCCGGGGGCAAGGTGGACCAGCCCAGAGAGGACGAGGTGGTCGGGCACGAGGTGCAGGCCAAGGGCAAGCTCAACATGGCCAAGGACGCGGAGGTCAGGGTGTTGACCAAGGCATGGCCAACCGGCTTCAGCAACTAGAGCAGAGGCTCGCTGCCATTTGCTACAGCTCAGGCGGTACCGGCTCCCAGGTGGGATGGTCCACCTCCTGCTCCTGAGGGAGGAGAGGCATGGGATTTATATGCGGAGCAGCACTACCACTAGAGCGGGTGGAGTCTGCTGCAGCCGTGACTCGAGGAGCAGCACGAGTTCCTGAGCCACGAGGTGCAGAGGTGGAGTTGGATCCACAACGTGGGGAGGCAAGCCGTCAGGCGAGGCTTCCTCAGTCATTCACATTGGCAGAGACAGTGTCGACGCCATCCATGGCACCTAGTTCTCGCCCGACTGTTACCGAGGCGGAGGTTACTATGCCATTGGGGAGAGCTACACGTGCAGCACTGACACCTGCTGCCAAGGTCAGTGCAGCCGGTGTGTTGTTGGGGGCAGCCACCTCTGTGTGTCAAGCCCCACTGTTCTCGGCAACCATGATTGCGACGCCGGGGGTAAGACCAGCTGCAGTGTTCAGACTAGCAGCAACACTCTGTGAGAGTGGGGAGGTCACTTCATCTTCTGCGGAGTTAGTGGAAGGTATAGTGGCAGAGGGATCCTCGGATTTGAGGGTCAAGACTGCCACGGCTGCGCCATGGCAAGCTGCAGTTGCCAGGTTGACGGAGCTGCCAGCTAGGCCAGCCTTTGAGCGCGCCATGGTGACACCTGGAGTTGTCTTGTTAGACAACCAGGGAGGCATTTTCACTTTGAGTGGAACGGCAGGCAAGAAGTACCGGCCACTGCGGGTCTTGTTGGACTCGGGAGCTCAGCCACTGATGTTGGGCAGAGCTGCTATTGCAGGTTTGGGCCTCATGGAGGCTTTCAGATACAGACATCTCTGGGAGGATCAGAGCAGGCTCGGGGCATGACACGGCATCAGTTGGCCATTAGACTGCAGCCGGATCATCCTAGAGATGGCTCAGTGATGCGAGCCAAGGCCATTGTGACAGACGCGGTCTCTTACGATGTCCTCGTTGGTGGGGCAGTGTTATATCCCATGGGCTTCCCTGGACTTTTGGGAGGAGTCAGCATCCTACAGGCCTGGATGGCAGTCAGGCGATGGTCGCCGTGCACAGCTCCCTGTGACATTCATTGGGGGTATAGCGGCTGCCCAGCGGGGCAAGATGCCAACACTAGCCGCCTTTACAGCTGCAGTTAGTTGGCCTGGAGAGTTGCTGGAGGGCAATGCCCATGCAAAGGATGTGCCACCTCCAGCAGAGCAGGATGACATGCATGGTATGGCGGAGTTGCCTGCCATGGTTGCTCACACTCCATTGTGGGTACGAGCAAGGATTTGCAGCAGACTGCTGATGGACGGGTGCAACAAGCTTGGGTAGAAGCTTTCGTACCGTCAGGAGAGGAGGAGAGTGCGGTGATTGCACCAGGACCACCCCAGTTGTCGCCATTGGACACCACACCTCTTGTGTGGCAGTGCCCGGATGAAGGCATATGCCTTCTGGACTTGTTTGGCGGGATCAGCACTGGATTGGCTGCAGTGCTGCAGGCAGGTGTACGAGTTCGACGTTACCTGTATGTGGAGAGGGATGAGACTGCACGACGCGTCTCACTGCGCCATGTTGCTCAGTTGGTACAGCAATACCCTGACTTGTTGCCAGTGTCTGCAGTTCGTGGATACCAACAAGCCTTGCCAGCAGACATTTCTTGCTGGGGGCGCAGGATTTGGAGCAGGTTGGCTCCATTGATCTGGTAGTGGCAGGTTGGCCCTGCCAAGGGCATTCATCAGCCGGGCATGGCAATGGATTGCGAGACTCGAGGACGGGTCTGTTTTGGGAGATGGTGCGGATTTTGCGCTACTTGCAGCTTCATCAAGCTGTAGCTCCAGCATACATCTTGGAGAATGTGCCACTGATGGGTGATTCTCGGGCCAGGGTGATGGCCAGTGTGCATCAAGTCCGGTCGTGGCATGGGTCAGCAGTGTTGCTGGATGCAGCTGTAGTGGGGTCACGGGCTCATCGTCCACGGCTTTGGTGGACTAACTTGATGCCACCTGCACTACTCAAGCGTGCATTTGATGGGGTGCAGCGGCCAGCACACCTCACCGTGGATGACATTTTGGACACAGGGAGGCAGTCTCAACGTGTGAGACACGATGACCGTTCGCCTTTGGCAGTGGTCAACAGGGTGGGTCAACCACGAGCAGCATTACCTACACTGCTCAGCTTCCCAGGATCCCATGCTTTTCGGGATGGTGGACCTGGCCTCCTGTGGGATGCTCAGTTGCAGCAGTTAGTGGAGCCTAATGCCAACGAGCGAGAGCGGGCTATGGGGTTTTCCACTGGGACCACGGCGGTGCTTTCTCTTTCTGAGGCATCACGACGTCAGGTGTTGGGGCAAGCAATGGATCTCAATTGCTTGACCTGGATTATCAGCTTGGCTATGGCTGAGCAACGTAGAGTGCGGAGTGCACTCCCCTTCATGGTCTCTCTGCCTACCGAGATGGTACAGGCAGCGAGTGGGGGCGAGCCGGTGAGGACCACGGGGTGTAGACATCCATGGCACACGTGGGAGGTGCTCGAGGTTCAGAGGGAGTTGGCAGCCAAGGCAGCTGTGATGGATGAGGTTGGGGATTCTTCTCGGGATGAGGAGGTTCTCAATGATGAGATGATGGGGCAGGATGAGGCCTTGTCATTGACTGAGCAGGAAGGGAGTACTGCTCAAGAGGTTGCAGCATAGCAACCACGGGACGCGTCCTCTACCTCTAAGCCCACTGGACTTAAGGTTGCAGTTACGGAGGACAATTGGGAGCCTGACATTGGACCCATTGTCACCGGAGGAGAGAGACGATGTATACGGCGGTTCCTGAGGGCTTACATGAATTGCTTTGCCTTCAGTTTGAAGGACTTGGGAGCACTGAAGGGTCAAGAGATCCGTATTGAGTTGGCCACTGACACGCCAATCTTTCGGAGACCCTATAGATACAGTGACATAGAGAGGTCTTTGATTCAGATGAGGACTCAAGATCTCTGGGAGGCAGGTTTGGTGGAGCTCTCTGGTGGAGAGTATGCTTCAGCCACAGTGATGCCAGCCAAGAAGGATGTCTATGGCAATTGGACGGAGAGACGTATGTGCGGTGATTACCGGCCTGTAAATCGTCAGACCAAGTCCGATAGGTATGCCATGCCGACACCAGAGGAGATCTTTGATGCCATTGGGCATTCCAAGGTCTTTAGCACGTTGGATTTACGATCCGGATATCACCAGTTGCCGATCAAGGAGGCGGATAAGCAAAAGACGACATTCTGGGGGATCAATGAGCACGGGAAGGATTGCCTATACCAGTGGCGGTTCTTACCATTTGGGCTTAAAAACGCTCCCGCTGAGTTTCAAAGAGTCATGGACAGGATTCTAGCAGGGGTGGAGTTTGCTCGGTGCTACATAGATGACATCATCATCTTTAGTGCTACGGTGGAGGAGCATGAGAGACACCTTCAGGGGGTATTTGAGCGCTTGAGGGCGCACGGATTGAAGTTACATCCGGGAAAGTGCAAGTTTTTCCACAACCAGATTGAGTATCTGGGTCACATGATATATCCTGGAGGATTAGGGGTACAATAGACTAAGGTAGAGTCCATTGCACAGGTTCCACGCCCCACGGATGTGAGCCGAGTTTGAGCTTTCATGGGGTTAGCAAACTATTACAGACGGTTTGTTAAGGGATTTAGTGCCATTGCAAAGGCTCTAACCAAGCTGACCAAGGTGGACTAGGAGTGGCAGTGGGAAGATGAGTAAGAACAAGCTTTTCAAGAGCTCAAGGCGAGGTTGACCTCGGCGCCCATCTTGAGACGACCTATCAGGGGGCGTCCTTTTCAGCTGCATACAGATTGGAGCATGCTGGGGCTTGGAGCGGTGCTCACACAGGTGGATGATGAGGGAAGAGAGTTCGTAGTGGCTTATGCTAGCTGCTCGAACAATGCTGTAGAGTCTAAGTATAGCTCATATGAGGGAGAATGATTAGGTGCAGTGTGGGCCGTGGCACACTTCAGGTGCTATCTATACGGCAATCTCTTCACCCTTGTCACGGATCACCAACCAGTCAAGTGGTTGATGGAGTCAGACAAGCTTACGGGGAAGCTTGCACGGTGGGCACTCATCCTTCAAGAGTATGACTTTCAGGTGGTGCATCGACCGGGTTTGGTCAATCGCAATGCAGATGGGTTGAGTCGCAATCCATGCACGAGCCAGCAGGATGACACTGGAGCTCGGTGGCATGGTGAGATGGACGAGGAGATGGTGCCCGGATGGCATGCATCTGCATTTCTGTGTATCTTGGCAGCGGAAGGCCAGGTTGGACCTGCAACAGGGATGACTGTAGATCAAGTGTCTGAGGACCCTGAGGCCAGCAATGAGCAAGGTGGCGCCAAAGATATACATGAGGATTCAGTTGTGTTGGACTACCTCCGCACTGGAGACACTGCAGCCACTATGACTGCCAAGGAGAGGGATCGGATCCTACAACGAGCCAAGAGGTTTAGGTGGGAGGGGACACATCTGCTCCGAGTGTGGGAGGATGGTCGAGTGAGGATTGTGCCTCACCCAACACAGCGGGCACGGTTAGTGCGGCATGCCCATGAGGAGTTGGGGCATTTTGGGGTGCGACGCACTCATAGTCTACTGCAGGGGCAGTATTGGTGGCGTGGTATGCACACAGAGGTGCAACAATTTGTGGCTAGGTGCATGGTGTGTGACAAGGTGCGTGCTTCATTCAACGCCCCTACTCCACAATTGCACCCTCTTCCGATCATGGGATTGGGCTACAGGTGGAGTCTTGACTTCGCAGGGCCGTTGCCACTGACCATGCGCCACAACAAGTACGTGTTGCTGATGGTGGAGCACTTCTCCAAGTGGATTGAATTGGTTCCATTGCCTGATAAGGCTAGTGAGGGAGCTGCGTATGCATTCTTGGATTGTGTGCTTAGCCGATTCGGTGCTCCAGCTGAGGTACTCACGGACCAAGGGAGAGAGTTCTTGGGGGAGTTTCAGGCTTTGTGTGACAAGGCCTTCATAGACCACCGCACCACTTCTCGGGATCATCCTGAGACCGATGGCTTGGCAGAGAGAGTTGTTCAGACAGTAAAGAGGGGTTTGCGCAAGTATGGCTTGCAGAAGGGACACCTAGGAGATTGGGACCTTCAGTTATCCTGGTTAGCCATGGGCTACAGGTTCAGCAAGCAAGCATCACTTGTCTCCTTCTCACCATACTTTCTTCTCTTTGGCCGAGAGCCGGATTTGCCTACATCCATTCGCAGAGAAGCTGCTATAGTTCTTAACCTTGACGATCCGGACGTGTGGGCACGTGCATGTGAGCAGCGTGCAGAGTTGTTCAAGAGAGTCATGCCCATGGCTTTCGAGAACCTTGCCATTGCACAACACCGTGATACGTTGAGGTATGCTACCATACGTGGTGAGGGCTATCGTCCTAGGGTTCAGAGATTCAACCCTGGTGACTATGTCTATCTGTAGCAGACTGCTCCTACGACCCTGGATGTGACTACAGGACGTGTTATTTTGAGGGTTCGAGAGGTCTTGCCCTCAGGCGTCTTGGTCTCGGAGGGTCGGGATGGCATAACTTGGAAGGACCATGTGCGTAATTGTGCGCCATGTCACCTTCCGAATGTCGATGGCAGGATTGACCAAAACCTGGCAGTGGTATCTGCAGGTTTGAGGTGCATGTTGTGTGGGTCTGCTAAAGGGGCAGCCACCATGCTGGTGTGTGATCGATGCTCTAGAGGTTGGCATATGGGATGCTTGACTCCACCTCTTGAGATGGTTCCGGATGGGGATTGGTTATGTCCACATTGCATTGGATAGTGGGAGTGGATACAACCATGGAAGGCTAACAAGAAACGCAAATGAGACCTTGAACACACGAGGTCCTGGCTCAAGTTCACAGATTGCAAGACGGCGACTAACGATGGGGCTACTCTTGTACCCGGCCTCTTGGTCTATAGAGTTTGAGTGCAATAGGGGCAGTGATAGAGGACTTAGTACGGCTGTGGCTATTACATCTTGTAGCTATCTGGAGGTAGAGGGACCTACCCACCAGCTAGGGGGGCGATTGTGGCAGACTACTTTATTGTGCATATATGTGTGGTGTGGTTTGGACAGCGATGTAGTTGTGTAGCGATACGTATGCGCACAACAGCTGTCAAGTTAAATAAGCACAGTGTGAAAACGACTAGAATAAAGCTAGTTATTTGTACTTAACACTTGGATTTAGGTCAAGTGTTAAGTCAGGTGTCAAGTTTAGTTTGACACTTGAACCGTCTTATCTTCACGAGAGCGGCAGTCGCGCAGCTCATCTCTCTCGAGTTGAGCCTACGCGACCGAACTCCTTCATGCGTTTAGATCTGAGTGTGCTTATGATGGGAGTGTAGGTTGTTGTGGGGTGGAGTCCCCATAGCTTGGGGTGCCCCTGGCTCGACTTCTATTTTTAAAGAGTGATAGCGATGGATTTCATATTTCTTGTGTTGAGAGTGTGTGTCCTTTAGCTTTTCTTATCGATTGTGGCAGACTACTTTATTGTGCATATATGTGTGGTGTGGTTTGGACAGCGATGTAGTTGTGTAGCGATACGTATGTGCACGACAACAACAATTGAGGAAATCTACCTCCCCAAAAATTCACATACAAAACACCCCCACAAGTTTCTAGGTCTTTCACTCTGAAATTTTCAGAGAACGCCTTCTATGTGCCTCTAATTGTGAATCTGGAGGCCATTCGGCCAAGAGAAATATGGATATTGGAAAACTCCATGGTCAAACCATTTTTTATCATATAATTTTCATTTGGGTTCCAATTTGTATCATTTCTTTTGTTATGATCTCCCATTTGCAATGTTCAAACCTGCCCAAATTTTGTGATGGTGTTCATGTCGTCAGTAGCGATGAGGTTGTAAGTTCATCCAAGTGGGTGGATGGGGGTAGGAAGATATAGCTAGTTCAGTCAAGTTATATACCGTTTTTGTGCAAAAGTGGAAAAAGTTAGCTCGTCCTTTAAGGGTTAATGCGTACTGCCATTTCTGATTTCCCCCGTTTTAGTTCTACATATGGCTTGCACCGGTGATCACCACCTCATGTAGATGAGTATTTTTCTACCCGATCTTGAGCTCTCCGATCTCAAGAGCTCTAGTTGTCATTATAAGTACTAGTCCAAAAAATTCTTGTTCATCTACCTTGTGCGTGAAATCACAATTGTATGATTTTTGATAGCAAATCAAAGATGGGCCAAGCTTATCATCATGTAGGGTTGCAGCTCATCCTAATAATTGCAATGACATTCTTCACCCTTCTAGCGCTTGTAACATGCTACGGGAGTTATTTGCATGTCGGAGAAATCCTCCATCCAAGAGACTACATACCCGTGAATCCGGGTTTCAGCATAATCAATACTCAGCTTGGATGGGTACAAACTATCAATTTCATTTCATTAATGAGATGAACTTTGTGTGGTCAAGTACTCAAACGAACCTGAACAAGTGTTATGTGACCCTCCAATCTGATGGAAATTTGGTGATCTACCATGAATACACACCGGTGTGGGCTACAAGTACTAATAATGTATATCCATGCAACGATTATGGAGGATATTACGAATTGCAATTTTGGGGACAAACAGGAACAATCCTTGCTCTGGTTTGCCACTTTCCAGGTTTATTTGGAATTCCATTTTTCGATTCATATGTAGTCTATGGGCTACTAACCAGGTCGCCAACTAGTTTAAAAGCCTTCCCAATTGATATAAGCATCTTTGGATTACTGGTACACATCATAAACTTCTACACTCACCATCTGATGGAGGAGCTTTGTTGGTTATTCAAATTACTCGACGGCTGAGGCATTGCCTCTTATTAGCTCATATGCAGGGGTCTATGCTTTCATATTAAGAATCTGAAACCAGCTTGTTAGTCTATTGTTTCATGAGCTTGCAGATATGGATGTGGGCAAAGGGAACCTATTGCGTATGGCGTCTTGATCTGGCCGCTCTCTGCAGTCCCGATTTCGGCCCGCTTGTTCTTGGTTTGGCATGCTGATGCTTACTTTTGACTTATGTTTTGCTGCCTTTGATGGAGCATTTCGGCCTGGCAAGCCTGTCTCTTGAAGCCCAACATCTGGACCTTACCTTGTCTTGTAATCTTTGATAGCGGTGCCTATGGATTATTAAGCTAGGTTCTGTTTTGGCCTTAAAAAAGAGGTGAGTTTTATGGGTAAGGCCTCAGTGGCTGTCAGGTTCTAAGGAAGAGGAGGCCCTGATTCTTAAGATGGCAGCCTGATAAGGCACTGACAGGCCTCTTTCAGACTTGAATCTGGTATGGAATGAAGCATAGTGAGGTTTATTTCTAAACCCTGGCATAAGGCTCCTGGAAAACAGTGTTGGTAAGCTCTACTGGACCTTTGCCAATATTAGCCTTGTATTGTCATCAGTCCAGTTGCATCAATGTATGGATTATTTTTTGGCCAAGAGGGCTTGGTCCCGGGCACTCAAGATATTTGTGTGTCCATATCTTGAATCTGTATATGGCAGGCCGTTCTTCCATTCCCAAGATGACTTGCATGATTCATGTCTTGGGGCAATTATGAATGGTATAGAATGAGGCTGCAATTTGTCTTGTCATGCCCAAGAGGGTTACTTGGTGGCATGTTTGGAAACTGAAAAACTGCAGGCTGGTCCATCAAGATGCTTGTGTATACATGTCTTGAATTTGTAGTATGCCAGACTGTTCTTACCTATCCAAGGGGCCTTGCATGATGCATGTGTTGGGGTAATTACAAATGGTAAAGAATGAGGCTGCAATATGCTTTGTCATGCCCAAGAGGGTTACTTGGTTGCATGCTTGGAATTTGCCCAAACTGTAGGCTAGTCCATCAAGATGCTTGTGTGTACATATCTTGAATTTGTAATATAGGTTATTCTTACTTGCCCAAGATGCCTTGCTTGTCTTGAGGTAATACTGATAAGGTAGTTGCAAATTATTTTGTCATACCCAAGATGTTTGCTTGAAGGGCATGTCTTGAATATGTAATATTGCAGGTTGGCTTCACATAAACAAGATGTTTTGCTCTAGAATGCATGTCTTGTTGTAATTATGATGCCAGGAAAGGGTATGACAGGCTGCAACAATCTGATTTTTCAATACACAAGATGTTTGCTTATATGCTTGTCTTGTTGTCATGACCTGTACATAAACAAACCCCGCCCTCCCACTCTGTTTTATCATGAATGATTGGGTGAAATCAATTGGGAAGTCATGACTAGAATGGAAGTGTTGGATGGTGCCCTGTTATGGGTTATTTATGTCTTTAATGGACCATGACCCTAGTAGGATCTTGTCCATGTCTTGACATGACATGAATATCTTCCCACTCTTCATTTTCCAGTGTACTTGGTGGTTCTTGTACACACCATCTACCACTTTCCTTTCTGGTTATTTCTTCATCATGTTAATATACTAACATGGTTTTTTTCTGGCCTGGCAGAAGGTCCCTCCATGACAAAGATATGGAGCAATGACCTTCATAAGGTATGTCCTCCAGCAAAAACTTGTTGGTGAAATTAAGCACGGAGGTCTTTAAGATAAGCATAGTGCTTTTGAGTGTTGTCTTCATACTGATATATTGAGCTAGGCCCAGGTAAAACCAACTGCAGGAGTATGTGTACACATTCTACATGATCCGGTCAATGCACACTATTCGTGTTAGATGGTATCCTATAGCTGATGCCTTGTATTAGTTTTAGACACTCTTAGGCTCATATGCTTTCATACCTCTGACAAGTGACATTATCTTTATGTCTCCCACTCCTGCCACCCAGATTAGGCAATCGTTGGCCACTCTTACTCCCCATTGCCCTAGCTGTATTTTCCTCATTGTATGAAACCAATGTTTCTTATCAATCATATGCTGAGTAGCTACAGTGTCTGCATACCATGCTTCCTCATTGTTGATATAAGCATATGAGACTTCACTGATAATTCTTTCATTCTCAATTGTCTTGCCATGAGATTCTTGACGATCTCATCTATAGTTACAAAGGGATCGCCCTCAACTATATGTGCCGGACTCTTTCCACTCCGGTTATCTTCTGATTTCTTGGGATATGGACACTCCCTTGACCAATGTCCAAGCCTACCACAGTTATGACAAGAAGTTCTCTTCTTGAGATCAAGAAATCTTTGAGCTCTCTCTGCTCTTTGTTCTGCTGACAATTCTCTTTTCTGACCAGCTACCCCCACTTGTTCATCCTGCAAAAGAACGCTTTATCTCCTTCAACATCAGTCAACCTGCTCTTTAGTTTCATTGATGACTCTCGCTTTAAGAGCCTTGCCTGAAAAGCCTTGAAGGTTTGCTCTGCTTGGGGTACAATATCCCACGCTAGTAAGAAAGGCTCATAACTTGGAGGGAGGCCTACCTTAATTTTCATCATCAATTGTCTCTCACTTACTACTTCACCAAGATCGCACAACTGACGTCTAAGAGCAGATATAGTACTCACAAACGTAATAATAGAATCGCTCTCTTTCATTTAGCATCTAAAAAATTTCTCATGCAGATGAGTTATATTCTCTTCTGCTGACTGCTCATGCACACTCTTGAGCATGTTCCACATTTCTGCTGACGTGGTGCAATTCAACAAATTGCTCCATGTGATGTTTGTCTACTGCACTCAATAACAACATCACCACTCAGCAATCTTTGCTATGCCAGGCTTCTTGATCTGCAGCGTCACTCATTGTTTCCTTGCCATTCACAATATTCCACAACCCCTTACCCTTGAGTATAAATCCCATCTGAAATTTCCATAAATGGAAACTCTCTCCCGTGAACTTTTCTATCCCTAGCGTCTCTCAATCTCGGTTCTCACTAGTACTCATCTTTGCTAGACTTTAATAACGCAACACTAAAGCTGTGTGTGGGCCCATAACCTATTGAAGATCTAAAACTGGGAGATAGTGAAAAGTGCACGATCACATCGTGACAGGTTCAAAAGACTCAATGAAGGAGATCGATAGCAAACACAATACAGTGTATGTCACACACATACTGTCAAAGAGAAGAAGAAACACGGCCTGTCATCTGCATCTAAATACAGGCAGAGAGCGGGAGATCTAACCAACTACAAATTCAAAATGCTATTGCTTAGAGACTGCTACCTGTGTGACAGTTCGATGGATTGCACTGTCACCTGTCACTACTAGGTCTCTACTTCGTGTCACTACTTGGTGGACTGCCACCTGTGACTATGACTAATCTACAGTAATCTATTTCAACAGCCTATGGAGCCCGGACTGGAACAGCGAACCAGCCCAACAAAGAAGAACGTAACCGCTAAACCTTCAGAGCTGGTCTTTACGGACACCTGCAAGTGACAAGAACTTGGGCAAGCTGGTGGTTTCATGAAGCTAGGGATTTTGTGAAGGAGGGGCGACAGTGCGCGACAAGGGAAGAGTGGTTGTAGCGCGGGCTTATGGAGCAGGCCTGAATTGAGGAGAATGCACAGATGATTTGAAGAGAAGGCCTGAGATCTGAACAGGATGTGTGATATGTGCAGAGAGGAGATGAGAATATATATAGCATGGTGTGGCGGTTGGGTGGACCGGAAGAGTAATCTGGTACTGTGCTGTCAGGAATAGATAAGGTAGAGATGAGCGGTGGGTTTTCTTGCTGACTGAAATCAGAACATGATGCCTTCTCTACCTAGAGTGTACAAGTTGTGAATAGAGTTCCAGTAAGGCAGGTTCATACTGGGTTTGAACTGACCTGGATCCCTGTGATAGTGAGCAGAGGAGTGTCTTACACTGGCGTTGATTTTCCCTGTTGAATGTAATCAAGTGAACGCTCCTTCCTTTGAGCTTTTGGAATGATATCAACTGTATGTGACTTCATGATATAAAACTGAGAACTGGTTGGATAGAACTGGTGCTATTGTTGAGAACTGGACAGAACATGTAGAAGTGCTACAGTTGAAATAAAGACAGAGCTGTGATATATGGTGTGGTTGTTGTAGTCAATTGCTTCATTTAGGATGCTAGACTGTTATTTTGGTGCAGCTTGTTGCTGAGTCAAGGTCTTTTTTTGAGGTGAAACTTCTTAGTAGATCATGCCATCTGACAAGTTGTTGGGTTAACCACTCAATTTTTTCGTTGTGATTTCCCGTCAAGAGCAAGTCATCCACGTATATAATTAGACTAGTCAGCCTATCTCCTTCTCACATTTAGTAGAGATTATGGTATGCATTACTTCTCTTGAGGCCTTGCTCCCTCATAAATTTATCTATTTCTTCATACCACGCTCTCGGTGCTTGTTTCAGTCCATATAGGGCTTTAGCAAGCTTGCAGACCTTCCCTTCTTGCCCACGAACCTCAAAGCCTTGGGCTGCAACATGTAGACCTCCTCCTTGAGGCTTCCATTGAGAAAAGCCGTCTTGACATCAAGGTGCGACAATTTCCAATTATTTTTCGCGGCAAGAGCAATCAATGTCCTTAGTGTGCCCCATTTCACCACTGGGGCAAACGTCTCTTCATAATCAATTCCCTCCCGTTGCTCATAGCCGCAAGCAACAAGTCTGGCCTTATGCTGGAGATGACCTCCATCTGCACCTTTTTTCTCCTTAAACACTCACTTGGAAGAAATTGGACGTTTTCCTGGAGGCAAATCAACAAGCTCCCACGTACTGTTTTCTTGTATAGAGTCCATCTCCTCTTACATGGTTTTTCTCCAAATTGAATGGAGCACTGCCTGCTCAAAAGAGGTAGGTTCATTTGCATTTTCCAACACAACAACGTAATCCTCTAGTCTTCGTGGTATTCTTTGTTCCCGCACATGCAACATTCGAATTTGAGGAGCAAGTGGAGCAGGTGGCTGATCAAGCAAGATAGCTTCACTAGCTTCACTTGACGTGTTTCCAAAAAGAGACGTCTCGGAGAGTGTATAAGGTGACTTGGAATCAGTTGAGAAGTCTGGCAAGAAGGTACTTGACGTCTCTGACGAGGATTGCAAAGAATCATGAGATTGAGAGGGTGCAGGAATAGCTGGTAGATTAGGAGGAGCACTGGGTCTTTGATCAACTTCTTGGAATATGAGGGCGGTTGTGTCATGATTGCATGATGCTCTTTTGGTTAGGTGCAAAGCTAGCTTGAGACTCGTCGAACTTAACATCCCTCGATACAAGTATACGTCTAGATTGAGGATGATAGCACGGAAAACCTTTAGACTCCTGATCGTATCCTATGAAGTCACGAATGTCACAACTGGGTGACTTGGAGCTATATCTACGCATAGAATTCAAGTACTTCTCGAATGGGGTTTTTCTGACGCAGAGAGGGTATATCCAAGCCATGCTCAAGGAGCTAGGTCTTAGTGAATGCAACACAAGCCCAACTCCCATGGTTGAGAACTTGAAGTTAATTGCTGACATGGGAGAGGAGCGAGCAGATGAGCTTTTGTATCAAAAAATGGTCGGAAAGTTGATCTATTTAACAAATACATGGCCAGACATTTGTTACGCTGTAGGGGGTGGTAAGTAGATTTATGTCAGCACCTCAAAAGTCTCACATGGAGGCAGTCAAAAGGATATTCCGCTACCTAAAGGGAACTATGGATTTTGGATTGATGTTTTATGCGGAAGGAGGAACATGTTTGGACGGGTTTGTGGACGCAGATTGGGCAGGTGATCGAGAAACAAGACAATCCACCTCTGGTTTTGTGTTCCGACTTGGGGAATCACCTGTAACATGGTCGAACAAGAGACAACCATCAGTATCTTTGTCCTCAACTGAAGCGGAGTATCGAGCCATAACTGAAGGTACCAAAGAATCGATGTGGTTGCAGACTCTTACTCAGGAACTTGGCTTCCTCATTGGTAAGGCAACTCAACTTTCGTGTGATAATTCCATTGCTATCAAAATGGAGAACAACCTAGTGTTTCACGTGCGTACTAAGCACATAGAGGTGCATTACCACTTCGTTAGAGAGAAAATACTAAAAAGAGAAGTAAACTTAGACCATGTTGCATGAGAGAGTCAACTTGCTGACATATTCACAAAACCATTAGGGAAACAAAAGTTTGTCCATTTCAGAGATGCTCTAGGATTAGTCAGCCTACAACAAGTAATCAACCAACAAAAGACTTGCTCTACTCGTGACTGCTAACTAGTAGATCTTTCTTGTCTGGATCAGAAATAGGATAGGGTATTTAAGTATAACCAGTAGAACAGTATGCTCCTGTAGGATAGTACACAGATTCTATAAAAAATGGCAAAAGATAGTAGTCGGACAATAATTCTAAGTATCCAACAACCCAGCTTTCGAATTCTAGAAACAATCAACACTATTTTGGTGCTTGTTGTTGGCAAAGTCATTTATAATGGGCCACGAGCAGCCATGACTGAGTACTTCATGGAGCTAGGCTAGCACATTCCTGGTCAGCCTGATTGTTATAAGGTAAAAGTTGTTTGCAATAATATAATATTTCAATGTTAACAAGCTTTTACGTGCAATGCTTATAAGATTCACTGACTGTAATAACATGTTACACATTTGAAGTGTTTTATAGTCTCAATCTGGTGAAGCAAAAGAATACTATGTCCATGCCAATCTCCAATAAGATCATTGAAATAAAAATCTCTTATTAGTAACGTGAGGACAGAAAGGTCACCATTTTTTCACAACTACTATTTCATAGTATGATAACTATTTTGTAACTCACCATACTAGGTTAAGACAGGGTTAATCGAGGAAAGAGTTGAAGAACTAAGAAACACAAACATCTTGATCTATAAGTATTAGTAATTGAACAACATGACGAATCTAACATTCATCAACATCCATTCAATTCAATCGAGGTTCACATTTAACAAGGTTTTGGTCAGGGTGCAGATGAATGCGGCGGAATATACACTAGACAGTCGAGAATTTTCGAGCTCAGCCACAAGGGCTTCAACCCCTCATTGATTATATTTTCCTTTCATTTAACTAAGGGGCTTGAGCTACAATATCAACACTCTTCTCTTTGACATTAGATAATCATGAATATCTTTTACGTCACAACAATTTGTAATTTCATATGGAAGAAAATTGTTTAATGTCATCTTTTGTTGAGGAGGTGATCTGCAGAAACTAGAAGACTGAGGTGCAAAATATTACATAATGCTACAAAGATAGATATTATGCTAGGGTCGCAAAAGAGTTTCCAAGTTGATTGAACTGATTGTGTAGCAGACGATGTAAAGGAAGTTCGAAATTTCAATGTCACCCATGACAAGGAAAAAGGTTGATTGGATATGATTGTCCTGACTACGCTACCTCTTTTATATCGGAGGTCCATGTGTTGTTGGATTGGAGCTTCATCAATATCTTTCGAACAAAAGAGCTCTTCTTGTCCCGCCTAGGGATTATGGTACATCATGATTTCAAATTTTGCATAGTTTCATCGTTATAGCTCATAACAAAAGGAATAAATACGTCGGTCAGAACTGTCTTTGTCGGTTTGGGCCTTGGCCTCCCCTACTTCCATTCTTTTCTCTCTCACAATGATTGACAAACTCGTGCCGCTATGCTAGATCAGTCCATTGACAAACCAACAATGAATATCTAGCTTATTTGACATTGCTACAACTTCTACATGTGTGTTATTTTTGGTGTAAGAAAATGAAAGAAGTAGACCCGGGAAGTAATTAATATTTGAGGGGTCGTCATTGTGGGCTGATCAGATTTTGGCAGGGGTCACGGTGGGCACAGTGTTTCTCCATGCACCGTACAATTTGCAAGGGATTCCAGTGCAAAAATGTCATACACAAAGTCATGATACTTAAATCTGCAAAGAATGATGTGATTACTTAGTTTAAAAAAAAAGCATCAATTCAAGCAAACCTTCAACAGAAGTGTGGTCTATGTTTGCTTTTGGTCTAGCTATCCTCATTTTCAACAGAGGCTCTACCAATCCTTTTTGATGAGCGTCAGATTTTGATTCGGGAAACCTCTCGAGGATACATTGGTGGGTTGCAGCCATGGCACAACATTGTGATCATGCTTGCATTTGTTGTGGGTTATCGTACTCTTTCTTATGTGGCATTGCGCTTTCACACCAAAAGCATTAGGAGGTAAGTTGTATATTTCTATCGGATGAGGCCCCACAAAACTCGCTCTTTCCCATTATTGGGTTGACGTCAAGATCATATAGCACCACACTTTGAGAAGATGATGGGCCATCACCGATGGATGAGCAATGTTTAGTGGTAGACAAGAGCATGCGAGCTAGCGGGATGAAGTTGCCTTGCCATGATTTGAGAGGTTTAGTTGTATATGTAGGGTGAAAAAACTAAGCAACGTGCTTCATTGGTTTGAGCCCTTTGGCCTCGAGGGCAGAGCCTGAGGGTGGTTCTTTACCTAAAATAAAGATTTTCTTAAAAAAAGAACGAGGTAACATTTTGTGTACGTTTCTGCAAGCCACCTTGACCTGTGATGCCCTAAACTTTCCTCATCACAGATTTACCTTATTAATCCAAAGGGGCGATACTCATTCGTAGTATAAATTTTTGGCTTAAAATACCATTGAACCGTTACAAAGATATCATAGCCAGGGTTAGTTGTGGCTGGTGGCTGCATCATGGCCGTTCAATAGATCTAGGGTTTTGATGTGGCGTCGGAGGCTCAGCCTGACACACCTCGCCACGCGTCAGGAAGGCATGCAGCTAGGGTTTGTATAAAGTGGCGGCTTGACCTTGTGTCAGCTGATGTACTCTGGTGTATGTAGATGTGGAAAGCTGTCTGAATGCGATACGTGTGTATGACTTTCTGTCGGTTCGCTCGTTGAGATCCTCCTCTCGCGTGCATGCATGCTCCTCTTGTTCTCCCCCCGTTGTTTTGAAGAGCACTTGAGAGGATAGGCAGATATTCGTCCTGCTTCTTTTGTGGTGGAGGTCCGCTGGGTGTTTTCCTTGATCATTTAAACGGCGTGCTTAGGTTAAGATTAAGAGCTCCTCGGTGTCTTATAAAGATGGCGGCAACCCGCCACCCTACAGTGTATTTGCTTAGTGTTGAGTTCTCTCCATGCTTGCTCGTTAATCTTGCTTATGTTTCAGACTATGACGTCTCATGTGTCGATTACTAGAAGTGTTGTTAATCGTGAAGGAGAGCGCTCGCATGTAGAGCTTGATCTGGTCATTTCACTTTCTGCTTCATCTGCTAACCCTCCTTCTTCCAGCACGCCGCTTGGCACTCTTGCCTTGCCGGTGTTGCCGGTGCATGGAGATAATCAACACAGGTCTTGTTGTCCGCTTGAATTCACCTAGTCCTAGTGAAGAAGCTAATCTAGCTGCAGCCGAAGCTTGTTCGCCAAGCACTACGAGGTCCGGTTCACTGGATAGCTGTGATCCAGAGTATTACAATTTTGATAACTATCATGATCCAGGGCCCGATTACGTCTGTCTCAGAGAGCAGGAGCGAGAATTTGAGAGGGACATAACTCGTTCACAGGAGTATGATGCGACAGTGTGTAACTTACTTTCTGTTGATCAATTATGGTTTGACAAGATAGAGATTGCGGTGCAACGGGACATATCTTACTTCACTGAGAGTCGAGTTTCGGCGCCCAGACGACCTGACTTTGACCCAGCGGTGATCATTGCGGACTCTCTCTCTGCGACAAGACAAGTTGCGGCTTCGAGGAACGCTGCTCGTCTGTCTCGTGATGTGGTCAAGTCTCGTTTCTTGAATCATCAGGCTCTGTCGTGGAAAGAACTGGGGCTTCATCTTCCTTTATCTATTGAACGTGTTCACCGTGATTGGCTGGTTTCCTATTTTGTCGAGCCATCTTGGCTGTCATTAGCTCTCCGAGGTACGGGCTCTCTCGTCCTACGTCTTCTTCGTTTTCATCACAAGCCCATCAAGGGTCTGCCACCGTCAATCGACCTACTTCAAGGACTGTCGTCGGATAGTCTGTTTGGCCGAGCTTCCGACATTGTCATTTTGCCAGGGACTTTATTTGAAGATCAACGGCTTGTCAGACCTGAGATGCTTGAAAATCTTGATCGCTTTCCTGTTGATTCAGTGCTATCTCGCATTTGGGAGAAGGAGAACTCTACCTGTGTGTCCTTTTGGGTTAAGACCACGAGCATGTGGAAATGGTGGGCGCTCTCCATGCACGATTTTGACTCTCACGACATCACCAAGGTGATCTCCTGTTCGACCTGGCCTTGAAGTAAGGATGATCATGGTATCGCGGGCTGCTGTAGCGGATTGCTACCCATCCCTGCTCGCCGACTTTGGCTTAATTAGAACTCTTGTTGGTATTCGTTGCTTCCAGGTTATCTCTCTACTATTCCTATATCTTGACACAGTTTAATCAGAACAAAATATTTTCTTGTTCGTGTTTGGACTCGTTGCTTCCTGTTGTATGGTAAGAAACATTGTTAATACTTGGCTTTGGTCTAGGAGGCAACGTGTTGCAATGGATGCTCCCGATCTGGCCACAACGGAATTAGCCCCTGTCGAGGTCAGAGAGCCGGGTCTTCCATCACCTATAGGTAAATTGAGTGACAATCCGCGAATGCAACTTGGGATGGTAAGTTTAGATGAGGGATCACCTCTACCAGAGGCCAGTCTCTATACTGATTTATCTTGTGAAGATGGTATTGTTTCCCAAGAATTAGATGATGTTCAGGTGACGCCCGCTGGTCTCACAAAGATAGTGCAATTTGAAGTTCCAGGGGTCACTATGTTGCCTGGCAATGGGCCTGTGGTGCCAAGTGTAGCTGGTACTGGTAATTTTGTCACTAACGAGGGCCTGTCCGCAGCTGCTGATCAGCTAGCCTCTACTCGACATATGGCCATGATGCCTGGCCTGTCTCATGTTACAGGAGCCAGTCCTTTGGGTGGTATTTCCAGGCATGCCATCCATCCCCCTTCTTTAGACCCAATTGCTAGTAGTGTATGCAATGCAAATGTGCAAGTCCCAGTAGGAAGGGCTAATGTGAGCGGTATGCCAGCCCCATCAAATGCTCGTGTCAACGTAGGAACTGCTGCTGGTTTGCCTATTTCTATGATGCATGTTCCTAATCCCGCTCTTGAGGGAGGAATTGGTGTGTCTGTGACTTTAGTGTAGCGGTCATTCAACCCAGCAATTGGGAAGGCCACCCATTCCCACCATGAGTGGAGTGGCTCCAAACCAAGCAGCCATGGTCGGTCCAGCTGTTCAGTCAAGGCCTGTGTTTCATGCACCCCAAGTGGGCGTGACAACATTACCGCCTAGCTTGCCATCTTTGTCATTTCAAGGTCCCTCTAATGTCATGAGTAACAACTATGTCCCGGTTACTAGTGGGGTCCATGCTATGAATACAACCACCAATCAGACTCAGGCTATGGCTCATTGTTGCCCGGCCCATGGATCTGCTAAGCCTGGTCACATGAATCATAGTCTGCCCTGTCATTTGCTTCCTCAGCTCACTACGCAACCCTATCCAAAATACACAATGGGAGAAGACTTTGATAGATATCTCCAGATGTTTGAAGTGATTGCTAATGTGAATGGTGTGCTTGAGAATTTTAAAATGGCAATTTTTAGAATGAGCATGAAGGGACCAGCCCGTGACTTGTTGCATGCAGCTGTCATGGATGACCCCCATCTCACTTGGGCATCCCTTGTGGAATGGGCTAAAACCGTATTCAAACCACCTGAAAGACCCTTGGACTGCTTCACCAAATTGAGCTCCAGGACTTACCAGCCAGGAGAGTCCTTGTGGAAGTATTACATGGATCTAAAATTTGCTGCTGCAGAAAATATCATTGATCTAGCATTATGTGATTGTATGGTGAAGACCTACTTTCTCCTTGGCTTGCCCCATGGTATTCAAAATTGGGCCCAACGTCGTCATTTTATCAATGACAAAACTATGCTAGCTGAAATTAATCTTAAGATGGCAGACTTAGCTGACAACAAATCTGGTAAGGCTCAGCTCACCCAAGCCCGTAATTTTAACAAGCGTGTCCAGTATTCTAACCTTTTCCAGGTGGGACAGACCATGTGCATTCGGCTGCAGCATGGTAAGCATGCATGCAAATCTAAGCTTAAGATCGACGGTCCATACTTGATCTATGAGCTTTTACGTGGGCGACGTGCTCTCCTTCTTCCACAAGGGTTTAATGTCCACACGCATGATGAACCTGTTTCTCTCACGGATCTGGTGCATTCCGAGCTGGTCTTTGATCTTACATGCATCAATGTGGAGTGACGTACGGTGGGATGATGTCTTGATTTTCTTCAGCTTGGCGGATTAGTGTTAGCTTGCGGATTTGGCACTTTACGGCTTTTCTGGCCTTTTGTTCTAGCTCTTGATACATTTGTAGACCTATGATATGTCACCACGTGTACTCCTTGCACGGTTTTCCTAGCCAAAGTTTTTGCCCTCGGCCCAATTTACAGGTGCCACGTTTTCCTTTGGTAGGTTTTTCACCCAACAGTGGAGGGTGATTTTATCCCAAACATTTTCTGATATTGTACTTCGCAGAGCTCAGGATTTTTCGTGGGGGGTAGGCTTCACAGATGTGATGCCCCAAACTTTCCTCATCGCAGATTTACCTTATTCATCCAAAGCGGCGATACTCATTTGTAGTATAAATTTTTGGCTTAAAATACCGTTGAACCGTTACAAAGATTTCATAGCCAGGGTTAGTTATGGCTGGTGGCTGCATCATGGCCGTTCAATAGATCTAGGGTTTTGATGTGGCGCCGCGGGCTCAGCCTGACACGCCTCGCCACGCGTCAGGAAAACATGCAACTAGGGTTTGTATAAAGTGGCGGCCTGACCTTGTGTCAGGCAGCTGATGTACTCTGGTGTATGTAGTTGTGGAAAGCTGTCTGAATGCGATACGTGTATCATTTTCTGTCAGTTTGCTCGTTGAGATCCTCCTCTTGCGTGCATGCACGCTCCTCTTGTTCTCCCCCCATTGTTTTGAAGAGCACTTGAGAGGATAGGCAGATATTCGTCCTGCTTCTTTTAAGGCTTCACAGACCTACTTGACGTCATTGCGCTATATTCCAGACTGAAGTCCGGAGACTAATTTTAGTGTAGAGCGTCATGGTTGCCACATCATCATCAGCCACGTCATCCCCGTCATTTCTTAAGCTGCCCAAAAGAAAAAAGACTGATTTGTGAAAATCGTCATCATTGTTGCCACGTCATTGTTGTCTGCCCAGTAGAGAAAAAAGAAGAAAACATACTGATTTTTGAAATTTGTTTTTGCGAAGGTGCTTTGATATTATATTTTTCTTTTCTTTATTCACCCATTCAATGTTATAGCACTTCTACATATTAATTCCCCGTGTGATCAGGCCTCATGTCAGCCTTCATATGGGTTTTAAATTTTTTTTCCCCTCAATAATTTTATAAAGCTCTAAAGGGCTACCTCCCCTTTCCCTGATAAAAAAAAAAAACCCACTAAATAGAAATCAATGGTTTACCCAGTTTTTGAAACCCTCATAAGTTCAACCCCTTGGTTTTATGGTGACCAAGTTTCAACTTACTAATATATTATGATAGTACACATATATATATATATTATAAATATGATAATGGTAATAATTAATATAATGTCAAAACTCTTAATATTGAATTTCTATCTCGTGTCTACACTTTATACAATCAAAGATCGTTAGCTCGTTAATTCTAAATGGAGTGTGTTTAATCTTCATAACTAAGAATAGTACCATTAATTGGTTGAAAATATTTTTATTTTAAATTTAATAATTTATCTGAAGTGTTTTTTTTAATAATTTTTTTTTGTATTTTCTAATGTGAAATTTAAAATATAAAGATATATTGAACCATTTAAGAAGGAAAGAAAGGAAGAACCTTTTGTCGAAGCACACGTAACTTATTATGGTCTCACTTCAGCTGAAAAGCTACTACTGTCTTGCATTTGGAAGGTAAACACCTTTTGACAGCCATAACCTGGGCAAGGTGAGAAGGTTAAGTAACCGTTTGTTCCAGTACCCCTTTTTCTTTACAAAGCTTAAGCTTAAGGAGCTTACGCTACCTGAATTTGGCGAAAGTACTGTCAATTTGCAAGCTTGCATTAAGTTCTTCTAATGTTCCTATAGTTTTTCCCATAAAATATATTTCCAATAAAAAGGAATATTGTTCTTGAAGTCGTCACTAATAGTGCAGAGCAACACTTAGCCCTAGTGAATTTACATCCATAATGCAGTGGCCTAATGGTATGACATCCTGTGCATTGGCATGTGGGTCTGGGTTCAATCCGGAGCTGTCTCTCTTCGACTTGGGGCTTGATGCTCTCCCTGTTTGCCTTCATGGCCCTGAGAGGGGGTTTCTTCGTTTATTTCCCCCCTGAAGGCCCTTGTGTTTCCTTGGAAACAAACAAAAAATAAATACAAAATTGTAATATATCATGTACTACGCACCGGTCACATCAAACAGATCGGCTCAAATGTCTGCAACATAGATGAAATCAATCTATTTAGTCTACAAGTTAGAACCCATTAGAACACCTGGAAAAAAACAACAACAACAACAACATAAGAGAATTCATGTAATTGATACGGCACAAAACCTATTATGGTTGGCAAGCAGAAATAAAAATACTCCATAAACCATAATAATGCAATGCTTCACCATGCCTCATACTACACCTTTTGATGTGATATCTTTGCAAAGCAGCCATACTTGCCATTCAGCTCAGTATAGTGTTTTTCATTTCTGCTAAGAGTCTCCTGCCAGAAGTCATGCCAAAAAATGGGACAACACGACCTCTTACACATGAAATGAACCCTCCCCAGTTCCATAACACTTCCATAGCTGTGTGCATTGAATGTCCTACCATGTCCTACAACTCTTCCGGGGGGATGTCACCACGCACTTTTCTCTCTCGAACCAGTGTTACTAATACCCTGAACTTCATTAAATCCAAATAACCAATAAAAGGACGACAGGATTTCTGACCAAATGAAGTGTCTTTAAAGGATCAAGATTGATTTAGCATAAGATGGTGCCAATGTAAGCTGGCGGCGTCCAAGATAGATTTGGTTCAGAAATTATTGATCCTGGCTAACGATAGCTGTTAGTGGCGCGGAATCCATGTATGAACCAGACACAGCCCAACCAGACTCACAGCTACCTGCCTTTGTGAGTCACAGTCTGTGGCAAACCATTCCAGAGCTGGTGTTGTATGCATAGCCGGGTAGCCCATGGACTTTGTTCCGCCTCCCAAGTATCATCTGTACCCTGTACAAGCCCTCCCAGGACTGCTGTGTATGCTGCCTGCGCTTGAGGCTGTGCAGAAATTACTGCATCCTCTAAAAGCTCGTCCACTATGGTAGGTGACTCTTCATCTGACCCAACAGCTTCTTGTCCACTAGAATCTTTGTCCAGTAGCATTCGTGCACTGAGAACTCGTAAGGCTTCAGCAGCCTCATCCATGCGATCTTTGCGGATATAGACTAACAACACTTGTAAGCACGTGTGGGTGTCCGGCTGGACTTTCTCGAGCCTCATTTCCTCCACCAGGTACTCTGTTAGCTCCTCCCTTTTCTGCAAGAATTGTGATGCAAAAGTCAGCCTTTACATCCTATCTGCAGCCCTCATTACTGTTTGGATAGCTGTGCTACATTGACATAACCCCATTGCACAACCATTCATGGGAAGTCACTAAGATATACTTCAAGCAAGATCTCTTGATTTCTATCTCAAATCATTACCAAGTATGTGTTGGACGAAAACCCAGTGAAAAAGATATGGAGAGATTCACACATGAAAGGAGGCAGAGGCAAGCAGGGTGTTGTAGGTGGCAACATCTGGCTGCATGCCGGAGTCCTTCATTTCCTTCAACAACTCGAGCCCTACCTCCAACTCTCCACTGTGACATGTAACCTGTGAGAGCAAACAACAGCAAACCAATCAGTGCTACGCCCAACCACCTTTACTTTTTCCCAAAAAACCTTCTGCTTCAACAAAGGTTCATTCTAGTTGAGGATCAGCTGACTGACAGAAAACATCTCATTCACAATCATTGAGATCTCCCAATTGTTCATGTAGATGCTACCAGATAAAAATGTACAGGCACTGCAAATGGAGGCATGGTTAATCAAGGCATTAGCACAGGAGCAAAACAAACCTTGATCAAAGAGTTGTATGTGATCATGTCTGGAGCTATCCCCTCCTGTCGCATTGTATCCATCAGCTCAAAAGCAGCTGACATGCTTTGCCGGTGTGCGCATGCATTAATGAGGATGTTGTATGTATACCGATCTGGTTTTACTCCCAAGGACCTCATTTCCTTGAAGATATCCCACGCTACCTCAAACTGTCACATGCGTCACATAATAAGGACTTCCAAACATGGACCGTGACAAAATGTAGCAAATTCTGTCTTGTGTAACCACATCTATGGCAAATTCAATATTTGCTGGCCTCAGCTCACCAAGTGCCAGACTCATGAGAACATCCTACCAAGCTGAACCTGGTCAATTCCTCCTAATTTCTGCCCTCAAACAAACCTGTTTGGCAACGACACAGGAGTTGATAGCCGTGTTGTAAGTCACTGCATCCAAAAGTGGAACTTCAGTGGTGCCATCTTCGTCCTGTGAAGAGCGCAAGTGCTGGAGAACTGCCTCCACCATACCCTCTGAACCCAGCACATGCATCTGCAGGAACCCATCAGAGTCTATGAAATACCCTCCATTGGTAGTCAAGCATACAATGCCAAGATTAATAAAGTCAGGTGGGATGCCACAAAAAGATAACACAAGACTAATCTGGTACAAAGATAAGATTGTGTGGCTAAGCAAAACAGGAGGTCAAAAAGTAGAATCCGGATTGTATAAATTTGCCTCATCAAATGGTGTGAACTTGTGCCACTAGTGCCCTTGAATGAGATGAACCATGAATACTTGACAAAATATGATCAAGGATGGGAAACGGTAAGCAACCAACCAGAGCAGAGACCGATGCATGGGTGTGGCGCACACCGGACCATGCCATGTCCTTCTCAATGGCTACAACACGTTGGGCCACCTCCTTGCGTGACCAGCTTGTGTCTCTGTCAAGCCCCGCATTCACATTGCCACAGACTGCCAGCAAGGCACAATAGGTGTAGCTGTCAGGAATGACCCCTGACTTTTTCATTCTTGCAAACACCCGCAATGCACGCTCTGGGTCATCCTACACACCATCATCAACATCCAGTGCAATCTGAGAGCTCTTCCCAACATCACCTTTCCAGAAGCAGACCAGAGGAATGTGAACTGGCAATTTGTTGCACGTCAATGACTGACACCTGAAGCATGGAACAGCATGAGGATGCAGGAGTACGTCATAGCTTCCTTGGGGTGAGAGTGTCCAAATGCTTGAGTAGACCATGCAAAAGACATAATAGCATTAAAAGCAATTCAAAGTACAATTTACCCTCTCTTTATCACGATCAAACACACACAACTAGTATTTAAGACTGCAAGTCAGTACACTGTTAGTACCAGAGGGACACAGGCCCTGATGAGAATATTGAATGTATATTGAGAAGGCCTCTGGCTTGGCTTGCCATCTTGCATTCGATCAAGTAAAGCCTCGGCCTTGTCCAACTGGGCTTTGCGACAGTATCCATCCAGCAGTGTAGTGAAGGTGTGGGTGTCAGGTTGCACTCCTACTGCCTCCATACTCCGAACCTGCATTCCCAACCACAACCTAACCCATAATTTTGCATCAACCAACAACTCATCAAGTGCACTAGACTGTCTCCAAGCATATTTTATCCTAGACTCCAAAAACCCCTGGAATAGTAGAGTGGGTAAAGTAGGAAGTTCATGATTTATAGTTAGATATCTACCACTTCATGGGATAGAGCAGCTAGTGGATGGATCACGTTGGAATAGATTAGCTATGACCTATTTGGCCAAAAGTTATTAGAGAATCTCCTCTGACAATCTGACCATAACAGTAATGAAATTGCTCCTACAGTGGCCAAGTGGCTTGCATAGCTCACTGAGTAGTGCGATGTGCACAATGTCTGACGAAAAATAGAAAGAGTAAGAAGAATTTCTTAAAAAAAATCTGTAGACGTGGTGCAACAAGTATAAACTATGTGGAAGTATCAGGTAGCACAATAACATCCAAGAAGAGACCATATCTTAGCAAGTATAAGTTGATTCACCACTCCAGACCTAGGAGGGCAAAAATTGAATCATATCCCACTTGCTTCGGTGGGGTTCAGATTGAAAGAACAGCTCTTCCTGTCTCCTCCCTGGTACAGCAGGAAAGGAACATTTTGGACAAGACAAGCAGAGGGTAATATCAGCTTACAACTCGGAGAGCGTGCTCGATGCCTCTCCCTTCCACAACAGCTCTCAAAAGTGCATTGAAAGTATAGATACCGAGTCGTAAACCCAGGCTCCTCATCTGTCAGCAGAACACCCCAAGAATCACTTCAAGTAACACACATCTACACTCACCAAAGTGGCCGATGCCACCCAATGACCTCCACAACTCCTGCAACCAAAAACTTGATCCACTAGTAAGGGGCCAGCAAACATGCAGAAATTTCCAGGTTTTTGTTCAAGCCTGCAATAGAACTATAAAACCCACTGTGACAGATCTTCAACACTGGTTACAGCTGAACTTGGAACAAATACATGAAAATAACAGGCCCAGTCATTGCACTTCCACTAGAAATGCTGTATGGTCTGAATGGACATCCCAATGAAAACCAACACTGAGGAGGTCATCCAGTGGAGATAAATTAGCACCTCAGAAAACAAGGACTCCGCCAGCTTGTGCTTGCCAGCCTGGCCAGCAGTGTTGATAAGAGCATTAAAGGCGTCCTGTAGCTCCTTCCGCACCTCCCAATGAATGAATCCTTCCAAACTCCCCACAGCTTGTCCCTCTTGGTACCCAGCTACTTTCACTTGGCCAGACCCTCTCTCTTCTTTTGCCAGCTCTGATTGTGCAAGGGATTGTTCATCAGATGATGGTTGTGACATGGATTGGGCATCAACTGATTGGGTTGTTGAGGGTCTAGGCTTCTTGCCAGGCAAAAGATGGAAAGGAGTGTTTTCAGAAAGGACATGGGACATTTCCTGCAGGGCCTCAAGAGCTTCCGGAAGAGCCTTAGAGCGACAGAGAGCAACAATCATGACGCACCGAGATGATGGGCTTGGTGAACCGTTCGTCACAAGCTCCTCCCACCATCGGATTACCCCTTCAGCATCTTGAAGCAGACCAGAAAGCTGACCAACACGCAAGAATTCACACAAACCATAGAAAAGCATTTAGGTCCCTGCTAGTGATTTGCTCTATAATATTTCTTACATTTCAAAGAAGAGTGTCCTTCATAAGTAGCAAGTAAGTACTTAGCAGAAGAACTAGCACCTGCCACCCTTGTTGACATCACAGGCTGCAGTGATCAATCCAGTGGGCTCCTGCTCCATAATACATCATTTTAGCAGAAGACTCCAGCAAAGAAACGGTGTTCTAAGTCCACACTTGTGCTCCCTCCTTTAGAACCGCTAATAGATTACATGTATATTCGTCACAGATGAAAGATGAACAAATATTATAACTTGCAAAACCTGTAGTCTTTTAAGCACTGACAGACCATATTGTGAACGCTAACATCCTTTCTCACATAACCAAATTACAATCTCATGTAGACGTGGAAAGATGACCGTGAGGTTACAAACAAGGCACTATTGGCGACCAGACAAGGTCGGCTGGAGGCATTACCTTGATAAGCTCAACATATGACATCTCATCTTTGGGCACACCTTGGTTGTCCATCAAATGCAGGCAGCAATCAGCATGTGCTTTGCTTTTGAACAGACAGCAACCATTCAGCACAGTATTGTACATCACCACATTTGCCTTCACCTCTTCTTTGCTTTTTGCCAGCACCTCCAACAACTCCACTGCCTGTTTGACAATAACCCAGCCAGGGTCAATCCTCACTTTGGTTCTTACGTTCTTACAGTCTATTTCCACCACGAAAAGACTAGATATTCTCGAGCCATATTGCTGTCATACATCTTGTCCTGCTGCGAGTTCCTAGAAGGCACCCCACTGGATTATCTAAATCAGCATTGATACACAATGAAAACCTTTTAAGTAAAAGCTGAAATGTTGACAATCATGTGTCGTGTGACCTCTATCCTCATGTTACTGAGCAAGCTAGGGAGTGAGGGTCAGATCACAACATGCCTCATCAAGAGATCCACCACGGCTGAGTGCACGAAGGAAGCAGCCATATGAGACATCGTTCATCTTCACTTCATTTCTTTCCATGAACTTACAGACCTCCTTAGCCATCTGCACACTCAATGTCTGCTCCTTTCAAAAGAAACCATGACTAGAAAAGCTCATTGAGGGTTCTAAATCATCAATCTTCTAAAAGATGAAGGATGGTGCTGCAAAACCACTAGTGTGACAACACAGATTTGCTTATTGAAGACCGCCCAAAAATTTCCCACACACAAAGGAATAGCTAATCCTGACACCAAGATGACCCTTCAAGGTTCGACCAACTAGTCAACACTTCAGAATGCAGGACGGTGCAGGGACAGAGTTAGCATTGGAACAGGACCAGTATCCAAGACTCTGGCTGAATGGGATGAGGGCAACCAAACTTCGAAAATGCCGACTCACTGTTGGGTTTCTGGCACGGCTACAGCTGTTGAGTAGATAGTTGTAGAAAACAACTGTCGCTGGCCCTTCCTGTGATGCCATTTTGGGAAGAAGCGTACAAGCCACATCTTCTTTCCCCAGCTTTATAACTCGCGAGACATGGCGTGTCAAAGTCTCAATTCTCCAATTTCGGTTGTCTGGTGGTCCCTTGCGGCTCGTTTCAAGTTCTGTGCGCACACAATTACTGCGTTGTAAACACTTTCCATGATAAGACAGGAACAATTCTAACTGAGAATTCTAACTAAAACTTGAGTACATCTTCTTTAATGAATGGGTCAGCAGACCATTGCCGAGTGGTGTGGTACAGGATTGAATGACCCAAAGCTAAACCCTAAACCCCAATAACTGGAAAGTTCACTAAACCCTGAGACCATGCAGACTGAAATTCGCTTGATTCTGTATGCTGTGCTGCAACCTACAGAGAGCAGAAAAATTCATAGCTTGCCAGCGGACATGATAAGAACGAAGCCAGTAAAAGGGTTGATCTGAAGCAAAATGGATACCCCATTTACTGGTGGCCTCGCAACCAAGAGTCACACAACAGTCTTGTTTTGAACATAGGAACAGAGACTATCACTCTTATTCCAGAAACTACTATAGGAGTCCACATGAGTTCGACTTTTGATGGCCTCTGAATCTGCGGATGCCTACACTGATAGTGCGGTATCAACATCAGTTGATGTACAGTATTCTAGCAGCTTTATCCACAGAACACAGACAGCGACAACCAGCAGCCAGGGCTGATATCAGATGCAGTTTGAGCAGAAGGTGTGATGAATTCGTTTACAGAACTGCAATGCCTTCTGAACGGTGGATGACGAACGAAACAAATTGCATCATTACTATCTTCAGCTTCTCCCTCGAGCCACGAAGTGTACATCACTGGACTCGTGGTCAGAAGCTCTTAGGGTAGGCCTGCCAGCGATTGGTATTTGGCACAATGCATTACATTGGTCTATACTTGACCTTACATTCCTGAACCGGAAGACACTGCTTAAGGTATTAATTCTTCAGGACAGTGGCCGAAAGTTTTGCAGTTCAACTATCACATGAACGCTGCTCACCACCCTCACTCAGAAAATCCCTCCTCGAATTTCCAGGAACCGCGTGCCCATGATTGCGTCATCCCTCAATACTTCCAAAGATTCAACAAAGGCTTCTCGGTTCATACGCGCAACCAGCATTGGGAAGACGACGATGAGGGAGAGTACTTACGCGACACAGTGGAAAGCAAGGCAGATTGAAGGTGAGTAGGGCAGCCAGTGGCTTTGACGCATCGATGCAGCCGCGCTGCCAGGCATCGTTGTCGCATTCTGCTGCAATCGCATTCCACTCTTTCGCTGCTCCTACCTTCCCACCATGCTCACCTTCCTTGCAACCCACTCATCTTCGCTTCCGCATAGCCACCTTCTTCCATCATCTTTCACAGCGGTGTGCCACATCCAGAACGAGCCCAAGGGATTCATCCGTAGCATCATTTTAGCATATTCCGGTCAGATTGAACGAGTTTACGGTCGTCCCTAAGGGGTGCTTACAGACGGAATTCAAAAACTTGCTTTGCTGCCATGGGATTTTGCAGCGCACGCTTTCTATTGGGGTCGGAAATTTGGAATGGGGAAGAACAAAGACAAAGAAGGAACTGGAATGCATCACATCTTCTATGGCTCGAGCGAGAAGAAAGAAATCACCAGTCACTCTAGATGCAGAGATTTGAATTGCTTCGTCTAGATAAAACTGTGCAATTTCACATCTCGCTTTGATGCAAAAAGGAGTATGGTCCACGGGATCTGTGAGAATCTTATGTACATCAAGGTACGGTAGGGGCAGCCAAACCAAGTTACTCTGTGGCAGTCAGAGGACCCTTCTTGTAAATTATCACTGATCCAAACAGAGAAATCAACGTGTGCAATCCTTCATGAAATGACGGATGTACTTGAAGGGGAAGGAATCCGAAGGGTGCCGTGCTGGAATGTCAAGTCGACAGCAACCCACCATCCGGATCGAGGTAGCGCACTTCTGAAAATCTGCCACAAATTCCATCACTCTATCTAGAGCTGACTTGCCCGCATTCAACAGAACCGGAATCCAATTCCAAAACTGAGTACTAGTAAGAATCCTCCCTGTGCAGCGAAACCCGTTTGTCAACCGATTTAATCCAAACACCCGTCTTGCACACCTACGATAACGCTTCTGAGGTTGTTAGTACCCCTTGGACTCTTCTCGTTCCTCGAGCACTTGATGTCCCTGATTTCTCCCATTTCCCCCGCCGCTTTCGTTCAAGGAGATTCATAAGAGGAGTACTTCCTTCTACTTGGAACTAGTAGTCTTGGTTGTCAAATGTTTCCACTTTGTCCACAATGATGTTCAAGATCGTGCAAACGTTTAAACCAAGAACTGAGATCTCAGTGCCCTCGACTGATCATCACAAGTGTTGATCTCAACCCTTCTGGTTCGGGTAGACCTCAAGTAGATTGTGAAAATTTGACTTCAGATGATTTGGTGAACTCAAGAGCAGACTTCTTCACCTAACGAGCTGAATTATTGGAACTAATAAGAATTGACTGGGTACGCTGGTACATCTACAATATGAGTACGACGTTGCAACTGAGAACTAAATATGTCAACTGAAGGTGCAGGTCTCGCTGAGGATGACGAGCAGACATGATCCCAAATGCACTCTTCAGCATAATGCTCAAGATAGTCCTGGAGCTTACCTTAGATCCTCCTTAGATCGCAAATAGTGACTGCCACCTGCACGACATGGTCCGGTTGAAAATGTTTGGGACACGCGATCTCACCAGTACAGTAACCCGTTTGTCCATCACAACCTTTCGATCTGGACATCGTTGCAAGAACATGACGAAGCTGTAGTGAGCACTCATTCATGCTAACCTCCTCCAGCTGAGCCGTGCCTATGAACTTAGATTCGCCTCCAAAATCAGCCTGACTGACAAACCCCTGCGGAAAGTGTTAACCGCAGCTTTATGATAGTGCAAGTTATTTGAATAGAGCTCTCGACGGTTCTACAGGAGCGCAACGTGTTCGTATACGTGCACGCGTGTCCTTCTTGGCTACACAAGTGAAGAAACTGACCAGTATTGCTCCATCTCCATGAATTCGCTCGAAAAATGTCGAGCATGCTACACACATCGAGGTCACATGTCACCTGTACAGTTTCAATGTAGACGGAATCTATTTTCGTGAAATGACGTACACATGCAAAGAGAGGAAAACGGATTCACGTGATGGGTGAGCTGATCAAGGTTCCCTTCAAGGACCTTCCGTCAGTACATGTAGATAGATCTTTATCCCTGAACCCCATGTCCACACTCTGCCTGCAGGCAAGTTGAGCAATTGCTATGTACATCGTTGTTGAAGGGACTCGTGACAGTACAATATAAATCAACTGTATTTACGATCGTCTCGCCTAGGTGGCTCCAGGTGCAGATAACCATATACCATTTACTGTCATAGCAGATCTATACACGGAGCAGCTGACTCTGACAAGTGCGTCCAAAAACGGGAGATTGATATCATGTTGCCCCCGCGACTGCACTGCACGAGCTTTCAGGTATTGCGAGGGAGCGAGACTGGACAAAATCCATTTCGTGCTGATTCTTTGTTCAGAGCTCTGCCTATATTTGATGAGTTCTGGTCAACTGTTGATCAATTAGACTCGCAGATTCCAGTACTGGTTGAGGAGAGTGATATTGTTCAAGTGGGTCAAGCAGCACTTGCATTTTAGCTAAGAGAGAAATCCCGGTGAGATAGAAGCAAGGCCGCTGCCTCATTGCAGTTACTCCACTCTGGTAGTTGCTTACCTGGCGTCGTAACGAGTATGATGCGATCGCGGCGGCCAAGACTTGTGAGATACGAGATGGATAGAAAAGCAAGACATGTCGTGGATGAATGCGTGAAACAAAAAGAAACAGACAATCTTGAAGAAGGATCCGAGAGCTCGTCGATTCCATGGGGTTAACTGGGAACCAAGTTTTCCGAAACAGGCCGTAGCCTGTAGTGGGTTGCCGAAGCCGGTAAGTTTACCAGCATGGCAGCTACCAGTATTCTGTGCACAGCCTTCTCTCGCACATCTCTCTCTCTCTCTCGCATCCTTGAAGGCTCCATGTATCTATAGATACATGTAAAGGTCTCTCTTTGGTTGTGCCGATGCATCGACCTTACCTCGTGGTTTACAAGAGTCTACCCTCCACCCACTCGTGGCCTCCAATTTCTTTGAACAATCTGGTCGGGCCTTGAAAATGGTTGTGCGGTTTTTGGGTCTTTCAGTCATGTTGGATCTCTAACAAACCCGCGGTTTTAATATCGATAGCATGGTGATGGCCTACACGTTTGTAGAGAATCGAGGTCCGACATCTCGTGCTCAGCTTGTGCAGCGGGTGCTGATGAATTCCTCCAAAATGGTTCTTCTCTCAGGGTCTAAACTTGTCGGTCTCTCCCGTTTTGTCTATCAGTTAGCCGAATCCGATGCTCCGTTTAGGTTATTGTACGCACGTACTTTGTAACAACAGGGGCCTCGGATCTCAGGTCGGGCCGACTCATATTTTGAACAATTCTTGCTAGTTTCTCTCCCGCCTCGACTCTCTTTCCCCATTTTCAAGCGCAACCTTTCTTTCCTAAATCCCTGTAGATCTGTCTCTAGTTGGGTCCCTTGTGTGCGTTGAAGCCTGTAAAGAATGGGTCCGGGAGGGGCGTTGCCGTCGTTTCATGACGCATATCTTGAGATATTGCAGCAATTGGACACGCTAAAACGCGCACATGCTTTACACACGAGATCTCCAGAGCCAGGGAAGTTGTTCTTGGAACCAGGTGATGCGAGCGAGCGACGAAGAGATACCTGGAGAGGCAATGAGACCTCTGAGGCTCGCAAATTGGTTGCAGTATCTCGTGTTGTGGTAGAGTTAGGCGGCCTGCAGAGCGAAAGCGGTCATGGGTCGCAGGTTCAGACGGGCGGGGGGCAGTGTAAGGCGTCGCCTGTCACACCGTCTTTCGAGAAACTTTTGTGTCATGGGAAACACCAGATTGAACCACATCCCCACAGGGAGGAAAAGGATTCGGGTCGTTCCGATTCCAACAGACACCGCAACGAAACAAAAGATCCTTGCTTTTACAAAGATGTGGACGGAAGAGGGAGCGGTAAGGACCAGAGGACCTGTGGTGAAGATGAGGATCAAGTGAGGGAGGAGGTAAAGGAAAAAATGGAGAAGGAGACAGAAAGAGAGAGTGCAGAAACAGACGAGATCATGCCCGACTCACGTGCAGTGGACTTTGAGTTCGAAAGAAAAATTAATGGAGCTTCGAGAGACGTCAATCTAGACCAATGTGCAAGGGGCCAGGCTGAGAAGGAAGAAGGTGAGGAATACCCCCTTCGGATGGGCAGCAATATCTACGCAGGTACCGAGAGGGAGGCTGGCGGCCGGAGGCATTCGATGCGGCTGGAACTTCGAAACGAAACAGTGAAGAGAGAGGCCCGTCGGGAGGTGTATAAAGAGCTCAAGAATGTATTGGGCGGGTATATACCATTGGAGGAGGATGAGACTGGAGACCTACGACACACAGTCATAACGCAGATTGGGCACTTCATGCGGGACCACTATGATGTGTTGCAGCGGGAGGAGAACAGGAGCGATGCCTTGAAAGAGGCGCTGACCAGAGAGCATAAAGAAAATGAGCACTTACGCAGTGACAACAGCGCACTACAATATAAACTGGATGTCTTTCTCTCCACTGTGCAACAGGGCAGTTTGTATGTTTCCCCCTTGGCTTCCTTTTCTGAGTGAATTTACACATATCTCCTCATTCCTCCGTGTGAATTTCTGAAGCTTGCATATATTTGTTTCTCCCATGTGAGGCTAAAATCAACTTGGGCCTCCATGCACCTTTGGAGAGGTTCCTGGACTTCCATTGTTTATTTTGAGACTGTCAAACCTCTAATTGGTTTACTTTAGCTTCTGTTTTCGTCGTTGACTGAGTAGCTTACTATAGCTTTTGTTTTTTTCTCTAGCTGAGTAGCTTACTATAGCTTTTTGTTTTCTTCTCTTGTTCCTTAATCGTCCCCCCCCTTTTTGGGAACATCGTATGCACGTTCACCCATTGGACATGTTGTAAATAAAGTCTTACAGGGTTTCATCTAATTGACAGTCTGATGAAGAGGTTTATATAAGGTTCAATGCTCCAGGTTGCATGCAAGCCAGTTTGTCACAGGATTATGTTTCTGCCATTCAAGTTCTTTACGTATGTAAGCCAGTAACAACTACAATGAATGTAAATCGACGAACTGAACAATGATTCATGTTCATTGTGTGCATGCGAAGAAGGTGCGAACATTGTCGATCAGTTTGTCACAAGCTCATCAAAGAAAAATGCATACAGAGAGGTGTTACGCCTCTCAAGAAGCAAAAGGCAGTAACTGTGTCTGCACCAGAAGTCGGGGAGGAAGTTGCTGCGGAAGTGATGCGCTCCTTGTCCAGGACCCAAAAGCATCAGTCCGCCACCGCCAATTCTGTAGTGCAAAGGTTGATGGCTGCTTCTGTAACACCTATCCGGCCTAAACAGGGAAACGATTTTAAGAGCCCAGGAGTTTCAGCAGGTAGGTCCTTATTTGAAGCGGGCTTAAAAATTCCAATTAGCACGGCAAGCTGGTTCCGTTTAGGTGATGGCGAAGTAATATCAAAGAGAAAGAGAGGACCCGAAGTCTTTGATCCTCTCGAGGGAGGGAAAGACATGGTGGAGAAGAGCAAATGGTTGTCTGATGTTGAGAGGGAGCTAGTGGAAAGAAAAGGTGCACCCTCACATGCAGAACTACGAAGATCGTCAAGGCTTTCCCAGGTCAAAAGGTTTATTCGACATCACAAGCGCCCCAGAGATGATGGTGATAGTGACAGTGATAGTGACAGAATGATAATGGTATTGAGAAGAGCAGACAAGAGAGATATGCTATGTATGAAAGAGAACACACGTAGCAAGGAGCATGATGAATTGGTGGTGTCCACTGCTGTAGAGGGGGGTCTACATTCGCATTCTCGACAACAGGAAGGGGAGGCAAATAAGAACGGTGATTATCCATCGATAACGGACGGAACAGCTGGGAAGAAAGAGTCTTTGGACAAAATGATTGAATCTACTACAGAGGCCCGGGCACTTATTAGTGGGTGTGGTCCAGAGCTGGAAGATGAGGCTGGGCAACAGGAAGACGAGGGTGAGAAGGAAATGGACGAGGTAGGGGTGGGTAAGTACACGGAGTTCGAGTGTGGGGTCACCAGCAGAGTGGGGGAGACCAGCGGTGTTCTCCGTGTCTACGAATCGGGTGTGTTCCAGGTCTTCTGCCAGTGCTCTGTGGCTGGTTGTGTCAAAGGTCCGTTCCTGACCTTGTCCTTGTTAATCTGTTTGCCTGCGAATATAACTGGCTTCACATAACTGGTTCACACAAGGGATACAGCATTCTTCTTCAAGGCTTTGATACATTCCAAGGTTGGTTGTGTGACAGGCAAGGCAATGACTCCATGGGCCTTCGAGAAACACGGAGGACGGGGAGCCTCCAAGAAATGGAAGGAATCGATCTGGATAAAGTCGGAAGATCAGAAAGTCCCTATCTCGCGTGTCAAGGAGCTTGATGGCTACATGCAAACCCACCAACGCCGCCGTGAGGGCAAGAAGATGCAATCTTACCCAAGTCAAGATGAGAGGCCTAAGACCCAACAAACTCATATAGATGAGTTCGTGATGTGTATGAAATGCAAGAATCAGAGACGCTTCCCACGTCGCAATCCAGAGGAGCGTCGTCTCTACCACGCTGCCACTCTTGACCCCAAATGGGAGTGTGTCCATTGTCACTTTTCCTGATGACAACTTCGTCACTCTCTGCAGTTCCGAACTACCGACCTTCATTGAGTTTCAAATTCCTGCCACTGAATATGCTCTGCTCCTGAGTGCAATCATGCTTAGAATTATTACATGAGTTCAATGGGTTTTCCTTACATTATCTTAGTAATCTCCAAGATTGTGGGCATTGTATGAGTGCAATTGTATAGGATTAAAACAATTAGGGAGAAGTGATAACGGAACAGCCTGCCATGCAATACAATCCTCTCTCAGTTCCAACTTACAGACCTCTGAGCCATCTGCAGACTTACTGTCAGCTCCTTTCAAAAGAAATCATGACTAGAAAAGCTCACGGAGGGTTCTAATAAATCACTATTCTGACAGATGAAGGATGGTGCTGCAAAACCACTTGTGTGAGGACACAGATTTGCTATTGAAGATCGCCCAAAAACTTCCTACACAAGATGGAATAGCTACTCCTGACACCAAGATGACCCTTCGAGGTTCCAACAACAAGTCAAGACTTCAGAATGTAGGAGGGTGCAGGCACAGAGTTTGCATTGGAACTGGAACAGTATCCCCGCCACTGCATCCAACACTCTGGTTGAATGGGATGAGGGCAACCAAACTTCGAGAAGGCCGACTCACTGTGGGGTCTCTGGCACGGCTACAGCTGTTGAGTAGATAGTTGTAGAAAACAAGTGTCGGTGGCCCTTCCTGTGATGCCATTTTGGGAAGAATCGGACAAGCCACATCTTCTTTCCGCAGCGTTACAACTCGAGAGACATGGCGTGTCAAGCCTCAATTCTTTCATTTTGCTTGTCTGTTGGTCCCTTGCCGCTTGTTTCAAGTTCTGTGTGCACACAATTACTGCCTTGTAAACACTTTCCATGTTAATTAGTCAACATAGATAGAAGCAAACACTGGATTTCATACCGACATTTGTCTATATTCTCATAGACCTGGCGACATGTATTTGTTTTTTATTTCATTATGTATAGGGGAAAGTCCTGAGTGGAGGGCATTATTGGATTTAAGGGCCCCAAGCTGAGGCGGCAGCCTGAGGCGCGGGCCTGAAAATCCAGTAATGCCTGATGGCTTTCCCTTGCGTAAAGAAGGGGGGTGGTATCCTGTGAGCAGGAGTGTGAGCACAACCCACGGTCATGGGAGTTTTATGTTTTTTTAACCTCAGTCATAGGAGTGATATGTTTTCAAAACGGAATAAAACCATAAGCGGGTATAGTTTTTGGTGCATTTGTACAGTATATCTGCGCCGATTCAATGAGGCGAAACCTTCAGTAGTGTCACCAAAAACCCTAAATCTATAGCAGCGGCGCTGAATTTCGCACTGAGAAATTATATGTGCTATGGGCACAAACTGAATTCGCAGTGAGAGATGATAGTTTAGGTGAATTTCGCATTGAGAAATTATATGTGCTATGGGCACAAACTGAATTTCACAGTGAGAAATGATAGTTAGGTGGTGAATTCGCAGTGAGAGATGATAGTTTAGGTGAATTTCGCATTGAGAAATTATATGTGCTATGGGCACAAACTGAATTTCACAGTGAGAAATGATAGTTAGGTGAATTTCGCACTGAGAAATTATATGTGCTATGGCCACAAACTTAATTTCGCATAGAGAAATGATATGTGATATGGGCACAAACCTAAGGAGCGGTGGGTTTTGCATTGAGAAAAAGCCACGCCTATAGGGTACATGTTCATCAAATATAGGGGCTACTTGTTCTTTATATGTTCGTTTTGCATAATTGTCAGTGTCGCCAATTTCATTTCGTTGCGGAAGCTTCACGGAAATTTCCCAAATATTCGGGGAATATGCCCTTGTGCTCACGTGAGAGTGCTCACACTCTACCCAACCTCCGTAAAGAAATGGGTTGATTTCTTTTTTCTTTTCATCCTTCTTTTATGCTTTCCCCCCATCGGTAGCTTCATGTTAGAAAAGGGGGATGGTATCCTGTGAGTAGAGCGGGAGCATGCTCATGTGCGCACGGCGTGAGCACAACCCACGATCATAGGGGTTGTATGTTTTTAAACCGCGGTCATAGGAATTACATGTTTTGAGGCACGGTGCATTTATAGGGTGCAGTTGCACCAAAACGATAAACTATCTGATCTATCTTTCAGTTTCGCATTGAGAAAATAAAATTGAGTAGAAGTTTGGGGAGTGAGAGTTTTAATTTCGCATTGAGAAAATAAAATTAAGTAGGAGTTTCAGGAGTGAGAGTTTCGTCTCGATAAATTATCCATGGGATGTGACAACCTTTAAGGTCTCTTGGAGTCTCTGCGCCCTTTCTCAAGTCTATCATGGAAAGGGCCGAGTATCGGGTGAGCATAAAGGAAATCCCATGCCTATCGGATAACATGTTTATCATGTATAGGGGTTACTTGTTTCAGAAGTGTTGATGTGAGGGCCTATGTGAGCAGTTAAAAATAGTTTCGCAAATTTTTTAGTTTCTCAATTTTAGTTTCGCTGAAGAATATTTGAAAGGCATATTAGGAATATGCAGTATATTCGCTTGTGCTCACGTGAGCATGCTCACTCGCTACCCAACCTTTGAGAAAAGATCTTGGAGGTGAGGATAAAGAAAAATTGTAGGTGTGCACTACGTGGGTGTGTAATGCACTGGTACTTGTGTGGCTGGCTATTACGACCTATAACGAGCAGATATTTACAAAAGAGAAATCAACTCTGGTTCTTTACGTAAATGTTGTTGTCTGCGGATAACTCATTTTCACATGCAATATTTGTCTTCGTGTCTATCATGTTCATGTTTGGTTCATGAGTGTCATATTGTAGCATTTGTTTGTGTTTGTGGTGTTGTAAGAAAAAATTGCCAAGCCACAAAAACCACTTTATTGTAATGCTAGAGTACTTCTCCGAGTTGTATCTATGACATGTAGTGGTATGTATGTTAGTAATAAAGTACTTAAGCATGGTGATGAATCATAAAATATATGACTAGAAATAATATCAACAGTTTTTATTTCTGGCAAATTTTCGCAATATTTTGACCTAAAAAATAAAATGGAATATTCTGTCGTAAATTCCTTGTTTTCTGATGGATGAAATCGCCAAACTTCTCCAAATAAAATATAAATCATGGATGAATTTGCCAAATATGGATGATATACATGGATGAAAATACAGAGGAGGATGATTCTATCAAAATTTCAGTGGATGAACAGAAAATATGGCTATTTCTTGCAAAACTCAGTAGCCACTCCTGTTATTTTCCACTTTAAAAAAACACCACCATATAATACACTAAATAATCCCATGTTCTAGTATATACAACACTGATCTTATTTGAGGTTTCTTTTAATTATTGGATCGTTTAGCATTAAAAAGTTCAAAAGTGCATAAGGGCAAGGTTGAAGAAATCAGAACTGAACTAAATTGCCACTGAACCTTGAAGTCCCGTTGACAACGATGCCGGTCCCCCTAGCTTGACTTCGCCAACGCCAAGCACTCTATCTTGAAGACGATCCCACTGGGCCACCCTGCACCCGCACCAAGCCCCTCACCAAGCCCCAACCTTCCTTGCATCCTGCCACTGCTCCCCTGTACTCCTATAGCAGCCACAACCACAACGACTAGTGAGTTGCTTGGCCCAGCCTCAAGATAGAAACGAACTACTCTCTGGCTCTGAAACCACGATGTTGAAAATACAGATTTGAAGCCACTAGTGAGTTGCTTCAAACCCCACCGCCATAATAGTTAGAACTATCTAGAAAGTCAACTAATGAGTTATGTAGAAACTAGAACTACGTAGAAAGCCCACGCCCTACATTTGTGGGGCCCACCGACTACACCCTATATTCATAGGGTCATGTGCTCCCTGCTTTTATTTCTTGACCATACTCGTGGCCTTACTGCATAAGCCCCCACTCTAATTCCTAGACCACTCTAGAACACGGCCCGAATGAAAGTGCTCTACATATTATGTCAGTGGTATGTATGCAAGTATTATACTACTTGGGCATAATAATGAATCATAAAACAAACGACTGTAGAAATAACATCAACACCATGTAAATAATTTAAATTATTCCCCAACGACTGTTGTGATAAGCACTCCCAGTTGCATATATGACATATATAGCGTTGATCTAACGACTGTTGAAGTACAAATTTATCATAAATTTTAAAACGACTATTAAGTCAATCCTATCACTAAACATGCACCAATAGGGTGAACAAGTATGAGTTGAGAGGACAACATATAACACTGCAACTGTGAAAGATGTATACTGCAAATAGAAAACAGTTGTGGAAGTTGTGGAAGTGTAGTTTCATGCTTCACATGCCATCAATACAAAGTGAACTCAGATTGCACTACATGGTATGTCAGTGAAGACTGTTGCAGAGGGGTTGTATTGTACACAACAATATGACACCAGGAGACAATTCTCAAAAAGTTTCCATGTTGATTTGAAGAGAATTACACAGAATTCAGCTAACATACACAGTCCAATAGGACCATTTCCCAACAGGTAACATCCTGCAATATATGGATTAGGCCACTGCAAGGGTGGCCTCGACACAAGCAACACTGCGAAGATGCTGAAGCTGACGAAGTTCCACACAGACAAGGCCGGCGTGAATCACCCCCAGTGTGCTGCAAAGCCACAATTGAAATAGTCAGCTATTGTCATCCGTCCATCTCGCTGGGTTAAATAGGTCTCATGTCGCCTGCTCCTAACTAGCTAGGTTATTACACTGCGCTGAAATGTCATCCACTAAATGATTCCTTCGAAACAAGAGGAAACTGGCTCTCCCACAGCAATTCAAGCTTGGGAGTCGTGGAGCAAAAAAGGAGGAAAAGAAATTATCATCCCTTCGAAGTTGCAGACTTTCGCTCCGCGTGCTGCTTCTTGATAATCTGTCGGCCAGTGATAAAAGACAGGCTGGAGATAGGGTCCAAATTAACAGGTTCAAATCAGGGCTCAATGGGGATGGGCATGCATCCTCTCATCACAAAGGTCCAGTGTATCCTAGTTCCAAATGAATGACCATGATGTGCCTCCTAACTGAGTCTCATCCCAACATTGCGATAGTGCACTTGATCCTCCTCTGCCCCCCAGATCGTTACTCCCGAACCAGAATTCAGCAACTCTATAGAACTGAATACTTTCCAGGTTGACTTGAGCCTGGAAGTGAGATGGCTACAGATGTGGACTCCTCTAGGATGCGTTTTATCTCTGCTTTGGCTTTCTTGACAGATGCCTCAGTGGGCCCTTCAATAAACAAAAACAGCTTTTGCTCCCCAGGAGCAGGGACCTTCCCTGGAGGAAAGTATTGACCGCGCGTAGTAATTGCTGCCCCTGTCCACTCACTGATCTGCCCTAATGCCTCTCTGTGCGTAACCTTCCAGCGAGCATGTTGCGGGAAGTCGTTAATTTCAAGCTCTGCCTCATAGCTCTCAGGGGTCGCATCAGCCTGAATTTTAGCCAGGCTATGTTGCAGGTTGAATGCTGCTGCCTTTGCAGCTGCCATGGCTGACCCATCACTCATGCCTACCATGGATGGCATACCGGTCAGGCCAAACACTGGGGAGCCAAGGTGACCCATGGCACCTGCCATGTTAGCAAGAGCCATGTGATTAGCAAACTGCGCCATGCTAATGTTTGGCACTCCACCAGCCATACCCATGCTAGCCATACCCATGCCAGTCATATTAGGCATGCCAAGTGGAAAACCAGGCATCCCCAGTCCAGGGAAACCAGGCATGCCCATTCCAGACATCCCTGGCAGGCCCTGGCTAGCAGCAGCAGCCTGTGCAGCGGCCAGCGCAGCTTGTAGCTGTGAGTTTCCAGCCGCAAGTGGATTGATTGTTTGACCAGCACCAATCCCTGCCTTAGCAGCAGCAGCAAGAGCAGCAGCCTGCACAGCAACAGCCTGTGATGCATCACCCCCTGCTTTCCGGATTCCATCATCATCTGATTCTGAGTCTGATTTGTCTTCCTCTTCTTCGAACCCATATTCCCTAGCCTGTGCTTTCTTGGCCGCCTTCCGGGCCTCATCCTCCTCTTCATTGAACTTAAACCCACTCCCACCATAGCCACTGCCATGTGCTTGTTCACTACCCTGTTTCACTTTAGCCATAAAATCATCAGCCAGTTTCTTCAAGTCATCAGGGACCGTCTGCTCTGAGAGCTCCATAGCCTTGACAAGGTCAGGTGCATATCTTTCCTCATCTGTGGAAATGAAAGTGATGGCACACCCTTTGCGACCTGCACGGCCTGTGCGACCAACACGATGCACATAATCCTCATAATGATTGGGCACGTCATAATTCACCACCAGCTCCAGCTCCTTTACATCCAGGCCTCGAGCAGCGATACTGGTAGCAATCATTAGATTACACACATTGGTCTTGAAGTCTGTGATCGTGGACTCTCGATCTGTTTGATCCTTGGCACCATGCAATGACAGGCATGGGTAGCCAGCCTTTAGCAGATCCTTAAAAAGACTATCACACTTCTCTTGAGAGTGGACAAAAACTAGAATCTTTCCTTTCTCATACCACTCCCCGAGGAGCTCAAGCAGTCTCAAGAATCGCTCACCATCGGGTCTCACTTCCACCGTCTGTGTAATGTCACTGTTCACAACACTTCGCCCTCCAACTTGAATCTCCACAGGTTTGATCAGAACTTTGCGGGCAAGGACCTCCACCTGCCTGCAGGCAATCCAAAAAAATTTCATCCGATTATAATCCACAGTAATGAGTGTCCAAGATCTTGAACAAAGTGGCCATCCAATGGCACATACACATGCAACCGCCACAGCACAACTGGTCAAGCAGATAAAGCCAGAATCTAACTGTTGCACCCCATGCAACATTTGTCACATATGGAAACTCTCTTAAACGTCTGTCTTCTGAACAGAACGTATGCCAACATCATATACCTGGGGAATGTCGCAGAGAAGAGCACAGTCTGCCTTTCTGGCCTTGTATTTTGTACTATCCTTGTAATTTGGGGCTCGAAACCCATGTCAAACATACGATCAGCTTCATCCATCACCAGATATGTGACGCGGCGCAAGTTGGTGATCTTCCCAGCACTTGTACACAGAACATCGATCATCCGACCAGGTGTACAAACCACCATCTCCGCTCCTCTCTTCAAATCACTGATCTGCTGTGCAACCCCTGATCCTCCATAGACAGGCACGCAAGTCAAACCCAGCACTTTCGAGAATTTTTTGATGTCATTGTATATCTGTTGAACCAGCTCTCTTGTTGGAGCCATGACTAGACCAATTGGACCATCCCCCTGGGCAAGAGGGGGCTGATCCATGATGTGTCGCATCATGGGTAAAACAAAAGCCAGTGTTTTACCAGATCCTGTCTTTGCAATTCCAATACAATCCCTTCCACTCATGATGATTGGAAGTGCTTGTGCCTGGATTGGCATGGGCTTCTCAAACCCTGCTTTTTTAATCACATCCAAAACTTTGTTGCTGAGGCCACTTTGATTCCAAGTTTTGAGAGGCCAGGGGACATCCTTGCCTCGAATTTTTAACTCCATCTCCTTCCTATATGCAGCAATTTCCTCCACAGTCATCCGAGATATCTCTTTCACTTGAATGTAGAAGTTCTTCCGGAAAGCAGGATACTGGATCTTAGTGTGGTCCACAATAGCAAGCTTCTCTGCCTTGGTTTTCTTAACTCTCTTCAAAAAGTCCTCGTCGTCTTCATCTCCAGAGCCACCTTCAAACGATATCCAAACTGTCAACTGTGTAACCAAGCAAGTCACAGACTATAAAAATCTAGCAAACTAGGTGATATGCCCAAAAACACAAATGGTAAGTGTCAAGCCAGGGTGAGTGTCAAGCCCTGGAATCATTGGTCACCATTGCTGTCTCATATATTTCACAATAAGAGTTTTCAGTTGCTGCAATGTGTATAGATTTTGTTGTGCTACTCATGCCCCAATCTTCTTTCTCCACAGAGGACCAAATCACAGCCCCTCTAGTACTAAGCATAATTGGAAATTATATCAACTTAGTAAGTGCTATGTCTTGTACAAGCTTCAAAAAGAGTTCTCTGCATGCCAGCTGTCTACCAGTGGTGTTGGTGATTTGGGCACAATTCTTACAGCAATTATACTCCCAGGACTGGCTCTGGTAAGTTTTGTGAATGACACTTTAGATCTTGGCAAAGTCACTTTGGGTAGGATCTCTAACAAGACACCAACTGTCTCTGCTGCGAACTCTCAGGCAAAGTGGGGTGGTGGTGCCCATTCCATTGCATGCATTCTCAGTTTTTATGTCCTGCACCACCTTGTGCAATTCAGCTGTATATGATCCATCTACACTATGGAGTGAGTTATGGGTGGATATGCTGCCTACTATTTCCTGAATTTGATGCTAAAGGAGTGACCTCTTGGTTGTTCACGGCGCCACCAGATTGAGATGGCAAATGTGTCTTGTCCAACATGTCTGATGGGGCGGTCCATCTTGTCATAGGATTCCAAGACACAGTAAAGTTACATTTGTTCTTAATCTCATGGGGAAGTGCACAAGCTCGGTAGTCAGCAATCCAGTATGGAGAATCTGCACAAGTCTTGCTGTCTGATAGCCCAGTCCAGTTCGGAAGAGAGGGAGAGCTCTACTCAATTGGCGTGCTCTCAGTGTTGTGGCCACACAACCATGCCTGTTTGGGAAAACGGAAAAAGGATCACACTAGGATTTTGTGCTTGAGCAACATTACCTTGCCCCTCCTCGTGTTCGTCATCTGAAAGTGATTCATACCCAGGCATGATTCGACCAGTGCTGTTTCTGCTACCGCGCTTTATCTGCCTGCGCTTCTCCACACTTTTCTTGGCATCCTCTGTACTATCTTTTTCCTCTGGAGCCTCTGCCATCGGGGTATCAACGGTGTTAATCTGCACATCTCGGGCAAGGGTACATCAAATCTGTTAAAATTTGACATTGGCTCTGGCTCACTGCAAACATATTTCCATTAAGATAGTTTGCACCCCCACTATAGATATTTCGGTGGAATGTCTCCTTTACAGGCTCAAGGTATGGAATGTCCCTTTTACTAGTGGAAAGTACTTTCAGCCTGTGGGCTAACCCCACTTGTAAATTAAGATCGACAACAAATTCCAACAAAATTTCAGATCAAGTGTATCAAAAATGTCAGATACTGACCTCAGGCACAGCAATTGACTCCATGAAAGCGTCCAGTGGATCAACCTCCTCTTCTGCAACTTTACTTTCCGAGGCATCCGTCAAAGCACCAGCTTTCTCCACATTGCCAGCCCTTTTTCTGCGATCTTTATGCCCCTTTTCAGGGTAGGCTGCATCGGCCACCCCATCCGCCATGACAACGTCTCCGTTTTCAAATGCCGACACCCTAGTGGCCCCAGCACTCTCTATCTCAGCCTCATCATCATCCGATTCCTCGCCTTCGAGAGTCCAAGCCTTCTTACCAATTCCGGCTACAGCGGAAGCATCCCCTCCCACCTCTGTGATTCCCCTCTTCTTCCCTTCCTCCTCTTCTTTTCTACGCCGAAGCTCCTGCCATTCCTGCACTCGCCTTCTCCGCTTCTCCATGTCCTCATCTAACTTCTTCTGCTCCTGATCAAAATCATCCTCATCGTCAGCCTCCTTTTTCACTTTTCCTTCTTCCCGTATTGTTTCCTCAATTTTCCCTCTCACCTCATCCCTCCCTGCCTCTTCCTCCTTCCGCGCCACCTTCCGATCCCGCTCTCGCTCCCCCTCTCCCTCTCCATCCCCCTCTCTCCCTCTCTCTTCCCTAACCTTATCCCTCCCCGTCTCCCTATCCTTACCCTCCACCTCCTCCTCCTTTTTCCTCCTCTTCCGCTCACGATCGTCATGCCCGTCTCTCTCCCGCCGCGACCTCTCTCTCCCCTTCTCCCTATCCTTCTCCTTCACTTCCACCACAGCCCCTCTATCCCTATCATCCTGCCGCTTGCTGTGCTTCCTCTCCTGCTCCTTGTCGTCCTCAACCTCACGCCCCCGCTGCTTCTGCTTCTCGCGATCTCGGTCGCGGTGCTTCTTCTCGCGATGCTTGTCTCGCTCGCCTCCTCGCGGCCTCTCTCGATGCTCGCGCGCCATCGCTACTCTCCACACGCTCTCCCACAACAACCGAACATTTAGGGTTTCGTTTCTCCTGTTATTATTACCCCCCATTGTTTTGCCCCCACCTTCCTTTATTTTTTTATTTTTATTTTTATTTTTATTTTGGAAAACAAAGGCAAGTCTGAGCTATGGTTTTTTTAAATGGCGAATTTTCGCCAGATTTTGACCTCCCCAAACCAAACGTAATATTCTGTAATAAAATACCCTGTTTTTCCATGGATGAAATCCCCAAACTTCTCCACATAAAAAATAAATTATGGATGAATTTGCCAAATATGGATGATATAAATGAATTATAGTACGGATGTGGATGATTCTATCCTAATTTCAATGGATGAACAGAATGTACGATATTTCTTGCAAAACTCTGTAGCCACTCGTCCTCTTTTCCAAATTTTCTACAAAAAAACACTGGTCTCTAAGCCTCTGAGGGCTTCTTGAGTCCCCTCTTTATTTTTATTTTTTTTCAAGAAAACAAAAAGGCAAGGCCCCAATAGATTGATCAGAGGGGAAAAAAAAAAAAAAAAATGATCAGTGGAAAAAATAAGGTCAAGAGCCATCAACTTATCTTTTACCAACCAAACCCTGGGGTTCATGGGACTCATAACTAATAACCAACAGAAAAGACACACAGACAAGCGAAGGTCCTAAGAGACCCAAAAAAGCAGGAAGGATTGCACCAGAGGACCACGCGAAGTGCTTCAAAGTTGGTGAGGCTGTGGTTCAGTTTTGTTCTACAAACCAGCTTCTCTAGTGTACCTGCTTGGAATCCTTGAGGTTGCTATCTGTGAGGAGGAACCAAAGCTGGGATCAATACATAAGAGGACTTACAGGATTTCTTGGGGAGGTTCAAAGGCATTAGGTACATCCGGTTTATATTGAAATGACAAACAACTTTTAAAAGTGGTTTTATTACAAAAAACTCAATTTGGTATAATTGCATTATATTGAAACTAATATTTATTATTTTGATTAAAATAGGGATCCAATCTTTTTGTATACTTGTACCATTGTAAACCAAGGTTTTTTAGTATGATATATTATTCTAATATATTCAGGTGTAGAATTATTCATGATCTATTTTATTTCTGATCAATCTCTAAGTACTAAATTGGAATGTTGAGAAAGAAAAGAATCGACTTGAAGTGTGATACTTTTAACAACATATCAATGTTATGGCTGCTTATTTATCAACTGTTTAGTGAACCGATTTTCTACCAAATGCCTACATTTGGATATCTAAAATCTACAAATACTTGTATAGTGTGGCACGTCGAGATATTAGGCCGCCGGGTTTAGACTGCGCCCAAACGAGCAGCTAAAACGATGGTGGTCAATGATTGGACGAATTTCAGGTTTTGGCCTGTGGATAGTTTAGACATGGCCTGTCAATGAAAAACTCCCAATCTAGGTGACACTGCTGGATGCATATGTGGCACTTTTGAGCCGCCAAACTTGAGAACGAGCTTTTAGCTCATCCCAAGAATGGTCCAGCGGCCAAAAGGTTTCACCGATGTTTCACCAAGTGGTTACGCTCCTGGGATGGAGATGGAGTGCAAGTCGTGGAGGCCGTCCGATCGTTGGCCGTCCACGTTTTAGCCTGTCGACACTTTACACACGTTTCACTTCAGCCTGTCACGTCATCCCAACGAGCGCCTGAGATGAGGGGCCAAACGATTTTGGCTGCTCATATCATGGCCTGTGTCATATCATGTATGGAGCAATCGAATACCCCTATTTAGTGTACAATACAATCTTTTGCACCTTGAGGCATCCCAAGGAACAACTCACTTCACCTACTCCCCAATGTGTAACCCTGCCCTTCCTCCATATCCATACTAAGGTGGTACTAATTTCCACTCATGACAATACACTAAACCACCAACTAATTCCTTCCAACGCTTAGCATGCCATTGGTTGGCTTGCTTCTTGGTAATAGTGAATTGTGGTGGTTTTGGATTCAATGAAGGGTGAGTCTATGGGGAAGGAGGTGGTTATAATATAACTTAGGACAGAGTTATCCTAAAAGCCAATCAAAGTACTATGAGTTTTGCTCTCTTATGCTTCTTTATACCATGAGTTTGCTTCTCTAAATAGTAGAAGAGCTTGGTGGTATCTCCATTGGAGTCATTATTAGGTGTGCGAGAGTTTGGTGGTCTTCAAACTCAAGGAAAATTATTTTTGCTTTCACAAATGACCGCAAAACTAATTTAAACCCCTCATTCTGCTTCAAGTGAATATTCATGCCTTTTACAGCTGTTAAAGCAAGTATTGTACCTTTCTTCAGAGTGTATGTGCCATGGTAAGTATACCTTTCATAGACAGTGTACCTAATTATAATCTTGCAGGATAAGTAAATATTGATTGTGAGAATGTACAACATCTGAACATCGAGTTTTTTTATTTTTTTATTTTTTTAACACAAAAGGAACAATGAACATCAAGTTTAGTGTCACTTTTTGGTGCACATTTTTAAAATTTTATAACTTATTCATATGGTGTCCAAAAATTGTAGATGTATGTTTCCCAATTATTTGCGGCTAGTGTTGTTAATTATTGCTATTGTTTTAATTACCGTTATTATCATTAAATTCACTAATCAGCTCAATTAGGATGACTACTAAGATGGCATGTCGATTTCTCACAATAAATAAATAAAAACATTGCTATAATGTTTTTAAATGTTTTTTGGTTTTTATTTTTTTGGAATATGATTAATTAGTGATAATGCAAAGATCTTATCCAAATATAGAATTTTTAATTATATGTATGTTAGTCTTGGCAGATTTACAACATATTTATTTGAATAACTACCTTTTGAACTATAGGGGGCTCTGATCTTTGCATATTACATTTTCTTCAAATATCCTTGTTCCTTCAGAAATTACATTAAGCAAAAAAATGTTACAAAGTTTCAATTTTTTGCAGAACTTTTTTTCGAGTATAGCCCAATTGAGGAACGAATCCCATATTCCCATCATCTTCGGACACGTGGACATTTTCCTCAGGGTCAATAAAATGCTCTCCCATCTCCCGCCTTCCTAGCTCAGTAGTGTGACTTGATTTTGCTTCAACTTCACGGCCCTCTCTCCAAATTCACCGTATGATCTTTAATTTCAATGGAAACAAGTTGAAACTGACTTGTTTTTGCTTTCTGAATCAAGCCTTGGATTGGAAATGAAGTAGAGGGGTGTAGTTTTTATTTTCCTGGTCCATCAGGTCACGAGCCAAGAGCTTGATCCCATGTATTCGAAGTGGCTGTATAGTTTTAATCCTCGATGAGTAGCAGTGTGGTCGTTTCATCCTGTTACATCTAACTAAGGTCATAAGCAATCCACTGCAAATCAAATGCCATTTGGACCTCGTAAATGCAAGCGGACTAGGTTTCAATATTAATCCTAGAAGGCTTAGTTAGTCCAAGTTCCAACCTTGTTATGTTTCTCCGAATCTGGCTGCAGCTCCATGGTGCTGAGGCTCCCCACTAAGTTACAGTAGAGTATAGTAAACACAGAGAGATCTGGCCTCAAACTACAGAATGCTGCGAGTCAGAATTGCATTAAGGGTTGTGTGTTGAAAGAGCTGATGCATGTGGATGTTGTCGAGTAAAGGAAGATCTTTCTGGTTAATTTGTGATTGTGTTTGTTTAAAGGACCTGATGGCCATTTGTGTTCCTCGGCTCTTGTGCAATAATTAACTTGCTGAGGGTTACCCACCTTTTTGCAACTCCGATTATTTTCACGTCATACACATGAACTTTCTAGCTCGGCTATAGGTAGTATGAAAAGGTGAACTCTCTGTGAAAGTGTTTCCACTATGCTCATGAACCCAAGTGTTCTATGCACAGTCACTGATGAGTAGGGAAGTTATCATTGTTGTGAAATATCACTCGATCATCTTTCGGTCAGTGCAGTTTTTATCATGAAGCTGGAAGAGTTCATGCCATACTTTAAAATAAAAAATAAAAAATTACACTTCATATTTCAGGTTGAACCTGAAAATAGGTCCTTCAGGTTCATTGTGGGAATCCAGCCAGTTGATGGCAAGTACTAAGGGGCTACAGTTTATACACTGCCTACATGTAGTCTCAGTTGCTATTGGCTCTTGGAAATCGAAACTAATTGGGCTGTGAATTAAAGATTCCCAATTGAGTTGGGAATTGCACCCATTTCTCAATTGCCAATTGAGCAAGATTCCCAATCGAGAAATGGGGCTGTGAAGGCTTATTGTGGGGAAACTACCCCATCTGAATCTGCAGACTAATTCTAATGCGAAAATATGAAGCAATAAGTTTTTCCTCCCATTATTATAGTTTTCTGTTTCTTTTTTGCTTTGTTGGCCCTGCCGTCTCAAGGCAGAACTACGAAAAGGGTTCAGGAGTCGAGAGGCCCAGGAATTTTTCATGGAACCATTCAACATCTGACAGATATAAATAAATCATATACTTCAGATGAATGGATAAAATATTAAGTAATTGATGAAACTTCAACGAACAGGACTGAGGGCGCGATGGCGGAGCTGCGAGACAACCTCCAACGGTCATCTGAAACTTCTTCCATCTCTATCAGATCCTTTCGACTTCCTGCTTACTTTACTTGCATCAACTAGCAAATACTCCCAAGCTTAGCTTTCAAATGATATGCACATTAGAAGTTTTTGTTTGGTTCTCTTTCAATACTCTCTTCTACAGTGTTCATCCTAACACCTTGCTTCCTTTCATCTCCATCTCGGTTACCTGCATCATCCCTAATCTTCCCACCACAGCCGTCTTTAGCTATTAAGCCGTTCGCTTTCTACAGTGACATTTCCCGCCTATACCCACCTCCTCTACTTTTTCCGCCAACTCCTCTCTTAAGCTCCATATCCCTCACACCCAGCGGAGTCCTTAAAACACCTTCTGTTTTTTCCGCATCTGTTAACTATGGCTCCCGGAAGCAACCAGCTGCGTAACAACGAGAAGATGGTGACTCGTGGGAACATCAGAGGGCAACAGAGTAATCACAGAAAACCCACCCCATCGTCTGGTACGGGCTTTTTTATAGCACACCAAGCTCGATCTAGGATAGCTTCTGCCAGTGGTTCAGTAAGACATCCCTCCCCTCCCATTCCCATCAACCCTCTCTCTCCTCCCCAACCACTTCTCAAAATGCCCAGGGTAAACTCCTTCATTCCGAACTTTCCAAACCCTCCAATTGTGGAGGAACCACCAACAGACTGGGAGGAAGAGAGCGCTCTTAATCAAGATGATCTGGACTAGGACTACCCCAAAGTGGATAGGGCAACAGTCAGAGAGGGCCATCAGACATCTTGGCGGTAATGGAGAATTGAGGCAGCTGTTTTGCCATGCCAAAGGAAGAGGGTTTTTCTCTATCATCTTTGAAACAAAAGATTAGAACACCGGATCCACGCTGGATACACCTACGGCTGGCCACTAAAAAGTCAGGGGATAGGGACTCGGCCGCGTGAAGTGCCATTGCTTCGGCATAAACAGGAAGCAGAAAATTGGAAAGGGGGCTGTCGAAAACAGACTCGCCAGAAATGACTGTATCTCCTGAAGATCCACCGCTGCCTTTCCTGAAAGACAGCCTGAAAAAGTTATTACTGTAACTTTGATGTTATCGAGAAATTGAGTATGACTCCCAAAGAGGGTTTAGCACTTACTCACATGAAAAGTCGTTGTCGACCTGCTTATCTTCGGGATCGTCATCATTTCGAATTTGAATCCGATCAGTCTGTGTGCCTGAAGTGGAGCCAGACAAAAGGGGGAGGAGCACGGTGTTGTAGAGGTCAGAATCACCCTCCATGCCAAAAAGGCTTCTTCCGCCTGCCTTGCATGCGTGGTAAGTTGCTCCTGCACCAGACAGGAGAACATGAACAGTTTGGAGGGGGGGATTTAAGCAGATGGAACTGTTGAAAGGAAACCAATTCGGAAGGGAAAAAACGAACCTGTGGACACAGAAAGATCGACCACCCGTGCAGAGCGGTGGCTGCATGACTCCAGCAGTATTTGCATGAACGCTGGTGACTTTTCCTTTGCACCTCTCCAGGGAGTGCCATCTGGTCTCTTCAGAGTCTGACTGGACTGCATGAAGTTGTACAAAATGTCATCGACATGGGGCTCATAGGGGGGGTTGACGAAACAACCCTGGTCAGAAATCTCAAAGCTGCGGATGGAGGATGGTGTCTTTGATGTGCGAATCCTCCGCAGGCAGATCGCCTCGAACATCCTCGTCTGGCAAAGATAGCAGGTTAGTGTGGTAAACACAATCTATAGTGGAAGTGTGTACATCGGCTATTCAGAATTCTGACACAAAAAAATCATGAATCGTTGATGATCGGTGTCGATCATAAAACATTCTACTAGAGTGGAGCTACAGAGAAAATTGAAACTCATGATCAAAGCACAAGCAGAAGGGAGACGACATACCAGCTGACCAGGGAAACCCCCTTTCACAAGGTAGAGGCTGTTCACACAATTCCATGTGCGCAAAACTTCAAACCCTGAAGACTGAGGTATGATGCCAATGCCCGACGACTATCATTGTCACATGACTGAAAAAAGCAGAAGTGTCCCTGCATCAGAGAGGAAATTGTTACAGAACCCGAACACCCAACTCCAGTAGTTGTCCTCGAATTTGTTCCAGCCTGGCGTCTTGCCCTTTGGAAGAACTTCTGGCACAGCCTGGCCATCCGGGATGTCGAGAATGACAATGTCGGCCGCATAAGTTTTCTGCACACCGCACACGAAGGTGGGACCTGTGCTCACCTGCAACAGACATGTTTTTATAAAACGATGGCAAGAATGTTTTCAAAGAACGAGACTGAAATACTGCCAACGAAACTTTCAGAGAAAAAGGAAAGAAACTGGAATTCTCACCAGATTGAGGAATGAGATTATATTGTCCCAGGTAGGGGATGGCACCCAGTGTATCCTCTCTTTCGACTCTACAATCATCGAAAGCCAACCCTCATTAACACTTTTCATCTCTCCTGCTGAATCAAGAACGGGAAGGGTGTGGCTTGGCATCGAACCGCACTGAAGAGTGCGGGTATATCTTCCAGCAGTAAAGTCCTACCCACTCTCCATCTCCTTTTCATTCTCCTTCCCCTTGTCCTTTTCCTTCTCTTTGGACTGTTTTGTCCTTTGGATTTGCTGGTGAGATGGCTATGACATCAACAGCCTTGTCTTTTGGTTTGCGGCCCGCTTTCTTCCTTCTGCGGCTTCCCTGAGCATCAAGCTCCTGGCAGCCAAGGTTGCTATGTTTCGTTGATACTCTTCGTCAGTCAAAGGCGCCACATCTCAGCGTTATTGTTCAAGTATTTCAATATGTGTTCTTGAAAGGTCGTGTCCAGGTGGGCAGTCAAAGGTACCACCACACAGTCTCTGAGTGAGAAGGGACTCCAGTCCTTCAATATCCCGGCAGTATACATGTTGGATCTTGCAGGGTCCGACCACATGTCAAGATAGTCGGGAATTCCGCTCAGGTGATTTTCCTTCCATAAGCACATATTTCGTGTACTGAAAAATGAGATAAATCCCAACCCACAAAAGCGCTCAGTGAGTAAGATGCAAGTAGAACAGAAAGAATAAAACATAGATGAAATGGGCTCTTACAACTGCTCCAAGGACCTTTCAGGACCACACTACTGCTCCAGATATGAATGTCGTCAACGCCATTCAGACATTCCATTCAATGACACTGTAAATACAATCCTAATCACTGTAAATACCCTAACCAGGTGAATGCAAATAATCGTTTAGAAATGACACAGACATAGAAGTGAAATGTCGTCAACGACATTCAAGAATGAAGCCAATTATTACTTAAATGAAGCAAAATCACAGGATGGAAATCAAAAATTGAGTAAGGAACCCTCCAGGCAAACTCAATGCACATTCATAACGAACCTATCACTGAGGACCTCACAACATCACTGTATGTGAATGGCGTCAACGCCATTCACAAAAATACAAAAAAGAAACCAATTACTTAGCTCCCCAATCCATGTAAATTGAATTTGTCGCTGTTTGAATAATACAACACAGCTGTGAGTCGTCAACGACATTCACTTTGGATTTCCTTAAACAGAGCTTATGAAGCCTCCACATTCATCGCAAGAAGCAAAAACAATGCAGAACAACTGAATGTCTGCATTGACATTCAGCAAAATGAAGTGAGGAACCCTCACTGTAACCTCTATGGACATTACAAAAATTTAAATAACTCTGAGGACCTCTCAACAACTCCGTATGTGAATGTCGTCAACGCCATTCAAGGACATTATCAATTCTAATCAGGGACAATATAATTTCCGTAGTGATGAAGCCATCTCCTCCAACCGTTTGGCCCGTGAAGGTGGGAACACATCTCAGCTTTCAGGAGATTGAAATGCTGGAGGAGGCAGGTTTTTCCCTTACGAGACAACCCCAACTCCATGCATGTGCTACTACTTTTGCGTCCTCCCGGGTCCCCCCGACAAATCCTGACTTGTGGCCAACCAAACGAGATGGAAAGCTCGTTCGGCGTTTCCCTCCAACCGCTGAATACTTTGGCAAAGTGGAGTCCGCAAGAATGCTCCAAGCTCGTGTCGGAAGCACCACGGAAGTACCCGATCCAGGATATGGTCGGGTATTCACAATCATCACTTCCACATCTGCTGTTCATGACAGGACCTACGACATCACGGTTTCCAATTTCCCCAATTGCACATGTCCTGATTTTGTGAATATGCTATCAACCAGTTTGGGCAAGAGAGGTAAATTCATACCCTGCAAACATTTGTATTTCATATTTTTGAGGAGGATGGTTTGCGATCCCAAACGTGACAACTTCATTCACCATGCCACTATGAGTTTCAACGAGGTCGATACTCTTTTGCAGCGGGATACAACACATGGGTAGCATGAACTATGTAATGTGGTATGTGGATGACCATGATTTGAAATGTGTAATTCACATCAATTCGTCGGCTGTGCAATGATATGGCCTCCAACTATACGGAGTGAGCTCTGAGTGACAACTTTTAGGTAGTGCACATTTGTCATTGCACCGTTCGAAGTCTACATGTCTTGCTGTCGCTATGCACTACAATCATCTTTTGAAGATGATCATAACTCTCATTGTTATTTGAGGAGGGAGGAAGTCTTCTCGTGGCAGCCTTTATGGCGCACACTTTGTGAGGATATTTTGTCGTCTTCGTAATTGTAAAAGTGAAACAAGCATTTGTAATTGCACAATGTTGGATGCTGCAATTGTAGGCCTCAACGCTCGTCTTGATTCTATTTAGGCAAGATTCCCTGCATTAATTCCACGGTCATAGGACCATCCACGGTTATAGGCGCGCATGTTAATGCTGACGTGGCAGTTGACGGACAGTGTCACGTCATCATTTACCGCCACATCAGCATGCTGACATGACGCTCACGCCACGTCAGCGTGTGTGCAGGCTCACGCCACGTCAGCTGGCGTGAGCGTACGCTCACGCCACGTCACTCCTGCGTGAGCGTACGCTCGCGCGCTCACGTGCAACGCTCACGCCATTCGTCATTGGATAGCTCACCCCTCGGTTTTATCTGTAACCATCTCTACAGTGTCTATAGAACAATTCCTTTCATCCCAAGAATTACCCAAAAACACAAAATAAAAGAGGGGTTTCATACTCATCCAAAACAAAACTCGCAAGCCCCCGGACAATTATGTCTGGAAAAATTCCCTGCGACCAAGAGACAATAGGGTTAAATTCTTCTACCGCACTTCTAGACTATCAAATGAGACTGTCAGCCTCAACCTACCACAACCTACCAATGATCTTTAACCTCCATTCATGGAATATAAGAGGGTTGGGAGCAGACCCAACTTCTCTAAAAAAGCTGAAAATTAAAACCTAGCTGACTCCCTTCCTTGCAAATCATTCCATTATTTTTCTACAGGAGCATAAACTAGATCAAGGGAAAATAGATAGCCTCTCTGATTATTTATGGCCATTAGCCAACTCGTTAAAGAAACCCACTTCCATGGGAACGAAAGGAGGTATTGCAATACTTCTTTCACCTACCATTCAACCGTTCCTCACTACGCATGACACTTGACTCCCCGGAAGATTGCAATTTTGTGCCTTATCCCTACCCAACTCAACAGGTCCGATTGGGCTGGTGAATATCCATGCACCCAATAATTCTACTAACAGAGCAAAATTTTGGAACACTCTCAACACCAAAATGAGGGAACAACCTTCAATAGATAGCTGGGTAGTGTCTGGAGATTTCAATATGATGGAGATGAAAGAGGATAGAAGAGGCGCGGGGTTATTTACCTCAAACCCAGAAGAAATGGACCAGTGGTTCAACTGCATGCAAACACATAACCTCACGGAAGCTGTCGCGCACCTCACTTCGGTAAGGTCCCCTTCAAGTCATAGTTACTCGCTTTGATGCACGCGCCTAACTCCCAACCTAGCCGCGGGGGCAACTTGGAGCTTTGGCTGCTCACCGAGACATAACGGTCCCCCTTTACTCTTCCAACAGACCCTCCACCAATTTGGGCCTAGTGGAGATCCCCTTTGGTAGATGGCAGTCCGGAATAGCTCCCCACTCTTTGGTCGCTTTCCGGCTCGCTTGCTTACTCACTAGTTTTTGGTCACCAACGGGCTTGCACCGTTCTCGGGGTTACTACTCCCTATATATACTTCTGTGACTGTCCGCGGGGGTTTCACAAACAACCATGCCTTTTTATGGCGAACCACCACGAAGACCCTCGACTCTTGGTGATGAGTCGCGGTGAGTCTTGGCCCACCCACCACGGCCCCATTGGACCGTGATGAGTCCCAAGACTCCCCACGACTCCCACCACGAGGTCTCCGCCCCATGGTGAGTCCTATGCCACCCCCACTAAGTCCCGCTAAGCTACCACCACCCCTTGTGGGGCCACCCCCCACTGCAACCCGGTGTGCGGCTCCACCTAGTGAGCGCCTCCGCCTCTTTGAGTGCCTTGGGCACTCAAGGGTGCTTCAGCCCCCCGTACCTATCGCTGCCACTGCCCCCACCACAGGGGCAGCCCCTCTTGTGTCCCGACCCCCCTGCCCTTAAGGCAAAGGGCCGCGACAGAAGCAGTGCCAATCTTTGGGCAGTCATCAAACATCACCCCTTTACCTGGTCCAATAACCGTTCTCTTGCTGATCTAAGTATGGCTTGTCTTGACAGGGCTTATCTTTCCCTTGACCTGGTTCAATATGCAAAGAGCCCCTCAAGAACCAATACCCTTAAACTTTGACCATTCACCAATTACCCTCTCCATAACCCTACCAGACTCTTACAGAAGGGGTAGAGGCCTTTACAAAATAAATAACCTTCTCCTTAAGTTGCCAAGCTTCAAGCAAGGCCTGCTAAGGGCTTGGACTCAGGCGGGAAGTGACCTCCTGGACCCTACACATCTCTTCCTGGCCAAGTTGAAGACTGTCAATATTGAAAGTCAGAGGATGAGTCAGGAACTAGCAAGCATCAGAAAGAGGAAGGTCATGGCCTTAAATAAATGCCTCAAAGTCTGTCAATCAAGAATAGAATCCACTCGTTGTGATGAAGACATATATCGTACATATGTCCAAGCCAGAAACAACCTTGATATTCATCACAAAATCCAGGAGAGGAAGTGGAAACTGCATGCGGGTGTCAACTGGTCTACAAAAGGAGAAAAGATGAATAATTTTTTTTTTTTACAAAACAAGATTGAGATGTGTCTCTCAAACAATACCTGAGCTCATTGAACAGCCATCAGGCACTTCAACTTCTACACCAAAGGCCATGGCCAAGCTGGATGGCAGACACTTCCATAATCTTTTTCATAGTGACCTCGACTCCCTGCAACCAACAGAAGAACAAACATCTTGTTTGATCCACACCCCTACCCTGCTGTCCCACCAAATCACTTCCCAATTAGAAGGAGATTTCACAGATATAGAGCTGGGTGAAGCATTATCCAAACTACAGAACAACAAATCTCCGGGCATAGACGGTTTATCAGTGGAATTTTACAAAGCATTACCACTTGTTTCAACGAGGACACATGCCCCCCATTATGACACAAGGGGTTATAACCTTATTCTATAAAAAGGGTGATAGAACAAACATATCCAATTATCGGCCCATAACCCTCCTCAATGTCGCTTACAAGATAGTGGCGAAGGCAGTGGCCCTCAGATGGCAGCCTCTCCTTCCAACTATAATTAGGCCAAATCAAACAGGGTTTATCAAGGGTAGATACATATTGGATAACCTCCTTCTAGCCCAGGAAATTCCAGACTTCGCTGCTAGAACAAACCAAGCTATTGCCCTCCTCCTTTTAGACTTTGAGAAGGCTTTCGATCGTGTTGAATGGTCATACCTGCTGGCAACCCTGGCTAAATTGGGGTTTCCCCAATCCTTTTGCAAATGGGTCAGGATACTACTCACTGATGCATCTAGCAGAGTCTCAGTCAATGGCCATATATCATCTTCGTTCCCTCTGCAGCGCTCAGTGAGACAAGGGTGTCCCCTCTCACCTTTCCTATTTCTGGTGGTAGCAAATACACTAGGCTATATGCTACAACGGAATCAGGGGCTCAGGGTCACTAATTACATTACCAGGCAATACAACTTCTTGATGGACTCAATGTTCGTTGATGATACCTTTTTAATGTTGCAAGCCACTCCGGAAAACTTGGACCAGGCAGAGTTTACCTTGAACAGTTTTTGTGCAGCATCTGGATTCAAAGTAAACTGGAATAAAACTTCAGGATTACTGGTAGGTGACCTCTCAAAATCCACAATGGGATCCCCTCCCTCATGGGGAATGGATCAAGGGCTAAGGTGGGCTCAAACCTGGGGAGACCACCACACTATTGGGCTACACATATGGAATTGGACTGACAGACCAACAGATTTTTGCTGCCACAGTGACCAACTTGAAGAGGACACTGACTTACTGGGGTTCAAAACATCTCTCAATTACAGGAAGAGCCCTTGTTGCTAATCAGATTCATTCTGTTGGATTATGCTTCCTCCTGGCGCCCAAACTCTAAACAGATTCAGGAAATGAAGCGGCTGCTTAGGAACTTTGTCTGGGGAGCCGAGACCTCATCCCAAAACAAACGACCACTTGTAGCCTGGGCTCAAATCTATTGACCTAAAAAAAAAGGTTAGGGATACTCGATCCAGAAACACAAATTATAGCTTTTCATGGCAAGTGGATACCCAGGTTTCTAGGGCCGGAGGGGGGATGGTGGAAATTCTTGGTCTATGACCACATTACAAAATCCTCCCCCCTCAAGACTACACAATGGAGCCCTTCCCTACGTTGGCTCACTCAAGGATTTAATCTTAAGACAGTGGGATCTGCTCTATGGTCTAACATATGGTTAGCCTGGGGGCAGCTAAGGAAATTGCTTGTAAAAGCCCATCCAAGTACCTTCTATGAAGTTACGAGACAACACTTGTTTCTAAACGACACTCCTCTGACCCCTTCTCAGAAAAACCACGCAAAAAGGTGGTCCAAATGGGACTGCCTTGGCATCAGACAGATTCATAACATATGGTCAGGGAACGGTCTCACAACTCTACAATCCATGGCTCAGGCTGTGGGCCTCGCAAGGGCCACTAAAGGCCATCAACAACTTGTTCAATCTATACCATTACAGTGGTTGGCCACCCTTTCCGCGGGCTCTTCGGAACCAGTCCCAAAATCTTGGGCACTCATCATGCTTCACAACCAACTTACTATTGTATTTGTAGATGACATATCCAAATGACATAGTTGTTTACACATTCGCCATCAACACCACCTCCCTAAGACTCACACTTACCTCTACAGAAGCTTTGACAATCCGAACTATGCCTCTCACCCCAGTCCGTGTCTGCTGTTGGACAACCACGGATAAGGGAACGAATCCCCAGCCACCCCTCACTTTACCACTAGAGCTTGGCTAGCAACCAACTCCTTTGTATGGATTATGGGCAGGCTGCTGGCAGAATAGGAAATTGACCCCTCCGAATGGTTGTGGAAATTCAACAACTCCCCAGAACTCTTCTTTGCATATACAACCAAAAAGGGCTACAAGGCTCTGTCAGTCACCCAACCCATGCACAAAAAATGGGAATAAAAATGGGGGCTCTACAACTTCAGCGATGAGAACTGGAAAATTATTTGGGGCTCAGTGTGGATCAAAACCCGCCCATCAAATATAGTAGCTTTTCTATGGCAGGTTGTCAATAGAGTACTCAAAGTTGGGGAGTGTTTACAGTTCCAGGGAGCTCTCTTGTGTGCTTGCTGTTCCACTGCAGTATTGGAATCCATCGAACATTGTCTTCTCTCATGTCAAGCACCAGCCAAAATCTGGCCATATGTTAAGTCATTCTATAGATATTGGGATAGAAGACAGCTCACGGATACAGACCTCCTTCTTAACTATGATCCAGTTTCCAAGAATAGAACCCTAAATTGCCCAGTGTTTGAACCTCAGGGCCTCTGCAATGTGGCACTTATGGAAAGTACGTTGTAAGAACACTTTCCAATGCCACACAACAACAACATCATCTCTTCTTACAACTGTTTTTTTGGGATCTACAAACTGAGGCTAGGAAAGCTTGGGGCAAACTCTGTGCATACATTGAACGTAACGCCACGAATGCAGCAGCGCTCCACAGGAAGTTTCAACACACTTGGGGCAGACAGGGCCTAATATGCAGCAGCCCTGTGCAAGACCAATGCAGTTGGAACGATCTCCCCCCTCAGGCCTGGCGAGATCTTCGTGCACCACTCCACTCCTGGAGTTTGAACAGGACATTAACTGGAAACATCAAAAGCCTTTCATCGACTGCTTCTAAACTGCACTATAGATAGATATCTCTCTCTGCTCCCCCATACTCAAAGGTCTCATTACTCTCTCCCAACATCACTCTCCCTGCGTCATCGTAGACAGAGTAAGGTATGCGTTGTTAAGACTTTAGGTCTTGGGCAGAGAGCCCTGTTTTTTGGTCTCTTGGACTTTCCTCCAATCGGAGGTGTTTGGCTCCTGGATCACGAATCTCTGTGTAAGTGTCCATCAATAGAGGCATGGTATTTTGTTCTACAGACTTCATCTCCATCAAGAGATGATTGGCTCTTAATACACTGAATAGGGTGTGTGTGCCTTATGGCGACAACGGGGCTTTAACTTTTTTCCCCTCAATAATTATTAATAAAGTAATCAGGGATTCAATTTTTTTTAAATAAAAATAAATAAATTGATGAACATGATTTAGATCATTGGGTCCTAGACTAGACTAATGCACAAAGGATACCAGCTGCAAAAAACTGGTAGATCCACGTCATGAAATGTTCCAGGAAAGTGTAGGCACTGGGCGATCTGCTAGATTATCTTTACAACCTACTCATAATTACCCCATGCATGTGTGTTAAAACTTTTTGGGCAGGAAGCCCTTGGAAGCTTTATTATTCAAAGATTGACATGGTTGCTCAATGCACCCGGACTTATTTTTCTAAATAATTAGATGAAATAAATTTGTTTCAAAATATACAAATGCATTAAAAAAAAAGCATGTAATACACACAAGCCATACCATGTAAGTTTTGATGCAAGTCCTGATGGTTGAGTTGAGGCTTTGGAGCCTTCCTTTCTGTTCTTTCCAATCACTCAATCCAGAAAATTGCCCCAAAGATTGTACCTTCATTCTGTCCATCTATTCCTTTTCACTTCATCTTTTCCTGCCCTCTTTATGAGGGACTCAACTGTCTGTCCCATGAAGCCCAATCTCTCACAGAAGTCTTCCATTATGGGGATCAGAAATGTCGATGAGATCAAATAGCAGGAAAATACAAGGTAAAGTTGTAGGAGGAAATCTAAGTCATTGCGTTTGCCTTGGGGGAGAATATTGGCCTTCTGCATAAATCTATTCATCATTTATAGATATGGATGAGATATTCCCATTACCCGTCTCGATCTAATTTGAAAGATAATCGCAAACTCGTATCGGTGCTAAGCATCAGAACCCTTTGCCTACAGCGAATAAAAAACAGGGGACAGAGGCCTGGAAGAACTTTATTTTGAATTACAAGGGGGTGGGAAATTTAAAAACCCCAGCCCACCATAATGCACACACACACACATCCATTGCTTGAGAGAAAAGAATTATAGACGCTAATCTAATGGGCGATAGTTTGTGGAATGATCCTCTTTTCTTTTCTTTAAAGAGGGGTGTGGCACTCCGTAAAACTTTACTGATAAGGGGAAAAAATAAAACCCAGGGGGACCATGAAGCAAACACACCATGGTAAGAAACAAAAATAAAATATGGTACCTAATCAAACCGATGTCTTGTTATCTGGCTCAGCTGCTGCTGCTGCTACTTGCTGGGATGAAGAAGGCTGCGAGTTGTTTGAGAGCCCAGCTTTTCGCTCCTCGACAAGCCACTGTGCAAATCTGCAGCAAGCAACCCAATGTAGGGGGCAGTGAGTTGGACTGCTAGAGCCAAGGATCATACTGGACAATTACAGATCCGAAGAGGTTTGAACCAGCAGAGAAATCCGTGTCTTTCGACAGGTACATGAAAAGCATTGATGCGTCCACGCTTGGTAGTCCATGGTGAGTTTCATGATCTCTCCAGCTGCAACCCATTACTTGAACATTGTCTTTTTCCAATGGTTTCATAGGACAGCTTTCTTTGTACCCTCTTTCCAGATAGGGCAAGGCACTCACATGGATGTGCAAACAAATAAGGTTTTCGAATATCAGAATGCGGATACTCTTTTACTCACCTTGCTGTGAATATTCTAGGTCACCAAGTGTTCGTGCTACACTAACCAACCACATACCGTACCTAGAAAGGCCAGCATCATTGGTTTCCCATCGATTCTCAGGAATGACGTCCCCAAACTCGTTGCGAGTCTTCGCTCCAGCACCCAGAAGATTTGTGGCAGTGCTGACAAGACTCTGCAGATTTTCTTGGGAAGAATCATCCAGTTGATCCTGAGATTTCTGAAGTTGATCTGTCTGGAATTCCAGTAAAACAACTCATTAGTTGGATCAAAACTGTTTCACAAAGAAAACTATGCTTTGGTTTAACTTTAAAGGACACGACCTTGCAAAGGCAGAATTGGACTGCGTAGCAACTGAGGGTAGGAAAAGATAGTATCTTGCATATATACCACTTGAAAGTGAGTTATTTACGAGGCTTCTAGGTATGTTGCATATTATACAATTCCAATGTGTCAACTCTAGATGATATGAAAAGTATGGCCAAGCCGGCCACGAAGATCACTGTTTGTCATTAGTCTGGTTTTTTTCGAGCTCTCTGACCCTGTCGTCCCTCTCAAAGAAGCCTGGATCAAAACTTAAATCAGATTTCTATGAGCCCAACAGCAATCATGAAAGAGAAATTCACAAATAACGACCTGAATCCGAAGGTAGTTCTCTGGGCAGGATTGAATATGAAAGAGTGTCGAAAGATTGTAGTCGACGATATCGTTGGATGCTACTGACACGAGATTATATAGGGGGACAGTGCCGTTGTGGTAAATCCATGAAATGGAACCCCAGCTTGAAGTTTCCTTAGAGTCGTAGCTCACGACTTTCTCTCCAGTACCTAGAGAGAGGAGCAGAAGATCTTCGTAGTGCTGGAGGATATCTGGGCAGTTAGTTCAGGAAAACATTCTGAAAGAAGCCTACATAATGAGTCCTTTCGATTCAAGAGTGAAAATGACTCAAGAAAATTGAAGGCTGATAATGGAACCCTTGCAGCAGGACTGACTCTCTCTGTTTTTCTGAAGTACATATAATCTATTAACTCAAAGGAACAAACAAGAAATGCTTACCAGCTTTGGGGTAATAACCTGTCGCTGCTGGGACTCAACAATTTCACCTCTAGCAAACTCAGTGACGGAGATAAAGGCCTGACCACAACAACCAATAATGTACTTAGATATTGTCAAGGATTATGGCACTAGACTACTCAGATGTGATATTGGACATCATCAGTCCAATATCAGTCAGAGTTGGTAAGAACTAAGCAACAATCAAGGTTATTAAAAGATGCAAAACCGAGTGAGGAACGTACAGGAGTGAGGAACATTTTATACAGTACAATATATTATCAGTTCAGATTACACTACCGGATTATTGGCAACGATCCCACCATCCACTGCATTGAATTCTCGAATCTTGTTTCCGTCAGCTGCCTTGAAATTGTAAGGGGCAAAGAATGTAGGAGCTGCTGTGGTCGCCCTGCACACATCCCGTAGATAGCAATCTGGGAACTGTCCTATCTGAGCCTGTGCAAGAGAATTGAGCACTTCTCATCAGAAAGATAGTTTAGTCCGCATCCTCCCATTCAAAAGGCTCTAGAGCTTGGCACCCGCTGTGTGCATGTATCCGCAAGACAAATGCCTTCACATTGTCACCATTTGTTCCACAGGGTTGAATGTGCTCCTAGATCTGGTGCCTGAGCTCATACAGTCCCACCCATGCACGATGGATTATTGGTATATAATACAAAGACACAGGTATGGAGAGAAAGAGAGAAGAGTACCTTCTTTGTTGAGAAGAGGATGGGTAATTCAGTCTTGATATCAAAGGAAGGGATGACAATGGGCTTGATAGTGTCTGTAAGCTTCAGATCACCCATATATTCTCTCAGTATTTTTTCCAACGGCTGGGCATTACGTTTGGGTCCTGTAAGGCTCGCAAAAAGGTTCCTTGCTCCTGACAGAAAACCACTGGGATACCCACAACGCCCGGCCCGTGTGAATAGCTTATTGCTCAAAGCCTGAAATTCCCATCTAAATCAGCATTCACAGAACCTATGATAATAAGACCATTGTACTTCAGTGTATGGCCTGTGGTGGACACTGAACACGTAGATCATCTGCTCTGAAGTTGATGTGGTTTAGTCCCATGGGGCACCCCATGGCTGTTCCCAAGATTTTTTCCTTCTTTTCCAACCCTCATCAAAGCCATAAATCATGCGATCATCCAATCCATTTTCCCAGCTGAGATTTTCCCAATAATACATATGCAAACCCTGCAAAATATTGAGAAGATTTGATCTCACCTCCTTACTGGAAAAATAGTTGATGACTTGTCCAGGTAGAACTTGGTTATGTCCTTGGCTCTGAAACGAGGGCGTTTCGAACTGGAGTTTTCAGGAAGAGTGAGTAGCGCTGCAACAAGACCACCTGTGCTTGTTCCTGTAACCAAATCAAAGTAGTCTGCAATCCTGGCGTCCTCTCCATCCAATTTCTGCAATGACACCATAGAAAAAGATCCTATAAAAGAACCTTTGTATGGACACCCAGCATAGTGGACCATGAAATATGGAGAAGACAGTACAGAGAAATAGATTATGGGGATGCCAGAATAACAGAGATTCCAGAATACTCCAGAAAAGATCTGTCCAAGAAAGAAGAAAACATTGTGGACATGATCATAGCACCCATCGGATAGGCAACTACATGCTTCTAAACTACTTGTACAATAGACAAATCATCATGTGGACTAGTTCTACACTCTCTCCGTGATATCGCAAATCAAACAGTATGTGACAGTGTGGAACTTCAACAAATTAAGCTGTGCAAATACATAAAATGCAGGTATTCCTCTCACATGCACACAAGTATTTCATCAGCAAAGTAACTTCAACTTCTGAGCAACGCGTTAGTGTGTGTGATTGTAGATCTCATGGAGCACATCATGTGGCTCATCGTGCATGGTTACCATTATTCACAGGTCTGCAGGCTTCTTTTCCTGGTTCACATTTGCCTATGCAATGCACTACCGAGTTACCCAGTAGCAGCCAATATTCATATGTGCTAGGGTCATTTCTTCAAAAAGTGCATAATACTGCAGAATCTTTATTGCATACGTCACATCTTTAGCAGAATTCACCGACTTTGGGGCGTCGAGATTGTTGAAATGGACAAGGAAAAGGAGCAGGAACGGGAAATTCATGAGCCCAGGACAATATGAAGGAAAGATTCATACCTGGAGCTCGCTCTCAAGGTGTTCCAATAGGACTGAGGGTATAATGCCGCGCACACCCCCACCATCGATGCTCAGAATGCAGGCCTTCTTCCCCAGTTCTCCTTTGGGTACAGGGGCTTGCATGGTGCAAGGGTTTGTCTCAGCTTGTGTCGCAAATCTGGAAATCTGATTATGTGGAGAGGAAGTCTTCAACTGTGGACGCTCAGAGGAGCCGAATGTGAAACTTGCTAGATTGTGCCGTGATGGTCCTGGTCCTGAGGTTCTCGAGGTCAATTGGATGGCGGAGGGATGGTAAATATTGCCTGGATGTGCGAGTTGTTGAAAGAGTTTGACTGCACCCATTCGATTGCGCCAAATCAAATAAAACTAACAATTCGATAAGATTCAAGTGCCTAGATTGAAGTAGGATACACCGTAAGCTCGCTCCTCATTTTCTGCTCATTTGGCACCAGCATGTTCACAAACCTTCAGCTGCAAGGCAAGCATAGCTATCAGTCTCAACTTAGAAGGAGTTTCACGTGCGAGTGCGTGGAAGAGGGAGATGGGTCTCCCGTAAGTTCGACCTACACCGAAGATTTGACTAGTCTTCTTCATCTCACACCACATAACTATCTTTTCCGTGCAGGCTGCCTCCTACTGGCCCTTACAAAAAAAGTCTAGTACGCTTCATCTACAACCCGGCACATTGAATTCTTAGTTCTCTGGATCTTCAGCCGTGCACAGTACAATACCTTTAGTCGACATAGTTGCAGGAACACATTTTCCATGCGATCACCGTCCCCTTTGAAATTCAAATTCAACACTGTAGTGAAAGCAACGGTAGCTTCCCTCCTTCTTCCTCTGCTTCGGAGTACTTCAACAAGTCCCAGACCATTATCCCGAGGTGAGGTCTCCTTCCCCCACGCTCCCTCCAGTTATGCAGAAAACCCACATAGCTCATTGAGCATACTCACAGGATGCATTTCGGTGCCAACAGCAGCAGATTGACGGAGATTTCAAGGGCGTAAGTGCGCGGGAGACGTGCACAGGGGTACGCGGATGGTGGAGACGAGAAGCCAGGTACAAACAGCCACCTGGTCGGCATGCATTGCTTACTGTGGACCCAGATGATGGTGGCAAAGCTAGCTCTTGCAGGCACCTGTGAATCCCTCAAACCAAGTCCTAGTTTTTGTGTATTGGACCACCTCACCCACACTAAGGGATAGATCCGATCCAGCCTCCACAAAGGATTGTCCAATTCTGTGAGCCTTCTTCTACAATACTCTTCCACTTGTCATAGGAATCCAGACCCTCTGACTCGATTTCAAGGCTGGGAAGGACTCGGTCTGCGGCCTCAATCCAAAGCTCCTTCCCCACCAAATCAAGCCCTTTATTATTAGACTTGGGGGTAAAGCCCAGTAGGGATATTCTGGTGGGGTCACCAGAATGGCCTCAGCTGGGCCCACTTCCATGTACTCAACAGTACTTACTACTTACCTTGCTATCCAATCACCCGCTGCTCTCTGAGAGAGACAGAGAGGATCTGCAAACACACTGACTTTGTACATAAGCTATTCCGGGTTTGAATTGCCCTTCATTCATGACCCTTTTTGCCCTTCAATCTGCAAATTAGACTTTCCGAATACACAGCAGTTTAGGGTTCAAACCTTCACCAAGAACACACACAATTGGAACGACCAAGACAGGTTTATGTACAACTGTCCACCTACAAAATGGGAGGCAGTAGCATGAGGAATGAATGTATGAAGTGAAGTGAAGTGGTAGTTGCATGACATATGAGATGTGGGACCAGTTTAGTTAGTAAATTGCACACATGGGGGCTTTGAATGCCCATGCGAGTCCGTCTACTGCAAGAAAGACAAGAAAGACTTGAAAGTCTTGAAAGTCTTTCTTGTTGTTGTACCTAGACTCAACCTAGAGTGCATCCTTGTTGGGGTCCGAAACTTCTGGTTGCATTAACTCCATCTATTTCCAACCCTTGCGTCTCAACTTTCAAATGTACTCAAATTTGTCTTCTTCATTCAGATTCGACAAATATAGTTCAAAGTCTGATTGTCATACACTCTTTGCTATTTCGTGCGAGGACGAAGGGAGGAAGAGAAAAAATGGCATAAAGAAGGTGACATGCTCAGCAAGCTGTCGAGAAGAACTGGAAGTCAAAGAACGATCTACTCTCGGGACTAATTACTTTCCACTTTATGTGGAGAGGTACATGGGCCGAAGGACCCTAAGAGGTGTAGTTAATGAGCATGAATCAATCAAATTAATGACACCGCTTTCACCGTCACGCATCATCTACAAACCACGTGAACTCTATTCACCATTCATTCATATCATAGAGAGCCATTTGTGCGCATTCAGTAGTAGATCACCACAATGGGGAGTAAAGCTATATGTGACTCAGTTGAATGTAATGAGATTGATTTACATAGTGTCAACTGATCAATAATATTGTCACAGCTCAAATGGCAGCGCTCTGTGACCCACTCTGTGAAATGCGGGCCCGTCGCTCCTCTGTAAGCCAGTGCGCAAATCTGCACATATTGGTCACACACCTAGGAACAATGTAGTAATTTTGAGATGACGGAAGTGCATGCGACTGTCAATCCCTGAAAGACGCAAAGTGATGACAGGATCTAGACACCGTTCGACACTAGTGGACCCAGAAAGATAGGACAAGTTCACAATTGGCACAGAACAATGATAACCTGTCCAGTTCAATCACCAGGGCTAACTTAGTAGAGTTCTATCACGCACCTATCGCATCTTTCAAACCTGCCAATTCCCCTTGCCCTGGACATTTGGGAAAGACAATTACACAAACTCGCTTGATTTAAGATTGAGGGGTGTGAAATAAAGCTTTCACAGAACCAGCTGGCAGATAAAATGTTTGGTTTCAGTGGATACTAGATATTAGATACCTGGTCAAAGCCTCGGCGTTGGTGCCGAACTGAGGCTGTGGTTCCAGCTTCCCTGTTATCAGGTTCCGAGCGGTCACTGTCTGGTTTAACAAGTTTTTTCCTACAGCGACCAGTGCCTCCATGTTTTTTGGCGTTGCTATGTCCACCGAAGCAGTATCGCCCTGGAGGCTGTCTGTCTGAGAGATCAAAAGATACTTATTAGAATAACTAGTGGGCAACACTCTCATGTCTTGTGGATAGCTGAGGATGTTGAGTATTAATTCAAGGTGATTGAACTCCTAGAGGTGTATTTCACTTCGATTTGGACCGGCTGGGTCTAATCTGTGGGAGGTCGAAATTTGAGCTACTGTAGTTAACTTCGGGTCAGGCCAGCCAGTAATCTCGATGGCACTATCGTAACTACATTTGGTAATGGGTTCGGAAGCCAAATCTACACATACCTGTGATGCATTTGCAAAACAACCAAATCAGGTCCCGAGATATAAAAGGTCGGAGGTAGATAAGAAGCATCAATTGATGATTTCAGTGCTGCCCACCTGAATGCGAACGTAATTACCAAGACACTCTTGGCTGTTAAAGACAATGGCGAGGTTGTAATCCACCATATCCGAACTTCCATAGGAGTAAATATCCAGTAATGGGACAAACCCACTGTTGTACACCCACTGCAGTAATCCCCACTTGGCTACCTTAACGGCGTCGTAGCTCTTTTCCTCTTGACCAGTCCCCAGTGACAGCACCAAAAGATCTGAGTAACTCTGCCAACAAGTTCCATCAAACAAACAAAATCCAACCACCTGCCGGTTCACCTTCTTCGTCTATCCAACTGGACTCCGAGTTACTAATTAAGTTCCTTCTTACAGGGGCTTCTGTTAAAGATTTCCAACTGCCACAATTTACGTTCTGCCGTGTCACCAATGGACACTTAATACATGTGGACATTCGCTCACAGTTATCATATATAAATGTCTTATCCCAATATTAGTGAGAGTTAGCAAAGGTTGCCAGGAGATGCCATTAACAGACAGCTGAGAAAACGCTGGGGAAAACTCAGCTGGTGATTACGTGTTAATTTGTTGACTTGGATCTCAGGCTGGACCATCAGGAAGCAGATATGTAGGCAGATTCATGGCTTCTGAAACAGCAGTGTCCAAAATTGTAGGTCTTCCCAGGTGCTTTGTGCTTTCCTTTCCCTTTCTTGAGTCTCTTTTACAGCACTTGGACATTTCCAGTAGGTTTGTCAATTGACATTTTTAAAGCTTCACTTTTTTGTTGGGTTCACTTTTGAAGTTTCAAAAATGCTAGTAAAGAAAAGAAAATTTGGTGGAAGTTACTGAGTCCTGACCTTGAAGTCCATTCTTTCACGGTAGGAAGCCCCTGTGGTGGCGTCCTTCATTGCCTGTGTTATGGCCACATATGTCTGCATACAACTCGTTCAAAACAATTAAAACTTAGGGCAGCTTCACATGCGAGGCCGGTCCCCATGACCTGGATTTGTTTTAATAAGGAGAGGGCCCCCATCATCAATGCACCTATTTTAAGTCACATGTAGAGTAACGAGTTGATCTTGGAACCCTAATGTCATTAACGTGTCACTTGATGCCACTGCACCGATGCAGTTAAAGCCGCTCAATCCCTCTGTAGATATTAGTGGCTGGCCTATGTGGGCATGTTCAGCAGGAATCATAGAAAACATGGTAGGCTACCCACAATTCAATCTTTTGAAGTATTGCCCTGAGTGCAAACAGGATCTTGTGCAAGCGCCTCACCGCCCTTCTATCATGGTTTCAGAGTCGGTTTCAAGGCGTTACAATGACTACCCAGCTACATTCGTCAACTTCTACGGAGAGAATTTGAACTCGATCAATTCAACAAATTTGTTCCAAAATGTTTCCACATTGCAACTCCGGCCCCACATGCTGATGCGATTGAGATTATCTTGAGAAACATCATCAGGAGTAGTGGAATCTATTACAAATGGAGATATAAGATGTTGGGAGCGAAACTGAATCTAGACCGGTCCATCATTGCCCACTCACGAGTGCACTGACAACAAAAAACGTACAGGATTATTGACTGCCATTCCTCCATCAATCAGATTGTATTGTCTGGTCGTTCCATTGGTCAGATCATCCGTCTGAAATTGGATCGCTGGAAGATATGTTGGAGCAGCTGATGTGCCCCGGCACACCTCACGTAAGTACGGATCCGCTAATGGGTCACGTTTTGCCTGAACATTGCCAAACAGATTAAACCAGTAAAGAGCTGTAATATGTATTGATCAATTGTAATACCCTTGATACTCGTATAATGGAGACCTATGAACTGGAAGGCTTCGGAACATTGTTTGATGAACCTGAGCATAAGAGGCAGACCGCGCGGAGTGGTAGACAGGAATTAAGCAGGAATTAATCACCTCAGTTGTATTGAGGAAGACAGGTTGCTCAAGTGTGACATCGAAAGAGGGAATGATCACATTGGTAAGAGTGCTGTGTAGACGCACATTCCCCAACTCCTTCTCTACTACTTCATCCAAGCCCTTTGCACTGTACTTGGGCCCCATGAGCATGGCGATTACGGTCTGCATATACGAAAAGCATCCACAGCTGTGGGGAACGCAACCCTCCTGAAGTCAGAAAAGTTCCCCGAGATGTAATGCAATCAATATATGTAAGGTCTCTGTGGGAGTTTTCCGGGGCTCCACAGCTAAGATATCACTAGAAATCTGTGCTCTCGAAGTTCCATGATCTTGATCCAGATGCCATAGATTACAGTTTCTTCTCGATCTTCATTAAAGTTCATCTGCATGTCAAAGGACTCTCAGGAGGACCATTAATACCTTCTCTTAGGGAAAATCGTGGCTGCATATTTCAAGTAGAACTGGGTCACATCGGTTGCAGAGTATTTAGGACGATTATCTTTTGGAGGATCGTCGGGGAAGGATAACATAGCTGTGATCAGGCCACCCGTGCTGGTTCCTGCAATCACGTCGAAGTAGTCCGCCAGCCGGGCGTCTTGTCCATCCAAGTCCTACCATGATCAGAACAAAATTTGACAGTGCACCTGTTAAGCGCCACCGTATTGTGATTTACTGGGGGTTTGGACGAGAAATCTTGAGTAACCAAAATGGTGGAATTCAGCCTTTTGTCTTTGAAATTAGAGTCTGTCAAATTCCTGATTTTCACCTAGCTTTCATAAGACTCCTTTCATTAGCCAACCTGTGATACTTGTAAGATCGATACAAATATTAGCATAGTCGATAACACCCCGGGGTGATCAGCTCAACAATCATTCAATAGACACAATAGTATAACGAAGCCAGACGAGGCGAAAACTCTCTCTCCCTCAAGCCCTGTGGGCTTTTCTTAGGGAAGTATAGATCTAACTGCTGGAAGCTAGCTACACATCCTTTACTTTCCTCTAGCCTCGCTTCGTCAGACAATGGTGCACCTGAAGGGCTTTCTCGAGGTATTCGAGAATGGTTGATGGAATTACGCCTCTCACGCCTCCTCCGTCGATACTCAAAATGGTGATTCTCTTTCCTGCAATTCCTTTGGGATCTGGCAATCCTGCCATTTTATACAACTCGACTACTTACTGCTTACTAGACTTGGAGATTCCAGTCAAGGGATGCACGTACTCACCTGCAAATTGTAACAGACCTGCTAAGTACTATGCGGAGAAAATTAATGACATTGCCATGAGCTGGTATCGATGGGAAAATCAATGTACATGTTTATCCTCTACTCTGCAAATTGAAGGTTGGAACCCAAGTAGATGGCTGTATACGACGCTTCAACATGGCCAAGGCTTGTCCTTCGTTGCACATGCTCAATCTCGCTAGAGATGGAGATGTCCATCTGGCAGGTCAGAAGTGTGTGCGGATGAAAGGAGGTTTAAAACAAGAAAGACGCTCCTGGTGAGCGGCCTGCCATCCATAGTCAGCCACCGCCGCTTCCTGCAGTCAGCTACTTTCCTACACGCAACTCCGTCTACTAGACACCCATCAAGCCTTAATTAAGCTAATCCTACGCAGAATGTACATCCCATCACGCGAGATCATGCCCACACACATCACCATATTGTGCCGGGCCAGGAGCAAGCCTCGAGTCAAATGTTCCAGGCTCGCATTGCCTAGATTGTGTACATTAAACTGCGTTGGTACTAGGTAGCGTCCACGCAAAGTCGTGAAGCACTATCTGCCTGACTGATGGGACGGGTAGCCTACTTACAAAGGAATTGTACCAGGCGCACAAGTCTCTTGCTGTCGGTAAACCTCCAGGATTCTTGTCAACTGCGTGGTAGGGGTCCCACTAAGTCAAGGTTGGGGAGAGAGATCCTCTTCCCCCTCTGAAAGTCCACAAGTATCTACACATTAAAACCGGTTCTGATGTGACATCCAATATAGACCTATGTAGCTTTAAGCCCATCATTGAGGCGACCTTATGCCTTAACCATGGACCATTTGTTGGAATTGCCCACCACTTCACAAATGTATTAGAATGGGACACGACACATAACTTCAAAAACATGGGGAATTGTCCAACATTGACAACCTAAAAATCTGACTCCATAAGTTATTGTTCATGGACTTGATGTGCCAATGGCGCTAGCTTCAGCAAGACTCTCTCTCTCTCCCTCCCTGTAGTAATGTCCCAATTCATGAATTTGATGACTTTGTGTGATAACCGGTGGTAGGGGCCGTTTGCACCGCGGTCTCTTCATCCATTACACTAGTACTTGGTGCTCTTGAGACCCCCAAATGCTTGAACATTGTCTCTTGATGTCTCCTCCATGGAGTCTCTCAAAACCAACATGACAAGAAAGCCACCACACCAAATTTGGAACATTCTACACCTCACAATGCTCCTCCAATGCCATATCATGGGTGTACTTACTACCCTAGCTGTCATTGGAAGTGTATAAACTTGTAAATGTAATATGAACATGTGAACATGGTTGTTTATAGGTGTACAAGTTTTAAGAGTTTATATTGAATCCTCTAAACTTGCACGGACATTATACATCAACATATGCTATTTTCATGAATTTCTATTAACAAAAAATACTTGAGATTCAATCTCTCCCATCCAAAAATTATGAAATCACCTCAATGCACCCGTACTCATCAAGGCTTTTTCAGTGGTATCAATACCCCCCTAGAGGCGTTGCTATTTGGGAGATCTCAACGACACTACAAACAAATTTGAACATCATGTGAATTCATTATGTGGAGAGTGATCATGATGCAATAATGTCGATGTTCACATTTCTTCCTACATAGTTTACAACGTCAAGTTTGTTGATCCAGCGTGTTTCGGATCATGAAGTTTCAAATACTAAGCTTTAATGCATTGTGAGTTAGTCACAAAGCTCAAGAATGTCGTTATAGTATTGTTGTTGATATCAAACATAGTGTCTCAAGGATGTCTATTGATGTCATAGAAAAACAATTTGTATGGAATCAAATTTTGCTACTGGAGAGAATGTTTCGTCGTAAGTAATCAATATCATACTTTAGAGAGAATCCGTTTGTCAGGAGTCTGGCCTTGAACCAATCAATGGTTCCATCAGCTCTGGTTTTGATCTCTTCAACCACTTACAACATATTGCAGAATTAGATCCACAATAAGCCATGTTTTGCTAGTAGTAGTAAAGAAAATCCTCTTCTATGGCTCTCTTCTATTGTATCGGTTGATTTGATCTCATAGCATTGTAAAAATCCTTGGGTTTGTCAACTACATTTCTTGAGTAATTTCGGTTCATTTGCTCCAAAAGATGTAACGAAGTTATCATGAAACATCATGCCAAGATTCAAGGAACTTATTAATTTTTCAATTTTTACAAACATAGCATCATAACTCAGCCACGTGAGATTCTCTCCTATAAAAGACACTAATATGACCAATTATATCCAATGACTGTTCAGCTAAAACATCCTCTCTTAGGTTATTTCAGATTATACAAGTCCAATGAAATATCAACTCTTTCCAAACATTGTTACAATTTCCAATCAGCTCACTTTCTCCTAAGAGGAAGCTATGCAAGAGCAATCTCAACATTTCCTCAAGATTTACCACACATGCATTCAAACGATCTCTGTCTCAATGACGAATATACTTCTTATATCAAACGATTGGATTTGCAACTCTCCATGGTCGACCTTGGATCTCTGAACAGTCTCCTCATGTTGAGATATAGCTAATTCTTCTTGAACTTCAAGAATGACATTTTCACATCAAACTACCGGCAATCAAACTATGAAGCTCTTTAATTTATCAAATTGAAGCCAATTTGAGCAATGGATGGAGTGGTGCCTTGGGATCCATGTTCAATGCAAAGACTACGTGTTGGGATAAAAATCAGGATCATCGATCGATTGATCCCCAAATGTGGAGAGAGAGAAGACTCCGGCCGAAACCAGCATAACTAAGAGCCACTTCGCCTTGCGGCTACTACCCCATTTCGGGGGTGGGCCCTATGAAAAAAGCAGGTGTCACGGACATAGCACAGAGGAACTTACCAAGAGTAAATACCAGAAGTTACCAAGTTACCATGTTACCAGAAGTTACCATGATCTACCATGATTTATCATAAGTTACCAAGTTATCGGGAGTTTACCAAATTACCCAGAGTAACTTGAGAAATTGCTCAAGAAACTTCATTTGGAGGAAACTTCTCCATCAAGAAACCTCCATTGGGGAAGCTTCTTAGAGAACTTCCTAGTAGCCAGTATATATAGAGGCGAGATTGGACACTCTTCAGTCTCGCCAACACAAGTTCAAACTACTCTTGTTCCTAGTCCGAGTACTCCAGTCCAGCTTCTAGTACTCTAGTCCAGTTTCCAGTATCTGGTACCCCTGTCCAGTTTCCAGCATTCCAGTATTCGAGTCGAATTCCAGTATCTTGTACTATTGTCCATTGTTATAAAGATCATCTTGATTCATGTTTACCCATCATGCATTCGGCCACGCCGATCTTGACTTTTTGTCTAGTCTTGTACCTCTAGTCTGATATCTTGTTTGTGTTCAGTCATGTTCTCGTCCTTGACAGTTTGACGGGACTAAAGTTTGTTTCTTAGTTAGTTAAAATGGAAGGCACATTTGCGGAAATGGTCGCCACATTGCAGAGACTTCAGCTCCAGGTACAAGAACTTTGTACCTCTACTGCCCAGAGAGATAGAAGACTCCGACCGAGACCGGCGTAACTAAGAGCCACTTCGTCTTACGGCTACTGCCCCCTTTCGATGGTAGGTCTACCGCCCAATTATAAGCTGATCAGTCTCAAGATCTTGGCAACGCTCTCCACAATTTGCAACAACAAATTTCAGAGTTAAAGGAGCCGAACAATGGATCTTCAACCATACGAGTCCCTACTGCAATAGCTTATACTGCAACGGTTCTTCTTCAACAGATTACGAGAGAACCAAAGATCGGCATGCCCGAGAAATTTAATGGGACGAGATTAAGATTTCGCGGTTTTGTTCACGACTACATCCACAACGCTACCCCGATTAAGGTATTCAAGTGGGATTCGTGGGCACCATTCTATTAGGCACTGCCCTATCTTGGTTTGCACCGCTATTAGAAAAAAATTTGCATTTACTATACAATTTTGAAGCGTTCATATCCGAGTGAATTGCAGAGACAAAAATGTGAAATCTTCGACTATGAGCACGTCCTGCTTCCGTTTATGCTCCAAATTTCGACAACTTGCGTGCGACCTCGACTGGAATAAGAAAAGCCGCATTAGTTAGTTTCGATGTAGGTTAAAAGATGATGTAAAAGATTTGATTTAAAAAATTGAAAATGAGCACACTGAAGCGAATTCATCACCCAAGTCATTGCATGCGATAATCGTTTGTACGAAAAACGTCAAGAGAAGCGATCTGAATGGTCGACGACACATCATGTCGTTACTACTACGGCACCAAACACAACGATCCATCAGACATCCGGTAGTGATCTTATGCAGATTGATGTTGTCCGATTCAAGTCATTGACACCACAAGAAAAACAAAGACGGCACTCGAATGCATTATGCCTTTATTGCGGAGAAGAAGATCACATAGCATTTAACTGCCCCAACAAGAGAAGATTCAAAGCTCGGGGTGCAACTCAAGTGTTCGATACGAGGAGGTCGGAAAACGAAGATGTCCAATCACAATAGGGACCATGCGGCTGGACACCACAAATTCATCACCGAAAAAATGTCTCTTTCTACCTCCAGACCCTGCACCTTGCTTCACAGTTCCGGTAAAAATCAGATTGCAAAATTGAGATATCTCTGTAGAAACACTTTTGGACTCAAGGGCTTCAACATGTTTTATTGACAAAAACTTTGCGAAACAACACAATTTAACACTCGTAAAGAAGAAACTTTCGGCCCCCACTGAAGTCATCGATGGACGACCGTTAGCATCAGGGGATATTGACCATGAAACTCGACCACTTGAAGTGAAGCTTAAAAATCAAACATCACATATTGTTTTCAACGTCATCCAGTCTCCAACGAATCTTGTGATCCTTGGACTGGTTCGTACTTCACAAGCCTGACATCGACTGGCGATCGTCTGCAAGACAAAAATGTAGAAATATCAAAGGTATTCAACTTATATTCTTTGGAGCTCTTTTTATGAGAGCTACCAAAAAAGATGCGGCATTTGCACTTTATGTGACTCTGATCAAGACCACAACAGACAAAGGTATTTTCAACATTATCTACTTAATATCAAGATTTCAATGATGTCTTCAAGAAAAAAAATGCAGACATATTGCCAGAAGTTCGACCTTATAACTTTGCAATTGAGTTACAAGAAGGAGCCCAACCACCATTCGGCCCAATCTAAAACTTATCCCAGACGGAGTTGGTTGCATTACGTGAATACATTGATGAAAATTTGTCGAAGCACTTCATCTAACATTCAAAATCACCTGCGGGGTCGCCTATCTTGTTTGTGAAAAAGAAGGACGGATCATTACGTATGTGTGTAGACTATCACGGTCTCAACGAAGTTACAATTAAGAATCGTTATCTGTTGTCGCTGATTTTTGGGCTTCTCGACCAACTGGGACGAGCGAAGATTTTCACCAAAATTGACTTGAGATGAGCTTATAACCTTGTACAGATAAAATAAGGAGACGAATGGAAAACAGCTTTTCGAACAATGTATGGACATTTTAAATACAGTGTTATGTATTTCGGTCTTACAAATGCTCCAGCAATTTTTCAGCATATGATGAATAACATCTTTCGAGTATTTTTAGATGACTTTGTAGTCATCTATTTGGACAATATTTTGATATTTTCACAGAATGAAAAAGAACATGGCTGACATGTACATCTTGTCCTTGATAAATTAAGAGAAATAGGACTATATGTCAAGTTGGAAAAATGTCTTTTTCATTAATCTGAGGTCGAATTTCCGGGCTACATTATTTCTGACAAATGCGTCTTTATGGATCAGAAGAAAATACAAACCATCATCGAGTGGATTAAACCAACTTCGGTCCGAGATGTATAATGTTTTCTGGGATTTGCAAATTTCTATAGAATCTTCATCAATGACTATTCCAAAACTGCTGCACCATTGACACGACTCACAGGGAAGGACAAATTTGTATGGGACGAGAACGTTGACCAGACATTTGAAAGGCTGAAGCAGGCATTTACAACGGTTCCAATACTGGTACATACAGACCCATCTAAACCATTCTTTTTGGAAGCAGATACATCGAACTTTGTATTTGGCGCTATACTTTCTCAATACGGTACGGATGGCCGACTTCACCATGTTGGTTTTCGTTCTCGCAAATTTTTCGCTACAGAGATCAATTATGAAATCCTTGACAAAGAACTTCTAGCGATCATCGATGTTTTTGAGGAGTGACGTCATCTATTGGAAGGAGCTAAACATTAGGTCACTGTCTACACCGATCACAAAAACCTCGAATATTTTATGAGTGCTCGTATTTTGAATCGACGTCAAGCAAGATGGGGTATGTCACTAGCAAGGTTTGATTTTGTTATTACCTATCGTTCCGGACATCTTCAAGGGAAACCCGATGTTCTTTCTCGACGATCATATCTTGCGCCGAAAAAAAATGAGGCAACTTTCGACTAACAGAAATTCATCATCTTGAAACCAGCAAATCTGCAATTGAATATGTTATCCATGTCCACTTATGACGATGCACAGATCATAAAGGAAGCACTGAAGAGCGACCAATTTGCTACGACACTACGAAGTCAACTAAATCAACCTCGAGACAACCCACATCTTACAAACGACTTCGAATTCAAAGATGACTTACTTTATTTCAAGGGACTTCTCTATGTACCTCCAGGACCTACACGACTTCGAATTTTTCTAACATGTCATGAACTTTCGGCTGCAGGACATTTCGGCTTCAACAAAACAATGGAATTGATATCCAGGGACTATTGGTGGTCGCAGATGTGGAAACTCGTGAAAGAATTTACAAAATCTTGTGACACATGTGCTAGGACGAAGGGACCACGACATCGACCTTACGGCCTTCTTCAATCAATACCCATTCCCAAGGGTCCATGGTCGTCCTTGTCTATGGACTTTATTACGGACCTCCCAATTTCCAAGACCACCGATTCAATACTTGTTATTGTGGATCGTTTTACGAAGATGACACATTTCATTCTATGCAATAAGACGGTTACGGACGAGGAAACTTCAAGAATCTTCTTCAACAATATCTACCACATCCATGGACTCCCGAATGACATCATATCTGATCGAGGACCATAGTTCATATCAAATTTCTGGAGGGGATTATTTCACATATTGGATACTAAGATCAACCTCTCTACAGCTAATCATCCACAGACTGATGGTTAAACTGAACGCGTAAACCAGATTTTGGAACAGTATCTTCGTTGTACGATAAATTATCACCAAGATAATTGGACGGACCTTCTGCCATTAGCCGAGTTTGCCTACAACAATACTGTACATTCTTCGACCAAGCAAACTCCATTTTTCTCCAATTATAGTCATCATCCTCGAGCAAACCCTTTACACATGAAGACTGTTGGAAGCCATGCTGCTCATCTTGCTACGATTCACAAAGAGCTTACATACCACCTCGCAGAAGCTCAAAAACAATACAAGGAGTATGCATATCAACATCGTCAACTCCAACCCCAGTTCAAGGTCGGAGATTGTGTGTGGCTTCTTTGACGGGACATACAAACCTCGCGACTATCAAGGAAGTTAGATTATCAAGGCCTAGGACCATTCAAAATTATTCGACAAATAAATAGCAAGTCCAAGATTTTACCACTCCTCGATGAACTCGACGCTAGAGGAAGGGATGATGTCACGGACATAGCCCAGAAGAACTTATCATGAGTAAATACCAGAAGTTATCAAGTTACTAAGTTACCGTATTACCGAAATTTATCGTAATTTATCATGATTTATCATAAGTTACCAAGTTATCGGGAGTTTACTAAATTATCGAGAGTAACTTGAGAAATTGCTCAGGAAGCTTCATTTGGAGGAAACTTCTCCATCAAGAAGCCTCCATTGGGGAAGCTTCTTAGGGAACTTCCTAGTAGCCAGCATATATAGAAGGCGAGACTGGACACTCTTCAGTCTCGCCAACACAAGTTCAAGCTACTTTTCTTCCCAGTCCCAGTACTCCAGTCCAGCTTCCAGTACTCTAGTCCAGTTTCCAATATCTGGTACCCTAGTCTAGTTTCCAGCATTCCAGTATTCGAGTCGGGTTCCAGTATCTTGTACTATTGTCCATTGTTATAAAGATCATCTTGATTCATGTTTACCCATCATGCATTCGGCCACGCCGACCTTGACTTCTTGTCTAGTCTACCTCTAGTCTGATATCTTGTTTGTATTCAGTCATGTTCTTGTCCTTGATAGCAGGTGTCTAGGGGACACCGAGTAACCGAAGAAAAATGGTACATAGGGTGCTGGAGGGAGATTGGATTCGAGTTGTCGCTTGTTAGTAATGCACTACAACATATCGCGGTAGTTATGACTGTCAAACCGTGGTAGTCATGGTTTTCTTGACTTTGACTGTGACTGTGACTGCACCATGTTTTTATATGAAATTGACCTCCCGCAGTCGTTTATACGACTGTAGTCATATGAATGAGTATCTAAATAGTCGTCTGTATAACTACATGGCTCCGGAATGGGCGGAAAGCTGGTCAACGGCAATTGTCCAGATTTAGCTCACCATTCATAGTCATTTCCATGACTACAGTGTACATGGATGAGATTACATAGTCATGATGACTACTGGGGATTTTGTAATTTGGTGTGTATAATACAATTAAAACACCATATGATCACATAAATGACTAATGGGTGTATTGGTTAGCATGTAGTGAATTATAACTCTTATAGTAAAGAGGTTGCACGTTCAAACTCCTCTAAGTACAATCGGATAAGATGGCCTTAGGGTTAATAGGCGAGCTAGGGATAGCACGTGGTAGCCTAGATGGGCTGCCACGTGGCACAATACGGTACGACGCGGCGTCCGACATATGTTTTAAATTTTTTAAATTTTTTAAATTAAATTAAATTTTTAATCAATTGCGCCTCGTCATGTGGCGCGGCAAACGGCGACTGCAATATGATGGTATATATGACTGCAGTGAGAGATATCACTTGGTTCATCTGACTGTAGTCATCCGGACCGTACCATCTTGTACTCATTGTATTCACTTGGTTTGCACGACTTACAGTCATAGAAGTCATATATACCGTTTATGACTGCAGAATAGTCATATATACAGTCAGAAATACCGCGATCTGTTGTAGTGAATGATAGCTGTGAGATAACGGAGCGTCGTGAGGTGTATGGCTTTAAAGTATTTGTGGATAGGGGAGATGGGGATTTTACAGTTTTTATGAAGTGCACAGATACTGGCATTGTGGATGTCACCTTTTGTGTCGGCAGTGATGACGGTAAGTGGACCGGTCCACATTGGTGAATAATGAGGATGAGTGGGGGCATATTTATGGCGTTTGCTAGAGTGAAGGAGCTGGGGTAGCGGTCGTGGCAGTATGTGGATTCGATAAAGTATCTGGTAAGGGTTGGGGATGGGGCAATAGGCGGGGGGGGGGGGGGGGGGGGTTGTTTATGAAATGACCTTTCGACTGGGAAGATGTCTGGGCATAGTCTGGCTGGGCCTGTACAATGTGAGTGGGGTTGGCAGACATATGGGAGTAGCCATGTTGGTACAGTATGGTCATGAGGTCTTCCTTGATAAGTGACAGCATTAATAAGTGAGAACCATCTAGTTTGAGGGCGGCGCAATATGAGTTTATGAATGTGTCAGACAGCATGGTTATGCCTAGTAATGCGAAGTCTGTGGATGATAGAGTGAGTATACTGGCTGAGGAGGTGAGGTCAAGTATCACGAGTTGCGTGGGTGTGAAAACAAAATGGGCAGTGCGGGGATGGGTATAGGTGTGGCCAAAAAATGTGTTTGCCCTGGTGGCCTATGTACTTCGCGTATCTGAATTGGAAGATTTGTCGTATTTGTACATCAGTTATGCCCACCCTAACATTTTTACAAGTTTATCAAATAGCAAATATCAAATGAAAATATATACAATACACATAAAAGATGATACCAAAGTTGATACCTCATACTAGTTGGTATTGTGGTCATGATACTCATACTCATACCAACATTTGGACAAATATACATCCACCATTATATAGACCAGACTGGTATGAAAACTTCATGATTCGTCTAGTACCAGGACCCGTCTGGTACCAGGACCAGACTGGTATGTAAAAAACTTGATTCCAGTCCAACACTGCTCTATACCCGCTTATAGTTTTATTCCGTTCTGAAAACATATAACTCCTATGAGCAGGTTTAAAAACATAAAACTCCCATAACCGTGGGTTGTGCTCGGGCGTGAACATGCGCTCACAGGATACCAACCCCCGGCCAGCGTGAATGTGCACACTTGGGCCTCGACATAGGAGGATACATTCTTACACTTGAGCTTAGATGATACTGGACACCGGGAGGCCGCATTTTGGGAGGTCGCATTGGGCTTCGACATAGAAGATGCACTTGGATACATAGGGGATTGCACTTGGACTAGATTCCATTGGACACTTGGGCCAATGGCACAGGCTACCCTATTCTATATTAAAGAAGCATCTCAGAATAGACTAATAACATCAGTCTGCTGGAACGAAACAACCCTTCGAATCTCTTGATAGACTGCAGCCCACTCACAGAATTCAAGCAGCAAAGATTCGCCCATGACTAGGAAAAGGGACACATTGTCCGCGTTTGCTGTGCCGATGGCTTCGCCCAAACCAATAAAGAGCCAGTAGATCAGAGTTTAATTTCAGCAGTTCCAGTGCCTTGGGACCTGTACTAACATGTCAGTACTCCAGCAACTTAGCAAAACATACGCTGTAGATGTCCTAACACATGTACAGCAAAACACATTGCTGTGCTGATGGCTTGGACCAAACCAATTGGAAGGAGCATATCAGAGTTTAATTTCAGCAGTTGCAGTGCCTAGGGACCTGTACTAACAAGCCGGTACTCCAGCAAGTTGCTGGAGTTAGCAAACACTCGCTGTAGATGTCCCTAACAATGCACATAACACCAGAATGCTTAGAAGCACTGCTTGTCCACTAAAGAGATATACAGAAGGAAAAAGCTTTCTCAACGCTAACCATCTTAACAGCTCTAACATACAGCAGGCGTCACAGGCAGAACAAACCAGAAAATAGAATCTCACCACAATGGAGAAGTACTAATGTGCAAAAGCTCAGTTCCATTCCAATTGTGTCAAAGTAAACTCAATAATTGTTCGCTCTTGTACAGGTCAATCAGCAGAACGTGCTAGTTAGAGCCTTGCAAGATTTACTGTACACATGAAAGACATTTAAACTCGGGCGGCCAATTGAATGAAGGTGACCTACACATACAATCCATGTGCTATGCACATCTGGCAGCCATAAAAAATTAATAATTGTGTCTGTTTGCTGGTGTTGCATCACAACCATAGTCTTCTCCCTGGAACTGCTTACCTCCCACTAAGAGTCTCTCTCACATGCTTGAAGGTAACCTGAGAATAGAGGGAGAATACCCCCACCCCATCACAAAAAAAGGAAAAAGCATGGCATGAGGAAACAAATGATGATTCAAACCCACTGCGCACTTCGAGACTACTGAGTCACGCCCACCTGTTTGCCAATAAGATCTCAGACTCTGCATGCCAAATACTTGACCCAGCACCTTTCAGACAAAATCAGAGGGGTATATCATTCCTCAGATCACAGAAGTTTGACCATGTCACACTCTCAAAAGACATTTGTTCATTGCCAGTCTCAACGTCTCCCACTGCGGTGGGGGGAAGTTCCCCGATAAGCAGCTGGCGACCGGCTACGCTCCCTCACACGGTCCTCACTGTACCGATCATAGCTACGACTGCGACTGCGGCTGTATACCCGTGACCGGCTTGGGCTCCGACTGTAACTTCGACTACGGTTCCGACCTGCACTCCGCTCCTTCTCTCCATACCTGTTCCCATCTGCACCACTAAACCTGTCATGTCGGTCCCGATCACCATAACGATCAACATGACGGTCTCGGCTGTCAAACCGGCCACTTCCATCTCGGCCACCACTGTCACGGCCCCCACCCCAGGCACCCCTCCCCCCTCCAAAATCACCCCCCCGACCCCCATATCCACCTCGGCCGGTGTCTCTGCCACCTCGACCACCCGAGTCCCCCCACCTATTCCCCATGCCCCTACCCTTGAAGAACCCTCCACCACGGCTGGCTATGTCTCTGAGCTCAGGTGGCACCTTTTGGTTAGCTCCCTCCAAGACTTTAATTAAATCCTTTGCATACTTCCCATCTTGTTCTGAGAAGAAGGTGTGTGCAAGGCCAGTTGCTCCTGCACGACCTGTTCGACCAATCCGATGCACATAATCCTCCACTCCAGTTGGGAAGTCGTAGTTGATGACAACCCTGTCCCCACACAACAAAATTAAGAACAATTTCAACTTACATAGCCAGAGCTTTCTAAATTCACCCTCACTCTGGAAACCAAGCTAGACTCTTACACTTCTTGGCTCTATAGTATAGAGCTTTCTAAATTCACCCTTCACTCTGGAAACAAAGCTAGACTCTTACACTTCTTGGTTCTATAGTAACACCCAACGAAGAGAAATGTGTCACCTGATATCCTTGATGTCAAGTCCTCGCGCAGCAACATCTGTCGCAACAAGAATGGGAGTCCGTCCTTGCTTAAACTGTGACAGAACAAAGTCCCTTTCACTTTGAGATTTGTCACCATGGATTGCTGCTGCACCAAAGTCCCGACCAAGGTTTCGAGCGAGAGTATCACACATGCGTTTTGTGGAACAGAATATAATAATCTTTGAGCCAGGCTCCTGGGACCGCAAGATCTGCTCTACTCGCCGTTGCTTCTCATAGGGTACCACCACTTCCACATGCTGTCATACAAAACAGTGTCCACAGTACATGCCAAGACTCACATGTTAGGACAACATTTCAACATAACGACATTTGGATGAGGGTAGTAACTCAATGAATTAGCATGCCAATAAGAAATAGACTACATCAGGTATTCCATCAAAGAATACGTGCAGGACATGTGTAGATGAAGGCATGTAAGAAATCACACTCTTTGATTCTCATACCTTCTTTACATAAATAATTTTTAGCATAGATTGATTTGAAGAGTGCAAGGCACTCCTTATTCTTTGATGGTGAGATTCAAACCTAGCCTATCAAGCACATTTAACATGATCCACACCAACCTGAGTAATTGATTTGTTGGCAGAGAGCTCATCAGTGTTGCCAATGTTGACCTGAACGGGATTCGATAGCAAGTCTCCGGCAATTTTTCGTACTTCCTTAGGCCAAGTGGCTGTGTACATCAGAGTTTGTCGTCGGGGAGGTATCTCATTCACAATCTTCCGGATCTGGGGTTCAAATCCCATGTCAAGCATGCGATCAGCCTCATCCAACACTAAGTAGGAGACTTGTCTTAAGCTCACCTTCTTCACTTCCAAAAAGTCATTTAACCGCCCTGGGGTGGCAATAACAATGTCTGCTCCACGCTCAATATCTCGCAGCTGCGGTCCCTTGGGAGCACCTCCATACACGCACTGCATAATGACATTCCATTCATTCAAGATTAATAAATAGCAAGTTAGAGAGGAGTCACAACAGACATTTGAAAGTAAATATTGAACCCACTTGTCCACACGTTGAAACCTTGAGCACCATATTGAACAATACTGAATGCAATTCTATTGTGATTCTTCTGTTGAACATAATTCTGTTCGTAATATATTGCTCAACATGTTCACATATTGAAATAGACAAAACCCACTGGTTTGCAACAATTATTTGTGTACTACTGGACATGATCATAACATTTCTGTCAATATTCAATGCAGATAGTCAGCTTGAATGATGTACAGCAGCAGGTGTTAAAAGAGATGCTAAACACACAGCGCAACATCCTCTTGGTTCTAACTGTCTAGGCCAACCAAGATACCCTGTAACTCAATTTTCCACTGGGTAGGCAAGAACCATTGGAATAACTTAAGATGAATAACTCAACATACCGTGCTCGTCACCCTTGATGACCTTCCAAACTTAACACATTCATCCTGAATTTGGGTGGCAAGTTCCCGCGTAGGCGCCAACACAAGCACTGTTGGGCCTAGGCGAGAGTTATTGCGATTGCGCTCCAAATGAAGGAATGCTGGAACCAGATAGCCAAGGGTCTTCCCTGATCCTGTTTTGGCAATTGCCACAATGTCCCGGGTTTGTAAAGCAATGGGCCATGACTGGGCTTGGATGGGAGTTGGAGCAGTAAACCCAGCTGTTTGAAGCTGCCAGAAGAATGAATGACCGTCAAATGTTTGAGGAAACAACTCACCAGATGTAACACTTTAGAAGAAGAAATAGTAGCTTGAATAGAAAGAGGATTTTAGGAGGAGCGCGGGAAGGAGTACAGGATCCATGTCACAACCAAAACTTCCAATTGCTCCAATCACAGAAAACATAACTGGTCCCATTAGAGTTCAAACAGAGGAGACCAAGAGATTGCAACAGCAAGCAACAATCCCCAAGGATGGTGGGTACTGCATGGTTGCCTGGTGGCATCGACAAGAAGCCGAACCCAGGGGTCCTCTCTCTTCTGCGATCGAGCGGCAAGGGGACATCCCGGCTCGCCCAAGCAGTGGCTGACCATCCCGAACAACTGCTGACATCAGCCATCCGCAGACGGTGACGAAGCCACCAGCGGAAAGGGCACTCAGATCAGACGCACGCAGCCCCCACAATGAGGTTGTGTGCTACAGTTCTGTTGTACAACGGTACAGTGTACGACATAAGCTCCAAGCTGGAGCAAATATCGCACCTGCGAACAGCCCCCAGGATAATGGCCACCGTAAGTTTGACCCTCCAACCAGCCAAAGCACACAAGCATTGTGCAACTGGAAACAATAAATTCTCTCGTATTAAAGAATTGGACCTGCTAAGCTCTACCACAAGAATATTTTTTCAGTCTCTCTAATTGTCTATTGACCAATTGTGATATTCTTACAACTGATCAAAACACTCAAAATCACACACAGCCGGCTGGACAGTCACCTAAACGATGAACCCCCAAAGAAATCCAACTTGTGGCCCCATTCATTATTATTCTGGAAAGGCAAGAGATCAAGGAAAAGTCTAGAGCCAGGTTGGGAGATTGGCATAACGAACACACAACACACATCATCATACGAAATTAGGGCGTACATATTGAGTACAGGTATATCCCGAAATTGTAAGTTATAAAAACAACAAACCAAGCTACATGCAAGAGTGAAGAACATACATACCTCTCGGAGAAGGTCTGGCGAAAATCCAGCCGCTTCAAATGTCATGAATGGTGCTGGAACATTACTCCCCTGAGATGAAAAACTCTCGGTCAGCTTCAGGGACCCAGAAATGGTTATTATGATAATGAACAGCACGCTAATTCAAATAACATGCTGATGTAATTCATCCAACATACCAAGGCAGTCACTTCATGCTGTCTTCTGTAAGCATCAACATCTGCACTAGGCACATCCATATATGCCTGTGTCCGTGGTCGTTTAAGTGCCTCCTGGTCATTGTAGGTCATATCATCAGGACCATGCTTGTATCCGCCTCCATTGGATCCCGCTCCTGAAGCAGCTGAAGGACCAGGCCCTGGTCCATTTGCTACAAGGGAAGGCATCTGTACCCCTCCGACAGCCTGCATTGCGGGGATAGGCGAGGAATGAGCACATTCTTCCCAAAATAACCCCACCAAGATGTCCACAATGGATGATAAGCCAGCACAGCTGAAGATGGGTAGGCAGAGCGCCACAACTATGACAACGTCTTTGAGGGTAGGGATTATATTGTCCACCTCTGGTGAACTGACCTAACTGAAACAAGTCACATGTTCAAGACTAAAGAGCTTTCCAAAGGTAATGCATGTGAACATTTACAATAAGAACTACTGTTCTGTAATAATGAAGATAACAAATCAGATTAGAACCAGGACTCACAGCAGAATTCTTAGGCGAGACAAACATCTCAGACAATTCTTCCCTCATCAACCCTACAGACATGTGATCGGCAACTTGGAAAGACCTACCTCTGGTCTGCCATAAACAAGACCACCTCAGTTCACGACACTGCATAATAATACATGTCCTTACCTGTGGACCGCGTGGCATCGGAATTGCTGCCAACTTGGGCTGTCCTGGAACGCTAACACTCGCAGGTCCATGGTAGCTGCCGTTGGTGCCGGGGAGCTGACCATTGACAGAGCTTCCATTGTGCACATCGCTCCCAAGAGGGGTTCCGTTCGGAATGGGATTCAACTTTGGCCCGGAGATGATAGATGCAGGAGGAGGTCCGGCGGGTAGGGGAGGTGGGCCCGAGCCTGCTGGAGGAAGAGGCTTATCGTACTGGGTGATGTTCGTCTCGGGGTTCCAGTAATAGATATATCCTGTGCTACCATCCACCAAAGCTCTCCAAGGCGGAGGGAGAGTCGGATCAGGAGGGGCATACCTAGGGCCCGCGGTCGCTGCCGCAGCTACCATCGCCAGACTTACGAAAGGACCTCGAACTTCTCAAAGGGAACGGAGTTACAGATTCTTCGCCAACGACGGACTACTCTGCTTTTGTGGCTCAGGGGACCGATGCTGGTAGATCACGAAGACGTTGCCTCTCGACCAAACTTCTCTCACAATTTAACACAAGCCAATTACACCTCCAGAACAATTCCCAGGGGATCAGGATCGGCTTCGACCCCTCCTCCTGATTGAAGAATCCAATCCAGCAGGAGCTTCTAAGGAAGCCAGAAAATTCAGAGGCTCGTGCTAACTATGGCAGACGGTACAAGAACTGGGCAATTAAACCCTACACACAGCTCCAGGAGAACAACTCGGATATGTGAGAAGAGAGAATGGATCAAATATCCAAATCTCAGTCAGACACCAGCCAAGGATTCATCGAGTCGACTGTGACAAGCACACAGACCGATGTAGGCAAGCAAGAAAAGCAGACTCCGACAAGATCTACCTCCAGAAATCTCAACGAAACGAATAATAAAAGAAACACAACTAGGTAAGAGAACGCGCCCCTATCATGACACTGCAGGCAGATTAAGTGAACAGTAAGGAGGGAAGATCTCAGAAACAAAAACTGAAGAAACCTCAGAAAGCAAATGACAGCAAGAACAAGAGGATTAGAGCTTGAGTATAGCGAACAACGGACAATCACCTCCGCAAAGGAGCAGAGGGCGTAAAGGACTAACAAAATAGAAGTGACGAAGAAAAGATTTGCCTAAACGCTGCTACGAGCGAGACCGAAGGAGCCCTGCAGAGAAGCTAAAGAACACGCAGCGCACCGGGAAAGAAACAGCGCGCGTAAAGTCGGCGGCCGGGCTGTCTCTCTGGAACCCTAAACCTAACCAGGGCTTGCATACCCTTGGTTATTGACGTGACGCTCCCAGAGTTTCGCCATGCCGTCTTTTACGCACGCATCTCATATCTCCACACATCTTTCCCGTCCAACGGTTCGGATCCCCGAATTCCGCCATCGCACGGCGAGATCGCGTACGTCGTGGACGTTTGAGCAGGCGGTGTAGGACGGTTTGGCTGACGCCCCAAGGAAATGGCGAAACGGAGGCCGTTTGGCTATTCAGTTCTGCTTGCCACGCTCCACACGTGCGATGCCTTCTCGAGCGCGTGCAAGGCTGTCGTCCGTTCGGTTGCTCGGTCACCACGGCGACCGGATACCGGCTACATCCGGCGACGAGCACCAAACAAACCGCGGCCGGGGGTATCGCCGCGGTGCACTTTTCAGCCTGCATCTGCGGCCATCCCTCTTCCACGCTCTCGGTCTTTCCTCCGTCGGATGCACATGCCCCGACAGCCAATCAGTGTGCAGATTTCGACCAAATTGCGGCCTATGGCAGCCTGGCTTGCTTTGAGGCTGTACGCCTGCCATGTGGCGCGCTGCTGGATTTGCCCAGCCAGGGTGCCCGTGGAGGTCGAGCACGGCCGCGCGGTTTTTCTTTTTGTTTTGGCACAAGTGAAGGACGGCCGCGCGGTTTCTCTCCTCCATTTTGATGCTTAGAGATGAATAGCCGTTCAAATCTGCAAGGCGAGAGGGTATGGTCTTACCTACCCGGGTTTATATCAGTATTGATACCCGAGTTGGACCTATATATCGGTCCAACACTGGTTATAACTGGTCATACATTTTGGCAACTTCAGGCTCCTGATATTTAACTAGTGGTGCTCGTGGCGAATGTTTTGGACCCCCCATAATCCTTTTGTACAAGCCGCTGACCCATTTCTTAGGCCAAAATCTGGCGATTTTTCTTTCACCAGAGAAATTATGAGATCATTACACGGGTTGGTCTAGTAGTAATCCCAAATATGCTTTTTCAGGAGCATTATGGTCCGCAGCCGACTTTTACGGCCAGAGTCTTCTCTCTCTCGTCTGCAATGTCTGTTTGTGGAGCGGTGTTGAGCGACGGAGGAGGTCGTGGTGGTAATTAGTCTGTTGTTGACTTTTTCGGTATAATTTCGGAGTAGATTTTTTATTGGCCCTGCCCTCAGGGAGAGACTACGCAATTGGTTTCTCCGGCTTGTCACGGGACCAACTTTTTGAGGGACCAATGTTTTTGTTGGATGACATGACAATGATTGTCATCCATTGTGAGTTATGATCCGGAAGGGTCTAAGGTTTGATCGCAAGGATTGGATATTTTTCACTTGATTATACGGCAATCACAATAGCTCGATCTCGACACGAAGACTCTATGCCCCTGCTCCGTTAGTTCTGCAAGTGCATAGTATCACCACGCAGTTTCGAAGTTTTCTTGTTGTCAAGAGTTTTTATCAAATGATCCAACAATAAAACTGGCTAGTACGCTACTTCGTAAATTCGCAGTTGGGCCATATTTGTGGAGCCAGTTCAAGGAAAAAGAGGTGTCTATCCTGCTGTTGCATCCTTCCTCCGTGGACTCCGTGAATTGTGTGAACGAAACTGATGCTCTTCTTGTCTTCGATGAGGTGGGACTCTCAATATCTTTCCACCTCTCTTTGCTTTATTATGTTTGTGTGACAAAACTTTTGTTGGCATAATTTCCCCATGGAATTAGTGTGGAGAAGTGTTTACGGTTAGGTTGGTTGTTTTTGTAATGGTATGCAATTGTAGAGCCTCTTTGTGACACTCATAGCCTCTTCCTTCCTGAAATTTTCTGGAACAGAGTAGAGAGTGGCAGAATGGAGCCAACAGGACAGGGAGATTGAGTTCCCATATGAGCCAATCCACTCTATGCCCAGTCATTTTGCCTTCCCCATCCCTTGTCTTGCCGTTGCAGTATCAAATCTAAGTGTCTTGAGTAGACTCAGAGATCTCACAGAATACTTGACTGGCGGCCAGTTTGCAGTGATCTAGGTTGGAAGTAACAACTGAAGACTCTAAACAATTAGCAGTGGCTGATACATGAAGCAGAGGAAACTACCGGTACATCTTTTCGTTCTTTTAAGGACCTGAATGCAATGCAGGTGCAATGTAGGCTGGGTCGAACAGGCCTCCTCTGGGCCCATAAAGCATACGTTGTATAATCATTTGACATTGTATACCAATAAAATATACCACTAAAGTAGCCTTGGATCTTGTGAATTTGGTTTGTCGCTTGGGAAAGTCTTGGGATTCAAGATTTTTACCAGTCTATTTCTATCTCTGAATTCTATCAAAAGGCATATGAACTTACGGTGACATAACATAGAGTGTTCCCAACTTGTTCCCAAGTCTAGAAATAGGTCTGTTTACTTGAACACTTCACATATGTGGACCACTTATCAATTCATTGTAAGTCTGAGCCCTAAAAGTATTTTTTTGTGGCTTCACACCATGACTTTTCAACAAAGAAATGCTTAAGTGGAGTTGGGTAGATAACTGGTGGCAGAGAGGCATCCATATCTTACGTATTTTGGCAACCTGGCATACAGGCACCGGGATTTTTAGAGGACGTGGTAGCCAAAAGGCACCACCTCCGCACTCAGTTGAAAGAGAGGTTGGGTGGAAATCCCCATATGAGGCTTGGTGAGCCGAATGGCATACATGGCCATGAGGCGGACTCCAACTTTGATAGGCCGGAAGCTGCTTCTTGACACACATTGATCATTCAAGTTCTTGCCATGGAAGCAATTTGACATTAGCCATCAGTAATAAGCCATAAGCAATCAGCAAAGCCACTTGGCATTTGCCGAAGTGACAAAGCAAAAACTCATAAATGATTACATATTAAATTTATTTATCAACTTCTGTTGTCGTTTGTCTATATCATAATTTTAATACAGTAATAATGTAAATATACAAAATCCACAGTTTCAATAACAAATCATAGACATTGTTTTAGTTTTCCAGAATTGTTTCCTATATGACACAATAAATTTGCTTAAGTAATAAGAAACTTGTTTTTCCGATACGATTGGTTAAATGAGATTTATTCCCTAATATTACGGCATCGTGTCATTCAACGCTTAAAAGATTTGAATTCAAATGATTCACGACTGATTATGCATCCCAATTTTATATTTAGTACATGAACTATACAAATACTTTACGAAGTCATAGTATCAAAATATCAGATAGAGATAACTCAAATAGAGCATCCAATTATGCTATAGTTATCTCAGTTAATTTTGCTCAATTAACATAAATTAGTTTCAATTAACTCTTACTCAAGTACCAGAAATAGCAGTCAGAGATATTTCAGCATCTAGTTATGCTATATTTATCTTATCTATTTCTGCTTAGTTTCCTTAAGTTAGCTTCAATTAGGAGTGACTTGTTATAGTGGCAGAATAGCAACTACAAATAACTAAGCATCCAGTTATGCTATAGTTATCTCAGCTAATTCTACTCAGTTACCTCAAATTAGCGACTCAAATCATAGTACCAGAATAACAACTGGAGATAATTCAAGTTCAGCATACACTTATGTTATAATTATCTCAACTAATTTTGTTTATTTATTTTAAGTTAGTTTCAGTTAATAATGACTCAGTTAGAGTCAGTTGGAGATAAATCAAGTTCAGTATCTAATTATGTCATAGTCATCTCATCTAATTCTGCCATAGATCTTAAGTATAAATAGGGAGAGCTTAGAGGGGGAATAACAGTTTCTTGTAATCCTGTTGACAATACATTTCCATGCATTAGAATGAAAAAAGATGGTGAGCCTAAGAGTTACTACAATTGACAGTTTGGCTCTCAATCTGCAAGGACGTATATTCGAAGGTTGTATCATCAATCGGTATGGATCGTTTGTTAGAGGTACAGAAGGACAATCCCTGCTCTTTCTACATTGTGATGTTACTGATGAAGATGGTTACAGTACGGTTACTATAACTCTAGAAGAGCTGATGGCGAATGTGCATTCGCCTAAATTGAAAGTGAACAATCATGTGCGTTGGTGATTTTTATCAAGTTCCTCCAGTTAGATACGCTTGGATATCCAAAATGGAAGAAGACACCACTAATATATGTAACGTTATTTAATACAAGTCATGAGACAAAAATGATCAAACATTTATTGAAATTTTTAAATCGATTCAGGACAACAACACACGCCGACGACGACATTAAGAACATGAATGATGTTTGGCATAGACCACCGCCATCAGATCTAACACTTCATCATTTATTTTACACAAATGCACGTACTCAAGCATATAATGAAATTATTTTCAATAAAACAGAAGGACAAGTTTTTTCATTCGAAGCAATAGACGTCCACCATTCTTCATGCCCTTGTTACATCAAAACTCCTTTAGACGCAAATAAAACTGCGGGCTTACATTTGTACGCGTTAAACCCAACATGTTAGTGGAATTATGTGGAGGCAATTACAATATCCAAGATGGCTTAGTAAATGGAGCTAAGGGAATTTTCAAACTTGGCACAACTTCACCACCGCACCCATTGATTTGGATAAATTTTTCTAATAAACGAATAGGATGTGAAACACGAGCCTCATATTCGTACTAGTATCAAAGTAACGATGACATATGCAAATCTTGGACTCCGATTGCAGCCAAAACCAAAGAAATTCAATTTGCAGATAATCCTGACCATGTAATAACTCGTACTCAATTCCTGATTTAACTTACAGCAACACATACTATACATAGAGCACAATGATTAACCATGGATTGTCTTGCATTTGATCCGACAAATGTAAATAGCCACGGACTAACATACACAACAATATCACGTACAAAAGAAAGGCAAAATTTATATCTCTTAGCTCATTTACAAGACAACAATTTCCATGTAGACAATAACATACGTGAAGAAACACACAGACTACAAACAATATGGAACAATATGGACACCAAATTTACAACACATATATCGTACACATCTAATCATACAATCACTGAATACGCGTTCAATGCACAACCACTATTGTGACATAATGACCGATTATAATCTACGAACATCTCATATATTATATTTAAATAAAACTCGATTGCATCCAAACGATCAAAATTGGTCGCTATACATACCGAACAATTGTTTCTCAAGAATGTCTTGTTACGATGGTTTCATGGCACAACTATTTTATACGATAATACTGCTTTACTACAATCATACGAAACATGATGGCGTGGAATTTATTGCTACAACTTTCAATGTGAATTCTCGTAGAGCAATACACGTAATTGCAATATATAAACCTCATTTACTTTCCCTTCATAAAATTATACATGTATTACAAAAATTATATGATAAAGCACCAAAAATTTGCCCAACAATGTTTATAGGAGATTTTCATATCAACCTTTGTAAACCTAACAACGAATCTAAATCACTTTGTTCATTCATGACAAGTCACCATTTCCATCTTACATTCAACGAATCTACAACAACTTACAATTCTCAATTAGATCATATATGGATTACTGCACCTACACATCAATCTTTATCCGGAACAAAAGAAGCATATTGGACCGACCACAAATCAATTTACCTCGCATTTAAATTTCCAGATTATGTTAATCATTTCACAACCAATTCATAACTATGTCAGGGCAGGGCTTGCATGTAACCATGCATTTGTTAAAAAATAATGTTGAACAGTCCTGCCCCGGCACGGGGGAGAGAGCGGGCGGGCGGGGGCTGATCCCGGGACTGGGCTGGAGTCGGGTCGGGGGGGAGGAACGTCGGGTTTGGGCACTCCGTTTTGCATGGCCACAGCCGAAATATTGTCTTCCGTCACGTCTCGTCAGGGCGCACCATTGGAGTTCACCATTGGAGTTGCAGCAGTTGGTCTCAACTAGTGGATCATGACATCAAGGTTGGAGAGCGTGATGACAAAGATCGAAGTTGTGGAGTCCAAGGTTGGAGCTGTAGAGTAGACCTACCGTGGTTACTGATATGAATTGAGCAGCTACTAGTTTGACAGTTGAAATGCATAGTAGATATGCATTTGGATTGAAAACTCATTGATCATAATATGATTTTCGACTTCAAGATGAGGATCACTCCATGGATGGTTGAGATGCATGCAAACTTTGTAAGAATACAATGATAAAAAAAATCCATGGAATTCTATTACTCCAGCTACATGCTAATATGTAATTAAATGCAAAAATCTAAAGTTACAAACCACCAACATACTGAGTGATTGTTCTATTAGATCATAAATATCTTAAGAAAGGTGGACGCGGCGTTGCTAAAGATGGATTCCCTCGACTTTAAGTTGTCTACGAAAATTGAGGTACTCTCCGACGAGTTCAAGGCGCTCTCCAGCAAAATTGACAACATCCTTAACAAGCGTGTTTGATTGGGAGTGAAGGATGGTGGTTGATGGTATTGAGATTTTGGAGTTGAGCAGTTGGATTTTAGAATCTTCTACGTCGCCACTACCACTTCCTCAAGGGTCTAGTGTTCTAGGTCATGTATCTTCTCTGGCAATTTGAGCTAAAATTTTGTAAGCACCTGATAGTGACCTATTGACCATTCACAAGGCCTTGTAGTCTTTCGTTTTATCAGAAACCATTCCTCCGTTGGTGCACAGATGCACTCTTCCGTTGTCCATATTGCATGAAGTGAGTGCACGGATTTGTCCACACTGTGCAGAGTGGAGTCTACTTGTGTACAGAGCTTGGTCGTGATGTGGTGTGAGGATAATTGAAGATAGTGTTCGGAGTGTTGTCTTGAGTTCTTCTTCTGTTTGACGTATGACTTCTGAAAAGCATCATTTTTGTTCATATTTGACGCTGTTTCCAGACGACAACAAAAATTTAAAGCCTGTGGAGCATGATAAGTTCTTGCCGATGTTTTGAAAATTTAGTACTACGAGTCCGCATTTCTCGTACTGCGTCTGTGATATATATATATATATATATATATAGTTTTTGACCTTTTAACGACTGTGCATTTCTGACATTACGTTTGAGATCGGGTGCAATGTATGTTTGTGGAGGGCTGTTGAGCGATGGAGGAGGTCGTGGTGGTAATTAGTCTGTGTTGACTTTTTCAGTATAATTTCGGAGTAGATTTTTATTTAAAAAAATGAAGTAGAAAATATTTTGTTATGAAGAAGATAAGCGTGTTTTGAAACTTCGATGGAGACGCAATTTTGAAAGAGTACATGATTCTGTCTTTGAGGACAAATTATATATGATTATGAGCATGGATGGGTCGTCAAAATATTAAAAAATGAGACGTATTTCCGTGGATTACTGCAAAACGACCCTATATCCAAGGAAGCCAAAAAATGACAATATGAGGGTCATTGTCCCTGTTTTGTAAAAACAAAAATTAAATAAATTAAATAAAAAAACATTGTTGTCTGGTATGCGCCGGTGCGTACGAAATATGAGGGCCACTGTCCCCTGTTTTGTAAGACAAAGGATTTTTATTTATTTTTAAAAAAAAATTATTGTTGTCTGGTATGCGCCGGCGCATACGAAATATGAGGGCCACTGTCCCTGTATTGTAAAACAAAAAAAATAATACATATCGCTACACAACTACATCGCTGTCCGAAACCACACAACACATGTGTACGCCACACACTAGTATACCACTAGTCCACCACTAGTCCAACCACTAGGCTACAACTAGTCAGTCACTAGGCTGCCACTATGTTGCCCACTATGGCAGTCACTAGTCCACACAATCGCCCCCCTAGCTGGTGCTTAGGTCCCTTTAAGTCCAGGTAGCCACAAAATGTAATAGTGATCATAGCCTCACTAAGTCCTCCACCACTGTACACTCAAACTCGATAGATCAAGAGGCCGGGTACAAGAGTTGTCCCATCGTTAGTCGTCGTCTTGCAACCTGTGAACTTGAGCCTGGGATCTCGTGTATTGACTCCTATGAGTTTGGTCTCCCATGTCTTGTTAGCTGCCTCTAGTCATGTCCACTTCCACTATTCTAAGCAGTGTGGACATAACCAATCTCCATCAGGAACCCTCTCAAGGGGTGGTGTCAAGCATTCCATATGCCAACCTCTTGAGCATCGATCACACACCAGCATGGTGGCTGCCCCTTTGGCAGACCCACAGAGCATGCACCTCAAACCTGTAGGTACCACTGCCAAGTTTTGGTCAACTCTGCCATCAACATTAATGGGAAGGTGACATGGCGCACAATTACGCACATGGTCTTTCCAAGTCATGCCATCCCGACCCTTCAAGATCAGGACTCCTGAGGGCAACACCTCTCGAACCCTCAGAATAACACGCCCTGCAGTGACATCCAGGGTCGTAGGAGCAGTCTGCTGTAAATAAACATAGTCACCCGGGCTAAACCGCCGAACCACAGGATGATATCCTCCATCACATATAGTGGCATACCTCAACGTATTACGGTGTTGTGCAATGACAAAGTTCTCAAAAGCCATGGGCATGACTTTCTTGAACAACTCTGCACGCTGATCACATGCACGTACCCACACGTCCGGATCGTCAAGGTTAGGGACTTGAGCAGTGTCCCTACGAATGGTTGCAGGCAAATCCGGCTCTCGGCCAAAGAGAAGGAAATATTGTGAGAAGGAGGCAAGTGATGCTTGTTTGCTGAACCTATAGCCCATGGCTAACCAAGGCACCTGAAGATCCCAATCTCCTAGGTGTCCCTTCTGCAAGCCATACTTGCGCAAACCCCTCTTCACCGTCTGAACAATTCTCTCTGCCAAGCCATCGGCCTCAGGATGATCCCGAGAAGTGGTGCAGTGGTCTATGAAGGCTTTATCACACAAAGCCTGAAACTCCCCCAATAACTCTCTCCCTTGGTCCGTGAGTACCTCAGCTGGAGCACCAAATCGGCTAAGCACACGATCCAAGAATGCATACGCAGCCCCCTCACTAGCCTTGTCAGGCAATGGAACCAACTCAATCCACTTAGAGAAGTGCTCCACCATTACCAACACATATCTGTGGTGGCGCATAGTCAGTGGCAACGGTCCTGCGAAGTCAAGACTCCACCTGTAGCCCAATCCCATGATTGGTAAATGATGCAACTGTGGTGTAGGGGCGTTGAATGAAGCACACACCCTGTCACACACCATGCACCTAGCCACGAACTGTTGCACCTCTGTATCCATACCATGTCACCAATACTGCCCCTATAGTAAATTGTGAGTGCGTCGCACTCCAAAATGCCCCAACTCCTCATGGGCATGCCGCACTAACCGTGCACGCTGTGTGGGGTGAGGCACAATCCTCCCCCGACCATCCTCCCATACTCGGAGCAGGTGTATCCCCTCCCACTTGAACCTATTGGCTCGTTGCAGGATCCGATCCCTCTCCTTGGCAGTCACAGTGGCTGTCGTGTCTCCAGTACGGAGGTAGTCCATGTGCTAGGTCTTTTCTCTTTTTGTTGTGTTGTTAGGGAGCCTTGAGCTATAAGAAAGCTCCAATCATAGCTAAAACAAATGTTACATATATATCATTCCTTAAATGTCTGCTCTGGGGTGTAAGGAGCAATCAATTGACGCTCAATTCCTTCTCTCATGCAAAATTGAGCAAAAGCATTTGACTTGTACTCCCCTCCATTGTCAGAGCGCAATTTCTTGACTCGCTTCTTTGTCTGTGTTTCCACCAGAGACTTATAGATCTTGAACTTGTCTAAGGCTTCACATGTATATCTCGGGTACCACCTGGCTCATCACTAGCCTCAGGGTCCTCAGACACTCCGTCTACAGTCATCCCTATTGTAGGTCCAACCTGACCTTCCGATGCCAAGATACACAAAAATGCAGATGAATGCCATCCCGGCACCATCTCCTCGTCCGTCTCACCATGCCACCGAGCTCCAGTCTCATCCTGTTGGCTCATGCATGGATTGCAACTCAATCCATCCGCATCCTGATTGACCAAACCCGGTCGATGCACAACCTGAAAGTCATACTCCTGGAGTATGAGTGCCCACCATGCAAGCTTCCCCGTAAGCTCGTCTGACTCCATCAACCACTTAAGTGGCTGGTGATCCATGACAAGGGTGAAGAGATTGCCATATAGATAGCACCTGAAGTGTGCCACGGCCCACACTTCAGCTAAGCACTCTCCCTCATATGAGCTGTACTTAGTCTCTGCAGCGTTGTTCGAGCGGCTAGCATAAGCCACTACCAACTCTCTTCCCTCATTATCCACATGTGTGAGCACCGCTCCAAGCCCCAGCATGCTCCAATCCGTATGCAGCTGAAAGGGACGCCCCCTGATAGGTCGTCTCAGGATAGGCGCCGAGGTCAACCTCGCATTGAGCTCTTGAAAAGCTCGTTCCTGCTCATCTTCCCACTGCCACTCCTGGTCCACCTTGGTCAGCTTGGTTAGAGCCTTTGCAATGGCACTAAATCCCTTGACAAACCGTCTATAATAGTTTGTCAACCCCATGAAAGCTCGAACTCGGCTCACATCCGTGGGGCATGGAATTTGTGCAATGGCCTCTACCTTAGTCTGCTATACCCCCAATCCTCCAGGATATATCATGTGACCCAGATACTCAATCTGGTTGTGGAAAAACTGCATTTCCCCGGATGCAACTTCAATCCGTGCGCTCTCAAGCGCTCCAATACCACCTGAAGGTGTCTCTCATGCTCCTCCACCGTAGCACTAAAGATGATGATGTCATCTATGTAGCACTGAGCAAAGTCCACCCCTGCTAGAATCCTATCTATGACTCTCTGAAACTCTGTAGGAGCATTCTTAAGCCCAAATGGTAAGAACCGCCACTGATATAGGCAATCCTTGCCGTGCTCATTGATCCCCCAAAATGCCGTCTTCTGCTTGTCCGCCTCCTTGATCGGCAACTGGTGATATCCGGATCGTAAATCCAAAGTGCTAAAGACCTTAGCATGCCCGATGGCATCAAAGATCTCCTCTGGTGTTGGCATGGCATACTTATCGGACTTGGTCTGACGATTTACAGGCCGGTAATCACCGCACATACGTCTCTCCGTCCAATTGCCATAGACATCATTCTTGGCTGGCATCACTATGGCTGAAGCATACTCTCCACCAGAGAGCTCCACCAAAGCAGCCTCCCAGAGATCTTGAATCCTCATCTGAATCAAAGACCTCTCCATGTCACTGTATCTATAGGGTCTCCGAAAGATTGGCATGTCAGTGGCCAACTCAATACGAATCTCTTGACCCTTCAGTGCTCCTAAGTCCTTCAAACTGAAGGCAAAGCAATTCTTGTAAGCCCTCAGGAACCGCCGTATACGTCGTCTCTCTCCTCCGGTGACAATGGATTCAATGTCAGGCTCTCAATTGTCCTCCGTAACTGCAACCTTAAGTCCAGTGGGCTTAGAGGTAGAGGACGCGTCCAGTGGTTGTTATGTTGCAATCTCTTGAGCAGTACTCCCTACCTGCTCAGTCAATGACAATGCCTCATCCTGCCCCATCATCTCATCCTCGAGGACTTCCTCAACCCGAGAAAAATCCCCAACCTCATCCATCACCACCACCTTGGCTGCCAACTCCCTCTGAACCTCGAGCACCTCCCACGTGTGTCATGGATGCCTACACCCCGTGGTCCTCTCATGCTCGTCCCCACTCACTGCCTGTACCGTGTCGGTAGGCAGAGAGACCATTGAGGGAAGTGTACTCCGCACTCTGCGTTGCTCAGCCATAGCCAAGCTGATAATCCAGGTCAAGCAATTGAGATCCATTGCTTGCCCCAACACCTGACGAAGTGATGCCTTAAAAAGAGACGGCACCGCCGTGGTACTAGTGGTAAAACCCATTGCCCGCTTACGTTCGTCGGCATTAGGCTTTACTAACTCTTGCAACTGAGCATCCCACAGGAGGCCAGGTCCACTATCCTGGAAAACATACGATCATGGGAAGCTGAGCAGTGTAGGTAATGCTGCTCGTGGTTGACCCACCTTGTTGACCACTGCCAAAGGCGAACGGTCATCGTGTCTCACACGCTAAGACTGCCTCCCTGTGTCCAAAATGCTATGCACTGGGAGGTGTACTGGCCGCTGCACCCCATCAAATGCACGCTTGAGCAGTGCGCGTGGCATCAAGTTAGTCCACCATAGCCGTGGACGATGAGCCCGTGACCCCACTGTAGCTGCATCTAGCAACACTGCTGACCCAAGCCACGACTGGACTTGATGCACACTGGCCACCACCCTGGCCCGAGAATCGCCCATCAGTGGCACATTCTCCAAGATGTATGCTGGAGATACAGCTTGATGAAGCTGCAAGTGGCGCAAAACCCGCACCATCTCCCAAAACAGACCCGACCTCGAGTCTCGTAATCCATTGCCATGCCCGGCTGACGAATGCCCTTGGCAGGGCCAACCTGCCACTACCAGATCAATGGAGCCAACCCCCTCCAAATCTTGCGCCCCCAGCAACGAAATGTCTGCTAGCAAGGCCTGCTGATATCCACGAACTGCAGACACCGGCAACAACTCAGGGTACTGCTGTACCAACTGAGCAGCATGACGAAGTGAAACGCGTCGTGCAGTCTCATCCCTCTCCATATACAGGTAACGCTGAACTCATACACCTGCCTGTAACACAACAGCCAATCCGGTGCTGATCCCGCCAAACAAGTCCAGAAGTCAAATGTCTTCATCCGGATACTGCCACACAATAGGTGTGGTATCCAATGGTGACAACTGAGGTGGTCCTGGTGCAATCCCCGCACTCTCCTCCTCTCTTGATGGTATAAAAGCCTCCACCCAGGCTTGTTGCACCCGTCGATCAGCAACCCGCTGCAAATCCTTGCTCGTGCCCCACAATGGAGTCTAAGCAACCATGGCAGGCAACTCCGCCATACCATACATGTCATCCTGCTCTCCTGGAGGTGTGTCATCATCTGAATGAGCGTTGCCCTCTAGCAACTCTCCAGGCCAAGTCACTGCAGCTGTGAATGCTGCTAGTGTTGGCATCTTGCCCCGTTGGGCAACCGCAACTCCTCCTATGAACGTCACAGGGAGCTACACACGCCGACCCTCCCCTGACTGCCATCCAAGCCTATAGGAAGCTGACTCCTCCCAAAAATCCAGGGTGAAGCCCATGGGGTACAACACTACCCCACCAACCAGGACATCGTATGAGACCGCGTCTGTCACAATGGCCTTGGCTCGCATCAGTGAACCATCTGTAGGGTGATCCGGCCGTAGTCTGATAGCCAACTCACATTGTGTCATGCCCTGAGCCTGCTCCGATCCTCCAAGAGACGTCTGTATCTGGAAAGGACAATGCTCCATATCCGCCTCCGTGAGGCCCAAGCCTGCAATAGCAGCTCTACCCAGCATCAATGGCTGAGCTCCCAAGTCCAACAAGACCCGCAGTGGCCGGTACCTCTTGCCTGCCGGTCCACTCAATAGAAAATGACATCCTGGTTGTCTAACATGACCAGGTGTCACCATGACGCGCTCAATGGCTGGCCTAGCTGGCAGCTCCATCAACCTGGCAGCTGCAGCTTGTCATGGTGTCGTCGTGACAGTCTTGACCCTCAAATCTGAGGATCCCTCTGGCGCTACACCTCCCACTATCTCCGCAGAAGATGAAGTAACCTCAGAGTGTAGCTGCCAGCTTGAACACCTCAGCTGGTTTTACCCCCGGCGTCGCAATCATGGTAGCCGAGAATAATGGAGCCTGGCACACAGATGTGGCCGCTCCCAGCAGCACACTAGCTGCCGTAGCCTTGGCAACACTAGGTAGTGGTGCTACCCGTGTAGCTCTCCCCAATAGCATAGTAACCTCCACCTCGGTAACAGTCGGGCGAGAACTAGGTGCCATGGATGGTGTCGACACTGTCTCCGCCAATGTGAATGACTGAGGAAGCCTAGCCTGACGGCTTGTCTCCCCACGCTGTGGATCCAACTCCACCTCTACACCTTGTGGCTCAGGAACTCGTGCTGCTCCTCGAGTTACGGCTGCAGTAGACTCCACCTGCACTAGTGATAGTGTGTTCCGCACATGAATCCCATGCCTCCCATATCTCCTCCCTCAGGAGCAGGAGGTGGACCATCTGGCCTTGGAGCCGGTACCACCTGAGCTGTAGCCATGGCAGCGAGCCTCTGCTCTAGCTACAAAAGCCGGTTGGCCATGCCTTGGTCTACACCCTGACCTCCACGTCCACTCTGTCCTTCCTTGGGCTTCACCTGGGCCCCCTTGTTGTCTTGAGCACGTTGAGATAGTGGTTGGCTAGGAGCACCACTACCCCATGGTGTCTCCTTAGCAAATCCCACCATGACCACTCGTTCCTCCACCATGTTGAGTTCTATCCGCTCTGCCAGCAAAAACACATTTGCTAAGGTGGGTTGGGCCACTTGTAGGAGAGTTGCACCCCGCACCCTTCTCTTCAGCTCTTTGTCGAATAACCCCTACCAGAATTGGACTGCCTGAGCTTCCGTAACCGCGAGTGAAAGCCTCCCTCAAGCTCTCAGTCGGCTTCCGTTGGAACTCTTGCAAGCTCCGCAACTTCTCTATCCTTACCCCTTGGTAGTTCCCTCTCAACTCTTCGAAGAACTCCACAACAGGGTTGAAGGCAAGCACGGGTACTGGTGCTGGTGCGGTAGTGGCTTGGGTGGACGTCGTAGCTACGGTGCCACCAGTCCCACTAGTCCCACTGCTGCTTGTTGAAGCTGCCGGTGCAGCGGCAGGTGTAGCCACTGCCCTCGTGGCTCTAGTGCCCCTAGTGATGGAGACATAGTGGGGTGACCAGTACATCCTCCACTCCTCGATCTCAACCTCATGCCCCCACCTGAACTCATGGTAATCATCTATAGGCGGCCCCTCAAGGTGCTGAAACAGCCCCTTCCATGCCATGAAAGGCGTAAATAGTTGTGGATTGCGCATTTGCTGCAAATCACACCAACTATCAAACTCTTGGATAAAATCATCCAACTCGATGGTGCCCACCGCCCCAGAGTACCTTCGTGGCCCCTTGGTAGCTCCATACATCTCCTCCATTGTGTCCCACAACAATGGCAAGGAAACAACTTGCATCGCCGGTATGAGTCCTCCTGATTCACAATCCGAATCAGAACCTTCTGTAGAAGACACAGGAGGCGAAGGTGGCCTAAACCGCACACCTCGTCTCGTGTACCCACTAGTATCGCTAGTGCTCAAACCGGCACTGTCCCCAGCAACTAGTGGCACCTCCGTGTTGACAAACTGTCACTCAACCGGTCATGAACATGTCCCTAACCCCCTCTCCACAAGGTAAACCGGGTAGAGAACCTATTCTAGCTTTTGGTTTGGAAATAGCCTACACCTGCACCTGCATCCACCGCAAGCACTCCTACGGTTGGCTGGTCATCACCTCCAACCTCACTATAGGAGAAACAATGATGGTCTGACTGGTCATCACCCCAGCCTCACCATCGACAGCATGTTCTAGGACTGGCCGGTGATCAAATCCGGACCAATCACCTACAAAAACAAGCGCCCACATAAAACGAACATGGCGCACAGCCAAACATGCAGGTATGGAGGGGATCCAAACACAAGAAATCAGAACGACAACTCCCCCACACCAAAAACAACTCCACGGTGTTGCTTCTGCAAGGACACCCCAGCCCAAACCCGGACTGACTCTTGCCTCCACCTGCGGAAAGGTCTTGGCCTAATGAGAGGGTGGAAAACTACAAGGAAGAGAAGCTAAAGCAATGCCTAACCCCAGCATGCCCTCATCCCAACACTCTTCCTATCCTCTCTTCCCTCACTTGCATGACCATGGGAAAATCATGAAGATACTCCTCAAATTCCACCCTTCATGAGCTTCAAAATTCGGCCTTCAAGACCACATGCCAGTCCTTAGTCAGGCCACCAGTACCTCCACGAGTTAGCACAGGCCATCCACAGGTCAACACGGGCCACCACAGACCAGCACAAGCCCACACAGATCACTGGTCACAGCCGTCACAGCCCCACACAGGCCACAGCCCATCACAACCCATCATAGCCCCAAAGGCCATAGGTCACAGCCTGTCACAGCCCTACACAGGTCACATGATCACAGCCCCACAGGCCACAACCTGTCACATCCCATCACAACCCCAAAGGCCACAGGCATAGCCTGTCACAGCCCTACAAAGGTCACAGGGGTCACAGCCCCAAAGGCCACAACTTGTCACAGCCCCTCACAGCCCGTCACAGCCCCACAGGCCACAGGGCACAGCCTGTCACAGCCCGCCACGGCCTGTCACAGCCCCTCACAGCCCCATCCATGGCCACTCATGGCAGTTTAGCCATTTCTTCAAGGGGTTTAGCCACGCCAAGCTAGGGTTTGTGTCTCTTGGACTCTAGGCTTTTTTGCACCGAGCTATGGCGGCTGTGAAGAAATCAGCAAGGTATTCTTGCTCTTTCGGTTCCCACACACCACCAATAGTAGCCCTAAGCCATGAGGAAGATGGTTGCCACAAACCAAGCCTTCTTTCTCACTTAGACTCCCCAAACACGCCACTAAACTCAATGACAAACAACCAAGCCTTGCTGGTTTCCTGCCCTTGTGAGCACTCATTCAAGCGTTTTCCTTGGCCATAGCATCTGTCTTAGAGCCTATTCATGCCCCCTACACCTGCCACTTCAAGAGCCATGCTCTATCTAGGCTTGAGGTTGAAACCCCACCTCACATATGCCCTACAAGTGCTTTTCTTTCACCCAAGTGGGAACCAGCCCTAGCCCTTCCATTCTAGCTCTCTAAAGCTTGAAAATAAAAGCCCAATGGACTGAAAGCATGTTCCACACATGCCCCACTCTCACCACAAGAGAATCAGCCCCTTTGCTTCCTTTCTTGCACCCACCAACCTGAAAATACAAGCTTCAGCGGGCTGGAAGCATGCTCCACACATGCCCTACAGGGAAACCAGCCCCTTCCTTCCTTTCTTGCACTCCCAAACCTGAAAGTACAAGCCTTCAACGGGCTGAAAGCATGCTCCACACATGCGTTGCCCTCACATAAGAGAAGTTAGCCCTTCCCTCTTCCTTGCCCTCCAAGCTTGAACATGGAAGCTTCAATGAGCTGAATACATGCTTCACACATGCAACCTCTTCACACAAGAGGTATCAACCCCCTATCTTGGCTCCTTGGCTCCTTGATGCTCTCTAAGACAAGACTAAGCACTCCACAACCTTTGCCAAGCTCCTGAAACCCTAAGGCTTACAGTTCCAGCCACAAGACACTCCTCTTGTGGTGCAAGAGCTCTTCTTCCAAGCTCTGAAACCCTAGGTGCACATTCCATGGCCTTGCCGCACCTCTAAGCTCATGTTCCAGCCCTGCTCTTGCCATGACAAGAGCCCTATCAATGCTGAAGCTCGAGATTGAAACCCAATCTCAACATACTCTACAAAATGCACTGATTTGCCCCAAGCCAAATCAGCCCTTTTGCTTGGTCTTACAATCCTTCACACAATGAAAGCTCGCATTCCCAAGTTCAGTTCTCAGCTTTGCCACCAAAGCCACTCTAACCTGCTCTTGACTGGTCCTCTTTCCAATCGTGCTTGCTCATGCATGTACACAATCTGAAACCATCAAGGTGCTCTGGAATTACCTGCAGCATGGTGCTTTCATCTCTGAAGCTGAAGATCGAATGCCAAGGTCTATTACCTCGTAACCCATATCGCCTCTGCTTCTAACACCAAGAGCTCCACGGTGCTCCTTGCATAACAACTTGGTTTCTCTCATTCTCAAGCAAAAACCACAAGTGCTACAACTAACTCGTATCTGGCACTCACAGATACGAGCTCATCTTTCTCAAGTGATAAAGAAGAAGAATACAAGCACAAGCAACGAGCTCACAAAACTGAAGCATAAACTCATGCATATATAACCTCATCACTCAAATACAAATCAAGCCAAGTGCACCCCACGCCATGGGGAATCCACACTACGGCGCCATAGCTAGGCGCGGTGAGGCTCAACTCGAGAAAGATGAGCCTCCCGCGCTTGCCGTGAAGATAACCACTCCAAGGCCTAAATCTGCCTTGACCCCTGGATTGACACTTGGGCCAATCCCAAATGTCAATATGTAAAAGCTAGATATTTCCTAGCTAGTTTCACACTAGTGGTAAAATAACTTGACAGATGACTTGGATGTCATTAGATACTTGTGCCCACATGCTACCCCAGTGGGATCTATAGTAGCATGCATCGGAACAAAGGTACCGCATATTTATAGATAAGTTGGCTATAATGGGTGATATCCAATATACACGTACTTACGCAACCACTTTGTAAGGCGACCTTGATAATGCTCTATGGCAAAACTCTGAGCATATATACTATAGTACTATATGTTGTACATGCAAGAGTGTTGTTGTATATTTGGTATTTGAGATCAAGCTTACAAATGCAAGGCTATCAATATGTCTAACAACATTTAGTGGTTTTTCTGGTGGCAAATTGTTGAGGCCAAAGAGAGTCAAAGTAGAGGGTGCTCTAATTAGAAGTCAGTTCACATATGCTCCCTTATACACACAGAGTTGTATGAAATATTATTTGATGACAAAACTCTTGTGAGCTATGATGTGTTTACAAATAAGTATAATCTCGCATTATCTGCAAACTGTCATAGCTCTTACGTGCATACAGTCAAGGCGAGCAAAAAACTAGCAAGTCACAAATGCAGGCAGGAAAAAAAACTCAAATACAATAGAGAAAGAAGGTGGACATATTGGATGATGTCATAATATATAATTACTCGAATAATTGAGAAAATGCTCTCCACCATGGACCTACTAGGTCTTTGCCTTTGCTTGCCTCCAACCATTTGTGGACATCCAATGCCATAACCAATGCACAAATCAAACAAACACTTTGATTCAAATATCATACATCTAAGTTTTTTTTCCTCTTTTAAAAAAAAATGATTTTTGATACTTGATGATTCAAAAAACCACACAAGCCAATATCTCAATACCTAGGCAAAATCAACATGATCAATTTGATATTGGCTCGGGTATTATAATATTTTTTACTAGATGATACCAGTCTCATAAATTCTTTTGATAGATATTTCAACTTTTGGTACCAATCTGGTGGGGTAGGGATATTTTTTAACACCCGGGATGATAAGTTACACTATTTATTCGCTTGAAAGGTACTGCCTTCTATTGAGAAGGTAAACACCACTGTGTGTTGGTCTGGTATCTGGGTTTCGCCGGGTATCAACCCGGGTCTCTCCTAACCTAACCTACTGTTCTCTGTTCCCGTAAACATTTGTAGTACCCTACCAGAAGGTTCTCGAGTTCCCTGGAGGCCCTCCAAACCCTAACAGGCGGCGGTTAGGGTTCTCCTTTCCCCGCCCCCTACCAGAGCTCGACTCGTCGCTGCAAGTCTGTTCGGGTATCATGTTAATATGCACTGGGGTGCACTGGGGTACTTTGTAACGTAGAGTTGAAATTTAGGGCTAGGGGCATATACTAGCTGTTTCGATTATAACAATGACACTTTGACCTTCATTGCGAGACACTATGGATGCAATTCTGATTTAGTGTATAATTGTATGGGGGTTCGTATCCTATGAGATGAGCAGGTTTCCCTTGTGGTTTTCTTGAATATTCAAATGGCCATTTTAATAGTTCAGATGGCCATTTCAATATTGAATACCAGTACCATTTTTATTTATTATTTATTTTTAATACCATATCCGAGTTCATATTTCTAGATTATCGACATTCAGATACCATTGCTCGTATCCGGATTGATTTGTTTAATCCCTAAAGGCCGGCCCGACCCGAATCGGGTCGCAGCCGTTTCTTCCACGGAATAACTTCGTGGATGAACCTGGATGAAAAAACTCGCTGAAGGAAAAACGAGCGCGGGGTCGTGCTGCATACGAGGGAATTTATTGCGCCTCCATCGGACAAAATCTCCGGCCGCCACAATTTAAGCCCTAAGGGTGCCCTGGAATCGATGGCCAGGGCCCCGCCAGCAGAGTTGACCTACCCACATGGCAGGCAACTGCTATGGGTTGGCGGCGATGGAGCCAGGGGCGGGCTGCATGTCCGCTCGTGGGGACAGCTTTAGCCACCCGACGTGTCATGTTGAATGGCAGCCCGTGACCCGACGGGCCCTTGGTGTTCCAGTGCGAGCTTCCACCCTGCGTGCTTTCGTTTCTTATGACCCACAGCTTACCTTTCCATCGTAGAATCCATGGCGTGTTTGTATTTCGTTGCCTCTTTCAACGCTGCATTGCCCCAATGGGCTGAGGCTGCCGCCCTGAGTTTGAGATGGCGGGAGCTGCATAGAGTTATGTCGTGTTCATTGATTATTTTTGCAATGCAGGGCTGCAAGCGCATGCTGGAAGCGTTGGCGAATGTGCGCTTCATGCCCCCGCAATAACACCTGCCAGGTCTTTGGCATGTCTGTGCGTTTTTAGGATTTTAGACTGGGGATGCTCTGTTGTTTGGATTATGGCTGGCGTCTATCTTGAATGTCCCTCAATGGAGCTGGGCCGGCTGCTAGGGCGGGTGCAGGAATGTGGAGGAGATGGTGGTTATGTTGTGCATTGATCTGCAATCTTGAGTTGATGGGGTGCCGTCTGTGTTGATGGTGCTCTAATTTCCTATTTGTTTGGGCGGCAAGGGCGAGTGTAGGGCTGCTCATGGCACCTAAGCGGAAGGCTCCAGAGGTATTAGAGCCCCCACCACCTCCTCCATATCTCACAAGTGAGGTGCAAATCCTTAGTCGCTGGGCAAGTGTCGAGCAACACACCACTGTGCAGCAAGTGAGAGAAATACTTGGTTGTTTGTCTGAATCTTGCTTGCTTGCTTTGCCGCCTCCACCTTGTGCCTCACGGTGGCCTAAACACCCCAAGCCACACAATTGGCGTTTTCTTTTAGAAGGCAAGTAGGCTTGATTTTGGGTTGGAAAGAGCGAAGAGAGGAGGGTGATCCGACCGGTTTCAGCAAGGAAGTGAATTTGTTGGTAAGGGAGACCTTGTGGCCTGATGTCGATTCTCAAGCGTTTGAAGGAGGCGGCTCGTGCAAAGAGGTCCATGCCTGCAACTGCTCGGTCTCCGAGTCCAAGGGCCCTGCTACGGAGAAAATTTGATGTGGGTGTTGGTTTGGGGTTGGAGACTGGAGTGTCTGTCTGCAATGTGTCTGCCGCTTTGATGCATCCAAATGAACCATGTGGGTTCCGATCTGTGAAAGCATTGCAACCTACTTGTCTTAGTTTTGGGGAGGGTTTTAGTACAGAGAGTCTTGATGACATCCCTGAGTGGTTTGGAGAGGGAGGGCAAGCAAATTCACCTGCTTCATCCTCAGTGTCTCAATTGCCAAGGCAGATTGTGTCATGGGAGTGGAGAGTGAGAGTCAAGGTGTCATCTCTTGGAGAATCGGAAGGTGAAGGTCCTGCAAGTTCGTTTGGTCAGTGGGCGATTGGCCTTGTCCTCGAAACATATGACAATCTGGTTGATCGTGTGAAGATGTATGTCGTGGACATGGGAGGGTGGGGTGTGAGGAATTTTCCAAGTGCCGTGTGTGAGGAATTTGAAGAGTCTATTCAATTCCCTCTTTTTCAATTAGATGGTGGGGTGATTGAGAGGGATGATGTGGATCCAATGGAAGAGTATGAGGGTGACTCTGCTTGTGAGGATGATTGGGAAACATGTGACATGGACGTTGAGCCTGCACCAGTGGAGAGTTCGCCATCTTTCGCTGAATTGTTTGGCCCTGCCTCCTGGGGTTCTCTGGACACGACCTTTTGGAGCGATCGAAGCACTTTCAGTGGCCCTCACTAGAAGCATTCGTGTCATTTACCACTGGGGTAACGACTCATTTTGAGTCGTAAAAGTCAAAAAATTGGGATCGACTGGAAGTTACAAACGACTAGTTACAAGTGGTAGTTGGGTTGGACATCCAATGATTGGAGTGGTAAAGGAGGCAAACACGCGAACAACTGCTCAGCGATTAATGCGATTAATGTTGAAGAACCACGTGGCGTAACCAGGCGGGCCGCCCGTGTGTCTGACCTTTTGGGCTGACTTTGACTTTTCCCTCCGGATGAGTGGACCGACTCACCGAAGCGCGGTGACACAAGGATGCGGACATGGACGACGATGTGGACGCCGATGTGGCGGCGCCACGACGAGCAGCACTACTGCCACATGGCCACGGGCCCAGGGCGCCACGTGGTAGTAGACCACATAACTTGCAGTGCTACATGCCCAGTGGCAATTGCGACTGCGGAAGTTGGCGCAACCACTGCTTTACTACTTTACATGAAGTGCTCGAAATTACTTGAACAATCATTCATAGTGATTCATGCTTTGGAGTTTTGGTGTTTGTAGTGAGTCGACTAATAATGCCATACAAGAGAACTAATCATGCATTAGAAATGCACAAACGATGAAAGACATGCCATGAAACAAAATGAAATGAAACAAAATGGTACTTTATTACATCTGCGGAAAGCTCAAAGAGCTTATGGGACAAAATGAAAAACACAAAGTAAAAAAGCAGCCCAAAAGCTACTGCTGCTCTGGGGATTGCCTACCCTCATGCAAGTAAGCTGCCAAGCAGTTCTGATCCTCATAATGCAAGACTTCAGTGAGTTCCACGGAATAGACCATCTACCCATGGAGGTTTCTTGTAGTTATTGATCCACAGGGAATCATAGGTAATCTTGTGCTTGAAATTTGGCCCTCTAGGATGAATCTGGACCACACTCTATCCCTGCTCCTTCAGCTATCCATGCCCCTGCACAAATCATGCATTTATCCTTGCCTTGCTGCTAGTAGCTGACAATGACAACCTACATTTGTTCTAGGAAACACCCAACTCAGCTTATCACACTAGTTCCTATGCTCAATTGCGTCTGCTACTCTCTGAAATGTAGCAGGCATTCACTTTTTTGCCTCGGTTGTCCCATCATTGACTGGGGGCAGAAAAGTATTCATTCCACAGCTTCTCCTCATGTCTGTTACTTGTTTTTTGATACTTTCCTGTTGTCACATAACAGTATCATGTCAAAGTCACTCCAAACTAGATTCACTCAACCAGCTAACTTGCAGAATTCAACATGGAAATTTTGGGCCGATTCTGATAAGAGGGAAAAACAGGGTGAAATGTGCTGAAGAAGATGCCTTCATTAACAATGTCTGATTTATCAATTGTTCCGTTGCTGCCAGTTGACCATCTACCCATGTAGGTTTCTTGTAGCTTCATAGTTAATCTGGAGCTTGAAGTCCGGCCCTCTTGGGTGAATCTGCACCCACACTCTATCCTTGCTCCTTCAGCTATCCATGCCTCGCACGGATCATGCATACAACCTTGCCTTGTTGCTAGCAGTTGACGATGACAGCCTAGACTTGTTCTAGGAAGCACCCAACTCAACTTATCACACTAGTTCCTACGCTCAACTGCATCTGCTACTCTCTATAATCCAACAAACATTCATCTTCTTGCCTCGATTGTCCCACCATTGACTGGGGTCAGAAAAGTATTCATTCCACAACTTCTCCTCGTCTGTGTTACCTGTTTCTGATACTTTCCTGTTGTCACATTGGCAGAATCATGTCAAAGTCACTCCAAACTATCAAAGCTTCACTCAACCAGCTAACTTGTAGAATTCAGACATGAATAAATAGGGACGATTATGATAAGAGGGGAAAACAAGGTGAAATTGAAGAAGGTGCCTTCATTAGCAGTCATTACACTCTATCCTTCGCTCAGCCATATTGTTGAACACTCCCTGTCCACAAGGGTATTGTTCAGAATGACATCTGCCACAATTCCAGCTTTGACGATGCAACCATGGACCTCTTTGCCCTTCCCCAGTAGGCTCGCACATGCACTACAAACGCAAACAAAATTGGTTGTGGCAAACTGGGAGCAATATGTGTCAGAAGAATCCACTGATACAAATCTACAGCTTGCAGGCTGTCTCTATTCTCAAAATTGGGCAGCACATCACCTGCTGCTATGACATATATTGCCCTAGACACACATTGCCCTAACTGCCATCCCCCAAGATGCTACCCCCACCAGACTTCTCTCACTTGGGTCCTTGCAAGGCTGACTTCCAGCTTTGACTCTGTGCGTGGGGCCTATCGGACAACATATACCAGCAAGCCCTCCCCCTATCCTGCATCAACTCATCTCAGTCTTATCAACTGCACAACGTGTGATGGGAGTGAGTGCAACATGGGAAGAAGCCACAACACATGATAAGCTGTAGGGAAGAAGCAACATCGTGCAAGTAAAGCAAATGATGAAGCAGAAAGACGAGGCAACATAGGAGAAGGGAAAATGGGGTCCAAGGGCTGAGAAGGTCAACTGGTCAACAATGAGGAACTGGCTCTGGAGCACTATGTTGATGATTAAAGGGAGCAACAAATACATGTGGGGCATCGCAGCAAAGTGCATGCCAACAAGGGTCAGAATAGTGCAAGAAAGACTCCACGGATGGTGGGCAGCCAAGGGAGATGCAGTGAGACAAGGCACTCATGGCAAGGGAGCTGCCAAGACAAAACAGTTGATTAAGCTACGGAGAAAAAGGAAAGCACAAGATCAACTATGAGGAAAAGTAGCAATTCAGGCATGGGAACTGCTGCTAAAACATGAGGAGGAAGTTATATGAGGTGTAGCATCAAGGGAACCAGTAGAAGATGAGGAAGATGGAGCACACTTTCCTGTCAAAGGTTGGCGGTCGAAGACTGCAACCCAGCAATCAGAAAGTGAGGCACCCGAGGCTGGACTGCTACAAAGAGGTACAAAGACAGGAGCTGAGAATGAGATGTTGCATTTCGTTGAAGTTCCCCACACAATGACTGTTTGGCAAGCAAAACCCCAGGCAAGGATGAGAGGTGAATCTGGGATAAAACCAGCAGGTGGGAGTGAGGAAAGACACAAGGAAGGGCAGCAATACCTTGTCAAATCTGAGGGTGATGGCTGGAGAAAATTAAACAAGGACTGGATGTATGGGAGCAGCAATCACATGAAGAAAAATCTGCCTGAGAGGCTGAAGAGTGAAAGGGAGGAAGACAGGCACCTCGCTTATGAAAAGTGGAAGGGCAGGGTAGAAAACCTGATGCCTGAAACTGATGGGAGCTCGTGGGAGACTCTGCCAAGAAGACTCCAATCAACTGCTGCCAACAATCGGACCAGTGAAAGATCGCCCTTGGCTGGCGCAACACCACGAAATAAATGCAGCCCTGATAGCATGGTGAGTGGGGCACCAACAGAGCCAGAAAATGAGGGAGAAGGAGGAGACTTCCCTGCCAAGAAAGTCAATGACGGGCCTGCAGTGGCATGCAAGGAAAGGGACACCGTAAGTGTTGCCAACAGATGCAAATCAGTGCTCATTCATTCGAAAGCACCACGGGAGATGAAGGAAAAGACACCTGTAGGGACGTTGAAGCATAAAAGAGGAGAGCACTTCACTTGGGAAGAAAGTGAAGCATTGGAGAACGAGGCTGATGACTGGCAGTCTGAAAAGGAAAGGCGGTTGTGGGAAACCCTGCCAAGACAACCATATGGAGAGAATCAAGCAGGTGGGAACTGCCCTTCATTGGGGTGGTGCAAACAAGAGAAAGACCAGAAGCTGAACCACATGAGAAGATAGTGTGTCATCACAAATGGAGACCCTGGAAAATGCTCTGCCCAGGAGATGAAGAACATTAGGCAACTAGAAACGTGGGGGCTGGCTGAATATGCTCTACAGTCAACTTGGCTTGTTGAATGCTTGCATAAGAGATGAGGGGTTGCTGTCAGTACACGACATTGAGTTCATCAAATCCTACAACAGCCCACCATCGCTGCCTACTGCTTACAAACTGCCACAAAAACAGTTTCACAGGACTTACAGATGATTGGTGGAAGGCAAGGCCCCTCGCCATGGGCCAGATTAATTGTATGTTGCAGCCCAAAACAACGACGGGAAGTCATCTAGGGTAGCAAACCCCATCTTGGCAGCGTCTTTTGTGTGAGAGAAGTCAAGCTGAACCTGCTCATCATATCGAGTGGGATGGACCAGATGTAAAGCTGCCAAGCCAACCACATTCATATTCGCACTCAAGCAACATAAGCTGGAGCCATTTTCAGATTATGAGTACCCGTGTTTTAAGAATACTCCTTCTTCAACTTGCGGTGAACGGGCAGAAAACTTCACAATGTGCACCAGATTAATGGACCAAGATGCGGAGCTGAATTGGGTATCCAGTTGGGCAATGCTGGTTTCAAAACCCCGTTCCATCCATGCGTTTCGAAGATCTGGCTTGAATGGGCACACTCCGGCAGTGGAAGGCTCACGAAGTAATGATTTTGGGCTGATATGCATGTTGACATGCCATGCCGGTGCAAAGAACAGCGTTCTGAGTGGTGATTGTGATCTCAAAATTTACCCCTGCATTCAAGCTGATTTCTCTCTCAAGCAGAGCCGCCTTGTGGATGTTCCAGCCAGTGTCCAAAAACAGCTCAAGTGCAAGACAACAACATCAGCAAGGCATGGTTAGCTAAGCAAGGTCATGGTGGAGAGGCATTTGAACTCTCTGAACGTAATGTGGTCGGACTTCACCCCCTCCCACATCAACTGCTCATAGGTCTCCAAAACCTGCAATCCCCGCCCCTGTTGTGCATGTCCTGCGATCATCACTTTCCACGATACCACATTTTGCTCAGCCATATTGTTGAACACTCCCTATCCAGAAGGGTATTCATGTTCAGAATGACATCTACCACAATTCCAGCTTTGACGATGCAACCATGGACCTCTTTGCCCTTCTCCAACAGGCTCGCACATGCACTACAAACACAAACAAACGTAATGTGCTCGGGCTTCACCCCCTAGACCCACATCATTTGCTCATAGGTCTCCAATTATGCATGTCCTGCGATCATCACGTTCCACCACACCACATTTCGCTCAGCCATATTGTTGAGCACTCCTTGTCCACAAGGGAATGCTCCCACGTTTCGCATACATGTCGACGAGGTATTGTTACATCTGGTATAGTTCCAGCTTTGACGATGTCACGATGGACCTCTTTGCCCTTTACCAAGTCTCCAAGGCTGCCAGGTTTGCACATGCAGTGCAAACACAAATGAACGTGACCCGGTCAGGCTGCACCCCTTCTCGCAACATTTGCTCATATGTCTCCAATGCCCTCATCCCGCATACATGCTGGCCATATCTTGCAAGATTCAGCGTGTTCCTTGAGACAACATTTCGTTTAGCCATGTTATTAAACTCTCCCTTCGCAACTTCATAGGTCTCCAAAGCCTCCATCCCACGTCCCTGCTGTGCATACCCTGCAAGCATCGCACTCCACGACACTACATCTCGGCAAAACAGGCTGAAATAGCTCGAAGAAGAAGGTGCCCTCACCACATTGTCCTCTACCTTGTGTCATGACCCATTGCGGATTAGACTGACCATGAACCCAAGAAGACCTCTTGTGCGTGCTGCTTGTATCTATAGTCATGTAATGTGGGATTGGTTCGTAAGAACCACCACGGTGCAGCTGAGCGGGCAGAGATTAAAATATGGGCTGCTAAGACCAAGCTGATTCCCCCAAGAACCTTCTAATCATCATGAAGAATACCAAATCATGGTACAAAGGGGAGCCAAGAGCCCACATTTGCACAGAATGCGCCCTTGACGCCATAAACGCTTGCAACAACAGGACATGGGCCTCGATTTGGTCTTCGTCCTTCTCGCATCACTTGCTTGTCTCTCTCTCAAGCCTCCATCCCTCTCCCAACACTTAGACAAATTCAGGCAAAGGACAAAGTTACTCTTCCACCCTTAGATCATTTTACATCCGACGATTACAACAATCTTTACGAGCCACACAAGCCCTAAAATACATTAAAATATTCCACGTCATGAGCCATGTGGAGCACTTATAAAAATTCCATTTTTGAATAGGGTGTGCAATGAATGCCTAGTTGTTAAGAGTCATTCTCTAGTGTTTAAAACCACTTGTAATTGCTGTTTTAAAAAAAAAAAAACAATTTACGTAATTGAATTAAATCGCCGCGAATATTGCGCCAACTGCGGAGTCATTGATGCAACTTCTATCCGCCATTAGAAATGCGAATTTATCCGTTACGACTGTGCAGTAGTAACAAACATCTCAAAGTTGTTCCCTCAGTGGTTTTGGACATGCAGTCGATTCGGAAAAGACACGAATGCTTCTAGTGCCTACGCTTGGGCCAACTCTGCCTCAAATGTGTGGTTCAACGGCCCTCTATTTTTTCCATTTGTTTTGGAGGCCACATGTGCTAGTCCAAATCTATAGAGTCCAATGTGTATGCAGCAAAGACAGTTCGGTCTGGGACTAAGGGTGGGCCTTTCTGGAAGCCACTTACTGTCCCCGAGTTCCGAGCCTTTGTGGGGATCTGCTTGTTCATGGGTATGAAGAAGTTGCCAAGTACCCGCTGTTACTGGCAGTCATCCGAAATTTTCTTGCTTGTCTAATGATTAGGAAAGTTATGCCTCGAGACAGATTTGAGGCAATCATGCGTTGCCTTCATCTCGTTGACAATTCAACTTTGGTCACTGATCGAGCGAGTCCTCTGTATGACAAGGTGGGGAAGGTGCGCTCGCTTTGCGATGAGATTGTTGCTCGTTGCAAAGAATGGTGGAATCTGAATAAGATGGTGATAGTTGATGAGGTTATGATACGGTACAAGGGCAAATACTGTGCCATCCGACAGTACATGCCCAAGAAACTGATTAAGTGGGGCATAAAAGTGTGGGCCATAACAGATAGTGTCACTAGTTATGTTTATAACTTTGATCTTTACTGCGGCAAGAATGGAGGGCCAGAGGGAATGAGAGAAAAAAGTGGAAAAATGTGAGGGATATGATGTGGTGAGCAGGTTGGTATCACCACTGCATGGTCGTGGTCATGTCGCGGTGACCGACAATTTCTTCATATTTCCTCAGTTGTTGTATGATATGGTCCTTCTTGGCACTTGGGCTACTGGTACAGTGAGGCTGAACCGCAAGGGGCTGCCCCCTTCCTTGATTGCCATGAAGAAATCTAAAACTGCCCGACAGGAGGACTCGTGGTACAAAATGCATGTCACGCGGCAAATTGCTGCCGTTCTATGGTAGGACCAGAAATGTGTTTTTCTTGTATCTTCTGCAGCTCGGCCAGCCAGTGGGCCCAATTCACCTGTGAGCGTCCGTCGATTTGTGGGGAATCAGCGAGTGCACGTTCCGTCTGTGCCCATGCATGTCCAATACCAGACATACATGCGGGGTGTAGATGTTTAGGATCAATTGAGGGGTGCATATAGTATGCAATTGAAGACCCACAAGTGGTGGCACCGTGTCTTCTTTTTCCTTTTGGACACCACCATGGTGAATGCATACTTGCTCCACAGAGAGCATTTGAGAGGCAAAGGCCTACCTGCAATTAGCCATCTTGAGTTCAATATGTAGATAACACATTGCTTTGACTGCTGGTGTTGTTGGCTTTGAACCAGTGGCTTCTATGTATGGAGAAGGACAGGCCCATGTGCATCAGTGTCTACATTCCAGTCTTTGGCGTCAGTGTGCAAGGTGCCGCAAGAGGACTCACTTCTACTGTCCCCAGTGTAATGGGACATACATGTGCCTCGCCCAATGTTGGCGTGATGCCCACAGGATACGGGCAAGGTGATGACTTTGACTGTGCTCAATGCCTTGTGTATGTTCTTGTGATAGGAGGAGTGAAATCAGGATTTGGCTGCATCTGCTGCTGATTTGGTTTGTGTGGTATGTACTGTCTGGTAGAGAGGTGACAGGGGGCTCATGGTGTTGTATGGCTACAGGGGGTATGTGTCATGGCAGCGGCGAGGTCATCGTTTTTTTTTTTTGACCTGTTCAGTTGCTGGTGTTTGTTCTTTGGTTTGTGAATGAGCACCGGTAAAGAGGGGACAATTGCGACGGTGGGTTTTGTTGTTTTTTGTGGAAAGAGGGGGGGGGGGGGGGGGGGGGGAACTGTCTGCATACTGGGCAGATCAGGGGGTTTAAGCCCCCTCAGTTCTTGGGAGTGGTTGAGAGATACAGTTGGGGAGGTTCATGGCGGGCGGACACATGAGTAACTTCCCCGGGTCCTTCAGTGTGGGCAGATGGCCCCGCTGCGTGTATCGGGTGCCTGATGGGAGCGAAGGGTTTTTGGCGACGTGGCCCCTTATAATGCCAACCGAAAAAGTTCACCTAGCCGGAAAAATAAGCATGGCCTGGAAGTGCCTGGAAAAAATACAAAATAATCCATCTACACTAGTGCTTTTGGTTTTTTCAAAAAGAAAATTTAGATTCCTGTTCACCTTTGGGCATTGCAAGATTGCACGAGAGGAAAGTGCATTTGGTTACAATGCGTAGGATCTATGCAGTATTTTCTAGGTCATTGTTGTTTCACACCAAGTGCATCCCTCTAATTGCACATACAAACCAACTAGTAGTTTTTTTGGGAATTTGGTGCTGCAATTTCAGGAGGACACCTGCAACCCAGCAAGGAATCTGTCTGAGGTGGACCGAGACTAAGCAAAAAAAATTGTGATGGTAAATTTCCTTGGTCAAAGTGATTTTTTCTATCCACACTTGCTTGGACTTGATAAATTCACCATAGTAATTCGTTATAATCTCCCTAAATTGACGGTAATTTTTTCTGAAATTTGGTCCTGCATGGAGTAGGTAAGAACTAGTTAGTATGGTTCAATTCCCTGGATGAACTTCTGCTAGCAGATACAGGGTTATTGATGACAGTGGGTCCCATTTTGGGGCTGTTTTCCTTTTGGCTCCCGGGCGCTTAGGGGTTAAAAACCACTCTATACATACCAGATTCATACTTGAAAACATCAGGGGCTGCATTATTGGAAAACCTACCTGCCTTAAAAAAATTCAGCACTGCATACCAGGACCCTTCTGGTATTTCCAATTCAAGATACCAAACCAACACTAGTAAACACCATCTTATATCCGTTGTAGCCAAGGCAACATGGTTGCCTCAACCTAGCCCAGGGACTCAAAAGTCCCAATTACTCACACTTCAAATAACCAATTGATTCAGTTACCATTTTTAACAGATTGGCTATTATGGATAATATCCAATGTACTCATATGTAGCTAATTTGAACAACCCAAAACCTCTTGTATGGTGGTCTTGCGCCTAGCCTTCAGCGGGCCATATGTTGGACGCTTGTAAATGTTGCATTTGGTGAAGTTTGTTCGATTGGTCTTCCTATGATATCCCATATTTGCTTATCAAAACTTGGACATTCTCTATGATGTTTTAACTCTTAACCACTCCTTTTCGTTGTAGGCATTTTGGAGAAAAGATATCTGACAATGAAAAATACCTCTAAAATCTTGAAAACATGTCCCCTCTCCCACCAAAAAAACTTCTCAATACTACGCCACGTACGTCATGGACTTCTCACAAATTGACAAGATAATCAAGCAAGATTTGAAAAATCTTATCAGATGTGAGCGGCTTTTCTTCTTTTAACAACTTCACTGCTTGATAGAGGATAAATTTTAGTTTGTACTGTATCCATGAACTGAGAGGTAGAGCTAGCAAACCATTAGGGTAGTCCACATAGATGTGTGTTTACCAGTGAGAGTGTTGAAGGGGCTTGCTACTTCATCTTGTTCAAGGATGATCACACAACTTATATAATGGTGTATAATGGTGTATTGTGTCAAGTTCAAGTCAGATGCATTCAATTGCTTCAAAACGACATTACACCAGTTTAAGAGAAAGGTAGGCCATGGCATCCAGGAGTGACAGCGGGAAGAATATATTGGACGAGTTCTAAGCGTTTCTTGAGGGGGAAGGAATTATGCATAGCTTACTGCTCTTTATAAGCCAACACACAAAATTTGGCTTTTTAGAATGTGACAATAGAACTGTAATGCAGACTGTGAGGTACTATACTGTACCACAGTGAGTACCTGGAGTTATAGATTTCATAACTGGCCATGTTAGGTAGTATTCCTTGGCTGGGCTTCAGGGTTGGGTTGATGCCAAGGTGATGCTTTGCGAGGACCACAGGGTTTACGTATTGCCCAGATGAGTTATGTTGGTGGACTGGGACCTCCTATGGTCTATACTTCCCATTCACACAGTGGTACATGTTAGCTAAGCTGCTGGAAGTGTTGGTTGAGGGCGCAGGAGTGTTGCATATGACTCCACAAGGTTGGCATGATGGGCATTCTTGTGCTCCTGTCACTGCTGCCACTGCTGTATTTACGGATTCCAAGTACTCAAGGCCATCTTGCTTGCTAACATTTACAAACTTTCAGACCCTTCCGCACCGGGGTGGGACCTTCTCAAGCAATGACCGGGGGAGGTATAGCTTAGGTAGGTTGCACTGGTTGAGACCGACCGGATTCTGGACCTGTTGTGGAGTATGTATATTTGAGCTGCTTCCATGTTTATTCTAGATACTCTCTGGGTGGATAGTCCTCTAGGGTGCTGCAGAGGGAAGTTCTCACTTGTAGAAAATGGCATCTCCTTTCTCCTTTGCACTGTCAAATGATGCCTGCATTCTGGACTTCTACTCTTAAACAGTGGCTCCATGGAGGGACCTGTTAATGTCCCACATCTTTATCAAGCAGGCCTTCCAAACAGTGAAGGTTCGAGGTCTGGAGATTGTGGGAGATTTCTGGTGAGTGCCGAGTTAATCAAGCTAAGCATGAAATACTAGTCATTTGATGATTCAAATTGTCAATAACCAGTGAGTTTGTGAACTCCAGCCCACATTCTTGTAAGCTTCAAATGCTATGGGGCCTTGTTTTCGCATTGAGCACACCTACAATACTGAGGGTCATGCATTGGACAATAAAATACTAGTCACAACATAGAGAACTAAAGCTTATTACACAAAGAAGCCAGAAGGAAAGATCCGTCATATGATTTGGATGATGAATACATCAGTAAGGCGTTTTTCATTGCACAAGAGAAAAAAAAAAATCAAGCCCGTGTTTACTGAAACCCACTCACACAACTGCGCTCGAGAGCACTCTTCAAGCAATAATCACATGCCTGGCCAGTGCACTTGCCTGCTGCACCCATTAAGGGTGAGGTTTAAGGTGTCGGTGAACATGAGACACTACCATCATATAATGTGGCATTGCTTGTTGGCGACTATGTCGCAGCTAGGTAGAGTGGCATGATCTGTCGAACGCCAAAGACGATGCATGTGATGATAAGTCCAAGCAATCCAACATTATTCCAGGCACCTCTGAACCTGTTCCGAGGGTCACCAGTGTAATAACTATGTGCCACCAACGATCATTCAAAGCATTAGTTCCAATACAATGGACTCTTCACCAATGTAGAAAGCAGTGCAAGCCATCACTGGTTGGATGCAACCGTTAGGGGTTGCATTCTCAACTTTAGAAAGCAAAAGCCAGTTGGAATTGATGCTTCCACTTGCTTCACTCCTTTTAGACATAAGTCATACTTCCTATCAATAATTGGAATAAAAATACCTGGAGCCTTGTAACATGTAAAGGGAACATTGTCAATGAACACCAATAAAAAGTTGTGAACTAGAGTCTTACCCTAGAGAGTAAATGACCCGCCCAACCACCCAAACCATACCACACCTGCAACATTCCCAACCCTGTGCTGTTAAAACCTCTTGGGATCTCATCCTGAGTCATATGGATTTTGTTCAGATTTCATTGCTTAAGATTTGTTTGGACAAAATATTAGAAATCATGGAGTCCTCGACTTTGCTTTCCAAAGAGAGGAGAGGAAGCAGTGAGGCCGGGGGGGAGGTTGGTTGGGTTCATTAAAAACACTTCATCCAAGCAGAATATCATAAAGGCAGGAGAAAAAGTGAGTCGCAGGGTTGCTTACACAGAAGCCGTTATAGGATAGCCAAAGCCCGCCACCACAAGTAATGCAAGAAATGCTGGATAGTTTTCAAGTGTATTCTGGTGTGCACGCTGGTAACAGTTGAACAGAGACTCCTCGGCATCCTCATACATCTGTCGGGGAGCATACACCAACAAATCAGGACCAAATTTACTTCTGGTCAAATCAGCTAGATGTGTGCCCAGGACAACGCTGGGGAGGAACTTGCCAATCCCCATTAGGTTAAATCTGTTGCAAAACAATATACCGATATATAAAAGAATCGCTGTCTTATTGCCTGAAGAAACTGGTGATTCCAAATGGAGGTCGACAACACCAACATAAATTGAAGTATCTAAACTATGAGAAGCTGACAGGTGCCGATAGACCAAAGGCATGTCTCTCACTCACTGTTTGAAAACCTGTTCCAGAATTAACTGTTGTCGGTGGTAACTTTGGACACTAAATTCTTTCAGACATATCAGGTAGCTCCTGGAAAAAATTGCTGAAGAGACATCAAAAGAGATTCATACAAGAGCAATCACCAAAAATTACATTTCACAATGAAGATGTTGTCCAGCTGTGGGAAAGAGGAGATCCAAGGGAGGTCATGGTAATTTGGGCCAATGTAGGCACCTTGGGGTACTTGATGCCATTCTTCTGTCTTTGGATGGACACCTGCATCCAGGCCATTGTGGCTATTTCCGTCAGCTAGTTTCAGTAGCACAAATCTCCTTGACGTGTGTAGCTGTTTTCTAGTTGACACCAGAAACCCCATCAGGTCTGTTCAGGATACATTTCTGCTCGGCATATACAGGATTTTCCTCCAATAATACTGACTGGCTAGCTCCTCTCCTTGAAGGAAACTCGGAACCAATCCCAACTATGCATGTTTTAGTTTCCCAATGCCTCACACTTCGGATGCAGGGAGCCACCGAGATGCAGCAGTTAGACATAACGACCGGAAAAATGCACCTGAACAGACTGCCACTGCGTGAGAATGGCGCTTGCAGAAGCCGTGAGCACGACATAGCCATACTCCGGAGGCAGAGGCAGCGACGCTAACGCCACTCCCCGCCTCAATTGGCAATTTCTGGCCGACCTTCTTCGACATTCGAGACTTCCAGGTGCGAGGCCTGGCCGAAGCGCATTGTGGGTAGTGCCGCCAAGTGCAGACGTGATCCCCAGCTTCCAGCTCATGGCCATCGCGAGAGAGACACGCGCGATGGATAGAAGAAGATGACGAAGAAACACCCACCTCTCGCTATATTCGAGATTAGTCTACTGAAAGGAGAGATCGTCGTCGACGTTGCGAAATACCCTACGAGAATTGAGACACAAGCTTTCTAGGCAGCTTCTATCCTGTGCTGTTTGTCTTTGTCGTGCGCTGTCGGAGCGCCATAGCTCGTTCAGTCGTTTCCATGCGGCCAAAGTCAAAAGTCAAAGTAGAAGTGTAAGTAAGGTGTCAGCCTCACTCACCGCACGCTAACCCTGCTTCTACCCAAAACGATGCCACGGTGGGCCAGCTTTGGGCAAGTTCCGTGCAACATGGGGAGGGAAGATGGGGTGTTGTGTAAGTTTGGTGCATCTATGTTGGAGTTCCGGGCCAGGTGAATATAGAGAGGACAATTTCGAGCGAGCTTGTAGGTTGCTTTGGGTCTCCCCCTCTCTGTCCCTGTCCTTAGATGTCGGAGGCTTGAAGAGTTGTCATTGACAGCAGGCATACTTCCGTCGTCTTTCTTATTTATCAAGGACTCAGTGTTGCAAAGACGCGGTGGAGCCAGTAATAAGGAGATAACGAAAGCAATTTGACGGCTCTTGATTACGGAGGAACTACAAGTGACTTCGGAGTGGGCATGTAGGATTGTAAGGATCAAGTAGACAGGAGGAAGCATGGGAGCCAGCCAGTCGTATTACTCTACCGCTTATGGGGATCCTTCGGAGCCGCCACTAACGCCAACTGCTAGATATTCTCATATCAGTGATCAGTACACTAGTTTCGAGCAGGTTGGTGATCCTTGGACCAAACTAAGCGGATTGGGTCTGGAGGATGTTGTAGAAATAGATTAAACAGCAGGTTCTTGCACCACACCACATCAGGTCATCAAGAACCTAAGGTTCTTAAGGTTCTTAATGACCTGATGTGATATGGTGCAAGGAACCTGCTGTTTAGTCTACAGTTTGGGGAATTCTAGCTCGAATCAAGTTGGTGTTGAGGGAAAATATGTAAGGAGGATGAATTTTGGTTCTGTTGCAACAGGTGCAACAAGCACTGCGTCAATCAGGTCTGGAGTCATCGAACCTTATCGTTGGCATTGATTTCACCAAAAGCAATGAGTGGACAGGTTTTTTCTTGCGGACCTGAAATCTCTAATGTGGGAGAATGGATCTCATTTTGGAGTGTCGCTGGCTTCCATGACCCCGATATGTCGGGATTGTGTGTGTATGCAAATGTTCAATTTAGTGTACTCTGACCCTCAACACTATGAGACGACGTTCTGGCTTCCTTTATCCTTTAATTTCTTCTTCTTCTGGGTGACTTTTGGGTGATGTTTTCCCCTGGTGTGTGCGATTTCATCTTTGAAAGCTCTTCTTGACCTCGGACATGGCTATCTCAAACACAGGGCATAACCTAGAAATTGACGATTGTCAAGGTTGACAGGGATGGATTGTGGTACTTGAGTATCGGTAAGGTGCCCATGCCTTGCATTTGGGAGTGTGATTTCTCAGTGTGTCTGACTTCCGGTGTGGTTGAAATGCTACAGGGAAGCACTCATTCAATGGGCGGAGCCTGCATGCTATTGGCAGGGTACCCAATCCATATGAGCAAGCGCTTTCTATAATTGGCCAAACCCTAGCTCCATTTGACGAGGACAATCTTATCCCTTGTTTTGGCTTTGGAGATGGTGAGTGCTGTTCCAGTGTGCTGTGAAATATATGTTACCTGTTGCCTCTATGCCAAGGTCAAATGCTGAAGCATGCACATCATGTTTATTTGTCTCGTATTCATGGAGTGTAACATGTCTGATTGTTGGACACTTGTGATATTTTATTCCATGTAGCCTCAACCCATGATCGAGATGTCTTCAGCTTCCTTCCAGACGGCAGGCCCTGTCGGGGCTTTGAGGAAGCTCTTGCACGATACAGGAGTTTGGTTCCACATGTGCGCCTTTCTGGTTCGTTGCATCTCTCTCTTGACGTCTAGGAATAATGCAAAGTTCACCTCTATTGCTTAGTGCAAGTCTCCAGTGGGTGTATCTATGCTAGATGTTGTCTGTGGACCTTGCAGCCATGCAGAACATATTATTCACATGTTGGTGAATATGGGCCACTTATACCCAGGAGACTCCAAAGTGCAATTTGTTATAAGCTAGGATGTCTGCATGTAACTTAAGATGAAAATATGGTTTTTGTCATCAGGTTGCTTGGGTAACCTTGTGTGGAAGCTCCAAAGGTTTTCTGTTGCTAACCCAAATCAAAATTCCACCGTCTCTTGTGGAAGATAGAGCTTATCATCTCTTCTTAGCAAAGTAGAGATTGGTCAATCTACAGTAAAGGTCCCATCTACATTTGCACTGCAATCCTCAAAATCCTTATCAGTGCAAAATTGGATTTTGAGTGAGATCTCTTAACGGGTTCCTTGTATTTCTGTTGTGCATGATAGGGCCTACATCCTTTTCTCCAATTATTCAGGTGGCAACAGACATTGTTGAAGAGAGTGGAGGACAATATCATGTCCTTATCATCATTGCCGATGGGCAGGTATTCAATGCACAGTTTTCTTTTTGTTCAATACTCTGCATGTGCTGCTGCCTGCCTGTCCTCTAGCAGCCTGCCTGTCCTCTCTCCTTGCTAGTTATGACTTCCTGATGGGGCCAAAGAAATTCATTCAATTAACTTTGAAAATAAGTGTGGAGCTGGTCTGTAGAGTGTTGACAGGGTGGTTTGGAGGGGGTATTGTAGGTCACGAGGAGTATTGACACAGGTCCAGGCATATTCAGCCCACAAGAGAAGTTGACTGTTGATGCCATTGTGGCTGCCAGGTAAAACTCCCATTGCGTGATCTCCCATGAAGTCCTATCTATATATGTCTTTCTGTTTCTTTGCCCATCAATTTATTGCTTTAACATTTCGTGCGATTTTTGTTTGTCAGTGCAGTCAGTATCCACTATCAATTGTGCTGGTTGGTGTGGGCGATGGTCCTTGGGACACAGTGCAGCAGTTCGATGACAACATACCAGCTCGCAGTTTTGACAATTTTCAGGTGTTTGTCTGTTCCTAAAATGTTTGTCCTGTGTCTTGAAGATGAGCTGCAAGGTAGTACCACCATGTGTGTGGTCTACATCTGTGAGAATCAGTTGATGCAGCTGGGTAGTGGTATCTTGCGGATTTAAAAGTTGGAAATATCTGATAGAACTCTCAGGTTTGTTGCATTGTTCGTACCATGACTACCTTTTGCTTTTCAAGGAGAGCAGATTGCTTGCTGTGGAGTTTTCGCAGAGGATCTCATTTGATGATCACTCTGACATTTTGAATAGTCATTCATTTCACGATAACCACCAGTGTTGTGATTTCCAAAGTAAGCATAGTAGGTCACTTTTGACCCCTTCATGGTATATACTGAGGTTTCGTGGAGGTAAACTGATTTGCAGGGGTTTCTGGGTGTAGTTTGTAAACTTCTCAGATGTGATGTCAAGGAACATGCCTCAACAACAGAAGGAGGCATTCTTTGCATTGTCTGCACTCATGGAGGTCCCTCAGCAGTACAAAGCGACGATAGAGCTCAACATTTTGGGGTATGTTCAAAGTGTGGTTTCTCTTCCAGATGTTGAAGTCAGGCCACTTATTGATCACGGTTCTCAGTGTTTATAAGTTCACCATTGAAAGTTAACCCCCAAGCCTCTGTCTGTGCAGATTGCCAGCCAGAGGGAAGTGCCTTTGGTTTCAAGTTCAGTTAGGTCATATAGGTGTACAACATTGTAGTATATAGCCTATTGTGAGTGCTACTGGCTCCATGGCAAATTTGCAACCGATTTGTGTGCACAGTTGATGATGATGTATTTTCTAAGAATAGGTGAGGGCCAATCACGGCACAGGACATAATAGATTTGACAAAAAAACTCCACACAGAATCGTTAAACTCAATCTTCCTTAATACCCAGTGTAATTGTCAGAGTCCTTTAGGGCTGGAAGTGCCTTGGATTTGAATGTAGTTTGAATGGTGAGATGGATGTGGCCAGGCGACGGACAGGATATTCACCGGGAAAGAGTCCTCTCCCACCACCACCAGGGGCACACCAAATTCCGCAAGTTCAGAAGCCTGAGGCTGAGGGCCAGGTGAGGTAGCTTCAAATGATATTTTGTTGGGGCATCTCTGGCACTTGTCAGCTTTGGTCCATTCTCTGACAGGTGAATTGGTTCTTGCCATTGGTGGTGTGCATAACATGGTCTTTCAAGCAATATAAAGAAAATAAGAAGTGGTTGCTGGCTGGGTTTGGAAAATTTCCATGAAAGACCTTCTAGCGATGATCATCATCTTCCTCTACTTGAGAATAGGTAAGAAAACATGTCAGGAAGTTCAAGGATTAAAACATTTGTGCACTTTCTTCCTTACTATGAACAAGTTAAGAAATGAGCAAGGTCTGACCAATCGTCACTAAAATTGGGCTACAATTCAAGGTATGGTATAACTGAAATGTGGGTTACAATTTATCGAGTATTTGACAGACCTTATAGGAGTTTAGAGATTTCTACTGCTAGTAGATTTATTCAGCATAACTACAAGGCATACAGCTATTGACACATGGGTTCAGGTAAGCTTGGCAACCAATATATATTTTTAAATTTTGCCTGCGACAATGTATTCTTATAAAAATGATGGGAGATGTGTCTTGAGATTGTAGCAAAATATTATTTTTTAGTGCTATACTTAGGCTGAGTCCCTACAGAGTCATGTCTAGTTTGTTGTTTGTTTGCGTTTCGCATGTTGAACTAACCAAGACTGCCAGCCTCACCAGCTGTGTGATATTTAGATAAGATTGTGAAACAGTGTCTCAATTTTATGATTGCAATACAGAGCTGTTCATCTTGTATGTTTTGGCCATTAATTGTCGTCTGGATGATGCTTGATGTTTTCTGCAGCTGTGCCCTATCTGCTTAACAGAGAAGAAGGACATGGCTTTCAATTGTGGCCATCAGGTACAGAATCTACAGATCACAATGGCTTCTTCTGTGATCTGTGTTTGAGAAATTGAAAGCTGATATGTCTGTTTCTATATCATTATTATACTAGAATAACTGTTGGACCTCCTGTCTGCAGACTTGCAGGGAATGTGCAGTGCCCTTGTCAAACTGTCCTATCTGTCGGCAGATAATCTGTGCAAAGATTCGACTATATTAAGTGAACTGCTACTAGTGTGGTTAGGGTGCCATAGTGTCCTTGGGAGTTTCGTGAACAAGAGGATGAGTGATTTCATGCCACCCCATTGATAAAATTGGCTGTCACAATTGACTAATAAGAAATGTTAACACAGCAGGGGTTGGAAAAAAACATATTTCTTTCTGTTCAGAGAGGGGGATAACATGTTTTAAGAGTTTGGATTAATACATATTACACATGGTACTTGAAGTTTGAATCTAGTATTCTGAATTCCCCTTTGACAATGTCTTGGGAATCATGAGAGAGAGCTTCTCCTTTTCTCTGCACGTAGCAACAGACAGGTCCAGGCTCTGCTCTTGCCCTTCCAAGCAATTCCCTGTTGCCTTTCATCGTGCTGAATCTGTAAGAAACTGCCTTCGAGTATGTTAGATAGCTCGAGAAAGCAGGTGGGTTTGACTAAGACTAAAGACAATATTTCTCGGTTCAATGTACAAGTAGGAAGAGCCTACCCAATAATACAGTTCATTATATTTCAACTAGACAAGATTTCCTGTGCAGCAGGCAGATGATCTGACACTAGATACATTATTTGACTGTGCCTCTGCTGAAAGCGTACTACTTGCATGTTGCAACGTTGCAGCTGATCTCGTCCCGCTCACTGGTTTCTATCTTACCCAGTTCTTGGAAGTGGTCAAGTAGAGCAGGGTGATGGATGGCCAAAACAGTATTTATCAGATTCTGAAAGGCTGGTCTTGTTCAACCACTTGACCTTCCGGGGCTTCTGGTCATCAATCCACAGGGAGACTGTCAAACATCTCCACCCTTGACAACTAGGGTGTAGGTGCGTGGTGGACCTCCGAACTTGCGGAGCAAAGCAAATGCAAGCATTGCAATCGCCATCATCACTGACATCAGCACAAAATTGCCAGACCAGCCCTCATTGTTCTTGCGCCTTAGCTGCTTCATAACAAGAAATCCAATGTTCAGTAATAAGCAGCAGCTCCCACAAATTGCATACCCATCATCTATGTAGATAGCCTGGTGCGACAAAAGCTTTATATCGACTTTCCTTTCCTTCTTCACAGACTAGTACAGCAGGGCTCTCTAGCCACTGGGATGACCATACAATGCAGGAACCTCAAGAGTCTATGTGCAATTAACCAACTATGGCCTGCCATAGTCTTTGTGAGTTTACCTCCACGAGTTTTGCCAGAGTGGCTGCCAGTTCAGCATCTGTATAATTGTAGCCCACATAGGAGCCCTCTTTTGACGCGATCTTGACCAGCACTTTGCAGTCAGAACTCTTTAGATTTTTAATTGGCTGCGAGGTGAGACACTGGCCATAAACTCCTATCACCACATTGTTGATCTCTTTCACATCCCTTGTATTGCAGTGTCTTGTCACCTCCGAATTGCAAGGGGCAGTAAGATTGGCACCCATGCTGTATTGCCAGAGCGCCATTCGTACAGCATATGCTACCTTCACATCACTCCCATCCAAGGCCCGTTCTCCATTCAAACCACATGTTCTTCATAATTTATTGGTGAACTGCGATAAGCTGCTTTTTCTGTCCAGTAACTACTCATAAATAACACACCAACAGCGTCGACAAGCTGTACCGCTCATAAAAAGAGAATGACCTTCAAAACACAATCCTTTGGCAGCTATTTTCTGATTTTAAAAGCTCTAAGTTACACAACATGTTGGCAAAGGTAATAGTACCTCAGTTTGGCAGCCCCCAGAGAGCATCTTATACTTGTTCACAAAGCACTTGAGCATAGAGGCATGCCCTTCCTCAGATGTATTGACATCTTTACAGAGTGAGGCCTCATCATTTTGGCACTCCTTACGAACTCGCACATCCAATCGATAATCTGAAGCATGCCGCAGCTCCTGCAAATTCACCTCCCCTTTGCATGGGGCACCCATCTCCACTGCTTGCAAATGAAGTTGCAAGCATTTAAAAGCTTCGCCCTTGTCTGGTGCCACTGATTTGCAGAAGTAGTTCAGCTCTGTCACACAAGAAGTAGAGGTTGAATATATGTGCAAAGAACTGATTGATCACTGTATTTGCCAAGGCCATGGGTGACCGCCAAACATACTCCACACTACGCTTCATAGTTCAGTAAATTCAGAACTCCAGCCCAGTCGTATCAAGAATTAGAAAGAAGGGAAGTTACCTTGTCCACAGGCATTCATCAAAGATGGAGTGAGCCTGATATCTGATGCCTGCAAGCTCAAACAATTATTTAGTAACAAATGCCAACTGTAGTCAATGACAAGTAATGCGGGCATAAGGAATATCAGAGTGAAAGAGCCCCAGTCCAGTTATCGTGGTAACATATATTCTTTATCCTTCTCAAGAAATGAATATGTTGGGGTACTCCCTGCTGAAGGGAGTGTTCCACTGAGAAATGAAACGGTGTCGTTTAAGGTCCGCAGGAAGCTCAAAGAGCTTATGGGACAATAGGAAGAAAGAAACAAGAAAGAGAGAGGGGCCACAAACAGTCTAAAAGCAACTAAAGCTCAAGGGATTTTCTAAACCATGCTTCATGCAGGTAAGCTGCCAAGCATTTATGATCCTCATAATGTGAGAGATTGAGACAGTTGAAATCTCCCACGGATCTCATAGTTTGAAGGGCATTGAAAGTAGAAATGTTCTTCACTTTCAACTTCCTTGTAGTTTCCAGCGAAAGGTCTTCACATTGCAGAACTTCCCATCTACCAGTCTCTATCTAGACTGAGGGAGCCCACCCTGAACCTCCCCAATGCACTTAGAAGAGAGGGAGATAGAGCGGCAGACTGGTAGTTAGGCTGCAAGATCCTATCGTCACCGAAAACCAAGAATGTCTCCCGATGGAATTGCAGTTTTGTTGTTAGAGTGGCTGGTTTAAACGTCCGCCTGACGTGCAGTTCCATGAGATCTCTTCTGATGCATCTATTGCGGTCCTGTTTGGACACAATATCCACTCCCTCCGTGGTTTATGGCAATAGGGAAGCAACGGAGATGGACTTTATAGCGACCCTGGGAAGCTCAAAGAAAGAAAGCACACCTCCATTATAGAGAAGCGAAGCTCTTCAAACTGGCAGTTTGTAGACAGCTGGTTATGATGGGACCGCAGACACGCGAGAGTGTGGCTGTGGTCCTTGCTGACATCTGGACACAGCTTCATGAGATCATCTTGACAGGCATTCTGGAGAGGTACATCGAGCTGCACATTTGTAACTTCCTTCTTCTCAAAAGAAAAAACCGCACTTCTACACGCCTTTGACTGTAGTTTGTCGATGTGATCTGTCAAGCACTTCAGCATTTTCCCTCCACAAAAGGAGGAGTCCATGTTGGTCGGGCAGCTATTTCTACAGAGTCTGTCGATGTCTTCATCGCATTCTTCTTTAATACGGTGGTTGAGTCGATAATCTGGACACATTTCCACACAATGTGTTAGATCATAGCTCAAGAGAGATTGGGTGAACGATAGGAGGGTCAACTATTCTTGAAGGAAATTCAGGAACCTTTCACACTTCTAGATGCTTAATTTTCGTGGTGTAAATTTTCATATCAGAAAGAATGTTATCTGATCTCTTGTCTCATGAAGAGGAACGAGTACACAGGCCCAAGCCATCGTAATTGAGGGTATCCATTCATGCGGGCGACTCCTGTGTAACAAAGTTGGCAGTTTTCAAGAGTTGCTTAAAGAATTTTTTGTGCCTTGTTCTTCCCCAGGCTTGCAGGTGCTCACTCTGGCCAATAATTGGAGTAATTCTAGTACTGCCAGGTTATGGCTGAGTATACATCAGAAGGAATATAGGAGAAGATATTAGAAAACCTCACAATTGAAGTGATAAGTTAGAGTTCAACCTTGGGCAGAGAGCACCTCGTCGTGCTCAACTTCCTTCTTGCACTCCTCACTCATCTGAGAGTTGTCCCGGTTCATCAGCTCCTGCAAGCACTCAATAGTGGAAGCATGGCCTGTCCCAAGCCTCCCTCGTAAGCTTCCTATGCCACAGTGCATCATAACCTGCAGATGTATGCAACCTATAATCATGCAGGCATGTCAAGTGAACACGTACTACATCTAGGAGTCCAGATATAAATGTTCTGATAATTGTTGCCTCTACAACTCAGTTAGACGACTCCACTAAATTACAAGCATCCATCCATATATGCAATGTGGGCAGTAAACAATCTCTTGGGAGCTTTACAACGTACTAAGGTAGAAGAAAAGCGTGGTACCTCTTTGCATGCCACTGCAAAATTGTTGGATCTCTGGATAGCAGGCTTGTTTCATAGGAATCTTGAAATCAATGTCTTCTGCAATTTGCACTTCCTGGAAAACTCCACTCTAGGCTTTAAGCTTTAATTAGTTGAAAATTTGTCTTAGGCAACAGTAGACTAGTTCATAAAAAATTGGATGTCCCTGTCTAGAAGATACTCCTAAAGTTTGCACTGCACAGTGCACCCTAATGCAACCATGTCCCTGTCTGCTGCTGATATTTCTATGAGAGAATTAGTATGCAAATTTAGTATTTACTGATATGAGATGTTTCCAGAACTGATTGGAAAGGTGGCAAAGCTCAGTACCGTGAAAAACAAAGCAGAACGGCAGGTTTCATCCAATTTCGCTCGATTGTCTTGTAAGCATTGAAGCACCTGGCCCATTTCCTCTGACACATCCTTGCAAATGGTCTCGTGTGCGGCTGTCAACATGAGGGTTACCAACTGCGAGTTTAGTGACAGACCCTTTCCAGAGCTTAACTTTCATCATCAGCAGAATCATGCCCTTTCTCCTAAAGCTACTCTTGCCAAAGAATGACCCATATAGAGCTTCCAAGAATATATCTTTCATTCTTTCTGTGGCCGGTCTCTCTACAATTATGGGTGCAGAGAGATTGTGCGAATCATACTTTGACATGATTCAAAGAAAGAGTAGTCAAATTGGATATCCGCAGCAGCATGTGCAGTGATACGGTGCACCTCTTTCTTGCACTGGGCACTTGTGATCTTTTCTTTGTTGGCTTGCAAGCATCCGATCACAACTGAGCCCTGTTTGAGGGGGGGCCCTTCTTCATTCAGAGCTGCCTCACATATCTGCAATTGCAGTGGAAATGAATGTCCAATTAAATAAAAGTACACACACAAACACTTCTCTTGTTGCATAGGCTATGTGGACTTTCTTGGTTCTTACAAAGTCTCTCTCTCTTTTTCTCCCTCTTTGTCTGGAACTGGTAAGCTGCAACTTACCATGTCCATCAGATTGTTACACCTTGTTTTGATTTTTAATTCTCATTGTACGTTGCTTTTGGTCCCCATAGGCTCTTCGGGCTTCCAGTGGATGTATTATAATTTCAGGTTTCCTGCAGAGATTTTAGAGCTTGGCACAATCACATACGTACAAAGGCCTTGGGACTCTCAACTTTGCTTGAAGAGGAATAAAAAGTGGAACGAATCAAAGACAGAGGATGAGACTGACAAGGCCACCAGGAACATTTACCTTGAAAGCATCATCATTGCAGTATTTTGAGAAGCTTGGGTCCAAACCAATGTCTCTTCCCTCAATCATCTTCTTGAACTCATATTTGCTGAAAAGGACGGAATACCACATTACTCTATATGAATACTGCGAAAGTCACATCCATCCCCATTCAAAATATGTCAAACAGGTGTGCTAGAATCATGTGTATATTTTCACTTTGCTCCCCTATCTTAAGTCATGCACTGCAAAGCAGAATCCAGTAACAAGTCTCAGTGTCAACAAACTTGAATTATCAAAGTTCACTACTACCAATTCATTAAAACATATCCTTGATATCCATGAAAAATGCAACAATCCAATTGCCAGGGTCTCACAACAAGCACTTCAGCCCATATCCTACTTCTGGGCAGGAAACAAGAGGTAAATTTGTATGATTTCAGCAAATCCGCATTCCACAGGATTTTCCCCGAAAAGTTCAAGCAGAAGATCGGCCATCTGCCCTTGCACTTTTTAGGGTCCCATGCAACTACCTAGACTCACTGTTTGAGGCAGACCCTACAAGCTTTGAGCACTTAAGGGAACATAGATGGTTCGGAACCAGTGATGGTGATGTTATGAGAAGGCAAAGGTGTACCAGGCATGCGAAAAATCTGGATCAAGGTGGTGACTTTCTAGGCACTCTTGCAAAAGTTCATCCCCAGGTTGCACATCCTTACAGAACTTCTGCTTGTCATTGAGACAGGCTGACCACATGACAAAAAAAATTGGTTAGGAGAGATCAACTACTGTTTTCATAGTAAAACTCAAAATCTTTAAGTCGATGGATATAAGCTACTGATATGACCAGTATAGAAAATATATCATAATTGTCCCTTGTTTTATACTTGGGACCTCTTTCTACTTCCAACCAGTTTCATATTCTTAAAACCTCTGATTCGGATTGGGCTGGCCAAGGAGTTCTCCAAAAGACAGCATTCTATCATCCCAAGAAATGTTGGTTAGATCAGAGTACATCTGTACAGACATTGAACTGGTGATGAGCTGCCCTGAACTGAATTCATGAATCAGGGAGATACCTTGCTGGTTGGATAGCAATCCACAGAAGGAATGCAAGAACTGAAATAAGAATCAGGGGTTTTGTGTGGAATGTCAGATTGACTGCCTCATGCAACGAAAAGACAAGTACCTCTGTAAAGTGGAATACTCAAGTGCATATCATTGGCACCCTCTCTTTCCTGCCGAAAGAGCTCTGCAGAGCACGTGTATGATACTTTGTTTATGTTCTCCCTCTGACCAACAACAAAATATCCAAAGGTTACAAACTAAGTGATGTGGATACTGCATACACTGCTTCATCTTATTAACGAGTGTCCTGGACAACACAATCAAGAAAATGTAAAAGGGCAGGGCAGCGTCTAAGTAGAGAGTCAAACCAGGCAAGCCTGGATAAGGCCTTCCTCAGCAGGAACATCCTTGCACAGCTTTGCAGCATCGTCGCTACACTTGGCATCTGAACTGGGATCCACTTTGTAGTCTGTTGCTGTGTCCTGAGTTTCAAACACTGCATCTTGGCAAGCTTGAGACAATGCACTTTTGTCTGCTCTGCAAAACCCACCAAGAAACTCCCTTCAAAAGGCCTGGCTTACTCCCTACTCACTGCCATGCACCTTTGGTGGCCTATCTCCTCTTACAATGTTCCCATAAATTAATCTCAAACATTAGTAATTTTCAGATCGAGCCAGAAGAGGTGTATACAACATTTGCATGTGCTCTTTTTCTTGTACATACCTCAAGCACTTCAGCACACTACCAGGGGACATATGCTGCCATTTATTGCATGTATCCTGGATGTCAGTCTTGCATGCCAATGCTGCACACAAATGACCCAATTACCACAATGTATTCAGGAATGCAGCTTCCCCACCTGCCACTATTTCTCAACCTCCAACCAATAACGTGCCTTCATAATAAGATGGTTTACCATTACTTGCCCACTGCATAGAAGCATTTTTGCAGCCTAACATAAAGAAAGCCCGAGAACTTAAAAACAGTACCGATCTCTTCGTCAATGCCCATATCCTTATACAAAGCAATCTTGAAGGATTGCAGCTCCATCTTGCACGGCTCAGAGATCTTTAGACCTGCACAATTGGGTACATACAATGAGCTTCAAATCTCCTCCTGTGTCTAAGAAAACATGGGATATCCACATACTAGAAAAAGAATGGAAGGGATGGAAGGAAGTGGAAGGCTCACCACCATTTGCTGAAATCCTGGCTTTCTCCATCTTCAGCTGAGTTGAGATGCACTCAAATTGATAATCTTCTTTTGCACAGAGTTTTTTAATCTCCTTACTGCAATTACCTGCGTGCCATGCAAATACCCAGTGAGAACCATAAACCTCGACCTCGCCACTTTAGGGTGAGATAAGCGGAAGCAAATTCCTGCGCTGTGATACCATTTCAAACTATTAAGTGTTGAATGTTAGAATTGACTTCCAAGACCCCTCAATGAAAACATTCAAGAGTCTAAACTATGAAGGCCCTGCTTTAGTCCAACAATGTCATGACTGTTCACATGTCTTGAAGTGAGCACACGCTCACTATTGTAACATCTTTTTCATTATCAATTATAAGTCACTCTCTCTTCCCATAAATTTAACATTAAGTTCCTCAAATTGGTCCCTTATGTATGTAAGAATTTGTCTCTCATTGAGACCTACCACGTGTTTGCTTCTGACAGTGCAACCACACCACAAATCTGTGAAAGGCAACACTGATAGACAGTTCATGAAGATTCTACCTTGCACCTCTCTTTGATAGAAGGCGCTCGATTTTACACAATCTGGTTTGTGTGGTTCTACAGTACCTCATGGGCCTCCAACGGACCTAATAAAGTTCTTTGTTTCGTTGACAGCCGGGGTCCTCACAAGGCTCAAAACAGCTGGTTGCTAGCACTCTTGGTATCCTCGGGTGTCCAACTTTTTAGAGCGCAATGGACTCTCCATTGTAGTACCATTTCATTTCATTTCATTTCTTCCTCTCTCTTACGTTATAAAGTACCATTTCATTCATTTCATTTCTTACACACACCGATATAACACAGAAACAAAACGATTGCTTGAGAGTAACTACTCACCTTTCACATTCAGGTCACTCGGAGGAGCGCTGGCCATGCTCTCCAGTGCTTCATCGTTTACTGTGGAATCAGGAGTGAATTCGACCGAATTCTTCCATGGAACATATGTACCAGAACTTACTTGATTTGGAGCAGAAGCTACAGAACTCGTCTTTTCAGGAGCTTTGAGGAGATCGCCTGAATTTGTCTTCTCGGACCGCTTACCAAGATCTATTGGGCTTGAAGCAGAGTCGACAGGGCTTGTCTCCTCGGTATCTTCTGGGCTGGAAGCCAATTTATCTTCTGGATTTGTTCCTTCGGAAATCTTATCTACTGGGCTTGAAGCAGAATCTACAGGGCTCGTCTCTTCAGTAAATTCATCAGGATCTACCGGGCGGGAAGCCTCTGCGGCTTCGGAAATATTGGCAGGATCTACTGGGCCGGAAGAATGTGCAGCCTGGTTTGTCTCTTCCGGAAAGTTACCAGACTCTACTGGGCTGGATTCGTTGATTCCTTCAGAATTTTTATCAAGCCTCGAGGCAGATTTTACAAGATTTGACTCTTCCTCTGCAAACAAATCTAATGTGCTCGAAGCAAACTCTGCCTCTTCTTGAATTTTATCAGAGTCTTTTGGATTTGAATCAGAAAAGGCAGGGTCTGCCCTTTGAGGACGTTTGCCGAAATCTTCTTGATTGGAAGCAGAACCTACTGTACTTGTCTCTTCTTCAGAATTGACAGAGATCGAAGCAACAATTTCAGGCTGTGTCTCCTCAGGAATTTTACCAGGATCTACTGGGCTGGATGAAAACTGGACACGACCTGTCTCTTCAGGATCTTCACCAAGATCTGAAGAAAAATCTTTTGGAGATGGCCTACGAGGAATTCTATCAGGATCTCCACTTGGGTTTGAATCAGAAGCTACAAGCCCGTCAGGAATTGTCGGGTTGGAAGAAAAATCACCAGAACGTTCGGGAAGTGTAGTGGGCTTTCCCACGATCTCCTTGGGCTTTGAAACTGCTTTCGGCCTTCCATGTTTCCTTCGGGACCTTCTGTGCTTTACAGTATTCTTTGACTTAGATTCTACCAGGCTGTTAGACTGTTTGAGGTCTATGGGGCTTCGACCTGCATCTACATGAGATTCTCGGGCAAGATCTGGGAAGTACTTAGCTGAAACCCTGGCCTCGATCGTTTCCCCTCCAGGGATTGGACCTGGGTTGTTTCCATCAGGACTAGTATCCAAGTGACCATCTTTTTGCAAATCAGCGCTTTCATCGGCGTAAACGCAAGTAACAGCCAAGGTGCTAAGTGCCACCAACAGTAACACTACCAGTGGCACACTCACAAATCTGTAACTGTGAACTGCTCCTTGCTTGCCCATTCAGGCGACAATGTAGAAGCAACTTGATCAATACTCGTTTTAGGCAATTGCAGAGACACACGCATTGGAGTGTTCAAGCAGCGGCAACCTGCTAGGATATATTTGCGAGATGGCACATAAATTCGACTGGCGGATGCCGATCAAAAATTTCCAATGTCTGTGTATCTATCACCCCTTCTTGAATTTGTTCTGATCTGCAGGTACCGCTGGTGACTTTCTATTTATCCTCCTGAATCTGCAATCATTCCAACCTTGTCTAAGCAAAGCTCTGCCCCGGTATATAACTTCTCTCCAGAATGCAGATGGCTTTTACTGTGCTTCCAAATGTGTGTGTTTACAATTACAATTGCAGATGTCACACATCTCTAGGACTGCGGCTAACTGGGTACGAATAAGCCACTGAGCTCGTTTCAGCTTTATGACTTTACAAGTGTGCACTGGGCATAAAATCTTGAGGAAGTGGACATCACACAACAACAAGCAGGCAACTACCGAACTGGGTCGAAGTTACATCAGACCATCACCCGCACAATTAACGGCTCCACTTTGTTAGATGTCAATGTACTGACTCTTCAATCTGCAGGCTTCCAAATGGAAACAATCGGGTGGATACAAACCGGTTAAAGACCTTCGATCACGGAGAAACTCGGAGCCTCACTGCTTATCAAATAGAGCGTTGCGTTATGTAGTGTGTGAAGCCCTGTGAGCCACCAAATGAGTAGCTTAAAACTTAGTGATGCCACACAAAAGTCATGTGTGTGAAATGCGGAATAGACGGTACATTACACGAGTGATTCGGTGCTAGTGGAAGTTCACAGTGTCCGCTATCATTGAACCTTCAGGACGGACATGGAAGGCATCACAGCTCACCAAATTATTGCTTGCAACTCAGTCAAAATGCAATGTTCCCTACTGAAGAATGCACAGCAACTGATTGAGCAGCTGATTGAGGGAATAGAATGAGGTCACAAGCAACAAGACGCTCGCACAGACCTGCATGGAAGGCCACTGTGTATGTATGCTGTACGGAGTAGGCTTGCTTCAGCTCCGGCTGAATCTGATCCTCCCATTGCATATCCCGTCGAAGGTCAGAAAATCTAGACACTCAGATCAACTTATTGCACTGTACAAAGTTACAGTGAATGCCCAAAGCTAGAGCTCAAACGTCCATTTGATTGTGGAAACATGCACCTACTACATTCTTTCTCAACATCAAAAGCTTCGAAACAAAGATCAGGAGCAGTAAGTAGAGCAAGAAGAAGCTGGCAAGAAGCAGACAGCAGTGCCACAACAGTGTGCTTTCTATTTATGCAGTCATCAAGACCACCCACTCATTGAGCCATTAACTAACTTCAAAACATTTGTGCTGATGAATGGTCCCATCTTCATCATCATCATTACCATTATCATTGGTGGGAGTATCCATTCATCTAAGTGCAGTCTCTCCCACTTGGGTGCTGTCGCCCGGCAACGTGCCATGAACTGAGGAACAACATGCAAAGTACTTACACTTGTCTTTGGACAGATAAGTTCTAACTTAGTGAGACTCAAGGTTGGAGACTAGTGGAGACTAGTCTTCTCCCCCTTCCCTTGGTGGTGCACATCATTGCATGGATACTTTGAAAGAGTTTGATTTCTCCTCTCACTATAATTAGGGGGCCTGATTTGAGAGCTGTCACTCCCAGGTGTTTTCCTTTAAAAAGAAGTAGCCAAGACGTGGGGTGGCATCACGTTGTTGTGTAGTAGAGAGCCATGATCCATGTCACTTGCAGGTGTTGTATTGTATTCTGCAACACACTTGATACATTCTGTTTTGCCCATAGAACTGCCCTCAGGACTTCATAAGTTGTCACATTGTTCAAGTTGGGTCTACAATCACAACACTCCTAAACACCTGCTGGGTGGCAGATGACTGGAGATGGGTGTAGGAAAACTGGGTCATGTTCGGCAAGGCCCCACAGCAACAAACAGAACGAGTGGGAGCCATGAGGATCTTGCTGAATGACTGTTACTCTGGCTTGTGTCAAGACAAGGACAGAATGATAAGGCAACCCATTTTTATTCAAGGAAAAATATGAGGTAACACTTGTATAAGGGACCCTCCCTTGCTCAGTTGCAAACTTGGGGTCGATGATGGTGCAGTTGCAATGCTACAAAAAACTATGATACCTCTCTGTATTGTTCCATTTCCCTAGACGCATCTGAGTCTAGGTGAGAAAACTGACACTGACATCTTTCCAAGAAAATTTGCAGCTTCATGCTGCGGGATCCAGAGCAATGATTGTGCCGCACCAGCCAAACAACTTAATTTACAGGATTGTTGGGAATGAAGAGAAGAGCAGATTACAAAGGGAGCAGGTTAGCACATCATATCTTGATCAAGATAGAGAGTGCCGTTGGGGACGCCTAGTGGAGGAGACCTTACCAATTGCAGGAACAGGGCTCTCCGATTCTTTAGAATATTCAGAGCCAGAAAAGCTGGGGAACAGTTTGTTCAAGAACTTCTTTGGCTTTAGAAGGGGAAAGACACTCCTGGATTTGGAGTTTTTCACAACTTCATGGTGCATGCTGCTCCGTTCTCTCTCTGCCTCAGCAATCCGCACTTTCATGTTGGCCAAGTCTCCCTTTAGCGCATTGAAGTCCTGATGCACAGCCTCCCAACCTTCTTCTGGCTTTGCAGGAGGTATTGACCCATTTGACTCAGGTAAACCAATCTCCTGGGAATGTGGCAGCAGCTCCCGGACATTGCTTGGCAGATCACTAAGTACAAACCCACCAGTCATAGCCGTCCGTACTTGTTCAAAGAACAGCACCTGCACCTCAAACCCGCCCACAATGTTACTCAAACGACATACAGCAGGCTAGGCTGACAATTTGTGAGCAGCACCCACCACAACATTAGAGAACTGACCGCAGGTAACACATGGGGACAGTGATCAAGGCTTTGTGGGGCAGATCTAATGGAGGAGACCTACCCAATCGTCCAGCTGTATGGAATCAGATGATATAACTGCAGGCACAGACAAACCTGTACTGCATCCTCATTGATGAACTTTCACCATAAACTGTTACAATTCCACATTTGGGCACTGACCTGCACCACTACCCGCAGAGGGAGGCGCTCATTCTGGGCTGCATGCATGCAGGCATCCATTGACAGTTTCTTACAGTCCATAAGCCTGCATATTTTTTTGCGTTCACTCTTTGTTAAACCCCCGTGTTCCTGCGTCATTTGACACAAACAAAATACATTCAAATGTGTCTCAAATCAACCAGCAAGGCTCCCACAAGTTTATGCCCAACGGTGCTCCATGCAGATCACCTGTGATCTGAGTAAATGAAGCCAATTTTGAAAAAGCTCCGAGTCAAGACTGTTGGCATAATGAACATGATCCCACACTGTATGACTGGAGTTTGCCTAGCTAGTTTGGGCTTGACATTTCAAAACACTTCAGTCCACAAAAAACATTGGTGTACTTTAGCATCTCCTACTCCTGACAGGGCACCAGAGAGCACACTCTGTGACAACATACCCATCTCGAGTCTCTGCACCTCTGACCTGCTAAAAACCTTACCTTAACATCTTCCTTCAACTGAAGTCCTAACTTCCATCCGTGTCAGGAAATCACAGCTGGAATTCATCTACAAACCACACAAACAAAAAGTGCACACCTTCAGATACATGTCAATAGCGCGGTACAATCCATCATGGACAGGGCGTGAAAAGTCAGGAATGGAGTCAGCGAGCTGGATAAACTTGGCCAAGGGCAGATTTGAATCACGTGCTATCTCAGCCAGATAGCTGTCTATCAACTTTGCCACTCGAAGCTTGGAGCTATGGGTTGCTGCCGTGGACCGGCGGCTCTCACTGCAGTCTAGATTCTCTGCCGATCGTGTCCTTCGTCTTTCAAATGGGCCTGACCGCGAATGGTTTGGGCTCATAGGGGGGCTTTGATCCTGCATCAGATAGTGCTCTAGTATCCGTTGCACCAGGTCCACATCATAGAGAGAATCATTGGCATAGGAGAGAGATGGGATCAGAAGGTCATGAAGAGAGGCCTCTTCCAGCTGCAGCCCAATGCGTCTGGCTAGCTCCATTTTGGAAGCAGGTGTTGCATTCAGAATTGTCGCCGCCTTGAGTAGCTTGAGTAAAAAGCTACATGAAGATGTACCTTTATCAGATGGCAAGAGACTGACAACGGTCTCTAGCAGCAGCCTGTGTTTAGTTGAAGTTTCCACAAAGTCCCCTGATAGAGCTCCGTTGATCATCCGTGCATTGTCAAGTGAAGACTGTTCCTTCGACAATCCAGGCAACCACCGCATTGCATACACACGGAGCCCCTCTCCCACTAACTCTTGAGGCATCCCTTTGGCTTTCACTGCTACCATGACCCTCCAGTATAAATCAACATCCAGGTCACAAATGTCTTCCACCCACCAATCCTTTGGTACTGGTGTTTGTCGGCGGGTTTGGATTCCATTCCAAGGGGGACTCACTGGCTCAATGTTGGAAGACAGCTCTATAATTGATGGAGAAGAGGGTCTTGTGTATGTGAAAGACCAGTCTACCTTAGATGGATCCACCGCTGTTTTAAAGGAGATGGAGTCAATGCAGCGGCTAGTCACCTATATCAAAGTCAATGTTCAAGGGAATGATATCAGAACAAAATTACTCTCACTAGCCATAGCAAAATGGAAGACAGTTGGAAAATAAAACTAACACCACAGGGTGCAGGCTCAAAAGAGAGATCTGGATGCTGGGGATGACCAACAGCTTCAGCGAGATGATATTGGCAAACCTCTTGTGTGACTTTCCTTGTGCTTAGTGGGATACAATTCTGGTGACTTACCCACAGACAGTTGAAACCATTGAGCACAGCCAATGATAAGTCCTTGTGGAGTAGAAGCAAGCCCAGGTCATGACATCATCACCTGGCAACTGAGCAAGGGTCCCAGAAGGAACCATTCAATGCCACCAAAGCATTTCACAAACCCGGAGGAGCCGGTGGGGTGTATAGCTAGGACTTCGGACCACAACTGACTAAGCAACATTCAGATACACAGTATATGTACTTGAAGGGTTCAATGACTAACCTTCAGGTCTTCTGCCCAGGGCATATGTGGCTTACTGTTCTGCAGACAGATGATAGAATCCTTCCACCCCCTCAAGATGGAAGAGTTAAGAAATACTTCCAATTTGAAGATGAGGTTACCCTTCTCAATAGTTTCTGACATCTCCAGATACTCCGCCCCACAGCGCACAGACCCCACATTGAATGCATTCAGGGTGACCGTGCTGCCATAACAGAATTTTGCACACATTTCGAATGATTCAGCACCCCCAGGAAAGTCTGCAAGTGCCATTTCATCTTTCTTCGCTTCCTGAACTGACGTAAGGAGTTTTTTGAGGCAGCCACATTTTGACACAAGAGGAAACTGCAAAAAACCCTTCCGCAATGTTGTCAGCAAAATCAGACGATTCATTTGTTAACACCCAGGGTAAAACAGAAGAAAGGAGCTCAATTAAGTCTACAGAACATGCAAAGAACCCTTAACCTCCAGAGAGAAAGAGAAAAAGAACCAGGGTACCTTGTGAAGCATAAATTTATGGTTATCAACCTCCAGTGTGATATCACTTTCAAGTTCTGATGTCACTGACCTGCAAATACCCACATCCGCCAAAACCCCTATCACTGAATACTTCATGTGTGTGCACGCAAGTGAGCAAGAGATTATTTACTGTAGCTTCATAAGAATGAAGGCCATTCCTGTGAATGATGGCTTGCCAGAGCGCTTCATAAGAGAGAGAGGGAGAGAGAGAGAACCACAGCTACTCATGAGACACCTGACCAAAGCGGTCTTCCCCAGAGATGACTCCAGTGAAGGTCACTCGAGTTGCTAACACACTCAACCAGCAATGCCTCTGGAGATTTGTTGGTTCAGTCTGGCACCAAAAGTTAATTTAAGCCTTTCCACCAAGGCATGCTTGCTGCACTGGAAGCTTGGAGAGAGCAAGAAAGCATGCAAGAAAGAGGAAACTGTACATTGTCATCAGCAACCTCAAAGAGCTTATGGGACAGTATCAAGATATTCTCAAAAGTGGAAAGTTTTAATACATATCAGGTCCAAGCAATGAAACCCTTGAGCAAGGCCATGGCTGTCCTGGAAATTTTCATAATGTCGCGCAAGTGGTCAGTACCCTCTAGGTTGTCCAATGTACCAGTCTCAATCCACAGGCTGTGTGAGGATGTCCTGGACCTTCCAATGCTTGTAGAAAGGAGGGAGATGAGAGTGACAGACTGGTACTTGGTCTGTAAGGTTTTACTGTTTCAGTGTTACGATACAACTGCAGCTTTACTGTAGGATTCTCAGGTTCCCAGGTCCGCTCAACATCAGCTCCAGTCCAATAGGCTTGTTGCGGTCATGTTTGGAAGGTGCTTCCAAGCCTTCAGAATTTAGTGTGTAGCCCACTGCATTGTAGAACTCCATGAAGGCTTATTGCAAATAGTATTGCGTCTGTCCACTATTTTCACAAATCCCTCAAGGTTGAAGCAAACCTATCTTTCACTTGTACATCAATCAGGTCCACCATCCAGTGTCCAGAAAGTGGGTGGGATTATTAAGGCAATGTTTCCGCTAGCAGACAGACCTTCCGAGTCAACCCAGCCTTGACCCCACTGTTCGATGTCACCAAGGCGAAAATGAGGTTTCTGGAATATGCGCTGAGTCAGAATACAAACACCAGGAAGGAGCTGGTCCTCAACTAAAGCAGCCATGCATGAAGTACGAATGCGCCGTGTGGTGATCATCATCTCCTCCAATGCGAATACAGTAATCGAAACTCAACTGAAACTCAGAGAGAGGAGAGAGAGAGGTCATACCACGTACTCTTCCACTCATACCTCTCCGACACCTATGTGTATGCTCCAAGGGTCTCTAGGTTTGCAAACTTACGTGATATTTCCCCGAGTCTGAAAATTGTCGGGCTTTGATCCCAGTTTCATGAACTTCATTGCGGCGACGTGCTACTGCCGATGTTGCCCGCCGCTTTGCGCTCTTGTTCCTACCTCGCCCTGATCAGCATCGTCATCCTCCCTGATGTGAACACACTTTGAGTACACCCAACCCAGAAGCTGTCCAACTCCTTCGGTGGATTTCAAAAGCTACCTCTACTACCGTAAAAGTCGCCAAATGCACACTCCATCACCGGCACTCTCTGTAAGGTCTCAGCCAACTCCATTGAGCAAGAAGAGAAATATCAAGAAAAGAATAGGCCCTCCTCCCTTTAGGCCGATCCTCCATGACAGAGCCAAGTTCTCTTCATGGAACTCTCCCCGCCACCATATGCCATGCTTCGAGCTGCTCCTCGCCCAATGCTTCTATAGCGGTTGTTGTGAACCCTAAGCACTACTTCTGCTTCTACCAACCTTTCCAACGTCGATGAGGGTCTGATCAGAAAGAGCACATCCAGCAAAGCGATTCTGCATAAACTAACCACCGCAGTCAGTTGATTTCCACGAGACCTTTTTGCAAAGTGCTGCCATGTGTGAAGGGCTGCATCTTTTTTCTTCTGTGAGTACTCTACCTGATCACACCCATTTCGGGACTTAAGCAGCCCAGATGGTTCCTAGAATCGGATACAGTGAGATAATCCTCCTTGACCCACACGGCCACCAAGCACCTGCTGTTCTTGTTGGGAATGTACGACCCAGGTCTTCGAAAGGACATCAAATGGACCCAGGAAGGTTAACTCCCGAGGTGAGACGCTCTATGCCTCGGCCTGAGCTATCTTCTGCTTCGAATTCCGACCACTTCACACACCATGGCGCCATACGCAGAGTCTGAGTATCTTGCTTCTAGAAAATGCCAGCTAGTTCACGTTGCCTGCTCTCACATACCCCTAACCATATCCAATCAACGAGCACACTGCATGTAGCTCCTTTCACAGTACACTGACAGACATCTGCAACACATTTGTACGCATTAGTATCAAGGTCCACACAATAAGCTCTACTTCCCAGCTCATACAGGTGGCTACATCTCCTTCGAATCCAGCTCAGAAATGTAGAGAACCCAGTGACTCAACAAGAAGAGTGAAAACCCAGGGGGTCGGGGAAAGGGAAGCGGTGGTCTGGGCAAGTGAGCAGCTAGTGGACCCCAAGGAAGGATCTCTGCGAGCTTCCCATAGTTATGTAAGGCTTTGGAAATCAAACGTGGACCCTCTCAGTCCAAATCTACCTAAACCCATATTGTGCACACGGGGTGATCTCCCCAGCAACGGAAAACGTACAGCTGGAGAGACTGGTTAGCTGCCTTATGACAAAACGGAGAGGAAAGGAAAAGAAAGACGGCCAGGACACACCGCGTGGGCCAAACGGGACGAGTGAGCGTGGGGTGGTCAGATGCCTGCCACATTCTCGACTGCCATAACCAACGGGGTTGTGGGATTTCCGTTATCATCTCCCCTTTTGTTGGTGGGGGCGGGCCGCCAGCGTGGCCGCTGTCCGATCCACATACCCTCCACAACTCAAGCTCAGCACGACACATACTTCCAAGCATCCATAGGTATCTATGCTCTCGTACCAAATTACATGTGGATTGATGCGCTCTCTAAGAAAGGAAGAAGAGTTTCTAGCAATCCTTTACTATTGCTAAGATGGCGTAAGTGGTTGACACTGTGGACTACGTCAGCTCAATGACGCTGGAAAGGGGAGTGAGATTTGACCACTACCAATCAAAGCTTCTGCGGATAGCAGGCATTCATGAGCCTCACCTCTCCAGAGTCCATTTCCCATCTGCCTTTCCCTCCCTTCAAATTCTTCTATTATATCACGTGAGCAAGTTAGGACTTTGCGAGGATTCAGCCAAAATTGTCCCGGATGTAAGCAATTTTTTCCCAGACTTAAATGTGTGCAGTTATGGGTCCCTTTGGATCCTCAGCATCAAGCGTACAGGGGCTTCGAAGGGTAGCTTGATTGTTGTTGTTATGACTGTGTCCCATGTGCGAAGCCTTGGCATCATTCGTTCATACAATTATGCACACACAGTTCTATATTTTTTGCAATCGCTATTGGATGCTCAGGCCCAGTATAACCGCCTCATCATGCATCTCCTCATGAGCATTGAATATGAATGATATAATAAGCCGCCCGTGTCAGACAGCAACAGCAAAGTCACTGCACCTACATAGCTACTTAGCTGGGCGGCAAGCGAGCGAGGGAGCATGACTCCCCCATGCTTCAACTTTCCATGGGATGTGGCCCGTGGGGCCAACAAGCCCTTGATGTTGCCACTCTGCAGCTTTTGCTGTTGAACTTCTTTGGCACTCTTCTTCTTCGAGGTATCTCCTTCTCTCTCACAAAGACAGAGAGAATCACAGTACAATATACTGCGGATGGACTCTGAAGGGAAACCTTGGTTTGTCTTCAAGTGTGGAGTGATGTCACCCACTGGAGCAGACTTGCAATAATATGGTACATAAGTGAGACAAATCTGGTTTCCTACAATCCAGGCCTGCAATCACTCTCACTCCAGAGCAAAAGACCTGGAATCCTCGCAGCAATATGTGTGGCACAGTAATCTATGGTTTCTTCAAACAGGCTCCAAAGAGAGATAGGAATTGAAGAGAGGTAGATGCCACAGTGCCATCAACACTGCAAACTAAACTAGAGGGAGAAAGTGATATGTCATTGTTACAGTGATTCACTGCCTTCATCCACATGCACCTGTCTGTGTGCTTCTTTTCCGTAGTCGTTTTCCGGCCCATTGCGGTTGGCTTGCCAGCCATCCCGGTGTCGGAATATGAGGCTATCCACCACACTGGGTGGTCCAAAAAGTAGAGCAACTCCAAAAAGAATTTGCAACCGAGTCGTTGTAACCGACCAGGCCTTGCTGTCGCTTGGGGGACAACCCACATCACAATCCGCAACGCGGCCTTTTGTCGCCCATTTGTCGTACATCACGCAATTTGTTTGGAGGCGATGGAGGTGTGTGTGGCACCGGATGAAACTAGACTCCAATAATCAACTGTGTACAAACCAGGCATATACAGTGACGAGTGTAGGAATGTAAGTAGGTGGGGAACGAACTGTTGTTGGATAATGGTAGTGGGTAACGGTGGTGTGGCATATTGGTGCTCAACTTCCGGCCGGCCGACTGTGGCACTTAGCTTCAAGCAAGTGTCTTGCATGTATAATGTACAAAATGATTGATAATAATGCAAAGAGTCACAAGACACTGCCTTATTAGGCCTAGTCCGCAAATAGACAATGGAATCCTGATTATGAGTCAGTTTCTTTTTCTTTTCTAAAGTTGGTTTTTCCCAGTCCTTGGGCACGAAGGACACTACAGGCATTTTGAATTGTTCTTTAAGGGGAAATTGGCAAGTAAAGAGCAGGAAAATAGATAAATCTCAGCTAATAGAACACCTCGGGCCACATATAACGACTCTAGATCAATATAGATGTGTGTGTGAGAGAGAAAGATAAAGTTTCTTTAACGTCCAGTGAATTTACAGAGCCTACTGCTCAACACACAAGCCATCGAGGGCCCAATGGATGGTCTGAAGGCACATGTTGAAGGATTGAACCCAGAATCACCTAGGTTATGCACAGGCAAGGCACAAACACCCAACCACTGAGAGAGAGAGAAAGAGAGTTAAAAGATTGATTTGGGTGGTATATGTTCATAATCATTACATACCCACGGTAATTCCTGGACCACTCTAGAATGAACAGGGCCGAATGAAATGAAACTGCTCTACATACCCACGTTATCAGTGGTATATGCTTCACTCAAGGATGTCCAACTCAAAGGTCAGATTGCACTGATATCAAAGTGATGGACTTTGAACGGGCACAATTGATTTAAAACAAGCGGCTAGCTGCGTATGGCTCCTCTTTGTGAATAGCGAAATCTACTTTCATCCATAATAAACTTGAAATTTTCTTCATAAATTGTTCAATAAGAGAGATGTTTACCTAGAGGCACTTCATAAAGTAGTTTTCAACAAAGGAGAGGAGGTGACACCTGGGGAAGGCACAGAGGGGCTTAGCGATTTTTGACGCTGATGCAGAGTCTCCAATAAAATGATGCCTTCCGCAGGAAACGTAAATTACTGTGGTGTCTCTTCATCCCCGAGGAACAATGGTTTGAAAACTATGTCACATCCAACTACTACCTAGGTGCAGTGGAGTGGAGCAAGCTCTTTGACAATACATAAGGCCACGTTGCTCCTTCATGGATGATAGCGAACACAAGTCTAACCAATCCACTGAATTAAAAAAAGGGGTGATTGTGAATGAGAGGGACAAATGTACCCGCCATGTGTCCTCTCTCAGTACTTCCTCATACAGCATACAATATCTATAGTTTCAGTTTGTGCTTATATATATATGACATCCCTCTCCCAGGCTTGCTGGTACTGCCTCCCTTTCAGGGGTGCACTTGGTCTCCATTATTTTGATAATTCCATTGTTGGACGGGTATAGTCTTAGACGATTTATCCCGTGGGTATCAATTAGGATATAGTTGACATATCTTGAAGAGTGGGAATTGGAAGCAAGTTAGGAAGTAAGTTGGGAAGTAAGTTTCCCTTTTCTTTTTAAAAAAAAGGGGATATTTGTTTTCTTGAAAGGATTCTCTTTAAACTACTATAACCAGCCGGTGGGTGTAATTCTGGGTATTTGAATGTATTTCCCATTGCCTACATTGGGGCTGTAGCCCAGCGTTGTTTGCATCTTTTGGCATCTGGGTCTGGAGGGGTTAGTTTGCCCCCTCAAGTGGTAGACCCGGCAGCCTGTATATTCAAATCTCAAAACATCTGGTGCATTTGTAAAATATTGGTACACGCCCAACACCTGTTGTTTCTTGGTTCTCAGCACGGTTGGTGGTTGGTGGGTAGCAGAGTACTGCCATCCATGTTTTAGCGAAACTGAGATTTACTATTCATTCATTATCCTTCTGAGCTCTTAATTTTGATTACATCAATGTATTTTTCAGGCCTCTTTTTTTTTCTTTTTTTTTCTTTTTTCTTTAATGATGGGATAGTAGCCCTCAAAAATATATTGAAGGTAAGGAAACAATAACCTTACAAGGGCCCTCTTTTTTACTTGTTATTTTCATGTCCTAGTAGTTTGAGCCACTTAAATATCAAATTATCTTTTATTAGTCTATATATCTATCATCATATTTATATAGTATTGCTCAGCCTTTCAGCAGCATTTACCGCACTATTTATTCAATATAAAAAATTAAAGGGAAAAACAATTAATGTTAATTATTGTGTGAAATTTTCTATCTTCAGCCATTTATCAGCCACTTACAAATGTCTTTCTAAAGCCTCTGTCAAGTTTGGCTCTATATATATTTCAATTAACTTAATGATGTCCTTTCTCAGGTTGGGAGCAAATGTAGGCAAATATCAATTGGACCGGTAGATAGGGTCAGGCCGGGTATCAACTAGGGTGTTAAGGAACCAACCCAGTTGGTATCTACTTTTGTAATACTAGGATTAAAATTCGGAACCCTTCGTATTGGCACTTGCAATACCTAGGTCAATACCCTACCTAGGCTTGGTATTGGCAAAGGCAATACCCGAATTAGGGGTAAAAAGAAGGACAATGCATATGGTATTAATATCAACCAATGTTGTGCAAGTGCATATCGAACCCACCACATGCTCTTTCCTATTTCACCCAACACCTTCAAGACCTTGCAACTCCTTGATCAAGAGTTTTTCTCTATTTAAACACAAACATGATGGATGAAAAGAATCTTTGTGCAATGAGACTTGGAACCGATTTTCCTAACTGATCACACTTGATTTGACAAAATATGCATATGTAATGCAAAGGGCTTTTGCAACATTTTTATTTTCTTTGAGACACCAGGTATACTTATAAGTTGCCCCGTACTCAGGCTACCACTTTAAACTAAATTAAATTAGATTATTTATACCTGGGTTGATAATCCGTTGGTATTACATTGAGAATTCCACTGCAGTGATAGATGTGCCGGAACTTAGTTTTTTTGAAGTCCAATGTCAAACTTCAGCCTCCCCCGTCCCTTCCCACCTCTACTAGACGACATCATATATGCAGCACACTCGCAACGCTATGGGAACGTATGCAGTTATCTCTCACCCTTAACATGTTGGTTACTGGAGTACTGATTGTTTTGTCATTGACAACTAGTCTCTTGCATGTGCAAGAATCCTGCTTCCCCCCACTACCCGTTCTCTATTGGTAACACTGTTAATGTATTTATCTCCAGATTCACTGAAAATTCATTTGCACCTCCCGTCCTTCTATTGAGATCCTCTTGAGCCCAAGTCTTGAGATTCTCTCTATGGCTATGATCTCTCACCTCCGCCCCGGCTTCTTTAATTGCCTTGCAACTTGTTTGTGCTCTAGTTATGCAGCTCCACTACTTCTACTCAACTATCAGCCGTGGGGTTGTTTGATTTTGTGGCGTCTCGTCTGGCCTGTTGTGCTAGCCTCTTGACTGCTTATGCGCGTCTCTCTTGTCCTCTTCCGGCAATGCCGCCTCTTAAGGTTGTCGGGGGCTGAACGACCCTTGAGTGTGTAATTCACTCAAGAGAGCGGATTAAGCGCTCACTAAGTGGAGCCCCCATAACCGGGTCGCAATACCAGCTGGGGCTCCGAGTGGGGTGCTCGTAGCATAGACAGTCGTGGGGGTGACATAGGACTCACCATTTGGGCTGAAGCCTTATGGTAGGAGTCATGGGGAGTCTTGGGACTCACCACGGTCCAATAGGGTCGTGGTGGGTGGGCCAAGACTCACTGTAACTTATCACAAAGAGTGGAGACTATGGTGGTTCATAAAAAAAAACCTTGGGCTGTTTGTGAAACCCACCGATAATCACATAAGTATAACATATAGGGAGTAGTAACCCCGAGAACAGTGCAAGCCCGTTAAACGACCAAAGCTAGTGATGCAAGTGAGCGAGCCGAAAGCGACCAAGTGGGAGGAGCTAGTTGGGACTGCCTACAACCATAGGTAGGGAATTCCCACTTAGCCCACTTAGTCAAGGATTGCATGGGACTAGAGCACCAGAAGGACTGTTAAGCCCTGGTGAGCAGCTAAAGCTCCAAGTAACCTAGCGGTTAGTTTGGGAGTTAGGCGCACGCATCAAAGTGAGTAACTATGACTTGAAATGGAGTTTACCGAAGTGATATGCGCAACACAATAACAACATCTCGCTGAATGTCACCAGAGGCTATGACGATATGCACCTCTTTTGTTTTGGCTTCAGGCCCTTGACAGTAAAGTGGAACAAATCCGTCGGCCTGCTCTCTGAAATCCCAATTTCACCCGCGTTGCAACATTATTAGCCTTGGGAACTGGACTTGGGCCTTTGTTGGCGTCCCGTAGGGACTTCTCACATGCCAATGGGCTTTCAAATTGGCATTGGATTGATATAAGAGCAACATTTTGAACCGGTCCTGCTGAAGTTATGCAAGAAGCTCTCCTTTTTTAAGCTCTCCTTTAACTATGCTCTCTAAGCCTTTGTCTTGAACCAGATTTTGATGGCTTCAATTTGGTTATCTGCCTCTATTTGGTACCCTGGCTCCAAATTGGTTGCTAAAATTGAAATATCGTTGATCAGGAACGTCCTTTGGGGTGTTATGCCAAACTCGCCCTTTCGTAGAGTGCTGGTGTCATGGGCCCAATATTGTAGAACAAAAAGAGAAATAGGGTTAATTGGCATTCTCGATCCTTGTCTTGAACCAGATTTTGCTAGCTGCAATTTGGTTCTTTGCGTCTGTTTGGTACCCTGGCTACAAATAATTGGTTCCTAAAATTAAATCATTGATCAAGAACTTCATTTGGGTTGCTACACCAAACTCGCCCTCGCATAGAACGCTGGACCTATCATGGGCGCAGTTATGTAGACCAATAAAAGAAGGAGGGTTGGGCATTCTCAATTCCGAATCTCAAATCAGATCTCTTATGGCTAAATGGCTTACTCAATCCTTTGCCCAAAGTGAAAGCCCATGGTGCAAACTAATTAGGCCACATTTGAAGTGTTCATCCCCTCTCTCCTTCCGTTTTTGGGCCCTTCCTCGAAATGGCTAGTGCATGGCAGGACTTCACCTCAAAATGTTGGGCTCCCCTGCTTGATCAATTTGGTCTGCATGGCTTGCGGTGCATCCTCAGTTCATTTAGCGTAAGGGCCCTCTGCTTTGAAGAATCCATATGACAACCTTTGTTTGGCAAGCTAAACTTGGACTTGGAAGCTCGTCCAAAAGAAAATTGGCCACGTTGGAAGCTCATCATTCATGGCCTTGCCCATGTTTGCAAATTTTTGGGAGAACGGTGGCATCCTTGGGCTTCACGTACTCTCCAGCTTAGTCTCTACTGACTCGATCTAGGCTGGCTAGGACTCAAGTAATGATGGAGTTTCTTTCTTGATATCGCCATTATTGAGAGATAAAAGTGGCACTTTCAGTCTACCCTCCTTTTTTGGGATCAATGTTGGCATTGATAAACACATCTTTTTAACGATATCCGTGCTAAGCTTTTTCAATCAGAGTGATAGACATGCGCTTAGGGAATACTGACCCTCTGCCCCTATGGGCTTGGAGATTGACTGGGCACAACACGCCTCGCTTTCCTCGTTCCTACGTTTGCCATTGCAAGGATTACAATTTGATCCTACGGAATGATCTTTATGGATCCCTCATAGGCCACCTTCTTTGGTTATTCTGTCAAAATTGAATATTGTCTCTTTCTTGGTCCTGCTAGCTTTACAGCTCAAAAAAAATGGGATATTCGCAAATGGGTTCAGCCTGAGGGCAGGACCGACTGGAAAGTTGTCTGGAAAGACATATGGATGAAGCACTGTATTGCTAAGTTAAAGGATTTTTTATGGAATCACCCAACAGGATCCGCCTGGTGGCTGCTTTCTACACCAATGGTGCTCCCTCGTATAAACGGTGTTCAAACAACGCCCATGAATCAATCCAAACATTGTCTTCTCCTTCGCCACCTTCCAACCAATAATATCTAGCCACTCATTGCTTCTTTCCCCTTCACTGAGCACAATTCCTAAACATGTAGAATGGCTCACTTTGGGGCATCTATCCAATCTGAGTTGTTGTCGCGGCCCGTTGCCTTGAGGGCAGGGGGTCGAGACACAAGAGGGGCTGCCCCTGTGGTTGGGGCAGTGGCAACAATAGGTACGGGGGCTGAAGCACTCTTGAGTGCCCAAGGCACTCAAGGAGGCAGAGGCGCTCACTAGGTGGAGCCCCGCACACCGGGTTGCAGTGGGGGTGGTTCCACGGGGGGTGGTGGTAGCTTAGTGGGTCTCAGTGGGGGTGACATAGGACTCACCATGGGGCGGAGACCTTTGTGGTGGGAGTCGTGGGGAGTCTTGGGACTCATCACGGTCCGATGGGGCCGTGGTGGGTGGGCCAAGACTCACCGCGATTCATCACCGGGAATGGAGGGTCTTCGTGGTGGTTCGCCATAAAATGACGGGGTTGTTTGTGAAACCCCCGCGGAGAGTCACAGAAGTATATATAGGGAGTAGTAACCCCGAGAGTGCAAGCCCGTTGGTGACCAAAAACTAGTGAATAAACGTGCGAGCCGGAAAGCGACCAAGGTGTGGGGAGCTGTTCCGGACTGCCATCAACCAAAGGGAATTTCCACTAGGCCCAAATTGAGAGAGGGTCTCGTGGAGGAGTAAAAGGGGGACCGTTATGTCCCGGTGAGCAGCCGAAGCTCCGAGTTGGCCCGGCGGCCAGTTTGGGAGTTAGGCGCGCGCATCAAAGCGAATAACTATAACTTGAAGGTGAGCTTACCGAAGTGAGGTGCACGACATTTGGTATCAGAGCTTAGAGTTCAGTACGCGATCGTCCTTGAGATCGGCCTCATCATGGGGTTGGGCAAGACACAACGAAAGCGGAACGGCCCGAAAGATGATGATCCTGGTGAGCCCGATGGGGACGACGTGTTTCCGAAGCGGCAATCGGAAGAGGCGATTCATGCTTCTGAAAGCGAGGGCGCACAAGGACAAGAAGAATTTTGGAAGTCGGAGCCCGAGGACTCCCCAGAGGCTCCGCCAGACCAAGTACAGATGCCTCCCATGCCAGCAGCCTTTTATGAAGGGTTGTTGGCGCAGTTTGGCGGGACGTTGAAGGACGTGTTGGAGGCGGCTAATGCCACTTCCACTAAGGCAAAGTTTAAGGTGAAGCCTAAGGAACCCGGCACCTTCGAGGGCGTCCAAAATCGGAAGGCACTCAACACCTGACTCTTGGAGCTAGAGTAGTACTTCCGGGCGGCCAAGTTGAGTGATGAGGATCGGGTGGAAGTGGCTCCCACCTATTTGAGGGGTTATGCACAACAATGGTTGCAGAAACGCCTTCATGACCAAGGTCCAAACCCAGAAATCTTGAGCTAGACTGGGTTCAAGGAACTTATGAAAAGACAGTTTGTGCCCCTCAACGCGTCCTGGTTCGTCCGGGAGAAAATGAGGAATTTGAAGCAAACGGATGATATTCGGGGATATGTTCAAGCTTTCAATGTGCTGTTGCTCGAGGTCGTGGATATGACGGAACTAGAAATGGTCTTCAACTTTGTGGCGGGACTGGCCCCATGGGCCAGACGGAAGTTGGAGGAGAAGCCACCTAAGACTTTGAACGAGGCAATTGAAATGACTGAATGTTTCTCAGATGTCCCTAGGGGCGAAAGACAAGGCCATACGGAGCTAAACCACAAGAAGACTCGGCGGGAGGGTGACTCCTTCCGACTGGAAAATAAGTGGGATAGGCCACGCGGCGACAATGGCACATGGAAATCGAAGGGAGGGCCTTCACACGTCTAGGCGACACCCGGTGCTCCGAAAGGAAAATCAGGTGCGACGGCTTATGGCGGACAGAATGCGACCTTCAATGGAGTGTGCTTTAATTGTGGGGAGCCCGGGCACATGGCTAAGAAGTGCGCAAAGCCCCGTCATGACTCGGGTGACCACGGAGCTGTCCGAAGATTCCATCAGCCGCTTGGTGGAAGCGGTGGTCGCCAAGACTTGCAAGGTAGGCAACTACTCTTGTGAGTTGTACCGGGAGACTGGCCCCTTGCGTAAAGGGAGTCAGTTAATGTTCGTGAGTGGGATAATTTCCGAAACTAACGTGTCGTTGTTGGTGGATACAGGAGCGTCGCACTCCTTCATGACACCGGCAATGGCATGGAAGCTGGGGCTCCCGACAAGTGATGTGGGGCCTCCATTGAAGTGCGCTCGGCCAAAAGAGAACCACAATTGGCGACGAGGTTAGCGTTCGATATTCCTCTTTAGCTCGGGAATTGGGAAGGACATGAGAACTTCACCATTTGCGAGATCGATGGAGTGGATCTCATTTTGGGGATGACCTTTTTGAGCAAATCCGGAGCGGTCATAGATGGCCGCAAGAGAATAGTCACGTTACCGTGTGGGAATAGTGGCGAAGTGTTACGGGTGTCGGAAACGCCCAACCGAGTGAGAGGGCGAATAAACCTTTTGTCAGCAAAGGAATGGGCTGTGGAGGAGCCACACGAACCCCAGTATTTGCTTTACATAAGACAAGTGGAAGGAGAAGTCGATAGGGAGCCGAGCCCAGATTGGATCAAGGAGATCTTGGAGAAATACCAGGATGTGATGTCGGAGGATTTACCAAGCAGCTTGCCACCGCAAAGAGGAGTTGACCACAAGATTGAGGTGATATCGGGATTGGAGCCGCCTGCCAAGGCGCCCTACCGGTTGAGCCACAGAGAGTTGGTCGAGCTGAAGGCTCAGCTCAAAGATCTAATGTCAAATGGTACATCCGGCCGAGTAAATCACCTTACGGAGCCCCGGTGCTATTCGCAGACAAGAAGGATGGGACGCTACGAATGTGTATCGATTACAGGGCTCTGAATAAAGTAACTATAAAAAACCGGTACCCTTTGCCAAGGATCAACGACCTCTTTGATCGGTTGGCAGGAGCGAAGTATTTCCGCCGGATCGATTTGCGCTCCGGCTACCTTCAAATTTGAGTGGCGGAAGGAGATGAGGAGAAGACCGCGTGCATGACAAGATATGGTTCATATGAGTTCTTGGTGATGCCTTTTGGGCTCACCAATGCACCTGCAACCTTTAACACGCTAATGAACAGCCTTTTCCAGGAGTGGTTGGATGACTTTGTGATCGTGTACATCGACGACATCTTGGTGTACTTGAAAACAAATGAAGAGCACCTGAAGCACCTCAAAAGAGTGTTCCAGAAACTTCGGGAAGGGAAGCTGTATGCCAAGGCTTGAAAGTGCGAATTCGGGGTCACAAAAGTGGAGTTCCTAGGGCATGTGATTACACAAGATGGGATCCATTGTGAGGGCGATCTTGGACTGGGAGCCTCCGACTTCAGTCCCGGGAGTGCGATCCTTTCTATGACTCGCCTCCTATTACCGAAAGTATGTGAGAAATTTCGCCAAAATCGCGGGGCCGTTGTCGGACCTTCTGTGTAAGTCCAAGGTATGGGTATGGAATACCTTTTGTGGCCAAGCTTTTGCCGAGTTGAAGCAGCGGATGGCGGAAGCTCTTGTCCTGAAAATCCCGGAGTTCGACCGTCCATTTGAGATTCATACAGATGCGTCGGACTTCGCAATTGGGGGTGTGCTAATGCAGGATGGACTTCCAGTGGCTTACAAAAGTAAGAAACCGAATGAAGTGGAGCGAAGGTGGCCTACGCACAAGAAAAAAATGAAGGCAATGGTGCATTGCCTTGAGCTTTGGCGCCACTATGTTGGTTCCAACCCGGTGAAGGTGTTCACGGACAATGTCACGGTGAAGTATTTTGCCACGCAGCCTAAGTTGTCCCCAAAACAACTTAGATGGCAAAACACTTTGGCAGTGTTCGATGTGGATATCCAGTACAAACCGGGATGGGACAATGTGGTGACCGATGCTTTAAGTAGAAAGCAGCAGCTCATGTTGGTGTACAAGGGCAAGACGGCGCTCCAAAGGAAGATCCGGAAGGCTTACCGGAAGGATGAGATGGTGAAATCCGTGATGCGGGACTTGAAGATGGGGGTGAAATCGCAGTTCCACTTGCACAATGGACTGCTCCGGTACAAGCAAAAGCGTCTCTACGTGTCGAAGGGAAGGATCAGAGATAGTCTCTTGAGAGAATGCCACGATGGCCCGCTTGCGGGCCACAGCGGAGCCAAGCGCACCGCGACACTTTTGAAGAAAGAATATTTTTGGCCCAAACTGAGGGAGGAGGCCGAGGAGTATGTCAAGACATGCACCACATGCCAACAAAACCGGAGCGAGTACAAAAAATAAGCGGGGCTGTTACAACCTTTGCTGATTCCAGAGGTGTCGTGGGAAAGTGTCTCGATGGATTTCATGACTGCTATGCCGTTGTCAAAAGGATTCGATGCAATCATGGTGGTGGTGGTGGATAGGTTCAGTAAAATGAGTCATTTCATTCCTACCAATGAGACGACAATGGCATAGGAGACGGGGCGACTTTACTTCGCTCACGTCTTCAAGCATCATGGACTTCCGGAGGATATTGTCTCGGACCGCGACCCAAAGTTTACAAGTAAATTTTGGAGGGCACTTTGGAAGAAAATAGGGACGAGGCTCAAGATGAGCACCGCTTTCCGACCTACGACGGACGGCCAAACGGAAAGAGTGAATTCCGTGGTGAAGCAGATCTTGCGGAAGTATGTGTTGGCAGACCAATCAGACTGGGTGGAGCACTTGAATGCAACAGAGTTATGTTATAATAACACAAACACTCCACAACGGGAGTTTCCCCTTTTGTATTGGTCTATGGAAAAGCACCTCTGGTGCCGACAAGTTGGGCCGCCCAGGACGTTGAGGAACCGGCAGCAGCAGTGGTGCTGGAAGAATGCGAGCGTTTGTTGGAGCTCGTAAAATATAACATTGCCAAATCTAGGAAATGGTATGAACGGTAGGCGAATTGGAAGCGGAGGGAAGTTAAGTTTGAGGCAGGCACGGAGGTCTGGTTGAACATCAAGAATTTCCGACTACCTCCGGAAGTGAGTCCGAAGTTCGTACCTCCGTATGTGGGGCCCTTTCGCATCTGAAAGGTTATGAATGAGGATGTGTATGAATTGGAGCTGCCGGCAAACATCAAGGTGCATCCAGTATTCCACGTCTCCCTTTTGAAGCCTTACTTCAAAGATGAAGCGCGCCCGAATCGGCATCAAGTGTTGCGTCCGCCACATGTGCTGTTGGATCATGAAAATGAACCTGAGTACGAGGTGGAGGCAGTGCTTAAGTCGAGGAGGGTCAAGAATCAAGAAACAGAGTATCTCGTGAAATGGAAGGGCTATCATCAAGTGAAGACAACTTGGGTGCGTGCCTCAGAAATGGGAAACGCATCCGAGGCGGTTGCAGCTTTCGAAGGGCGAACTCAAAAGCGGAAGAAGCGTTGATGGGGACATCAACCTTGGATCGTGGGGGAGGAAATGCATGCTTAGCCTGGCTTAGCTAGGCTTAGCTAGCTTGGGAATCCGATTGCAAAAACTTGTGTTGTACAAATTTTGTTATAAATGAAATGGTTTCCAAATGTTGTGCTGCTGTTCTTGGTGTGAGTTTGATCCACAGAATATCCTTTGGAATCCAATTCTTTACCAGTACAAGCTCTTCATGCATATGAGCTTGATGGATAGCAATTCTATCACATAAACCAGTTGTGTGGAATGGTGATGCATGGTATGGTTGGCTAGTATGTAGAATGTATGCTAGCTTACAAAAGTGAGAGAGGTAAATTGGATTAATCGTGTGTTTGCGCAGTGCCCAAATCAGGTGACTCCCATCCAAGGGGCAAGAAAACTTGCGTTTTTTTTTGGAGTTCACGTGCTAGTGCGCACCTGGCGCGTGCGCGTACTATAACTGCGCTACCGAGGGGGTTGTCTTGTAGTGCGGACTAATGCGGAAGCTACGTGCTTCTGTTCACATACTATAATCGTGTAACCTCGGGACAAAGTTGTAGTGCGGCTTCGGCGTGTTCCCGTACCTCAGGCTAGCATTCCAAGGCGGACCCAATTGTAGTGATTGAGGCGCAGGATTGGTTCAAGTTTGTCTTCCTAGTCAAAAAGGGTTCAAGGTAAACCCTTGCTCAAGATGATGCCAAAAGAGGCATCATGAGCGGTCCAAGAAGAGTGCACTGGGTGAAGCTTGAAGGCTCCACCCTTGGCTGGGACTTGGAGGAAGTTGGCCGAACTAGCTAGTGGAGAGTAGCGTCAAGTGGGGGGTTTGGTTCTTTGCCATGGGACGCCATGGTATGGAAACAAACTCCTTGATGTTGGACGCCACAACTTGGATGTTAGTTTCTACAAAATGGACAAGTCGATGAGGACATCGACTCCCTGTTGGTATGGGTGTATGTCGCGGCCCGTCGCCTTGAGGGCAGGGGGTCGGGACACAAGAGGGGCTGCCCTTGTGGTGGGGGCAGTGACAACAATAGGTACGGGGGCTAAAGCACCCTTGAGTGCCCAAGGCACTCAAGGAGGCGGAGGCGCTCACTAGGTGGAGCCCCGCACACCGGGTTGCGGTGGGGGTGATTCCACGAGGGGTGGTGGTAGCTTTAGTGGGTCTTAGTGGGGGTGGCATAGGACTCACCATGGGGCGGAGACCTTGTGGTGGGAGTCGTGGGAAGTCTTGGGACTCATCACGGTTCGATGGGGCCGTGGTGGGTGGGCCAAGACTCACCGCGACTCATCACCGGGAATCGAGGGTCTTCGTGGTGGTTCGCCATAAAATGATTGGGTTGTTTGTGAAACCCCTGCGAACAGTCACAGAAGTATATATATGGAGTAGTAACCCCGAGAGTGCAAGCCCGTTGGTGACCAAAAACTAGTGAATAATCGTGCGAGCCGGAAAGCGACCAAGGTGTGGGGAGCTGTTCCGGACTGCCAACAACCAAAGGGAATTTCCACTAGGCCCAAATTGAGAGAGGGTCTCGTGGAGGAGTAAAGGGGGACCGTTATGTCCCGGTGAGCAGTCGAAGCTCCGAGTTGGCCCGACGGCCAGTTTGGGAGTTAGGCGCGTGCATCAAAGCAAGTAACTATGACTTGAAGGGGACCTTACCGAAGTGAGGTGCGCGACATCTATCTTCGTGCCCACAATCTTTGGACCCTGTGGAAAGTTAGATGATTTTTTATTTTTGAAGGGAAATGCCCCAGCATTAAGTTATTGTTACATATGTTGTTTTCCGACCTAATGACTGAGGGGCGCAAGGCTTGGGTGTCTTTGCAAAAACAGCTTCTTCCATGTGTAGCAAAAGGAGGCGTCGAAAACTTCTCTCCACCTTCGATCTCACCTAGACTGAGGACAATTGCCTTTGCACCCGTTTTTCCGAAACAGTCGTCTCATGGCATGATGGGGACCCCCCCAATTGGAAAATATTCAGGTGACACGGACAACCCCGAGATCAATTTGCACCATCAAAAGAATCGTTCTTCCAAGATGAAAGCTCAGTTAGATTTTGGAGATGCATAGAGTGTTCATTTGGGCCTTGCTTTTGGTTTCCACTCCTCTCCTTCAGCTTCCTACCATTATGCCTTGCGACCTTTGCTCGTTTGGCTGGGCTTTTGTCGGGACTTTTGTTCTCCCCTACATCTTCTTCTCCCTCCTTCCTTGGTTACCGGGTGTTTCCCGTGTGTTTAGCTTTATGGCCCTGTTGGAGTTATTTTTTCCTCTTGTTGGATCCCCTCTTTTTAATAATACGATCCCAAGGTCTCTGTCCATGTTTCATTAAATAAATAATATACCACTGGTTGATAACTGTCAGCAAATTCAAAATCCTTCATCTATGGAGAACCGACGGACATTAACATTTTGGGAGTATTCTAATAGTCTGGAATCGGCTGGTATTGAACAGTAGAAATATTTCAATACCAGGTCCTAGCTGGTATTAAAGAAAGTAATACAAGCCCAACACTGGCAAATACCAGATTTTCAGGACCAATATATGAACATGCCATATCAAAGGCCCTATAAGTGGATGGATGATTGCAGATAAAATAATCGCACAATGACGTCTTCAAGGTGAATTTCCACTTCGCACATTTGTTAATTATACTAGGGTAGCCTATGTGTGTGCCGTTGGCCCAAGTGTCCAGTGTCATCTAAGTCCAAGTGCAATCCCCTATGTATCAAAGTGCGTCTCCTATATGGAGGCCCAAATGCAACCTCTAGGGTAGCCTTTGCCCTTGGCCCAAGTGTCCAAGGTCACCTAAGTAAGTTTTTTTCCACATAGCCTACGACCAGATTTGAACCGGAGACCTTTCCCTTGATATCTCTTCCGTCGAGGCTCCAACCTTTGTCCCAGGAATGCCCACTTTTCGATTTTTGCTATTTTTGGTGAATTTCCAGCGACCAAAAGTACTTGAAATTCCAAATCTCCCACGTGAAAGGCCAATCACTGCTCCAGAAAGCCCACTTTGCTATTTTTCCTGAATTCCAGCGACCAAAAGTACTCAGAATTCCACATCTCCCACACCGCGGGTCCAAAAATCATGAGACCAAGCTGGTGCACCTCATCGAGGGCTTTCCAACGGCACCAAGCACCGGGGTTGGGGCCCGCGGTTTGGGAGATCTCAACGACGCCACAAACAAAACAAAACAAAACAAAACAAACGTCTCGCTTCATATATTGATCATACAAGGCTTAGGTTTTTCTTCAAATAGCTCAATTACAATTTAAGGAGTTGTTCTCAATTTCTTTAATTAAATGAATGTTTTAAATTTCAGCTGTTCTTAGGCCACTCACAATGTAATTATGCACCATCCATACGAAGATTTTGTACATGTGGATGTCGTGAACAAATTCTCTTGTGGCATGTTGAACTTCATTCAGTTCGATTTGGATGCAATGCTGTGAAGTAAGTTAATCCTTTTCTTATTCATCAAAAGGATGTACTTAGTTTTCTTCGTCCAAACATACTACAACCCAAAATAAAACAGTCGTTGTTTCTTTTTTTCTTTTCTTTTAATTTTTTTAATAAAACAGCCTGGGACAGAGGCCCTGATAACATATTGGGCACAGAACGGAGGAAATTTTTTGTTACTGGGTCACTGAGTGTTCAATCAATCTGGTTGGTTCTCAATAGTTTAATTTTTAGCAATTAAATAATGAGCCAATCAATTGGTCAATGGTCAAGAAGCTTGAAATGGTCATACAAGAATTCCCAACACGTTGCGAGCGCATCAATCTAATTGATGAAGGATGCGCACATGTATTGCAATGAAAAATGGCCCAGCGGTTAGGTTACAAAAATCGTAAGTGTCATGGGTTCAAAGCCAAAAAGGGATGGTTGCTTGATCAAACAATCCCTGGAGTCAACTTGGAGACTTTTTGGGGTCATTGGAAGCAATGGCATGGCCGCCCTTGTAGTAATTAGAAGGTGCCCATCTTCAAATTGGTAAGCAATAAGGGCCCAGGTTTGTGATGTGAAGATTAGAGGTGGTCCAGGAATTAAAAAGCAGGGGTTACAGTAAGCTACACAAGGATTCGGACCGTCATGTTAGGGGGTAAGAAAAAAGAAGGCAGAAAGGTGAGAGCTATTAAATTGGGGATGGTTCATGCGCGAAATTGGGGTAAAAGGGTATCACTGGCGGTTTTTTAGGGGTGACATATGTCCCAGGGTTCTAGAAGGGTCCCACAGCTTGTAGCCCTTCAACATGTAGTGATTAGAATGTGTCCATATTCCAAATGGAAAGCAGTGAGTCCTTCAAGATGTAGTAATTAGAAGGTGTCCATATTCCAAATGGAAAGCAGTAAGTGAGTCCTTCAAGATGTAGTAATTAGAAGGTGTCCATCTTCCAAATGGAAAGCAGTAAGTTAGTCCTTCAAGATGTAGTAATTAGAAGGTGTCCATCTTCCAAATGGAAATCAATAGCCCTTCAAGATAAAGTGACGCCAATAGGGTTGCTTTGGCAAGAGTCAACCTTTTCTTAGATGGTACTTCAACTGCTGACACTTTCTGGCATCCCCCTTTTTTCCTTACTTACATTTGTCCAATCATTTGTGGACTACCACGTAAGAGAGTTTTGCATTATCTTGGTGTTGAATAGTCACATCAACTACAGGGCATCTTGTCAATTTCTCTTACAAACAAGCACCCTACATTAAAACAACAAATAGAAAGAAGGTTGACTCCTGCCTAAGCAAGCATACAAATATTATAGTGTCTCTCCCCCAATACTTGAGTCCATTAGGAAGATGGAATCCCTGTGTGTGTGTGTATATATCACAAAGGCCGCCGGCCGCAGCTATCATACCCACATGGTGTTTAGTAATGTAGGGACTAGGGACATGTATGTATATATATATATATATATATATATGCATAAGAATGTGAGTGTGCAGAGTAACCAATGTGTTGGGGGTGCTGCTGCAAGTTGTCGTCTTCCTTCCACTTGCCCGCACGATTGGTGCTACAGTGTGTGGGGAGGGGGTGGAGCCCATGCAGAGTGGGAGAGATGGCAGGACTACCTAGTGTTGCCACACCTTTTGGAGCACATGGGGGCCCTTGTTATGTCGTTTGATTGTCGTTGGCCTCTCATCATTCTATCGCAGCCCCACTGTACCGTCCATAATTTATTGAGTAAACAGTAAGACTCACACTGTGTGTATCTCTAACCACCCTTACCTACTACTCTTCCTCTGGATTGTACAGCAACAGGCCACCATTGCTAGCCATGGAAGATAATCTACACTGACTGTAGTTTACCGCTTAGTATGGACAGGCTTTTTTGTTAGTGGGCACTTTGTAACAGGCATTTCCTTGACCACGGAGATTAGTTGATTCTGAGAGAGAGAGTTGAACGTAGGGTGGGACCGGCATCACATCTCATACTAGACTGATGCAACCCGGCCCACCCACTGTTTGTATTGTACCCCCACCTTGGATAGCAGTCTGGCCAAGCAAACAAAGCTTTTGTTACAGAGCTTTGCTTCGTGGTGGATTTTGTAGGATTCGAGGGTGCCACGCGCCGCCACTTATTCCTTGCGCAGCGCCGACCATTTCATGCGAAGATATGAGATATTGTTGAGAGAGAGAACCTGGACTACTTAACTACACCCATCCATATATGCACAAGTGCCAAGCTTTGACACCCCCAATACTGGAGTTTTCCAATGCCAGAACAGCTGGAGTCCGTCTTCCACACGGATGGCCGCTGCTACCTCTATGTGGGTTCTCGGGGAAAGCTCCGAGCTCCAGTTTATTACACAGTGACAAGTTACTTAAAGCTAAGAAACCAGCAGCAGAAGTGAAGGTTGCAATCCAGTGATGCTCTTAGTGACCAACATCCCGAACCCATAATGGATGAGGAAGATTCGAGATCCAGAATGTTCCACAGCGTGAAGGAAAATGGTATCTGTGAGGCATCTGTTTGAGCCTTTTACTGTCGCAGGATTCTTTTCCCGAAACAGAAACGGCACCAAAATGAAACCAAATCTGCACAAGTACCACTTCGAGATTTTTACTCAGATGAGATCTGAAGTTGGATAGAATGTTGGTGCATTGCTGTAAGACAGTCAGCGATCGGCTAGAAAAAGAATGAGCATCTATCTTGACTGGGTCAAATGCTTCAGGTCCAAGATTATAGTCTCCCTCGGCTACCTCTACAATTTAATAGTTCCCATGTCTAAACTATCATTCTTTGTGCCATGATCCAATCTAATAATTTGCATGGCTTATCAATCTTGACAAGCTCAATTTATTTGAGTCTAGAATCTCAGTGCGGGGGCCTCCACGCGGACCCCCATAGAATTGCATGAAGGAACATGTCTTGCGCAGGTTGAAAGGGGCCCAGTGAGGCCGTCATCACACTTTCGGTACTCCGCCGAGGTATGTACTGCTCACTTCCGTCATCTCGTGAGGATAAACCAACCTGAGGCTTTTTATTAATGTGGTGGATGCAACCCATCCGGCAGGATTTCCTTTTCGGGAAAGCCTGACAAGTCGATAGATCATCTTGTCAATAAAAAGCAAAACTGACATATGTATTATGTGGGCAATGAATCCACGACGATGCCTTTGCTCAACCGCATCACACCAAATTTCGTGGTGGATCTATCTAGTGCCCATAACTATCCCCAGTGAGGAGGTGGTGCACGCCCATCCATGGTTAACTTATAGTTGCAAGAAAACAAGCTAGTATACTAGTGCCAGTGTTCTCTCGGGATACTACGGTACAAACTTTGCTGCAATGCTGTCTAGGTTCGGAATGTGTGGAAGATCAATTAGTGTACGAACATGATGATGAAAAAAAAGAAGGAGAATGGAATGACATGTCAGATCCCCGTCAGATGAGACTCGCGAGGATCGCGCGCACTGACGGGCACTACGGCCGCTCGAGGATCGCCTCGATTCGTGCCAGGCGCCGTGTCTCCTGCCCTGTTTTATGGCCCATTCTTCTTTTTCCTTGTACGCCAAATAAGTTTAGACCCACAATATGGTCTTGCCACGGAAGCTTGGCAATGTTCTTTGCGGCATTTTTTGGTTGGAGTGCATCATAACCCTTCTTTTTGCTTTCCAATGTCTGCCTCAATTTGGGTATATCCTAGTTTCCTTTGAAACAACAACCTTTGGGGCATTCCTTGTCATAGCAAGGTCCCGGGAAGCAGCTGCCAGGAAGGAAGCAAGAAGCTGCAAGCTGCCAAGGATTGGCGTGAATGAAGGAATCAGTGAGGATCCGACCCCCAACGAGTGTAAAAGTCCTCGCAGGGTGCATTGAGTGCACTTCTTACGATTCTGCATTTCTACAACCTTCCGAATGTCTGCTGTGGGCCCCTCGGATCTGGCTGCAAATTATATCTCCATTGGTAGTTCTACAATAACATCATTCTACAGACTAATTTCAATATACAAACGCACATACCTACTACAGAGTTACGACACCTAACACCTCTCCTAAGGACACTAGGCAACAGGCTACAGATTGGTGGTCTTACATGAGGAGAGAAAGTGGGTTTTTGTGTGCACGAATTCATTCAATGGTGCCAAACGCACAAGGAAGCAGCTTTGCAAGCTGATCTTGGGCACCACTTATGGAAGAAGATGATCCTTCCGGCGGACACTTTCCTGTTCCTGTCAAATCAAAGGGCATTCGCAGTAGAAACGAGCAACTACAAATGTATTGATTGACTCTAGATTCTGTGATCAGACCCTTCATTCTTTACAATTTTCTTGCATTCCAACTTGAGATGCCATTTACGTGGGACGATGAAGATTGAAGAACCCCTGCACTGCGCAGTAGTATGAAGAGGGGCGACGGCCCACTAATGATAAGCGACGGCGCCGCAGCTTACACAATACCGACACAGAGCACTTGATCTAGCAGTAAAGATTACTGTGGCCACTGCCCACACGCCGTATTGCGCACGATGGGACTCTAGCTTTCAATACTCCCTGCAAATAGCCCCTGCTAAAACACTCGAGGCCGTGAATCTCCTCTACTGCACTGCCATATTATTAATGTTCGCACAGTCCTCAAGCTCCCTGTGGAACTGTAATAACCATTTCCCTCCTCGAAACTCTTGGCTGGTGCAGGGAATGCAGTGCCTGTCAGTGCATGCTTGAAATAGCTGATGGGCGTTCAACCGATGCAACAACACTGGACTCATACCATGATTCATGACCTGGATTAGGTGGCCTGCTTACTGATCGCACAGCCTGAATCTACTTTGCCTCGAACCAAGCGACGGAGGACATTTGGGAAAGTGGGATATGAGTTCTCACTGCGAGATGGCTGCCACATTCTGTTTTCTTTGATTGCAGAAGCTTCAGACTTGATCTTGTCAACTTTACATTACTGTTCATTTACAGCTTGGGTAATTTCGGAAATATTACATATTTTGTTCCTTCTTTACTGTTCTAATTTGGAGAGAATTGAGATGGTCCAAAAAAGAGTGATTCTCAAAATTTTATCCATGGAGAGAGAGATAAAGATAAAGATTCTTTAACGTCCAGTGAATTTACAGAGCCTACTGCTCAACACAAAGAGAGAGAGAGAGAGAAAGAGAAGCCGGCCACACCGGCTTAACTAAGAGCCACTTCGCCTCACAGCTATGCCTCCTTTCAGGGGTGGGCCCTATTTAATCCATGTACATATACTTATATAATAATGATGCTGATAAAGGCCTTGGATTTTATACTCTACTTATCATTTGGTAACCCACATCACATATATGCGCAAGTGGGACGGTGCCTACTTCAATTATAGGGCTTAAATATCATACACATTGCTTGTAGCTATGATAGAAGGAACTTGCAGGGCCTACCATATATCGCCATTCTATGGTCCCTCTATTCAGTTTTGAGATAAGCGGAATCAGGCTCCTCACTCATAGCTGACTCAGGGAAGCACTTTCAAGTAAGTTTCTGGAAACACTCACAAGGTTAATGTGTAAGTTATGTCCTTGGTTGGGTGTTTGTGCCTTGTTGCGTGTGCGTAACCTAGGTGATCTGGGTTCCATGTGTCCACTTTCCAACGGAAAACAGTAGTCCTTTTGTGATGTAGTCCTTCTTCTTATGTCCTTATCTTTTTTCCTTTTCTGTTCAAAGGGAGACACTTGGCGCGAGGCCCCTTAGTTATAGTGAGAGGAGACAACCAAGTTGTAGCCCAGTGGTAATGGGCACATACCACCTCGTAAGTGGTTGTGGGTTCAATCCATCGATTGGTGTCACAAAGGTGTCCACCTTCCTAGCGGAAGGAAGTGACCCTTCAAGGTGAAGAGACACCATATTTACGCTCCTTCAGGAGGCGTCATATATATATATAGTGAGAGGAGAAAATAACCTCTTTGTCCAAACTTCTTTCAGTTCTAGAGTTCTAGAATGTTATGGGCGCGGAGCACAAGGCTCAAGGGACAGTCCCAAGGGAAGCATTAGTTTAGTTAGCTAGTATATCAGAATTTCAAGTGGGTCTTATTTACACAAACTTTGTCAAATATATATGTCATAAATTTTCACCACCACACAAACGGAGAACCAGATGTGCTTCTAATAGCAAGACCTCAACTACTACTGCCTACATGTTACAAGCTCTAAGGACGAACTACACGTTAAGTTAAAATAAAACCTGAGTTGCTTTCAGTCAATGTCTTTGGGTGCAAATTCACAAGGCTAGTCACACTGCCTTGAAGCACAGTTCAAAGAGTGGGAAGGCGCATTGGCAGGGTATTGCAAATTTGTGCTTGGTTATTGACTCACAAATCTGGACTCTTAAAATGCATTTTCGAATATCTTACAAGTTAGTTGGAACTTTGGCAAGTCACACAGCTCTAAATTACTTTAAAATTATCCCTGGGGTTGCAAGCAGTCGTTTCAGTACAAAATAACAATCCGAAGCTGTGTGCATTTGGCTCCAAGCAAACGCCACTAAGCTGATCCTGTTGAATGTTCAGAAGTCACTGGATTGTGAGTTGTAAGGTTGCTGCGTGAATTTTAATTTTGATTCTTTCTATTGATCACAGGCCTGGCAAGCTGCATAAGATTGAGGCAGCTGCTTCATGCCATCCATGTGCCCAAAGAAGATACATGGATATGAGTTGCTCTATAGAGGCCAGAAAAGACAACTAGGTCAAGCACTTCCTGAATTCTACCCTATTGGGATAATAGGCATGCAGCCCCAATTTGGTAAGAGACACTGCCAATGCATCTTATTAACAACTACGACTCTTACTGACTTTGTACATGAGATTCATGAGACTGGCATATCTCTTCATAATTCTTTTGTCTTGTAAAAGCACTGTGCTATATAGCTTGGGCTGAGAAAGGTGTTAAACAAACAGAGGTTCAATTGAAACACACCCACCACCCAGAAAACGATGTCTGTGCACACGAACAAGTGATACCAAGTTATTAAGCATTCCCTCTTCCCTTTAAAAGTGCCAGCTGGATGACAACTGTGCAATGCCCCTCCAAGCCGAGTATGCCTCCTCTCAGAGTATACAGGACTACTCAAAAGAAGAGGATTTCCATGAGTGTGTGGAGACCTCCAAAAGGCTCACGAACTGGAAAGTTCCTCTTGAATCTAAGTTGAAAGGCGTAAACCAAGATTACTAGAAAAAGGTTAATCTACCCATATCCCAGAATAATTCCCCAAACTGAGCCTTTGGTAGAAAACCAGCAGTACAATGTGACCGCTATACAATCTGATGTGTTCATACTATGTCAACCACGCTCACAGAGTCAGGCTTTTGTCTCTAGGAGCTAGCTCAACACTCCTGCCACCCAGAATTCAGAAGATGACATCCGGCCGTGTCTGCAACTCAACGTATCTCCTCTGACAAGATTCTTGCTGTGAACACACCCTTATCTTCCCACATTGCTGAAGCCAGGGCACCCTAGTGGAACCTGAACCTCGATTTTGGAATGAGGCCATACTGACCCCCAAATACAATCAGTTCAAAAGAAAACTTGATACAAAATGGCTGCTTGTTTCCAGTTTGAAATAATCCAACCTCAATTGAAATAGGGTTTATGTAAGCTTGGCAGCCATCCAAGCACTGTATGCATGCTGGAAGGATAAGCTGCACTTCTACACAGTCTTTGTACGCTCTCTTTTCCCATTTTCAAATTGTTAACCAGTGACCAATCAGGCAAGAAGATGCAAATGAGTGAAGGGGATCAAGAACGAGAGGACTCAAATGGTGGACCCCGTCCCACACTTCCAACTCCTGAGGTCACAGTAACAGATGTTGATATAGTGGAACCCATGTTTCCTTCAGAAGTTCCATTGGTCGTGCACCATCGGTACTGCCTAACCAAAACTGATTATCTTTTTTATATTCCTCGCCCTCCCCACCTTTCCCCCACGTGGCTCTGATAGCAGTTGGCTAACTCACTTGGACAGCTATTCTGACACTTAGCAAGTAAAGAAATGGGAGCATCACAGCGATATGATCAGTCCCAAAATCGGAGAAGGAAACAAGAGGTAAGTAGATCACATACATTATGTCTGGGGCTGCATGCGGATGTTGAATCCAAGCCGCACCAAATATACAGTAATGAACCACCTCCAAACTGTTAATCCGAAAGTGAAGTAACATCAACACCATGCTCCCTCAAGAATTTCTTGGCTTCCACAATGTCCTGGACAAACCCAGTTCTACCATGTTAGTAATATTGATATCCAGACTCAAGAAGTCTGTTCTTGATCATTTCGAATAGACAAAAGGATGAAATGCCATATATATGTCACAGCTCTGGGTTAGTCATGCACTAAAGCCTCGTGAGACAAAAGGGAGGATGAATTCTCCACCTTTTGAAGTAGCACGGCCTCCTGGGGGCAGGTCGGGAACACCATCATTCCATACCCCAACATCGCCAGCCCATAGCATCCCAGTGCCACAATGGCATACACTGGCAGCTGCACGCTCCACATATCTTCTTCAGTCCGTATCCTTTGTCTGAGATTAGAACTTCCCACCCTAGCAAATGACCCTCTCAACTCTGTTACCAGACCGCCCTCAAGTGGACCATGCGTGATTCCAATTGCTACCTTAGATCCGGTTTCAAGTTGGGCAACATGAGTAAATAGTGACAGAAAGAAGAAGCGATTTATCACATCCGGAAGGTCCCAATATAGTCCTCGGAAACAGAGAGGGGCAAGAGACTTACATAAGGAATGACGAGACCAACGGAAGAAGGCAGGTCAGACGCCAAGAGAAGGGCCAGCCATAGAAGATTGGCTGCAGCGGCGATGCTCCCCCACTTCCACACCTGCTTCATGGCAGATCCTCCCAACCCAATTCTGCAATCGCAATGCCCCGCTCTCAAGAATCAAATGCCCTAGCTTCCTCAAGCAAACCTGCTGGGTTTAGTACAAAAAACCCCGTGATCGACCTGGATGAAGCAGTTGTATTCATCCACAACAAGACCTACTTTTCTCCGGTTTATCTCCCTGTCTCGCAGTTGTGGGAATGTGGTGAGGCAAGCAACAATCAACAGTGCACGCAAAACATTCAAGTGATCTGTAGCGTGGGTATCGAAGCCGATTGGGAAAGAGAGAGGGAAGATTTGAGATGTCGAGGAATGTGAAGCAACCCATAGGGCAGAAGAGGCTGACCAATGTGGCAGTGGTCCGCTTGCGTAAGACTGGGCTTCGTTTTGAAATCGCATGCTTCAAAAACAAAGCACTCTCCTGGCGCGCACGCGTGTAAGCGTTCTCTCCCTCTTTGCCGCTTCAATCTCTAGTCCATTATATCTCCATGCCTCTTCTTTACGTTCCCAAAATTGCTTGCAGCTGTGCTCCATCCCGTCCGTTATCTCATCGCATCCCCTCGAACCTGCATATGCTGTAAAGCCTGTCCTTACCCTTAGATCTCTACCAATTCGCATGATTGAGCGATCCTGATTGGTTTCCTCGCTTGAACGGTGCTCCTGTAGACAAATTGTATTAACCTCATAGACTGTCCACGGGGATTAAGTTTGCATCATGTTTCTGAGGAAGATTTTGAGATTGTAAAAATTTCACGAGACTCGGTATGCGTATCAAGAACAAATGTCAAGAAAGCTGAATTGCATGAAATGGGGTGGACATGGTTGGGTGAGTAGAGAGAAGGACATAGACGAAGTTTTGCAGACACATACGGTGTTCTCCAACGTGTCCAAGGGTGTACTGGCCAAGTCGAAAGACCTTATCAAAGCTTTTGGCACTGACGATGAAGACAAGGTCTGCCTTGAGGTCAGGTTTCTTCCTTCACCTTGTCTGAGTTCAAATTCATGTGGAACTTTGGTGTATGCAATTTCTCTGCAACCTAATGTGATTGCTGAAGGTTAGAGTGTGTGCCATCCTTTTCGGTACCTGCTACCATGTGAAAGACTTGTGCCCCTGGCTTCTACTGAGGGCACATTTCTGACAGAAACCTGCATTCAAACCCTGAATTAGGATGTAACATGTATTCGCAGGAGACTGATGTCTTCGCGATCTGCATGTACAGCCCTTCAAAATTTCACCTGCAGGTGACCTTGTCTTCAAAGTACATTTTGAAGAACAAACGGGTTGACATTTATGGGGTGGTGTGAGGTAGATACTGGAGAAAGGGGAGCTGCAAGTGGCAGACAAAGAGAGGGAGGCACAGCTGTCCAACCAGTTCCGTGATATAGCCACCATTGTGATGGACAAGACAGTGAACCCTGATACAGAGAGGCCCTACACCATCACCATGATTGAGCGACTCATGCGAGACATTCACTTTGCGGTGGACCCCCACAAAAGTTCCAAGCAACAGGTTGGTGAGATGTATTAAAATTGGAGATTGTCTAATTGGACAGCATGCCTTCCTCTTATTCTCACATCCTCTCTGCCGCATTAGAAGTGTAGTACCATCAAGCGTTGTTACAGGGACCTAATCACTTTGTGGATGCAGGCCTTGGAGCTGATACGAGAACTACAGAAGCAGTTTCCAATTTCTCGAGCTCGTATGAAGCTGAACTTGGTTGTGCCTCTGGCACACACCACCAGTCTCATGGCCACTTTGGATTCTTGGCATGCACTTGTGGATGCAAAGCATGACACAGACGGGTTTACTTCTGTGGTATAGTTCCTCTTCAGACTTTTCTGCAAGAATGGATGTGTGAACTCAGCCCCATAAATTAGTACCTTAAGAGGGTTTAAGCTAGTGCAGCCAAAGTGCAGCTTCAGGTGCTTGTGCAGTTTTTCTTGGGCAGATGATTCCTGGCTTAAAGAATCCATTCACGAGTCGCTCCTTCCTGTTCTTCAAAATTTGTGCCCAGCTACTCTATTCTAGACTTTTGTGTAGTGTTGTGAAATGTCCATGGTCACCCATGAGTTAGACCATTTCACCGGTGACCGTGGCTATCTCCATTTCGGTTAGAATGGTTTTGCTGGATCCATTGATTGATATGTTGACTACTTCCAGAACTGCTTTACCGGATTGCCGTCACAGCAGTAACCTTCTCGCCGTGGTATGTGCAGGTGTGTCAGGTGGAGCCAGGTCATTTCCGTGAGTGTGATGCACTAGTGAGAGACTTCAATGGGAGGCTTGAGGTCATGTCTATGGCAGTCCAAAGAGAAGGCGAGGGCGAGGTGGACGAGTTCAATGATGATGATGACTACAATACTGCCCAGGCATCTCACTCCATGGATGATCGTTTGGCTCAAAGGATGACGGATGCAGCAACTGTGTCAAATGCACCATCCACAATGGCCAGTAGTTTTGATAACTTTGCTAGGAGTGAGACAGAGAGACTACGGCCCAGCGGTGCTGGCAATGCATCGACAAACAGGGTCGGAGCTGCAGGAAGTGGAGTTGGGGTCAAGGAAAAATCATGCAATACATGTGACATGCAGGTTGGGGATACAAAGCAATATCGGGAGCATTTTAAAAGTGACTGGCATAAGCATAACCTGAAACGGAAGATGAAGGGTCTGCCTCCCCTCTCTGCCGATGAATGCTTAGCAGACACTGACATCGTGGACCGTGTAAATGACTTGAGTGATTACTGCCGCTAATTGTAGGGAGTGACCCTGAGACGAGCCACTTAAAGGTGGATTGTGTAAATTTTACAGTGTTCTTTTCTAAGATCAGTGCATTTAGCACTATTGCTGGAACTGATTTGGTCATATACCCAAGCAACCTGAAGGTGATAAGTTTGACTTAGAACCAGGGCATTTTACTGGCAGGACTGCTTCCGCATTCTGCAGCCTTATATAGAAGTGATTAGAAGAGTCATGCCTTGGTAGTTGCTAACACTGATCTTCAAACGCATTGCTTAGAGGCTATGAGGGCAAAACAGGAAGGTGTTATTTACCTGCTCTATTTGCTGATACTAAGAAACACTCTTGGTTATTGACCAGGATGGCCCAAAGCATGTGTCAGCCAGTTTCGCTAGGCTAGTATGTTGCCGGACAAAGTTTTCACTCAACAAAGTTGATCTGGAGATTAAATGGACAACACCCCACTCTGTTCAATATATTGAGCTGATGATTCAATTCTTCTTCTCTAAAGGGTCACTTGCACTTAGAAAGTGCAATTGTTGAACTCTGGAGATCACATTTGCAGGTTGAGGTATCTGCAACAGATAGTATAACCCCTGCTTAGAGCAGGGGTTAAGAGTTGAGAGTTAAGACACGCCAAGATTGTGTGGACCTCTACATTTCAGCTACTCTACACATGCAGATAGTGATGCCAAGGGTAGGTTTAGTTATGCACACCTGCTAGTGTGCATGTAGGCCATGTTGATTGTCCCACCAAAACCCTACTCTACAGAGATCCTCTCATACATCTGTACACTGCGATAGTGTCAATGTTGAACTCGGTAAGGTTGGGCACTAGCCTCTGGAATTTCCATAACCAGCCAGCAGTTTCCACATAAAGACAAGGGCAGGTTTTACAATGACATCCAGCCACAGCTGTGCCCTTTGTACAGGTGCTAGACATACTCCCTCAACTCATTTCAAAGACCGAAACTGCTGACAACCGAAATTACTGTTACAACACACCTGCTCAACACTCTTACCTCTGCTTCAGAGCAGGTGTCCAGGGAAGTTGATGCAGCGCTTCCTGGACCTGGGAGGGTATCATGGCTTCTTCGAAAGGTCATACCATCCATACTAAGGACTTGTCTAAACTGCATCTAAGGAGCTACTTTAGAGCAGCCATTGTAATAGCCAAAAAGCAAAAAATACCTCCTACTGCATCAACTTCAATCAACCAGGAGAAACAGGAACACCAACCCAACTCATGGAGTCAAGCCAACATTAGAATCAGGGTCAAAGGCCAGAATAGACATCAGATCAAGCATGGAGTCTTAGGCATTTTAAATGGCCTTCAAGAAGCCTTTAAGTAAGCATTAGAACATGCTTTTTATCAAAAACCCCATAGTAGTCTCCCTCATATACATAACAAAAAGAGCAACAAGCAAGTTGGAAAGAACAACGGAACCAAGTCCTTCCATAAAATATGCCAGTTCTGGCAAGGGCCTGAGAGCTGCAATGGCAAAGAGCTGGACTTCTTAGTCAACAGTCCCACAATCCCAACCAATCCCAGTAAGATACCACCCGAGTGTGGGCAGAGTCCTACAGGTGCGTCATGTACCCAATGGATATGCGAGAAGGGATGAACCCAGACCTTCAGGCCAGGTCTGAAACGCTATTTCATTTCGACTCCACCAAAACCCCAGACTGAACGACCCCCATCTTGATTAGTAAGTTCCCCCGAGCACACATCTGAAACTCTAAGAATATATCGCAATTTGAACCAAAGCTTACCGACCCCCTAGCCAGCAGCAGATAACGTTTCAGCTCCCCATATCACTAGAGCCCCGGGGTGAAATTGCAACCACCAACCATAACTACCACCCCAAATCAGACTAAATGAGTAGTGCATCTCCTACATCCTGCCGCGCCGTGCATGTTGGCGGCACACTTCCATCTCAACCCATGGCATACTTCTGTGTCCAATTTCTGGCAGTGCCCTCGTATTTTGCCCTGTCAGTCTTGTACATGTGTGCAATCTCCGGCACAAGTGGATCATCAGGGTTGGGATCAGTCAGCAGCGAGCATATCGAAAGGAGCACCTGCAATCCCGCTCATCTGTTACCCACCATTTCTTGCGTAACAGACTAACTTTCTAAACGTTGTGAAGGTCGACAGCAGTAGCTATAATTTACTCAGTGCCTCCCATAATTGCTGTTACAATATTTGCTGTTTATTCTCAGCTCAAAAATGAGAATAAGCGCGGGAGTTTCACTATGTATCTAGCAAATGTTGGAATAAGTGAAAACACAGCTCTCAAACTGACCATAATGTTTCAAGCACCCCTCACGAACCTCACAGCCAGATGCTGACAGTACAATAACCCGATCTACACCAGCATCTTGCAATGTCTGACAGCCAAGGCGAATTACAAAGAACCATTTCATTGCACACAGAAAAGTTAACACAATGTTCACCAAACTCCCTACATGTAACAATAATCTCATCATGCAATTCACCAGTTCCTGGCTGTGTTTACCCTTCCAAAGCATGATAATTATACAAACCTTTGAGATGGTTAGTGCAGGGCTCCACTGCTCCTTAAGAATGTCCAAGCAAATACTCCCATTGCTGTTGATGTTGGGATGAAACACCTTTGTTCGAAAAGCAACCTGCACATATTGACCACAACATAATCTTGTACAATAGCTCTGGATTGGCATGTTACATAACAGTCTATTTAACAAAACTCCAAGCAATGCATAAGAAGATACCACGTCCAGAATCAACATTCCGAGAGTCTCCATAATGTGCAATTCTCACACAAAGAACAGACTCATAATCAACAGAGAAATCAAAAGTTGCTTCGTGACAGGCTCAGGAAAATCCATCCAATAGTCCAGCTTATCACTTTTCACACAAGATTATGAAATTAAAATGTCAGCCACAGTGTTTGTGCTTCTTTTTATCTCAGTGTTTGGCAGCCATTTAAGCAAATAACCCGATAAGTCCAAGACACAACAATAGCAGGGTGTATCATTTCAACAAGGGCAAATGCGACATCACATAGTAACGAGTGTGTCGAAAAGCTATGGCCAGCATATGTACTGTTTTGTTTGGACAAAGACCTACAACAAATGGGATAAGTAGAAAGTGAACCAACCCTACAAAAACGAAACAGACATAGCAGAGTCTAGCTTCACCTACATTTAAAATATCTCTCTCTGTGCTCTCAGATCAGATTCCTAGAATTCGGGATTTACAAATTGTAGTGTGCAATCTGCAGTATAGGATTCCAGACTGGGATACGCACACAACTGGAAGGAAAGCTCTCTGCAAAAATATGAAATAAGCTAGGCAGATACAGAAGCTGAACCATCATACCAAGGGACTGTATGAATTACCCAGCCCCCAATCTAAAAAGTCTTCACACAGTTTCCCAGAAGTGGTTTTCAATTTGTTTTAGCAACATGTAGACTGTGCGAAACCAAAAACAACCACTGAATCTTACTCAGTGCCAGCAGTTAGTTCCTACAGGAGGCATCGAGCTAATCCAAGATTAAGGTGAAATTAACATATCCAGGGATCTGAGGCTTCCTACCACAGTGTACTTCACTTCGAGATCAACCTTCCATATCATTACAGAGACAATAGCCTTGGCCAACGTTGTCTAAAAACAAATCGGCGAACAAGAAGTCATCTGCAGATGGGAAAGTATCCACTTCAAGGGCACCTCTTTGATAACCCTAAAGCCGAAGGACAAAGAGAGGATCTACCTTTGGGGGCTTGAAGGGGTAATCAGGGGGGAAATGAATGGTGACCAAAAACACCCCTCCAGCATAGGGGCTATCTGGGGGCCCCATAATAGTGGCCTGCCAATGGAACATATCCTCTGCCACAGGTCCTGTCAATCACCACAAACGAAGTAAGGAAAAACAGTAGGTGGCCGCCAACAAAACTAGGGCGCATCACTGAGTGAAAACAGGGCAAAAAGTTGGGGAAGAAACCAGCTGCATACACGTTCAAGAGTCAGGTCAGGCACAACAAGGTAAGAGGAAGAACATGTTACAAACCGTTCAAAATGGTAAGCAAAGATGGACAGCTTTGACATGTGACCACAGAGACCATCAAGACGGAAACACATACGTAGTCCAAGGAAACAAAAGGCTCTGCGACGACTTCCATAACATCACATGCCTACACCATGAGTCCAAGAGACATCGGCAAAGAAACACGTCCTAGGGCGGTGCCATGGCAAGATGAACCACGGGCAAGGATGCCAACACCGGCCACAAGCCACAGAAAGCTCCATCAGAGTGCTACCAAGATTCAAATCCTCCCCGCAGAAGCAGAAGCACATACAAGAGGACACCAACAGGACCTCCACACTAACACACATACCCTAAGCCGAGATGCCGAGATGGCATCCCATCGTACCCTAAGTCGCTTCGCATGTGCTAGAATCTCTCTAGTCCTACGTCGGCACTCCATCCAGCATCAACATAGCATTTCGAGCAACATCGCGAGCAGATGCATCTACAGCGCAAAAGCCAGAGGCAAACACCGCTAGGACGCACAACAGAAGCAACAAAACACAGGTCGAGCCATAGGGACGGCCTGAAACCACACATACACCTAAGCTATCCTTTCCCCTTCCCATCCCCTCCACCGCAGTCAACCGCCGACCAGAAACAGCAAAACATTCACTTTCTCACGACCTCCACCGTCACAGATCCTTCCACTTCCATCTTGCTCCTTCAATCCACACACACCAAAGCCCCTCTCCACTCTCGGATCAAGACGCCAAGAGAAGGAATTCTCACCGGCGCTACATGATGTTGGCGGATCCTTCTGCAGATCTTTTAACTCCTTAAGAATCCGTTTAGAAGCCATGGGCAGCAAGACCTTCCCAAACCGATCTCACACCACCAAACCCTGGCCTACCAAGACGACGACCAGGCAGTCCCTCACACAGTTTCTCAATCTCTCTTACGTTCCTCCCTGCGCACACGGTTTCCTGCAGGCTCTAGATGCGCGCAGGCCGTCAGCAGAGCGCAACCAGCAATGGATCACGCTGGCGATGGCACTCGAGGCGCTCTCTCTGACAAAGCTCTCGCTCTGCCTGCGTCTGCGAGTTAAAAAAAAGGGAGTGTGCGCCTTCACTCCTTCTCTCCTCCACCCTGCACTCAACTGACGAGCTTCCTTACTCTTGCCCGCCCGCCCTACCCGACCCGGCCCGGAATCTCCACCTGGCACGCCTTCATTGCTCGCCCCGCATGCCACCCCTTCTACCCCTCTCACTCTCTCTCTTTCTTGTCCACTTCGGCCCCTTTTCCAGGGAAACGGTCTACGTACAAATTGCCTCCAAAAATACGGGCTCTACAAAAAACAAAACAATATTTAAAAACAAGAAAAATCCCGGTGTATACTAAAACCCTAGGACCGAGCGCTTCGTGGATGCTTCTCCGCCATCGAAATTTTCAACGGCTCCGATACGCCGACACGGTCTGGATGAAAACCAACCCAAAGAATCGGATGAGCCCCCCAAAAATACACCGACCACCTCTCGTATTCCCAGCCAAATTCAGAAAGAAGTCAAGCGGCCGGACCCTGCCGTAAGTAATTGTTCTGGTGTATGGATTTGAACCCCCGGCCCATCGCCATCGCCCTAACCGCTGGACTATTCGTGTGTCCAGTCGCAACGATTTGTTTTCTGCCAAAACGTTTCCAGTCATTGCGTCGGCCGTCATCCATCCAAAACAAAAATGGATTAAAATTTTGGGAAATTTTTGTTTTTATTTGTTTTTATCTTTTTATTTTTTATTTTTCGTAGCTGCGAAAAACGTAGGAACCACCAGTGGCAGCAGCCAAGTTGGATAGGATAATCCACATTGTGGCAACGCCGTGGTTTGAGGCTCAAATCCTGCTACCATGTCCTGGTGCAATGGTTTCGTGATGATGTACGCTTGCTGGCTTAGCCTAATGGGCCTGAATTCTCCAACAACTAAAAAACAAAAACAAATCGATTGGTAATGTCGGACCACTTTTTCAATCATCAATGTGGATGGATGCAAGAGCTTGTGTGATGGATGAATGGAAAAGAGCAGCTGGGAAGGAGTCCAACCACAAGTGTGCGACACGTAGGCTATGTGGCTGTGTGGGTGACGGCTTGACGGCTGCATGCACAGAAGGAAGAAAAGAGTAGAGCGATTTGTAAAAAGCAGAAATTGGGTTCATCCCTTTAAGTTTTGCATCCCACGTTGAATCCGGAGTGCAGGAAAAAACAGGTCGATCACCTGAGAGAGACACTGTGGACCATCCCATGTACACAATCTCCAAGACTGCTAAATAGGGCTTTGTTTCATAGTGGATCGAGTCATGTGTGTAACGGTTTTAGGATTCTTCGCCATGTCTGAGCCTACAGGTTGTTCACTCACGGAGGATGCAAGCTGAGTTTCACCCGCCGTGAAAAGGCCTCACAAATTAGGAAAGATTACTTGGTCATACAATGCATTCTCCCTATAGAGAAACTATCTCAGCTTCGTCATGTATTAAGCTTATAAGTGCACATGAAACTTGCAGCTATTGTGAAAGCTCACATGGCGAGTTCCCGCAGCAACACAAACAGGTCCACATGAGAAGATGAGGAGAAGATCGCCACACGTTGCAGTCTGGCAAAGCTAAGATCGTAGTTTCCAGTTCATAGCACTGTTCTTTGTGTTCATATATGTGCGTGAGTACTAGTACTTGTGTACTTGTGAGATGGCAGAATTTCTGTTTCTATTGGAGTGCCAGCAACCAACATTGCGAGGTTTGACTCCAAACTGCTGATCAGAAGGCTATCTACGTATGCCGGTGCAGCTAAGCACAGTTACTAGTTTTCAGATAGGATTGTTCGCAGTGTCTGCACTTGTTGCAGACTCGTGCTCGGGGATGCAGTGGTCCTGACATGCAGGCAGACAATCGCAACCCTTCCACGGGATCCAACTGGAAGGGCAAAAATTGTATAGTTTTAGATTCTTGGTATAAAATTTATGGGTTCCCGCGTCCCTTTCCTGCCCTTTTTGCCACAAAACAATCTGCCGTTGATTTGCACAATTTTGTACGAATTGTCTCTCTAGACATACATAAGTTGGGTCGGGCCCATGTCTATCTGAGCTTGATAATGGTACCTAAGTGAGTCCAACGGAGTTACGTAATCCATAGCAGCCATACCACAGACTGGAGGGGCCACGCGCTTTCTCGTATGCTCAGCATTGCAGACAAAAGCGTGTAGAGATGTGCGTGCACACTGATCTTCCAAAATATCCTGCTTTTCATAAACATTGAACCCAATTCTCATCCATCTGTGTCTGTGCCTGTCTTTTTGTTTGTGCATAACAAGGTTGATCTTAGGTTCAATCCTCACCTGTGCCTTCAAGTATCCATTTGCCTCTTGATGGGTTGTGCATTTGAGCATAAGACTTTGTAAATCCATTGGACATTAAACAATCTTTAACCCTATCCCGCTTCGGAAGATTTAAATTATTTTTATTTTTATTTTCATATTTTAATTAAGAACATGGGATAGAGACGCCCAAGTTGGGTGAGCTTGCATAATTGAAGGGAAAGAAACAAGGCGTGACATACACTTAGGCCCTGCCATTCACATAGATAAAATAAATAATTTACAATTTGTATATTACATCTGGCTGGCTTATGCAATCAGATCGCGAAGGATGGGATATTCGTTATTTATAATGATTTTCTATAACCTTATGTCAATTTTAATTTACGGAAAAAATATTTTGTGTAAAGGGTGAGAAAGGATAAATTGATATTTTTTTTATTGTTGGTAAAACAATGTACATAATTGTTTTAATGGTCAAAAAGCGATAGCTATAATGTTGGAGCGGATTAATCCTTTGTTGAAAGAACAAAATGACTAACTTGGTTGGGAAGTTTGAAAGCAAGATAAATTGTTTTGCGATTGGTACAATATGCTTCAGTCGTACCGGATTTGCATGGCTGGGGTGGCGCATTTATCCATATATTGTCAAGTTGAGAGTCATAGTCTCTAGTACACTCATTGCACGTTATTTGAAATTTACGAATTTTCATGTAGTCTTGAAGCTGGCATGATAGCTAATTGAGAAGTCTTTTGTAATATATCAACATTGAAATCCCCAATAAATACGGTTGGACAATAGTGCGGTGTTTTTAGAAATGTCTGTAATGACATTTTGGGAGGTTATAAATTGCAATTACATTTAATGCTCTTCAAGAATTTAGATTGAAAGTTGCGGAAATACATTCGGCGCCGTCAAAGTCCAAAGGGCATGACTTTGTATGCATAAGCACCCCAATCTGTGATGAAAGCTGTTTTTCCTTGGTCTTCTTCTGCCACTTGCACTTGATTATAACCACTGAAACCATCCATGAATGAGTACATCTCATGGCCTGCCACAGTGTCTAATACTGCTTCTGTGAATGGCAAAGGGAAAGGATCTTTCTTCGTACAAGCATTCAGCTTCTTGTAGTTCACACAAACTCTTAGTTTACCATTCTTCTTGGGAACTATAATAATGGGTGACAACCAAGTTGTATACTCTATTGGGTATATAAACTTAGCCAACTTCTTAATCTCTTCTCCAACCTTCTGTGCGTAGTTGGGATTCATTCTGTACCTCGTCTGTCGCGCACCTCGCTTCGGTAAGCTCCCCTTCAAGTCATAGTTACTCGCTTTGATGCGCGCGCCTAACTCCCAACCTGGCCGCCCGGGCCAACTTGGAGCTTCGGCTGCTCACCGGGACATAACGGTCCCCCCCTTCGCTTCCCTCTAAACCCTCCACCTAATTGGGACTAGGAGAATTCCCTTTGGTAGATGGCAGTCCGGAACAGCTCCCCACTCTTTGGTCGCTTTCCGGCTCGCTCGCTTACTCACTAGTTTTTGGTCACCAACGGGCTTGCACCGTTCTCGGGGTTACTACTCCCTATATATACTTCTGTAGCTGTCCGCGGGGGTTCCACAACCAGCCATGCCATTTTATGGCGAACCACCACGAAAACCCTCGACTCCCGGTGATGAGTCGCGGTGAGTCTTGGCCCGCTCACCACGGCCCCTATGGACCGTGATGAGTCCCAGGACTCCCCACGACTCCCACCACGAGGTCTCCGCCCCCATGGTGAGTCCTATGCCACCCCCACTAAGTCCCGCTAAGCTACCACCACCCCTTGTGGAGCCACCCCCACCGCAACCCGGTGTGCGGGGCTCCACCTAGTGAGCGCCTCCGCTTCCCTGAGTGCCTTGGGCACTCAAGGGTGCTTCAGCCCCCCATACCTATCGCTGCCGCTGCCCCCACCACAGGGGCAGCCCCTCATGTGTCCCGACCCCCTGCCCTCAAGGCAAAGGGCCGCGACACACACCCCTACCAACAGGGAGTCGATGTCCTCATCAACTTGTCCATTTTGTAGAAACGAACATCCAAGTTGTGGCGTCCCACATCAAGGAGTCTGTTTCCGCACCATGGCGTCCCATGGCAAAGAACCAAACCCCACACTTGATTCCCACTAGCTAGTTCGGCCGACTTCCTCCAAGTCTCGGCCAAGGGTGGAGCCTCTCCAGCTCCACCCAGTGCACTCTTCTTGGCCTACTTCAAGGCCAAGGAACGATCCTCCCGAGGATCGAATCGCCTTACTGCAACAATATTGCTTGCGATCGCTCATGATGCCGCTTTTGGCATCACCTTGAGCAAGGGTTCACCTGGAACCCTCTTTGACTAGGAAGATAACCTTGAACCAACCGTGCGCCCCAATCACTACAATTGGGTCCGCCTTGGAATGCTGGCCTGAGGTACGGGAACACGCCGAAGCCGCACTAAGACTTCGTCCCGAGGCTACACGATTATAGTACGTGAACGGAAGCACGTAGCTTCCGCGTTAGCCCGCACTACAAGGCAACCCCCTCGGTAGTGCAGTTATAGTACGTGCACGTGCCAGGTGCGCACTAGCACGTGAACTCCCAAAGAAGTCGCAAGTTTCATTGCCCCTTGGATGGGGGTCACCCGATTTCGGCACTACGCAAACACACGATTAACCCAATTTACCTCTCCCACTTTTATAAGCTAGCATGCATTCTACACACTAGCCAACCATACCATGCATCACCATTCCAAACAAAATAGGACGCACAACATTTGGAACCCATTTCCTTTATAACAAATTTTTGTACAATACAAGTTTTTATAATCGGATTCCTAAGCTAGCTAAGCCGGGCTAAGCATGCATTTCCTCCCCCACGCTCCAAGGTTGATGTCCCCATCAACGTTTCTTCCGCTTTTGAGGTCGCCCTTCGAAAGCTGCAACCGCCTCGGATGCGTTTCCCATTTCTGAGGCACGCACCCAAGATGCCTCCACATGATGATAGCCCTTTCATTTGACGAGATACTCCGTTTCTCGGTTCTTGAACCTCCTCGACTTAAGTATTGCCTCCACCTCGTACTCAGGTTCATTTTCATGATCCAACAGCATAGGTGGCGGACGCAACACTTGATGTCGATTCGGACGCGCTTCATCTTTGAAGTAAGGCTTCAAAAGGGAGACATGGAATACTGGGTGCACCTTACTGTTTGTCGGCAGCTCCAATTCATACACATCCTCATTCATAACCTTCTGAATGCGAAAGGGTCCCGCATATGGAGGTACGAACTTCGGACTCACTTCCGGAGGTAGTCAGAAATTCTTGATGTTCAACCAGACCTCTGTGCCTGCCTCAAACTTCACTTCCCTCCGCTTCCGATTCGTCTGCCTTTCATACCGTTTCCTAGCTTTGGCAATGTTGTACTTTGCGAGCTTCATCAAACGCTCGCGTTCTTCGAGTACCGCCGCTACTGCCGGTTCCTCAACGTCCTGGGCGGCCCAACTTGTCGGCACCAGAGGTGCTTTTCCATAGACCAATACGAAAGGGGAAACTCCTGTTGCGGAGTGTTCTGTGTTATTATAACAGAACTCTGTCGCGTCTAAGTGTTCCATCCAGTCCGATTGGTCTGCCGACACGTAATTCCACAAGAATTGCTTCACTACGGAATTCACTCTTTCCGTTTGGCCGTCCGTCGTAGGTCGGAAGGCGATGCTCATCTTCAGCCTCGTCCCCATCTTCTTCCAAAGTGTCCTCCAAAATTTACTCGTAAACTTTGGATCACGATCCTTCGGGACTCCATGATGCTTTAAGACGTGGGCGAAGTAAAGTCGGCCTGTCTCCTGCGCCGTTGCCGTCTCCTTGGTGGGGATGAAATGGCCCATTTTACTGAACCTATCCACCACCACCATGATTGCATCGAATCCTTTTGACAGCGGCACAGCAGTCATGAAATCCATCGAGACGTTTTCCCAAGTCCCCTCTGGAATCGGCAAGGGTTGTAACAGCCCCGCTTGCTTTTTGTACTCGCTCCGGTTTTGTTGGCATGTGGTGCATGTCTTGACATACTCCTCTGCCTCATCCCTCAGTTTGGGCCAGAAATACTCTTTCTTCAAGAGTGCCGCAGTGCGCTTGGCTCCGCCGTGGCCCGCAAGCGGGCTATCATGGCATTCTCTCAAGAGGCTATCCCTGATCCCTCCCTTCGGCACGTAGAGACGTTTTTGCTTATACCGGAGCAGTCCATTTTGCAAGTGGAACTGCGATTTAACCCCCATTCTCAAGTCCTGCATCACGGACTTTGCCAGCTCATCCTTCTGGCAAGCCTTCCGGATCTTCCTTTGGAGCGCCGTCTCGCCCTTGTACACCAACAAGAGCTGCTGCTTTCTACTTAAAGCATCGGCCACCACATTGTCCCGTCCCGGTTTGTACTGGATATCCACGTCGAACACTGCCAAAGTATCTTGCCACCTAAGTTGTTTTGGGGACAACTTGGGCTGCGTGGCAAAATACTTCACCGTGACATTGTCCGTGAACACCTTCACTGGGTTGGAACCAACATAGTGGCGCCAGAGCTCAAGGCAATGCACCACCGCCTTCATCTCTTTTTCGTGCGTCGGCCACCGTCGCTCCACTTCATTCAGTTTCTTACTTTCGTAAGTCACTGGACGTCCATCTTGCATAAGTACACCCCCAATCGCGAAGTCCGATGCATCTGTATGAATCTCAAACGAACGATCGAACTCCGGGATTTTCAAGACTGGAGCTTCCGTCATCCGCTGCTTCAATTCAGCAAAAGCTTGGCCACAAAATGTGTTCCATACCCAGACTTTGGATTTACATAGAAGGTCCGACAGCGGCCCCACGATCTTGGCGAAATTTCTCACATACTTCCGGTAATAAGAGGCGAGTCCTAGGAAGGATCGCACTCCCGGGACCGAAGTCGGAGGCTCCCAGTCCAAGATCGCCCTCACCTTTCTGTCATCCATTTTGATCCCATCCTGTGTAATCACGTGCCCCAGGAACTCCACTTTTGTGACCCCGAATTCGCACTTTGAAGCTTTGGCATACAGCTTCCCTTCCCGCAATTTTTGGAACACCCTTTTGAGGTGCTCCAGGTGCTCCTCCTTTGTTTTCGAGTACACCAAGATGTCGTCGATGTACACGATCACAAAGTCATCCAACCACTCCTGGAAAAGGCTGTTCATCAGCGTGCTAAATGTCGCTGGTGCATTGGTGAGCCCAAAAGGCATCACCAAGAACTCATATGAACCATACCTTGTCCTGCACGCGGTCTTCTCCTCATCTCCTTCCGCCACCCGAATTTGGTGATAGCCGGAGCGCAAGTCGATCCGGCTAAAATACTTCGCTCCTGCCAACCGATCGAAGAGGTCGTCGATCCTTGGCAAAGGGTACCGGTTTTTGATAGTCACCTTATTCAGAGCCCTATAATCGACACACATCCGCAGCGTCCCATCCTTCTTGTCTGCAAATAGCACCGGGGCTCCGTAAGGTGACTTACTCGGCCGGATGTACCCCTTTGACATTAGATCCTTGAGCTGAGTCTTCAGCTCGACCAACTCTCTGTGGCTCAACCGGTAGGGCGCCTTGGCAGGCGGTTCCGATCCCGGTATCACCTCAATCTTGTGGTCAACTCCTCTTCGCGGTGGCAAGCCGCTTGGTAAATCCTCCGGCATCACATCCTGGTATTTCTCCAAAATCCCCTTGATCCAATCTGGGCTCGGCTCCCCATCGCATTCTCCTTTCACTTCTCTAATGTAAAGCAAAAACTGGGGCTCGTGTGCCTCCTCCACGGCCCACTCCTTTGCTGACAGAAGGTTTATTCGCCCTCCCACGGATTTGGGCGTTTCTGACACTCGTAAAACCTCGCCACCATTCCCACATGGCAGCGTGACTACTCTCTTGCGGCCATCTATGACCGCTCCGGATTTGCTCAAAAAGGTCATCCCCAAAATGAGATCCACTCCATCGATCTCGCAGATGGTGAAGTTCTCACGTCCCTCCCAACTCCCCAGTTGAAGGGGAACATCAATCGCCAACCTTGTCGTCAACTGTGGTTCTCATTTGGTAGAACGCACCTCAATAGAGGCCCCCACGTCACTTGTCGGGAGTCCCAGCTTTTGTGCCGTTGCCGGTGTCATGAAGGAGTGCGATGCTCCTGTGTCCACCAACAACGACACATTAGTTCCGGATATTATCCCATCCACGAACAATAACTGACTCCCTTTTCGTAAGGCGCCAGTTTCCTGATACAACTCACAAGAAAATTTGCCTACCTTGCAAGTCCTGGCGACCACCGCTTCCACCAAGCGACTGATGGTATCTTCCGACAGCTCCGTGGTCGCCCGAGTCATGTTCAATTGCCGGGGCTTCGTGCACTTCTTGGCCATGTGCCCGGGCTCCCCGCAATTGAAACACACTCCATCAAAGGTCACCTTCTGTCCGCCATAAGCCGCTCCACCCGCTTTTCCTTTCGAAGCACCGGGTGCCGCCTTGACATGTGAAGGCCCTCCCTTCGATTTCCACGTGCCAATGTCGTGATTCATGCTATGAAAGAATAGTTTGAGTGTCATATAAATATGGAAGTGCCATGACCATGATGACGTGCTATAAAAGAAAAATTGGTATGATGGATGAAAGTATTCCAAGGTAAATTAGACGACGATAGTTGTGTTTCATTCAAGCATAAGATATGTGAAGCTTGAAGATTTCGATCAGATATGATATCATAATGATATTGGTTTAGCGAACGAGTATTCAATGACCACTTTTAATGTCGGAATCTGGGAAAACATCCATCCATATATCATTATCATTTGTCTGAACCAAAGAATGGACAACTTGTTCTAAGTGACACCAATCTACATCCACGGCTATTTTATTATGGGGGAATGTATAAATAATTTTTTTTGAATGTCTTCAATTAGACTTTGTTTTGTATAAGCTACGTGTCATGTTGCAAAATTTTCTTTCATTAGATGTTCTGCATTTTGAAATGGCAAAAAAATAGTAATTGTTCTCTGTAATGGTTTTCTAGGTCACAGTGGATATTATAATTAACCCATCGTATAATTTTATTTTTCCGTCTCCATTTGAATGATTTGAAGTTATATTGAGCAATTACTTATGCAAGAGAAAGATTGTTTAATGATTCTGGCCTTTCTATGTATTTATCAATGATTGATTTACATTTCATATCAGTTGAATCTGGAAGAAGTTTGCGAAGCATATGTGTTGGTTTCAAAACAAATGCTCGATCGTCTTTTGTAGAAGTATTATGAATTGAATTATCTTGATTTTCAATTCAAGATAATTGGTTGCTTCGGTTTGATCGGTTTTACATTTTTCTATAGGACTGATTGCAATTTACGAGTTATAGTTTTGTCCATTTTTGTCAAAAAGGTACAATAGCAAGCTGCAACATATGGATCCAAAATAAATTGTGCATCGGTGTTCGCTTGCCATAATGTGAGGCATTTCAGTGGGGATTCAAATACCAGCATGTGTGTCTCTTTCATAAAAGCATGAAGATTAAAGAGATACCAGCGGGGAAGCAGGTGTATACTCACATTATTGTGTTACTCCTAGTATAGAAGTAGCTTGTAATGGATCCTTGAGAAATTCTCTGTTCTTTCCGTTCCATCATCGTAGGTGACAGTTCGTTGTCCTTTCGTCATTTTCGTGACTTCACTTGGATGTCACTTACCATCTTTAGGCGATAAATTTCCAACCTATGTTCAAGTTTAGGGTGCTTTAATTTCTTTTTACGTGGTTTTTTCACCACCTCCTCATCCTCCTCCTCCTCACCATCACTACCCTCCTCCCTCCTCAACATAAGGCCTGAGCCACAAAGCTCACAATGTCTATAAACACTTGGTCTGGAACTACATCCTAGAAGGTAAGACCGCAAATTGCAAAAGATCTTCCATTTGCTATGAATCATCTGATAGTAAGAGTGGAAGCACAATGGTAGTTTCTCTTATGGGAGGAAGTGGATAGTGGACCGACAAACATCTTCTAATTTTTTTTTGTAAATGCGTCTACGATGATAAAGCTCTGCATCTTTCCTTCAGGCAACGAGCAGGCAACACGCTATTATCACATGTAATGTCGCTTACATGATTTTGAACTTGATTACAAAAAAAAATAATCACTTGTCTAAACAACAGTAGGCTTTTAAGTTCCATGTCAAAGTTGTTCATAATTACATAATTGGCATGCGGAGTGATTGTTGGATGGTGTGGATTGAACAAAATTGGGAGTACTTAGTAAGCTCCAAGCAATTCTTCTACATCCACAACACATACATCTGGAGAAAAGCCATCCACATCCGAAATAAGTGTGTTTTTCTGTGTTGATGAAGTCATTTTTCTATCTGGTTGTGCAAGTCGAGGTAGGCCTTCATCACATGCATGGGACGTCAATCTCTGAGCGCCTTAAGCGGTTGCAAACACTTGATATGGTTGACCGCAACTGGGCTGGGCATCCAACAAGGTAGAATTTCTGTCAATTTTATTATGTCTGACTTGACATTTCACTTTTTTGACTACTTCGGGTTTTGCCTTGAAGAACTTTATTATCGTCAGACCACTCACACTAGGGGCCTCAGTGTTCCTCCATAAGAACTTGTCTTGCAAGTACTCAACTACTGTAAGTGAGCTTAGAGAATGGGACAATGCATGAATGTCAATTTCAACTTGCGGGAGATAGCTGCAAAGCTTGACACCAACCACAACAGCGTCACTGAGGATGTGGTGAGGAACATGGTCAGGGAGGATAGACTCCACAAACGACAAGATCGCACCTCCAAGTTCATGCAAACCTTCATGGAGATGTGTTCACCAGAACGGGGAATATTAGTCGATCTGACAGCGAGATGCGGGTCCTCCATGGTGGCTGCAACAATTTGCGGAAGGCATCTGTTCGCCTTGGAAGGGGACAATGAGCTACTGCAAGAGAGGCCCACGCTCTACAACGGCGAGCTGAAGGTATTCCTGAAGGCTGCGATAGCTAGCAGGAAGAAAGCCATCACCGAGAGGATGGAGACCGGATCGAGTGGGGGGACGCATACAAGCGTGTAAGTCCTGAACCCCCTTTTGGCATCCATTTTTGTAATTGTTTTTAGCCCTGGTTATGTTGCTAAGCATAGTTGCGACGTGCAAGCTTAGTAAATTTCAGTGTTCCCGACGTCCTTGAACAAGCCAAGGAATAGTATATTATCTTCCAAACAACGATCCAACCGGATAGCTCGTGTAGTTAAATCGTATTTTGCTCGTCTTTGAGCTGCAACTCTCGAATGCGAGACTCCATTTGAGCCAATTTCTCCTCCATGCGATCACCATCGCCCCTCTTGTAGGTCATCAGAAAGGATCCTCTCGAGGAGGATTATTGTTTAACTAATAGTTTTCGAGGAGAATTCATTATTTTATTATAATAACGCGCACAAATAACAGGGTCGGATCGAATGAGTCCGTAGTATCTCTAGATTATAAATGTTTAATTTGTTTTGAAGACAATTTTTTTTTTGGCTAGCTGACATAATGTAGTGATCAAAGATTTCCAATATGCTTCTGCACTCGTGAAAGCTACTAAAAAATGTTGGTGGGTTGAATTGGCGTATCATAGCAAATACATTATCTTTACGTAATCGTTGTAAGAAATATGATGATGTTTGGACCTTCTCAAGTTCCATATATTGTAAGTTAGGTCGTAGTATTGTACCAAGGTTTGGTTTATAACTAACTTGCTTTGCTATTAGTTCACGCCCTTGAAGTTTACTTTTTCTGTTTGAATTCAAGATTATGAAAGTACAAAATAAGTTATAACTTTTATTTATTTATTTTTTAAATCGGAATATGACATGCGAATTTCCTTTAATTTTGAAGAGTGAACTCCCATTTTACAATTGCTTGATATGTATAAATTTTGATAATTTCCCCAAGATGAGCATGTCCATAAAACAATGGAAAATTGTATTCTTCACTATTATAATCTAAAAAAAATCTAAGAGGTTTATATCCTTTACTTGGAGCCATTGCATAAGTATTGTATGTTCATGATCGAATATTTGTTCAACATCAAGGAAATTTTCTACGAATGTATCTATGGGGCTATTTTTATTTCTTCAAAACAGTCATTAGTACTTTGGTCGTCAACATTGTCTATGATTGTTTGGGAATCCTTAGACAATCGCACATATTTTTTCAATTTCTTCTTATCAATGCGTCTATGCGTCTTTTTGCAAATGCGTCTATGACGATAAAGTTGTGCATTTTTCATATCTTCAGGCAACGAGCAGACAATACGCTATTGTCGCATGTAACGTTGCTTCCACAACTTTGAAACTTGGTTACCAAAAAAAAAATCAGTCACTTGTCCAAACAAATCACTTTGTTTAACTAATAGTTTTCGAAAAGATTTCATATATGATTGTAATAACGTGCACAAGTAACAGGGTCGCATCGAACGAATCCGTTATATCTCTAGATTCTAAAAATATAATTTATTTTGAAGACAAATTTTTTTGAGCTAGCTGGACTGAACACCAAACGCAAAAGAGAACATATACTACCTCTTATCCTTGTCATATAGTAGACTAGACAATTCTAACAGCTCATGGCACTATGGGAACTTGTTGGGGGCTTGTTGGGGGGTAGATGTCCAGGGGAAGCCTCATCCTTTGCTCCTCAGCATATGGAGAGGCAGGTTCTTGTCGACCTAGGGGTCAACGAGAGCCTGTCCCCCTACGAGACAAAGATGATGGAGAATTTCAATAACCCTCCTCGAGAGGGATCTTTTCTGATAACCTACAAGAGGGGCGATGGTGATCGCATGGATGAGAGATTGGCTCAAATGGAGTCTCACAACTCTCAAATGGAGTCTCGCATTCGAGAGTTGCAGCTCAAAGACGAGCAAAGGACGATTCAACTGCACGAGCTATCCAGTTGGGTCGTTGTTTTGAAGGTAATATACTACTCCTTGGCTTGTTTTTTGCTGCCCCATCCTGACATTGTACATTAGGTACGATTGAGCCCAATACGGAGCACTAACTTTCTCCACCTACATGAATTTGGTCTCTTGCAGGGGACCTCTCCACGTCTTGCAGCCTATGATACAATACGTATCATGGTTGACAAGTTAGATGAGGTCACGCAAGAATGCTGCAAGAGATCGCAGTCCAATGTAGGTTTCATCGGTGTTTGGAAGGCGAACCACAAGCTAATACGAGGCTCGTACAATTTTTTGCATCAGTATGTGGAGAAGGCAACCCACGATAAAAAGAATGACGACGGATTGTCTATGTTGCAACACGTCCATCAGCTGGTGAGAAATCCCTATTACAATTCTAGTTAGTCTAATCAAAGCCACATGATACACACATTTGTGATTCCAGCCATTTAATGTACACTTTAGTTATCAACTTATACTTGAAGGCAATAAGCGAATAAAAGCGATATAACAACCCGGGCTATGTGGATCATATCTTCTCTCTAATCCAGATTATCCAAAGAAATAAAGAAAAAAGGAAAACCCACTTCTGTCTCTTCTTGAGAATCAAAAGGCTTATGACACAATGTAGAGAGATGCTCCAACTCTGGTCATCTGGGGTCAAGGGAAACTGATCGTAAGTTAGATCGTAGTATTGTATCAGAGTTTGGTTTATAACTAACTTGTTTTTTGTTAGTTCAGGCCCTTGAGGTTTATCTTTTTGGATTCGAATCCAAGATGATGAAAGTACAAAATGAGTTATATCTTTAATAGTTTTTTATAAAAAAAATGGAATGTGACATGCAAATATCATATTTTGAAGAGTGAACTCCCATTTTGCAATTGCTAAATTTGAATAATTTCCCCAAGATCAGCATGTCCCGAAAATAAAGTTGGGAAAATATTGTATTCTTCACTATTGTGATCTCGTAAAAGTCCAAGAGATTTATATCCTTCACTCGGAGTGATTGCATAATTATTGTGTTCATGATCGAATATTTGTTCAACATCAAGGTGATTTTGTACGAATGTGTTTGTGGGAGTATTATCATGTATTTCTTCATAACAGTCATTAATATTTTGGTCGTCAACATCATCTATGATTGTTTGGGAATCCTCAGACAATTCAAACATATTTTTTCAATTTCTTCTTATCGACACACTGACAAGTTGATATAATAGAGTTCCACATAAATCATGCAATGTTTTTATAACCATGTTTGGTTGAACGTACCGTGACATGTAAGGTAATTATATTCAAGTTTTTTCTTAACATTATTGCTATTGTTGCTTCATCCTAAGGATGACGTGGTAAGACAGATTGGATTTTATCAATATTTGTTGGAACATTAATAATGCTACCACGAATGCCAAATTGACTGAATCCATGTAGCTCATATAGTTGTGAGGAGCTACAAGACGTTCTTCCAAATTTTGGTTTAAGACATCTACTGATTCAATTACATTTTTTGGTTCATGATAATGTTTAATAAGCAAATTATTTACTTTTATACCATCATCAATCATATGCTGACAAATTCTACATAAATATAAGATGAATGAACCAGATCTCGAAAATGTGATATTATATAATTCAAATATCTTCAGAAGCCAATTTCATCTGGTATCGAAACCATAATCGATGGCAAAATACACAATTATCGAGCACCTAGGAACTGCTGGTGGATTGGCACAACACTTTAGCCTTTCAATGGGGAAAGGCTTCTACGCTATCATCTTCAGCTCGCCAGCAGATGCAGAAAAGGCTCTGCGCTTCAACACACAGACATCCGCCTCCAAAGTCCACATTTTTCCATCTCTACTGTATGCTCCCCCCTCTTCTTTTATGTGCTTGACCACTCAGACTGTAAACGGGTATGGACTTTGCTGCTGGACAGTGTTCATAAGCAGAAAATCCTGCCAGCCTGGTGGAACTCAGCAGGCCTTCCATCCTCCCCACAATCCCTCTCCCGCCTTTCAAAAGCTCTAGCCTGGGACATCTCTACAGACATGTTTTCAGTTCTTAGAGACGGAGGGACCCACTTCGTACCTTTTCAAAACAACTGTAAACGAAAAAAGGCAACGATTGTGTTCACCTGTCAGCTCCCTGTTTTGATCCATCCTCCATAAGGGTTTAAGTGGTTCTCCACCCCGCCACCATCCGACAAGCGTTCAAAATATTTTTTCCTCCCACAATGGCCATCAAGTCACGCAAAGAGCGTGGGCCGGATAGCCACACCCACATGAATCTGTCTTTTGTCTCCTGGAATGTGCGAGGTCTCGGCTCTGACCACTCTGCCCCCAAAAGGGCAAGGGTCAGAGCTTGGGCCTCCACTTTGTTACGTGGTTCCAATATTATCTTTCTGCAAGAACATAAATTAAATCAACTAAAAATTGCTTCCCTTGGTGCCTCCATTTGGCCAGCGGCCACTGCCTTCTGGAATCCCACCATCTCGGATTCCAGAGGGGGCACAACAATCCTTGCTTCCCCCTCCTTACAACAATCCATTATCTCCCATGAGATCTGGTTGTCAGGCAGAGTGCAGCTTCTTGTCTTGAACATAGGTCAATCATTGGGGGAGGTGGGTTTTCTAAACATCTATGCTCCAAATGGGGAGGAAGACAGGATAGACCTCTGGAACCAGATCAAATGTAACATGCAACAGCGACATCATCTTCAGCACTGGCTGGTAGGCGGTGACTTCAATATGGTGGAGGATAAAAGAGACAGGCTTGGGAGATTGGTGAATCGTCTCTCCATGACAGAAAAGAACACTTGGGATGCCTTGTGCTTGTTAGTGGGGCTGCTCGACGCTTTGTCTCCAAGCCAGGGAGAATTGAAATTCAAATGGTCGAACAACAGGGACCCCCCTCACTTGTGCCAGGCTCGGTTGGACAGATTTTATTGCTCCTACACTCTGAAGTCGTGGTCAACCAGTGTCCCGCTGCAGCCTATCCTCCCGGAGTTTGACCATGCCATGGTGCAACTGATGCTCAACACCCCCAGGGTCAAGGGTGAGAGGCAGGGGTTTCTTCAAGCTTAACCCAATCATGTTGCAGGACCCCTTCGTCATATAGACCCTTCAGAATGCCTGGGAATCAACCACCCAGCTAGTCTCTCCCACTGCTAGATTCTTGGCGAAGATGGAATTTTTAAGAGACCTTTGTAAAGTCATGGCAAAGGAAAAGGCAGATGACAATACTAGAAGACAAAAGGCTCTGACTAAGTGCTTGGAAGTCTGCCAGTTCAAGCTACAATCAGGTCTGGAGGGAGCGCACACCATATCTGCTTACAAGGATGCCAAGAGAAATCTCTCCACGCTGTTACATGCCAAGGAGCAATTCTCCAAAGTCAAAGCTGGAGTCAATTGGAGCCTTAAAGGGGAAAAGATGAATATATATTTCTTTGTTAAGGCTGCGCAGCGGCGAGCTGTCACAATGGTCCCAGCTTTGCAAGATGCAGATGGACATCGGGTAGATAAGCCAAAAATCATGGCTGAAGTGGCAGCCTCATATTTTCAAGCTCTGTTTCAAAAGCAAGATGATTCGCATCAGAAACATGAAGCAGCAGCGGCTTTGTTGCACCACATCCCCTGCTCGATCTCTCAACTGGACAAATCAAACTTGGCGGCCCCCCTATCAGTGTATGAATTGGGGCAGACGGTCAACTCTTTGGCATCACAAAAGTCGCCAGGACTGGATGGTCTCCAAATTGAACTTTTTAAAGCACTTTGGCATACAATTGGGGAGGACATCTTCCATTTGGCTAATGATATTATGGTAAAACAAATAATGCCCTCGCAGATGGCGGAAGGTCTCATTACTCTAGTCTTTAAGAAAGGAGATAGAGAAGATATGGCCAACTACCGGCCAATCACTTTGCTAAACTCAACTTACAAGATTATCGCAAAGACCCTGGCCTTGAGGTTGCAGCCTCTCCTGTTGAAAATTATTAGAAAGGAGCATACTGGCTTTCTCAAAGATCGCATGATCTTAGACAACATCTTGCTGGCCCACGAGGCCCTTCACAGAGCAGAAATAAACAGCCAACCGCTGGCCTTCTTAATGCTTGATTTTGAAAAGGCCTTTGACTCCATTGATTGGACCTTTCTGGAAGGGGCTATGGAGAAATCAGGGCTGGGAGGGCCTTTCCTGACATGGGTCCACATCCTCTTGCATGCAGCATCCAGCAAGGTCATGGTTAATGGGGTTATATCGAAGCCCTTTCGCATTTCCAGATCGGTGCGGCAGGGTTGTCCCCTGGCACCCTTCCTCTTCCTCATAGTGGCGGACTCGCTGGGTCACATGTTGCACTACAGGCAAGACATCATTGGCCTTCACTTGCCCACACTGACCCCGGAAATGCTGAAACTCTCGGTGTATGCAAAATGATTGCTGGACAACTCCACTAAGGCCAACGTTGACAAGGCACTCCAAATTCTCCACACCTTCTGCTTGGCTACAGGGCTCAAGGTCAATTGGAAAAAATCAATGGGCATTTTGTCCAAGCTGCATAATGAGGCAACGACAACCCACTGTCAGCCATGGGGGGCAGATATAGGACTTGGGTGGCTGCAAGAGGGCCGAACGCACAAGCTGCTGGGACATCAAATAGGTCTGAACATGTCAAATCATGACCGCTTCAAGGATGTGCTTGCTAGGCTAAAAACAAACCTGGCGTTCTGGAGTGCTGCAATGCTCTCCATTGTGGGTAGAGCTTTAGTTGCTAACCAGGTTTTGGAGGCATCAATGTGGTTTTATGCGGCACTTTGGGACCCAGATGAGGCCATGGTCAAGGAAATTAAGGCGCTCATTCGTATTTTCATATGGGGAGCTACTTCTACGGCCCCATCCAAAAGGGCTTTGCTCTCATGGGACCAGTTGTGCCAAAAGAAAAAAAAAAGGTGGACTAGGAATTCTTGACCCCTCGGCGCAGTTTAAGGCACTGTTGGCAAAGTGGGTCCCAAGAGCCATCAAGCATAGAAACACTCCATGGAGCAAGCTCATACAACCCTACCTCATGGGATCGATCCCCACATCCTCAAGCCTATGGACTCAATCCTTGAGATGGATTGTTCAAGGTAAAAACAAAATTGTTTCCTTGGGCTCCAAACCATGGCAGTCCATATGGAGGGCCTGGCATGGCATGAGAGGCAATCTCACGGAACGGATGCCTCTGACGCACCAGGAGTGTTTGAGACAGCCTGTTTTTGCTAATTATAACATGGATTCGGACATTCTTCTTTCGCAGGCCCCGCAGTGGGCTTTTTGGGAGCAGACAGTTTTCACGCACATATCAAACATGCGCTGTCAGCATCAGTTCTTATCTAGGGCGCAAATCACCACCATGGTTGGGCACAGAAGAGCTAAAACCTGGGACACCATTCTGGCAAATGTGCCTCAGTACATGGAACCTCTCCTCGCTGATGCATTGGACATAAAGATACCCACTTGGATGGCCACCAGTCAATGGATTTAGACCCCTGTCATGTTGGTCACATCCTGCCAATGTGTTAGAGCAACAGGTCTGGGATTTTCTGCAGATGGAGATGGTCTTCTTCAGTATCAAGGAAGAATGGAAGCAGATAAAGCCGACCTCTTTCACATCAGAGTTATGGATAATCTGGGCAACCCAAACCCGCTGCCCCCGCAAGGTATGGAGACCCAATGGGCGAGACAAGAAAACCTCGCCTGGTTTTTGAGCTGCCCACTGGTGGACCTGCAATTCGATCCCGGGGTGTCGCGGCCCTTTGCCTTGAGGGCAGGGGGTCGGGATGCAGCGATGCAGAGGGGCTGCCCCTGTAGTGGGGGCGGTGCAACAATAGGTACGGGGGGGGGGGGGCTGAAGCACCCTTGAGTGCCCAAGGCACTCAAGGAGGCGGAGGCACTCACTAGGTGGAGCCCCGCACACCGGGTTGCGGTGGGGGTGGCTCCACAAGGGGTGGTGGTAGCTTAGTGGGACGAGGGTTTTAATTTTTTTTTTAATTTTTTTTTTAATTTTTTTTAATTTTTTTTCTCAAGGAAAGGGACAGAAGCCCTGTTCAATGATCAAATTAATAAGGAGTTACACAGGGGTGGAAAAAATAACCACCCGGGGAGGGGGCCGTGAGGCATACTGAGGGGGAACTTCCCCGGAACCAAAGCGAACATGCTAAGGGAAAAGAGCAATGAAACCCAAAGAGATGACTTTGAGAAGGATTGGTCGAGAGAGTGGTGTGGGGGGCCGAGAGAGATGTGCTAAGGATGGGGGGGATTAGAAGCAGGATTCACTGAAGGGAAGTAGACAATGTCAGGAAAAAACAATGAGCTAAGTCTTGAAAAAAACTTGAAATAAGCAGGGGATGCCTGGGGACGATGGAAGTAGATTTTGAGGGTGAAGCATCTCGGAACCATCGCAGAGGCGAATGCAGATGCCAGACTTCTAGAACTGTAGCTGCGCGCGGAATTTGGGGGCTCTTGCACGTTTATGGCGCCAGTTGCAATCTCCCTCATCACCTTCACCAGGGGACCTCCCATTGAGAGGGGATGGAATGTTGCCAAGTGAATTTAGATTTGGAAAAACCGGCGCCGAGCATGCTACTTTTGCCCCAGGTGTCATGAAAGTCTTGAAGCAATTTCCTCCCTCGTTGCTCCGAAGTTCTGGAAACAGCTGCACAGACAATTAACCAAGCCTTCCGCCCCTCGGTCAACAGATCTTGGTTAGTATTGAATAATACCAATCTGCCCCTGGGGGGTTTTCCCTCATAAATCCAAGCACATCTTGTTTTCCATAAGTTCCACAAGGTAAGCGCTCTAAGAGCAGCCCAACCCGGGCAGATAGTCTGCACTTGACCCACGGTGAAATTTAGAAGCAACAGAGAAGGTGGGGGGGGGAGAGAGGAAGCTATTCCAGTGGGAGTAGAAACCAAGAACCAAGTGCCAGACTCTAACAGCCACTGCAAACATCAGGCAGTGTTCAATGGATTCGGGAGAAGAACTGCACAGAGAGCAGTTAGGGTTGTCTTCGTGGGTGCGTTCTTTGACTGGAAGAATTCTATGCGCGATTTTCCATAGAAAACCGGATAGCCTGGCTGGTCTGTCTTTTCTCCAGATGTCTCTCCAGATTTTGTCCCATCCTAGGCGGTCTAGCAGCGGAATGTTCCATTTTTCTTTTCACTTGAATTCAAACGAGCGGGAGGGGTTTAGGAGAGAGTATTCACAGAGTACGCAAAGAAATGGGTCTTTTTCTTATCCGTCCATCTCCACTCCCCGTGTCGCGCATCTCATTTCGGTCAGTTCCCCTTCAAGTCATAGTTACTCGCTTTGATGCGCGCGCCTAACTCCCAACCTGGCCGCCGGGCCAATTCGGAGCTTCGGCTGCTCAACGGAACATAACGGTCCCCCTTTCTTCCCCCAACAGACCCTCCACCAATTTGGGCCTAGTGGAAATTCCCTTTGGTAGATGGCAGTCCGGAATAGCTCCCCACTCCTTGGTCGCTTTCCGGCTCGCTCGCTTACTCACTAGTTTTTGGTCACCAACGGGCTTGCACCGTTCTCGGGGTTACTACTCCCTATATATACTTCTGTGACTGTCCGCGAGGGTTTCACAAACAACCATGCCATTTTATGGCGAACCACCACGAAGACCCTCGATTCCCGATGATGAGTCGCGGTGAGTCTTGGCCCACACACCACGGCCCCATTGGACCGTGGCGAGTCCCAAGACTCCCCACGACTCCCACCACAAGGTCTCCGCCCCATGGTGAGTCTTATGCCACCCCTACTAAGTCCCACTAAGCTACCACCACCCCTTGTGGAGCCACCCCCACCGCAACCCGGTGTGCGGGGCTCCACCTAGTGAGTGCCTCCGCCTCCTTGAGTGCCTTGGGCACTCAAGGGTGCTTCAGCCCCCCCCCCCCCCCCCCCCCCGTACCTATTGCTGCCACCGCCCCCACTACAGGGGCAACCTCTCTGCGTCCTGACCCCCTGCCCTCAAGGCAAAAGGCCGCGACACACACCCCTACCAACAGGGAGTCGATGTCCTCATCGACTTGTCTATTTTGTAGAAACAAACATCCAAGTTGTGGTGTCCCATATTAAGGAGTTTGTTTCCACACCATGGCGTCCCATGGCAAAGAACCAAACCCCACACTTGACTCTACTCTCCACTAGATAGTTCGGCCGACTTTCTCCAAGTCCCAACCAAGGGTGGAGCCTCTCCAGCTCCTCCCAGTGCACTCTTCTTGGCCCACTTCATGGCCAAGGAACGATCCTCCCCGAGGATCGAATCGCCTTACTACAACAACATTGTTTGCGACCGCTCATGATGCCGCTTTTGGCATCACCTTGAGCAAGGGTTCACCTTGAACCCTTTTTGACTAGGAAGATAACCTTGAACCAACCGTGTGCCCCAATCACTACAATTGGGTCCGCCTTGGAATGCTGACCTGAGGTACGGGAACACGCCGAAGCCGTACTACGACTTCATCCCGAGGCTACACGATTATAGTACGTGAACGGAAGCACGTAGCTTTCGTGTTAGCCCGCACTACAAGGCAACCCCCTCGGTAGCGCAGTTATAGTACGCGCACGTGCCAGGTGCGCACTAGCACGTGAACTCCCAAAGAAGATGCAAGTTTCATTGCCCCTTGGATGGGAGTCACCCGATTTCGGCACTGCGCAAACACACGATTAATCTAATTTACCTCTCCCACTTTTGTAAGCTAGCATGCATTCTATACACTAGCCAACCATACCATGCATCACCATTCCAAACAAAATAGGAGGTGCAACATTTGGAAACCATTTCATTTATAACAAAATTTGTACAACACAAGTTTTTGCAATCGGATTCTTGCGCTAGCTAAGCCAGGCTAAGCATGCATTTCCTCCCCCACGATCCAAGGTTGATGTCCCCATCAACGCTTCTTCCACTTTTGAGTTCGCCCTTCGAAAGCTGCAACCGCCTCGGATTCGTTTCCCATTTCTGAGGCACACACCCAAGTTGCCTCCACATGATGATAGCCCTTCCATTTCACGAGATACTCCGTTTCTCGATTCTTGAACCTCCTCGACTTAAGCACTGCCTCCACCTCGTACTCATGTTCATTTTCATGATCCAACAGCACAGGTGGCGGACGCAACACTTGATGCCGATTCGAACGCGCTTCATATTTGAAGTAAGGCTTCAAAAGGGAGACGTGGAATACCGGATGCACCTTGCTATTTGCCGGCAACTCCAATTCATACACATCCTCATTCATAACCTTCCGGATGCGAAAGGGTCCCGCATACGGAGGTACGAACTTCGGACTCACTTCTGGAGGTAGTCGAAAATTCTTGATGTTCAACCAGACCTCCGTGCCTGCCTCAAACTTGACTTCCCTCCGCTTCCGTTTATACCGTTTCCTAGCTTTGGCGATGTTATACTTTGCGAGCTTCAACAAGCGCTCGGGTTCCTCCAACACCACTGCTGCTGCCGGTTCCTCAACGTCTTGGGCAGCCCAACTTGTCGGCACTAGAGGTGCTTTTCCATAGACCAATACGAAAGGGGAAACATCTGTTGCAGAGTGTTTTGTGTTGGTATAACAGAACTCTGCCGCGTCCAAGTACTCCACCCAGTCCGATTGGTCCGCCGACACGTAATTCCGCAAGATCTGCTTCACCACAGAATTCACCCTTTCCGTTTGGCCGTCTGTCGTAGGTCAGAAGGCGGTGCTCATCTTGAGCCTCGTTCCCATCTTCTTTCAAAGTGCCCTCCAAAATTTACTCGTAAACTTTGGATCGTGGTCCGAGACAATATCCTTCGGGAGTCCATGATGCTTGAAGACGTGGGCAAAGTAAAGTCGCCCCGTCTCCTGTGCCGTTGCCGCCTCCTTGGTGGGGATGAAATGACCCATTTTACTAAACCTATCCACCACCACCATGATTCTCCTTTTGACAGCGGCATAGCAGTCATGAAATCCATCGAAACACTTTTTCAAGACCCTTCTGGAATCGGCAAGGGTTGTAACAGCCCCGCTTGCTTTTTGTACTCGCTCTGGTTTTGTTGGCATGTGGTGCATGTCTTGACATACTCCTCGGCCTCCTCCCTCAGTTTGGGCCAGAAATACTCTTTCTTCAAGAGTGCCGCGGTGCGTTTGGCTCCGCTGTGGCCCGCAAGCGGGCCATCATGACATTCTCTCAAGAGACTATCTTTGATCCCTCCTTTCGGCATGTAGAGACGTTTTTGCTTATACCGGAGCAATCCATTTTGCAAGTGGAACTGCGATTTAACCCCCATCCTTAAGTCCCGCATCACGGACTTCGCCATCTCATCCTTCCGGTAAGCCTTCCGGATCTTCCTTTGGAGCGCCGTCTCGCCCCTGTACACCAACATAAGCTGTTGCTTTCTACTTAAAGCATCGGCCACCACATTGTCTCGTCCGGGTTTGTACTGGATATCCACGTCGAAGACCGCCAAAGTATCTTGCCACCTAAGTTGTTTTGAGGACAATTTAGGCTGCGTGGCAAAATACTTCACCGTGACATTGTCCGTGAACACCTTCACCGGGTTGGAACCAACATAATGGCGCCAAAGCTCAAGGCAATGCACCACCACCTTCATTTCCTTCTCATGCGTAGGCCACCGTCGCTCTACTTCATTCAATTTCTTACTTTCGTAAGCCACTGGACGTCCATCCTGCATGAGTACACCCCCTATAGCAAAGTCCGACGCATCCGTATGAATCTCAAATGGAAGATTTTGAGGACTAGAGCTTCCGCCATCCGTTGCTTCAACTCGGCAAAAGCTTAACCACAAAAGGTGGTCCATACCCAGACTTTGGATTTACACAGAAGGTCTGATAGCGGCCCCGCGATCTTGGCGAAATTTCTCACATACTTCCGGTAATAGGAGGCGAGTCCTAGGAAGGATCGCACTCCCTGGACCGAAGTCGGAGGCTCCCAGTCCAAGATCGCCCTCACCTTTCTGTCATCCATTTTGATCCCATCCTGTGTAATCACATGCCCCAGAAACTCCACTTTTGTGACCCCAAATTCGCACTTTGAAGCTTTGGCATACAGCTTCCCTTCCCGCAATTTCTGGAACACCCTTTCGAGGTGCTCTAGGTGCTCCTCCTTTGTTTTCGAGTATACCAAGATGTCGTCGATGTACACGATCACAAAGTCATCTAGCCACTCCTAGAAAAGGTTGTTTATCAGCGTGCTAAAGGTCGTGGGTGCGTTGGTGAGTCCAGAAAGCATCACCAAGAACTCATACGAACCATATCTTGTCCTGCACGCGGTTTTCTCCTCATCTCCTTCCGCCACTCGGATTTGATGGTAGCCGGAGCGCAAATTGATCCGGCTGAAATACTTTGCTCCTGCCAACCGATCGAAGAGGTCGTCGATTCTTGGCAAAGGGTACCGGTTCTTGATAGTCACCTTATTCAGAGCCCTGTAGTCGACACACATCCGCAGCGTCCCATCTTTTTTGTCTGCGAATAGCACCGGGGCTCCGTAAGGTGACTTACTCGGCCGGATGTACCCCTTTGACATTAGATCTTTAAGCTGAGTCTTCAGTTCGACCAACTCTCTGTGGCTCAACCGGTAGGGCGCCTTGGCAGGCGGCTCCGATCCCTTTTATCACCTCAATCTTGTGGTCAACTCCCCTTTGCGGTGGCAAGCCGCTTGGTAAATCCTCCGGCATCACATCCTGGTATTTCTCCAAAATCCCTTTGATCCAATCTGGGCTCGGCTCCCCATCGCCTTCTCCCTTCACTTGTCTTATATAAAGCAAAAATGGGGGCTCGTGTGACTCCTCCACGACCCACTCCCTTGCTGACAGAAGGTTTATTTGCCCTCCCACGGGGTTGGGCATTTCCGACACTCGTAAAACTTCGTCACCATTCCTACACGGTAGTGTGACTACTCTCTTGCGGCCATCTATGACCGCTCCGGATTTGCTCAAAAAGGTCATCCCCAAAATGAGATCCACTCCATCGATCTCGCAAATGGTGAAGTTCTCACGTTCCTCCCAACTCCCGAGCTGAAGAGGAACATCGAACGCCAACCTCGTCGCCAATTGTGGTTCTCCTTTAGCAGAACGCACCTCAATAGAGGCCCCCACATCACTTGTCTGGAGTCCCAGCTTCCATGCCGTTGCCGGTGTCATGAAGGAGTGCGACGCTCCTGTGTCCACTAACAACGACACGTTAGTTCCGGAGATTATCCCACTCACAAACATTAATTGACTCCCTTTACGCAAGGCGCCAGTTTCCTGATACAACTCACAAGAGTAGTTGCCTACCTTGCAAGTCTTGGCGACCACCGTCTCCACCAAGCGGCTGATGGAAGCTTCGGACAACTCTGTGGTTGCCCGAGTCATGTTCAATTGCCGGGGATTCGTACACTTCTTGGTCATGTGCCCGGGCTCCCCACAATTGAAGCATACTCCATCGAAGGTCGCCTTTTGTCCGCCATAAGGCGTCGCACCTGATTTTCCTTTCGGAGCACCAGGTATCGTCTTGGCGTGTGAAGGCCCTCCCTTCGATTTCCACGTGCCATTGTCGCCGCGTGGCCTATCCCACTTCTTTTCCGGTCGAAAGGAGTCACCTTCTCGCCGGGTCTTCTTGTGGTTCAGCTCCGTACGGCCTTGTCTCTCGCCCCTAGGGACATCCGAGAAACATTTAGCCCTCTCAATTGCCTCGTTCAAAGTCTTAGGTGGCTTCTCCTCCAATTTCCGTCTGGCCCATGGGGCGAGTCTCGCCACAAAGTTGAAGACCATTTCTGGTTCTGCTATGTCCGCGACTTCGAGCAACAACACATTGAAAGCCTGAACATATCCCCGAATGTCATCCGTTTGCTTCAGATTCCTCATCTTGTCCCGGGCGAGCCATGACGCGTTGAGGGGCACAAACTGTCTCTTCATCGTTCCTTGAACCCACTCCAGCTCAAGGTTTTCGGGTTTGGACCTCGGTCGTGAAGGCGTTTCTGCCACCATTGTTGAGCATATCCTCTCAAATAGGTGGGAACCACTTCCACCCGATCCTCGTCACTCAACTTGGCCGCCCAGAAGTACTGCTCTAGCTCCAAGAGCCAGGTGTTGAGTGCCTTCCGATTTCGGACGCCCTCGAAGGTGCCGGGTTCCTTAGGCTTCACCTTAAACTTTGCCTTAGTGGAAGTGACATTAGCCGCCTTCAGCACGCCTTTCAACGTCCCACCAAACTGCGTCAACAACCCTTCCCAAAAGGCTGCTGGCATGGGAGACATCTGTTGGTCTGTCGGAGCTCTCAGGGATTCCTCGGGCTCCGACTCCTCAGATTCCTCCCGTTCTTGAGAGGCCTCGTTTTCAAAAGCATGCATCGCTTCCTCAAATGGCCGCTTCGGTGACACGTCGCCTCCATCGGGTTCACACTCATCTTTCGGGCCGTTCCGCTTTCGCTTTGGCTTGCCCGACCCCATGATGAGGCCGATCCCAAGGACGATCGCGTACTGAACTCTAAGCTCTGATACCAAGTGTCGCGTACCTCACTTCGGTAAGCTCCCCTTTAAGTCATAGTTACTCGTTTTGATGCGCGCGCCTAACTCCCAACCTGGCCGCCGGGCCAACTCGGAGCTTCGGCTGCTCACCGGGACATAACGGTCCCTCTTTCTTCCCCCAACAGACCCTCCACCAATTTGGGCCTAGTGGAAATTCCCTTTGGTAGATGGCAGTCCGGAATAGCTCCCCACTCCTTGGTCGCTTTCCGGCTCGCTCGCTTACTCACTAGTTTTTGGTCACCAACGGGCTTGCACCGTTCTCGGGGTTACTACTCCCTATATATACTTCTGTGACTGTCCGCGGGGGTTTCACAAACAACCATGCCATTTTATGGCGAACCACCACGAAGACCCTCGATTCCCGGTGATGAGTCGCGGTGAGTCTTGGCCCACCCACCACGGCCCCATTGGACCGTGGTGAGTCCCAAGACTCCCCACGACTCCCACCACAAGGTCTCCGTCCCATGGTGCCAAAGGCTGCCATAAGGCATGCAGCAAGTGCATGTTGGTCGAGCATGCGAGGAGCCGGTGCCTGATATAAGTACACAGTAATGTTATTGTAGGCATATAACAAGTCATCCAAGTGTGAGCTCTAGGGCCAGATTACTGCGTATTGAGGTGCTCACAGCATCTGGACTATGAAGTACAATCGGAGAAAATCCAGGGACCTCTTGCAATTTTGGATTCAACAGCAAGGGTTTTCTTCCACCTGGCTATGTTCATTGCACACCCTATGCTAGGATTCCTGCAGGACTGCCTGACATGTGTACAAATTATCTTAAGGAATAGTATGGTAATTCTGGGCAAATCATCCTCCCTTGTCTGATCGTCAACGAGGTACATTGTTTGGTAAGCACTTAACCAAGTTTACTCATAACCAGACTACAAAGATGTACTAGAATTGACTATCAAAGCTTACCAAGCTCTGAATCAGCACAACCAACCCTCCTGTTTGATGCCAACTCAAGCACTTCAGATGAAAGGCACTTCAAAATCGCTCACCTGTATGATGCTGGCAGCTCTCACCTGAGCGTTACTGACACGGATATATGCTTTGTTTATGACTTCCTGAGCTTTGCTCCTGATTTGCATTTTGACCAGAATGATGTGCTTATGGATGGAGTGGACGGGTGGAGAGCCCAATCAGGAGCTGAAGGGACTGGTGTGCAATGGCGCAAATGTGCTGCCAACTCGAGTTGTGGAGAATGCCTTTCATGATGAATTTGGTAGGTGCTTGCCTTGCCATGACTACATTGATCATCAATACAAGACTATACTAGGGCCATTTTCACTGCAGGGAAACCCTGGGAACCATGACAGACTTAGGCTTTTACTTCGAATGGCCCTGCAGCAAGCCCTTGTAACTGCTGCAATGGAGTTTGAAAACCTGTTGACTAGTTCAAATTAGCTTTCTGCACAGTAAAATTCTGAAACAGTCTTTCTCAAGTTCTTGTCAAGAAAAACAGGTTTCCCATTCTTACATTCTGAACCTGCCCGCCAGGGCCCCCAATCCATTCTGTATTTCTTCTTAAAAGCAGGTTGTTGCAACATCAAAACACTTGTTTGAGGAGATGCTCATTTTGGCTCCGGTTTGCATCCATGTAGGATTGCACAAAAAAGGTTTTAAAGTGTATGTGGCAAGTGATGCAGGAAAGGCGGTCAAATTTCAGCGACTCAATAGAGTGCTGGATACGTTAAATGGCTGGTAAAGAGATCGAGGCCTTCTTGGCCAGGTCAGGAAACTTTCCTTGCTGACATCTGGCAGTGGATCTGAATGTTCATCCTTGCACGCACTCTGTAAGACTTTTGGTTGAACATGGTGTTAGGACATGGGGCTAAGTCCCCCTATGTAGGATCTCATGCAGGTGCCTCTCAAAGTAGGCAGGCAACCAGTTTCCAATGAGGACACCAATGAGGACACCAGGGAAGCCCTGGCAGTGAGAATGGTCCAATGTAGACACATGGAAAGGTGCATTTCCTGCATGCAAGCAGCAGAAGCCCTGATTTTAAGTGGGTGGTTTAATGTGGGTAACTGCTTCTGTTCACTTGCTACTAGCTCCCAATGGTATCAAATTGGGGTGGATGCAGGTCACAGATCTTGAAATACTTTCAGATGGTGTGATCAGAGTGCAAGTAGCAGAAGCAGAGGTTCACAACATCAATATTAGGTTCCTGGACAGAAAAACGTAGGTTGTCTCTCCTAAACCAACTGAAGAGCATCTCCCAAAGGGGCTCAGTCGCCTGGGTCCATTGACAAGTGTTGTGAGCATTGCGCTGGCTGACATGCCAGACTTTGGCAGCCATTGTCCTTTAATGATGCTTCTCTTAAACCCCATGGGTGCTTTCCCATCCACTTACAGTAGTGCTGTGTTGCTTTGTTCGCTTCTTGCTGTATCTGTCTAGCATCTTGGGCAAGAACTGTCCATGGACTGCAACAAGGCGGTACTGATTGTTGTGGCATTTTGTCTGATGTGATTTGTGCAGTGGAGAGCCAACCATGGGCAAAACTTGTCCAGAGACAATACTTCGGCAGCTCACAACAAAGAAAGGACAGGTAGGCAGGTCTGTCCGTGTAAAATGGTGGCCGTGGAAGATGCTGAATTGCAGGGTTATGTTTTTAGTGCAGATATGGTATGCAACATCTGTGCATACTGTTTGCCTTACTTTCAAGTGTTCTTGTGTGGTGGATGTAGGTCTACAGTCTGCAACAGGGAAGGTGGGATGTGGAGACGGTGTTTACAATGGGCATAATGGAAGATGTGAACCTTGTGCCGCAGCCTGCTGGTGGTATGCTCTTAGGCCTTGGCTGGTTTATAATGCATTTGAGTGGAAGGATGAGGATGATGTGGTGTTGGTGTATCTCACAGCCCTGTTGTTGGTATGTTTCTTAAATTGGAGGTGTTTCCATGTGACGAGCTGTTGCTGGTCACTATGATATAGGGAACGTCTTGATGGGGGTCAGACATGGGCACGGTGGATCTGACTAATGTAGTGGAGTGGGTGACAGGAGGCTTCTCGGCGGGGGGTGGCCTATCAGGCAATGGGTGGGCTCCGCAGACTCATTTGCACCCAATTGTGTTCTGTTGCATTTATGTTATTGCTGTGGCATATTCGTCAGAAGTGGGTGTAGATTGGTTGTGATGTAAGTGCACGGCTCCCAGTGTTGACAGGGTTAAGCTTGCTGGTTTATGCAAGGTTATACAACCAGGCTTGCTTATGCCCATATCTTTGTTTCATTTGGTGACTAATATGCAACAGTGCTGAGATGCATGGGGCCTGATTGTTCCCCAAGTTACTCAAGAAAGTCGCCGTGGAGCATCCAAATAGCTATTAAGGACTTCACTGCTTGCATGCAATTATATTGGAGGCCAAGGCTGTCTTACCTGTTGTGCATTGTGTGGCAGCATTACAAATGGAGCCCTGTCAGGTCTTGTTGGAAGGTTTGGTTTTTCCTGGACCTCTCAGTGAGTGGCTATGATGAAGGGGCAGTTGGCTCGGGACGGTCATGTGTTGTTGCAAGTGGTGAAGTCACAATGCCCACTCGTACGTACTCTCCTTTATACTGAACTTTGTTGTTGTTCCAAAACACAACAAAGAACTTCACATCTTGCATTGAAAGGAGTTCCTATCCAGTAGATCACCTGGTAGGATAAGTCTTCCCTTGGGTGGCTGCTTCAGAATTCTTTGAAAGGAGCTGTCAGGTCGTTCTGGATATCTGGTGTGGTAGTCAAACATCTGCGGAGGTCCTTCTACTCCTACTCACCTCTAGATCTGAAGTTCAGATAAAGTGGCATCTTTTGATTTATACTACCTACTTGGACCTGTAATATGCATTCCTGTGCAGTTTGGACCTGTGGAAGGAGCCGTTTTTGCAGATTATGTTACAGATTTGGGCTCCGGACACCCTTGCGGTTAATTGTGGTTAATTGTGGTGATAGGTTGAGTGGATTGGATGGGGTTGGCGTTGCATGCTCAGGTGATCCCACAGGAGTGCGAGGGAAGCCCGGGACTGGTTATGGCTATGGAGCTGTTCTTCGAGTGGACTTGGAGCTGGTCTTCCAGTGGGCCCCCCATTGGGGCCCTTGCGCTTAGAGTATGCCCTTAACAATAATCATGCACGCAGGTTCCACTTTGGAATTGCCTCTCTGAATTAAGGCCATGCCCTCTCTGGGCTTTCAGCTGAAGTACTTCAGAAATCATCCTTTGCCATTTTCAATTAGCTGGCAAGGATTTTGTGAGGAATAAATTTTCTTCTCTTAGCAACCGAGCACCACTGTGAACCTACATTCTGATGACATCAAGGTATGGAATATGCATTATCAGCACGGATACTGGAAGTGTCTCACAAGCAATCTAATCTAGTCAGCACTTCATACTTATTACAACCATGCCTCCTTTCCCAGTAGGTTGATGCTTGCCCACTCTAGTGGCCCACTTCTCAATACTGTACTTTGTAAGTACCCCATAGGCACACTGAATCTACCAACCAGACACCATCTCATGCAAACCTGAACATGTCTCCTTTCCAAACTCAGGAAGGGACAGACTTTAGTTCTGCCAGTTTCAGTTCACAACTACCACTTATTCAGGCTTGCCAATGTCAAACAACAAGCCAGTTGTCCCTCTTATCTATGTCCTCTCAGAACCTTCAAATCTGACCTGGGTATGCCAGAGGTCCAAGCATTCAGTTCCTGAGAACAAACTGTCCTTGCTCTATTGGAGTCCTGCAGGTCTTTAATGTTTCCAGTAATAGGCTCACTAGTGCAGTCCCATTCCCTGTCAATGCTTCAGCTCTCAAGGTTTTGGATCCGAGCAACATTGCTCTGTCATGCACACAGCCTTCAAAAGCAAACCACCTCTAGACAGCCAAGTTGTGAAATCCATCATGTTTAACTCAGCACACAGTCTCAAGCTCAGCAAGTAAGACGGTCATACAAGACAACTACGGGGGCAGGGCACCTAACAACCCCGCTTGTTGGCTCTCAAGATCCAACATTTGCTGCTCCCGGTCCATCTCGATGATGAGCGGCACCACCAGCACCAGGAACGAGGTTCCTGCAATCCACGCAGCCTTGCCCGTGCTCCATAGCAGCTTCTTGCTAAACCGCGCCGTGTTGTCGGCTGCCCTCCTCCCCTTCTGCACCACCGAAGACTGCTGCACACTGCTCCCCACCCGCGCCCACACCTTGTCGCTCCCCTTCTCCGCCATCGCCCCCCACCTTCCCTCTCTGTGTTTGTGTGTGTGTGCAACCTCCCTCGCTCCTCCTCCTCCCCCTCCGCAGCCCACCCACTCCTCTGCTCTAACCCTAATGCTATTGAAGACTGCTTACAAATTTGGTTGACTGATTCGTTGACATACTGATGGGAAAAAGTTATTTAATCTCAATTACCTGTTTAAAAACAAAATCTCATTTGTGTGACTATTATCTGCACTACATGCCATACCCCTCTTCCGCTTAGGCTGATCGAAGGACAGCTGAGCCTTGGACTTGCCCTTCCTAAGGCTCCGCCGGTGATGCCAGTTCACCTCAGCCTCCTCTGCATCATTGGGGGAGTGCTTGGCGCTAACAGCACTTCCAGCAGGCCGGGAATGCGTAACTTGTTCCTTTGAAAGCTGTTTGCAGATGAGATTTCCCTTAAGCTTACCCCAAGAGATATCGAAGGCTGCGAGATGGATCTGCTGATGCATTTTGTAATGGAAGATAGACGGATGGCAAACAGAAGATCAGGTTGATCTTCTCTTCTTTCCTCCTGCTTCAGAGGTTGGCACTAACCGAACAGTAGGGATTGCTGGACTTGACAAAACTCTCCTCTGATTGAAAATGACCACCTGGGTTCAGCTTCAGGGCAGCCTCAACCAGCTGGCCCCTTAGCCACTGAGAAAGAACCACACCGCTTGAAGCCACACACTCTTTATAGAGAGGGAGATAGGCAACAGTGACTTGAAACTGCAATGGAAGTTCTTGTAGGTGAATTATCCCATATCGATTGCCCAAAAGTGATGAGGTTCTTTTTTCTTTTGGGCTTGTTGTTTCTTTTTCCACAACTCCTTTTCTACAGGGCACTGTTTGTGACCTGTCCCCTTTCATTTTACAAAATAATTAAATATTTTAAAATACAGGCAATTTAATTTTGATGGATGAATGACATGGATTCTGTACAGATACGTATTTTACACGATTTGCTTATAAAGACGGCAGCGTAATCTTATTCTAAATGCCATGACCTAACTTCACCCAAGCTGGCAGTCACGGGTCTTGCTTTTTTATTTTATTTTATTTTATTTCTTTTTTAATTTGACCTTTAAAGAAAAAACGACCCTGTTCTCCAGAAAAAAAAAAAAAAACGAAAAAGCGAAAAAACCAATAAGTCAACTCAATTATTCGTTCTCGATTTATTGTAGCATATTGTAGATCATTTAGATGCGAGAACGTTAAGCAGCGAAGGGTTGGGTGACCTGAAGAGGGGTCGGGCGACCGGGCCTTCACGCGTGCGACCTCCACCCTGCTGTTGCCAAGGGAAGGTCGAGAGGAAGAGAGGGAGACACTTGTGGGGAGGAGATCAGCGGGAGCCTAGCACCTGCATTAACAAAGCTTTTGATCACATTCCGATGCGCGTTTGGCCTAGGTTTACTTGACGGTGGAAGACAAGCTTGCTTATAGGTCATTCAAAGTCCTTCCAGGCAGGCTCGATTTACCTTGTTGCGACCTGACGCAGGGCTCTCTGCAATCCGTGAAATCAAGGTCTTGTGCTTCTTCAACTTTACCTGGATACAAATCCAAATCTGGACTTGATTCATTGTTCCTTTTCCGGGTTTGATGTATGTGCTTTGGTTTGACATAGTCTCTGCTTACGAGGTGATGGAGATAGCGCATGAGAGACAAGGAGGAAGAGGAAAAATATCGTCACGTCCATTATCGGGAATTGCGAAACTCACTTTTTGGAAATCTTCGTGTCTCCAGATTGCCGGGGCGATTTACAGCATCCCTGTCCACATAATTCATAGAAATTCTGATTGGAGCTAAATCGGCACGTGAAGATCTGAGTAGTGTGTGTTTAGAATGCAATTAAAGGACTATGCTGTAGTTGTTGCGATGGAGGTTTTCGACGGGAGGATAAAGGAGCCGAGGAACTCTAGACCAGTGCGATCGATTGTGTCTGACCATTCTACTTTGGCGACGTCAGATCTTGCCAACGTATTAGTTGTGTCAGTCTATTTGGGAGCCCTGTTGTGTGACTAAGAAAAGGAAAACATCCTTTGTGAGAGAATCATTCCGATGTTTTCGGACTGTGCTCCCCGAATTTGTTATACTCCTGTGCTGAAATGGAAACCCTAACGTCATACGATAAGTGGACACCTATTCAATGAAGGAATGTGCACCTTTTGCAGACACAGGAACGCATATTGAAGAGATGGAGGACTGCTGTGCGGTATGTGCAGAGCCACTTGAGTGGGTGGCATATGGACCCTGTGGGCATCGGGAAGTTTGTTTCACCTGCACTGCCCGCATGCGATTTGTAATGAACGACAAGCATTGTTGCATTTGCAAGCAAGAGTGCTCTTTCGTCTTTGTTACCAAGGTTTGTCTTCTCTTTTCTAACTCACAAGGTTCCTGAGTACTCAAAGGTCACTTATATCCATATTGTCATTTGAAGATACTTGAGAGGTTACAGAAAGTGGTTGACAATTGCCACATGTGTTTGTCCTGAATGAATTGTCTTTACACAAGTTGTTTCCTCTGCTATCAAGTGCAGTGTGAGTAGCAGATGTCAGTAGCACCTCTAAGATCCACTCTTTCTGTTATCCGATACGACTGGTGTTCTATTTCGGCACATTTGAATCTAAGTAGAAGAATATTTGTCACTTCTCTTATTGAGTTGCAACTGAGTGGTTCAGGTGCGCTGGCTCTTTGACAGGCATTGGGAGATTATACCAAAGTCATACCAAACTTCAGCACATTGCCAGAACAGCTCGAGATCAAAGAGACGGGTGGGAATCGTATCTGGTATGAGAGTAATGTGGAAGCCTACTTTGATGATGAGGAGCCGTTCCAACTCATCAAAGCCATGTGCCGACTTTGCTGTAACATATGTGAGCAGACCTCCTTGGCAGAAGTGGAGGACAGTCCGCCGAAGGGCACAGTAAAGAAGGGTCACATGTTTAAGAGCATTGAATCGCTGCGCCGCCACCATTTTACGACACACAAGCTCCTCATGTGTGGATTGTGCTTGGAAGGACGTAAGGTGAATCTCTTTCTTGGACTGGCATTTCATCATATCCAGTGGCTGAACTTTACACTTTTTTTGTCAATGATTGTTTTCTCGACAAAGGCTCTTCTGTACACTTTTATCGCCTTCAGTGCTGTCCTGCTTAAACATTCGCTCAGGAAAACCCTTTGGCACATGTGTATGTTGATTCCTTAAAGAGCCATCGTGACGAGTTGCAAATTTCAAAGTCCCAACTATAGCTTCTGTTGTGGCCTTTAGCTGGCACTGCTATTCTGCTCATTCTGAGTTAGCTGTCCATCGAAGGTGTAGACCTATCGGCCTTACAATAGAAGAAGCATTATATAATATTGACTCAATTCTACAAATTATTAGGTTGTCGATTAGTGTGTGGAAGGCATGCAGGTGTAACATCGCTGTTGCACTGGTCTGCACAGGTGTTCATCTGTGAGCAGAAGCTATACACACGGACACAACTGGATCGTCATGCCTCCAAGGGGGATACTGACGTGGATGGCACTGAAGAGGAGAGAGGGGGTTTTGCAGGGCACCCCATGTGTGCTTTCTGTAGGAAGCGTTTCTATGGAGACAATGAGCTCTATCAGCACATGTCCACGGAGCATTACACTTGTCACCTTTGTCAACGGTAATCATAAGCATTCAAGTGACCATGTGCCTTCTCTCCCCTTTGAGGGTCTGTCTGTCTGTTATGTGAGACACATTTTCTCTACAAAGCTGCTACTGCACTTGTTGGCCACATTTATTGCTGTCGGATAGGGTAGAATTAAAGTGATGTACCTGTTTAACATGCCTAAGTAGAGGAGGAGAGAGGGGTAGGGAAGGTACTTTTGTGGTTAGACATTTTTTGTCAATATGGTATTGTTTGTAGAGAGATATAGAGGACAAAGATAGCCCTCCTGAGCCGCTTGGAACAGACCTACCTGTAAAGGCAGGTACTATGCATCCATGTGTAGGAAAGTACACAAACACAATATTAGGTGGAATGATGACAAACTTCTTCCTAGGTATTCCCGTTTCTTACCATGTGTGGTGTGCAGGTCAAGGCCTGGTCATTATGAGTATTATCGCAACTATGATGACTTGGAGGTAAGTTGGTGTGAGTGCTTGCTCTTCCACAGTAGGGTAGTACACAATGGTGTCTTACCATGCAAACTAGGATGGCAGGCAAAATGCAGGCCTAAGTCCGTACTATTATCTTTCTTTTATATAGTACTGCGAAAGGCAAGAAAATGCATGTAACCACTGTGATCGACCACCTAGTTCGTCAAATGATTTTTATTGTACATCAAGCTGAGGGGTTAGATGGGGGTGGAATAGAGGACAATGCTCTCCCAAATGTCTTCTGTGAAACAGGTGGCTATTTTTTTTTATGCAGAGAGCATGTTCTACCTAATGGTGATGTCAATCTTGATTGTGGGTGACGGCTGGGGCCATAGATGCATTTTCGGAATGACCATGTACTCTGTGAGCACAGTGACTGCCTTGCCAAGAAATTTGTGGTCTTTACCAGTGATGCCGAGTTGAAGGTATTCTTCCATGCCGATTGGGGCTTGGAGTTAGTGAGTTCCTCTGCTTACATGGACATGCCTTGTAAAGATGACGAACAAGTTCAGCTTCTGTGTGGTTTCGTACATTATTTGGGAGAATAGCATGATGGATTATTGCTTGCCCACAACTGCTGTGGCAGAGCATGGCATACCCAACCTCTTTGTCCTCCCACATGCCTATCACTGATCTGTTATGCCTGGTGTCCTTAAATGATGGCTAGTGTCAGACTGAAGGAGCCATTTTTGGTAGGTGTATTGATAAATGGGTGATGTGTTTGGTGATTGTCATGATCTCTTCAGCGTCATAATGCCACTACTCATGGAGGGAACATGTCACGTTCTCAACGTAATGCTGCACTTCAGGTATTCCCACTGGCCAATAACTTGTCACATGCGTGGGAGTTGTACATTGATATGAGGAGTTGTATATTTACAACCATTTGAACTGTCTGACGATGTAGAGATATTTCTTATGGGATCAGTTGCAACTTTCTGTTTCCTCAGATTCCGGTGAGCTTTCACTTTCGACGGCCTGGGCAGGACTCTGGAGAAGATGGTGGAAGTGGAGGTACGCCATACCGACGTGGTGGCCGGGGCCGTGGTTCCGTGACGACACATTCAAGAGGTGGAGGTGATTCTCTGGATGCTACTGTGCGAGCCAGTGTGGAACAAGCAATTCTGGAAGATGCAGTTCGTGAGTCAGCTGCGTTGTTTGCCAGTACTGAGCCGGATGTAGTAAGTTCAGGTCCTGGTGGTCATACTCCTGAAGGACCAAATTCATTTGCAGCTCTTGGGGAGAGTGAAGCCGGAGAAGGAGAAGGTGGGCCTTCGAGATACCTCTCAGCTGTATCAGGGTCTGGTCCATCTTCCCTAGCAGATTCTGCATTTCCACCCCTCCCTGGGCTGTCAAAAAATGCTCGTCGTAAGGCAAAGATGCGGAACCAGGGCCCCAATGCATCAATGGCGGCACTTTTGGGAGGGGGTGGAGGAAGAGGAGGCATTCGTGTTTTAAATATGGCGGATTCCAGGCCTTCATCAGTAACACCTATTTCTCGTCCCTCACCAGGAAATGCAGATGCAAGGTCTAGGAGTCAAGTCAGTGGTAGTGTCAGTAGCACTAGTGCGGGGGCTTCAGTTGGAGGTGTTAGAGATGAAAGGGGCAGGCAAACCCAACCTGTGACTCCAGTGACTGCAACTGGACCCCCGCCAGGTGCTGACCAAGGGGCACCTGGCGGGATTAGTGGACACAGCGGCAGGGGACAGACTGCCTCTTCATTGGGGTCAGCAGTCCAAGACAGTAGGTTAGACATTGTTGACCAGCTCAGCATGGAAGAGATACGTGCTGCCAACAAAGCTCTTGTTGATCGCATTCGAGCAGGGTTGAAAGGCAATGAGCAGCAGTTTGCTGATTTCAAGGATGTGTCTGCTCGTTTTAGAAAAGGGGAGATGAGTTCACGCGACTACAATGGACATGTTGCCCGTCTAGGTCTTTCTTATGTCGTGCCAGAGCTTGCGAGGCTTTGTCCAGATCCACGAAAGCGCACTGAGTTGATGGAGGCACATAGAGGTGGACTTACTCTTGGTCAAGCCAGACCTCCAGGTTTTGGTGGCACCCCTCCCCCTTCGCACACTGCTATGGGGAAAAGCCCTGGAGAGACTGGAAAAGGCAAGTCCATGGAAGAACAGGGAAGCCTCCAACCGGCAAGCCTGGCCATTTTGCCTAGTTTGAGTGTATGGGTGCAACCATCAAATGAGGAGGTGGAAGTGCTCTCTACAGATGGGTACCGCAGAGCCAAAGGGAAGTCCAAAGTAGAGGAAGGGGGGTCGTCCATTTCCAGTATGGAGAAAGCATCCTTAGATGACTCCGCTGTTGCTCATGACCGTTCACTACAAGTCTTGGTAAAAGCATCCCGTAGTTTGTTGGAGTCTCCTGCTGAGGCAGGTTCCATTGTCGTTAGCTCGGTGCCAGCTGGTGGGTGGGCTTGTGTTGTATGCACCTTGGTCAACCAAGTGGGCACTTTCCAATGTGCAGCATGTAGTTCTACTGGCCCTGCTGGGGCAGCTGCTAATGAAGCTGAAAAAGGAGATGCTGCAGGGAGTGACAAACGGAAAAAGAAGTTGCCCAAATTCCAGAGAGTGCGATTGGGTGATGGATCTGCTGCTGCGCTTTTAGACAGTACCACATCAAATCCTTGGGGGTCAGACCTGGTGCAAAATGGTAATGCTACGCCGGCCGTCACTCAAGGTAGATCTTTCGGTCGTGGTGCTTGGAACAATGGTGGAGGGCAGCGGTTGGTTTCCTTGGCACAAAGGGAGTCTGACATTGATGCTGCTGGGGGTAGGAAGTAAGTTTGTGCCAACGGAAGCAGTGTGACACCATTCATATCTGTAGAGAATTCACCTAATATTTTTTTCAATTGCAATGCCGTCGAGATGATCTGCTGATCATTCATATTGATTGGTTGATTTTTGCCTCTGGAGGAACTACACCTGTTTCTGATACTGTCGACTTATCAAGTAACATGGTAGCTTCTTGCACGTAAGAAAGACTAGGAAAGGTACTGATGACTATCCACTGTGTGTGCGCTGCACAGAGAACAATAATTTGCTCTTTTGTGTGATGCCATGAGCAGAGAATTTTGTAAGTTTGGGGTTAAAATATGGTCCCTTTTGTGACTGGAGAAGAAGCCAGCAGGGATGTTTTTATGGCAGTCTTGGTGAAGAACAGGCCTCTCCTGCAACAATGGGCCTGGCAGTCACTTGCAGAGTGCCGCAATGGGAGCTCCCCGGGTAAATGACGACATTTAAACCCTGCAACACAATCTTGCCAAGGGTGCTCCTGCAGGTTATGTAGTTCATCCTCCACACCTCCAGACACTGCCAAGAGTGACCAGCAAACTCAATTTCTATGGAAATCAAACCTTCCAGTGTGACCCTGCAACCATGTCAAGCCTTGATCGGGCGGCTCACAAGGGCAGGAACCTTCCGTGACGTAAGGTGCCATCCTCACCTGGCAGGGAAATCCGTCCGCGTAAGGTGCCATCCTCTCTAACTAAGAAATCCTGGCTGGGTCTTTACGGAAATGTGAGAGTGACTTCGCTGATTTGTGATTTCATCAGGTTCTGTCAGTAAATACGGTTTGATGTTGTAGGGGTTCCCCAACAGGGGTGCAAGGAATGAGTTTTATGTCCCCTCCTGGCAGGATGTGAGCAGGTATAACATATGGGCCTCCACTGCTGGGCTTCTGTCCACCTGCTCCCTGCTCCACAGCTTTTTCAGGGTCCACTTCGCCTGGCATCGTTTCCCCACCAGGTCCACAGGAAGGTCCCTCGGACATTTTGGCATGTTCTGTATCCGTGTGAGGTGGTTGTGTTGTTTGAGGGAAAAACACAAACTTTCTTTTTGTTGGTATCTCGAGATGAAGCCATATGTTGTGAGAGTCCTCCATCTCATTCAAGAGTCCCATGCTACTCCCAAGGTGTTTCCATTGCAGCAACTATGTGGAATGGCTTCACTTTGCCTGGTCATATTACTGTAATCGATGTGCCTTTCATGTGAAATCCAGCAATTGAAGTTGTTGACTGCCTTTCGAATGGGTGTCTGAAGCCTCCAGGCTTGCAAATCTTAAAACATTGAGCCATCTTGACTCAATGTCATGTGAACTCATTGGGAACAGTTTTCCCATTTGAGTGGTTTTAGTGCATTACAGCTCCAGCTCAGAACCATGCAGCAGTTGGCTCTCCCAAGCTAAATTTATTCTAAAACTGGAAACTGGGTTCACAAGCCCTTGGCAGAGGCCTTTCTACAGCTAAACATGTTCAGGTGGCTACTCGGAGCTTCCAGACCGATCCCCACTAAGTAAGTGCCAGATGAAGTACTCCGAAAAAGTTTGACTTTCCTGATGGTACTAATAATTTGAGTTATGTTTCAGGAGGTAAGACTGGAAACAGATGCTCAGATGCACTTATATCGATGTGTCTTGTTGTCTATGCAGTCACTAAAACCAGACAAGGATGTGTGCTACTCAATCTGTCTGTTCAAAGAAATGGTTTGTAGTTTGTAGCTCCAAACAAAATTTGTCTTTCAGGGTGGCATACCAAAACTTAAGAATGTGCTGATCGCGAATGATGAAATGCAGATCTTTCGTGTTTAGAAGAATCTTATTTTCACCTAGGCAAGGTGGTCACAGTGACTTCTTCTGGTGCTTCAAACCCCAACCTTCTGTGTATTTTACAGCCAGCATTGTGATCAAGCTTTTCAGTGCGGCCATGGTGCATTATTTTTCTCAGATGCACTGTGCTGGCCCTGCACTGAAATTGAGCAGTGCTGGAGGTTGCATGTACCTGCCATTTTCTTCGTCTCCATGTCCTCTTAAGTTCTCACAGACACGCGGGGTTTTGAGTGCGGGGGTTTTGAGTAAGGTCGAACGATGGGGCTTTGTCCCTCACAGATCTAGAATTTTTGTTGGGCTTCCGAGGATCAGAAAGACAGGTTTTGAGGCCAACAAGAGTCTTCTTCAGGGAGACTTTGAAATGTCGCACTTCATCAGTTGGGTCCTCGCTCTCACTCCAACAACCAGCGCCCAAAAGCGTAAGAGTAAAGGTGTCATAGGGTGTCATAAACATCGCATAATTTGGACACAAAAATCCTGTCCTCGCAGCAGAGTTGCAGATTGCGCAGTTCCATCTACCGGGGAGCGAGTCCTCACAACTCTCCACAGAAAATTTGGAGGAGAGATTGGGATGTGATGGGGTGAGATTTGCGGATGTGGAGGGCATTATGACAGAATTGAAGATAAGAAACAGATCACGAATGGTTCTCCAAAGCGTGATTTTTCCTCATACAAAGCAATCATGATGCAGGAAAACTAGGCCCGGTTTTGTTAAGCTTTTAGCACCTAGCAAGCATTGCATTTTGATAGATTAGGTTGGACTACGTACCACATTATCACGCATCCGGAGCATCTTGGGTCGATGGAGGGGGTATTCTTTGAATTTGCAATACATAGAACATGACATGATTAGCACCTACAAAAATTGTAGTGGGGGCTATTCAAACACATATGGCACGAAGCACGGTTGAGGAAGCTTTGTTGTAGGCTTGCAAGGCTGTAAGTATGGATCAAGTCCCTTTAGCCCTCTGTTGAGTCTTCAGGTTTTGACTCAGAGATCCCAATGCTCAAAGAGATGAGGGGCAAAAAAAGTTTCTTCTCCAACTGGCAGCAGCCATGGAGCACGAAAGAGGCAGAAGGAAAGGCCTCCCATGTAAGGCAGACAAAGGGTGGAGACAAAGGGAGGAGTGCACTCTAATGTAGCTTCTCATTGTTGAATAATTGGGAGTTTAAGGCTCACGTGTGCCAGGCAGCGGGCCCCACGCACGGACGTCGGGCGCCCTTGGGTGGCCCCACCGCGACCCATGACCCGGCCCGGGTGGGTCTGCCCCAGGTATGGTCTGCCACGAGACTCGGCGAGGGTGGGTATGCCACCAGGTATGGTCTGCTGCTAGGTAGGGTTCACAGGCCCTGACCTTAGGCGAGACTTAGCTCGGGTGGGTATGCCGCGAGGATGGGTTTGCCCGCGAGGTAGGGTCCGCAAGCCCTGACCCTAGGCTGCGTTGGGGCTGACTGCGGCTATTTTCTAGGTTAAGAGAAAAAAAAATGTTGGGATATTAGCAAGCAGTGGGTAGTGTGGTGGTTGGGGGCATTGAGTGGTACCTATGAGATTGTGGGTTCAAATTTGGTTGCGCCAAATGTGTATTAATGATGGTTTCGGTTGGCGTTGCATGTGTATCAATGACCTGTTTTTTGATGGGCGAGTTTTCCCGCAAAAATTTCTAAGTCCCGTGGGCGGGCTGTGGCGCGACGAGCAGACCATTCAGTTGGACCGAAGACCTGCAAGGAGACCCAACCTGCGAGCAATGAGTAGACCCGACCCGACCTACGAGCAAACCCGACCTACGAGCAGACCCGGACCCTCCGGGTGGTCGCGGGGGCGCCCGACGTCCATGCATGGGTCCTCTGCCTAGCGCACACGTGCGCCTTAAATTCCCAATTATTCAAAAATGAGAGGCCTGTAATGTATGGGGAAAAAGATCTTAAATGGGACAAAGTATTATTCTCTTAAGGAATATTCTGCTCTTCCATTTTTCAAGGACTTTAATAAACATGAGGATGTCCCTCACACAGGTCAGGCCAACACTCTGAGATGTCTTCCGATTGTGACTGAAGCATTAGCATTGGTTCGGACATCTCTGCAATCTGCATCTACCTAAGGGCCTTGGCCCAAACCCTGCACAATCGGAGAGATGGAACTGCTGACCTGACTTAAGTGCCCTCAATCACGCTTTGCATTCAATGCTAGGCGAGGTACTAAACCAAATAACCGTGGTCAATCACCTACCCTGTGCAGAGCAAAGGAATCAAGGACCATGGTCTGGAGTCCAGGCATCAGTAGTTGGCCTCACTGACTTGGATTTACAGAATGCATGAAACCAAAGGTTTTCACTTTTCTTGAACCACACAAATCTAACCAAGAAAGCACCATGCACTCTGACTTCACCGGCGCAAGACCTACATGTGGCATTCTCTACCCGTAAAATCAGCGGACAGCAGATACCACTAACTGCAGGAAGGCGTCTGAGAAAAGAGCCAACAAAAGAGGGCAGATGCTTGAGGCCATCTTCAGTGGTCAACGTTAGGGCTGCATCACCAAGAGGACATCTGGGGGCAGGGGTGGTAGGCACAGAGGCGCAGGTGGTGCGCGAATCTGCTGCAAAGGAAGAAAGAACCCTGGCACCCCTCCACTGCCTGGCATTGGCCCTGCACCTGTCATACCCAGTCAGATCCCTCATGTCATTGAGGGATGATTGCCTGCTGGAAAGAAAGTTCTGCAGCTTATGGGACTTCATCCTAAATTCAGTCCCCAAGGATGTCAGAAACATTGAAATTTACTAAGCCTGCACGTCGCAGCCATGCTTAGCAACATAGCCAGGGCAAAAAACAATTACAAAAATGGATGTCAAAAGGGGGTTCAGGAATCACGCTAGTACACACCCCTCCTCCCACTCGATCCGGTCTCCATCCTCTCGGTGATGGCTTTCTTCCTGCTAGCTATCACAGCCTTCAGGAATACCTTCAGCTTGCCGTTGTGGGGCGCGGGCATTGTTCTCTAAGCTCACTTCTAGCAATTGTATTACCTGCAAGACAAGCTCTTGTGGAGGAACACTATGGCCTCTCCACAAGTGTGAGTGGTCTGGCGATAATAAAGTTCTTCAAGGCAAAACCCTGAGCAGTCAAAAAAGTGTAGTGCCAGATCAGACATAGTAAAATTGACACAAATTGTACCTTGTTGGATGCCCAGCCCAGTTGCGGTCAACCATATCAAGTGTTTGAAACCGCTTAAGGCGCTCAGAGAGTGGCACCCCATGCCTATGATGAAGGCCCACCTTGGGCTGCACAACCAAACAGAAAAAAATCTTCATCGACACATAGAAAAACACACTCATTATGACATACATTTTCAGGATTCCATTTCAAGAAGTTACCAAGTACTCCTAGCTTTGTTCAATCCATACCATCCAACAGTCACTCACCGCATGTCAGTTATGTAATTATGAACAACTTTTACATGGAACTTAAAAGCCTACTGTTGAAGCTTACACCGTTTATCCTTCCACACAATCAGATGAAGACATAGATGTAGAGGAAGAGAGTTGCCACCGCCAAAGAGTTTGGTCATGAAGAGATGAAAGAATGGGATGAGAAGCTTGCAAACTCATAAGCAACCAATTCTCTGTAGATTGTAAGAATGTACTCATAAGACGTTGTTTGCCGTAGCCTTTGTGGCCATTGAACCTGCGCCCAGTTTGAGCAGAACTCAAAGAGACAGAAATTACCTTTGTCAAGGGCTGACACCGGTAGTATGACTTGCCTTAGAACAGACTATTAATCCGAGGTTTCCAGATATCCACTAGCTTTACACAAGCATCAATCTTCTATGTATGGTTTGCCCAATAACTAGGCCCAAAACGGCCTGGGTTTTTGGCTCAGCCTCGAGACTTCCGAAGTTGGTAAATACAGATACAGGCACAATTCCCTTCATGGACTTGAAGACGGCATCTCTCTGATGAGAGTACCCAAGACAATGAATCAAAAAATGAAAATTGTCTTCAGGTTGCCCACACTACGGGCATTTGCAATCCCCCTTTCCTCTTCACTTCTGTTTGTTGTTCAAAGGTAGGCTTCCCGGTGTGAGTTTAAATTTCAGTCTAGTGCCAAGAGTGGGAAAGCCCTCGAGGTCATCCATGATGGTCTCCCCCAGGTCATAGACTCGAAACAAGTTCAGGGAAGTTTTCTGCCTAACTTCACTTTCATCAGACAATTTCCTGGCAATAGACATGGCTTTAGACACTACAGCCTCTAAGTCGGATTTAACCAGCAAGATCAAGACTTGCGAACTTAGGTTCAGATCCTTGAGAATGTCTTCTACCGTCTTCTGACATGACTTAGCCTATTTGACAGGGCAATCCTGCTTCCAAGATATGGAGTTCATTAACTTAGGATATCTGATTTCATATGTTGCAGCTGACCCTACCATCTGACCTTGAATTTGTCTCGTAGGGAGCTTAAAGGAGGGATGCCAAACTCATCATGAACAACCATAGTGGCTATTTTGCAGCAGGCTGACATGCACTCCTTAAGCACCCCTCATCGAATGCTGCACATTTACTAACGCTAGCCTCTAGCCCCCAAAGGTCAAAGTATATCTTCGCGCAATCAATCAATTCCTGGAGATTGGAAGGAGTTTCCCTATGCCTGCAAAGTCATCCGCAAACATAAGGGCTGGTATGGTGGCATTACCCATCCTTAACCCAAATCCCTCACTTTCCACATCCTCGAGGAGTTGATTGATGAGAACATTGAAGAGAGGGTACATCCTTGACATACACCTTGGTCTATGTCAAAGAAGTTAGACTTTTGTCCATTAACAATGATACAGCTTTTGGTGTGAGCATACAAGTTGTGGACCACTCTCCACATCTTTCCCTTGACCCGAGATGACCATAGTTGGACCTTCTCTCCACACTGTGTCATAAGCCTTTTGACTCTCAAGAAAAAGACAGCAGTGGGTTTCCCTTATTTTTTCCTTCCTTGGATAATCTGGCTTAGGCCCACTTTGGGCAGAATGGGCAATATGCTATGTAAATTTCTGGACTTCAAACTTCTTTCCCTTGAGTAGCCTTCAATTTAGTCCGAGGGTTTCTTACATCTGGCATCCAAAGAACTGATGAAAATCTTTGTGAGCCAGAAGAATGGGTGAGCAAAAGCCAGCATGCTTTACCTAAAATTGAAGCCCAAATTATCATCAGCAATGCTGGAAATGAGCAGAATTATCTGCATTTTTGAGCATTGTGAGCATTATCTTACCGAACACCAAATCCCAAAAGGATTATGGCACTATGGGAACTTGTTGGGGGTAGATATCCAGGGAAGGCCTCATCTTCTCATTTGCTCCTCAACGTATGGAGAGGCAGGTTCTTGTCAACCTAGGGGTCAACGAGAGGCTGTCCCCCTACAAGACAAAGAGGATGGAGAATTTCAATAACCCTCCTCGAGAGGGATCCTCAAATGGAGTCTCGCAGTGATCGCATGGGAGAGAGATTGGCTCAAATGGAGTCTCGCAGTGATCGTATGTGATTCAATTGCATGAGCTATCTGGTTGGGTCGCTGTTTTGAAGGTAATATACTACTCCTTGGCTTGTTTTCTGCTGCCCCTTCCTGGCATTGCACATTATATACGATTGAGGCCAATAGGGAGCACTAACTTTCTGCACCTGCATGAATTTGGGATGAATTTGGTGTCTTGCAGGGGGACCTCGCCACTTCTTGCAGCCCATGATACGATACATATCATGGTTGACAAGTTGGACGAGGTCACGCAAGAATGCTGCAAGAGATCGCAGTCCAATGTAGGTTTCATCGGTGCTTGGAAGGCAAACCACAAGCTGATACGAGGCTCGTACAGCTTTTTGCATCAGTATGTAGAGCAGACAACCAGCGACAAAGAGAAGGACGACGGATTGTCTATGTTGCAACACGTCTATCAAGTGGTGAGAAATCCCTATTACAATTCTAGTTAGTCTAATCGAAGCCACATGATGCACACATTTGTGATTCCAGCCAAGTGTTTAATGTACACTTTAGTTATCAACTTATACTTGAAGGCTATAAGCGAATAAAAGCGAGAGTGCGTACAATAGGTGGAGCGCAAGTAGAGCGACCCGGGGCTATGTGGGGTGTAAGGCCCCAAGGCTACAACAAACAACAAGCGAGAGGGATAGGCTGCAAACCTTGGCATAAATAAGAGTAGGTAATAAGGGTGATGCCAAGCTCCTCACACGTCTTCTTAACACCGTTTTCCTCATGCAGCCGGTGAACGAGGCTATAATAAACCTACGACTTACCCATCAATTACAATGAGCCAAACATACAATGCTCAATAGTCTTTACGGAATTGCTGAGTGTTGACCACATGAGTCCAAGGCCTATCATATGGTAGAGTGATCTGATGCCCTTTAAGATGAACATTGCGACACTTCAAGAAATTGGCACATTTTCAGTAAACCCATGCAATTCCTCTGAGGGGAGTTATGATTGGATCTCTTCCCTCCCACCCCCCTCATGTTGCAACACACGAGCAGCATTATGCGTTAAGAATGATCTAGCGAACCATCAATTGATTTCCATGTACCAAACGAAGAGATCTTACAGACGTTTGTACTCTCCCGCTAGCCTCGCCTCACCATCGTCAGCAACAACGCCCGGGTGTATATTCCAGTGTTGGACTGGTATCAAGTTTTTTACATACCAATCTGGTCCTGGTACCAGGCGTATCACAAAGTTTTCATACCAGTCTGGTCTATATAATGGTGGATGTATATTTGTCCAAACACTGGTATGAGTATGAGTATCATGACCACAATACCAGCTGGTATGAGGTATCAACTCTGGTATCATCCTTTATGTGTATTGTATTTATTTTCACTTGATATTTGCTATTTGATAAACTTGTAATTCAAGATGGCCTTAGAAGTAAATATACATAAATACAAATATATAGGCAAATGTACACATAAATTAATATGGTACACATACCAGAGTAAATGAGGTAGACTGCGGGGGAGTACTGGTATTGTGGCTGGCATGAAAAAACTGATACCAGCCTGGTCTGGTATATGACCAAGTACTCTCCCAAACGATACCAGATTGGTCTGGTATCTAATACCAGTGCATATACCAGTACTTTATACCAGTCCTTCACCTATATACCAGTCCAACACTGGTATTTTCCAGATCCGAATCAGGTATTTACTGAGGTCATTTTTTCCTCTTGTAATCCAGTTATGTATGTAACTCAGAGGCTCCCTCTGAAGCTTCAAGGAATCCATTCGCTTTGTTGTTAAAAGATAGTGTGTTTTAGAAGATGTAACTTATGTGTGTGCATGCTAATGTAGTTGATAATGTTTGTTTAGGGTTGGGCCAATTTACAGAGCCTGAAAACAATGTCTTCTTACTGGGTAGGGTTGATATTTGATATGCATCCAGAAAGGTGTTCATTCACCAAGATGCTTTCTAGGGTGGAAGGCAGGGGATTGGGTCCGAGAGAGAGAACGTGTATGTGTCGGTGTGTGTGAGAGAGAGGGAGAGAGAGATGGAGTGCCTCAGAGTGGTGAATGCAACCATAGCATTGCCCTCCTGTTCTCAAGCACCACTGTGTGGGTCATCTGGGTCTGCTGCCAGTGTCGACCCTCCTCCCTTCAGGTCGTCTGTGCTGGGGACTGCCTGCAATGGCTTGGTATGGAGATCCCAGGGTACACGTCTTTTTTCGCGGACTCCAGGTTTACATGGGAGGATAGTGAGAGTGAATGGCGGAGGTGTTGCTACAGCCTATTTGGAAAGAGACATGAACCCTGTGGAACAATTCTTCAAGAAAGTTCAGGGTGCGTTGCCAATTGTGGGGTTGATCTCGCGGATCATGAGTGACGAGGGAGGCGTTGGCACGGATAGAATCCAGTTTGTGGAATTCTGTGGAAGAGTTGAGAAGAATTGCTCGCAGGATGCGTCACGTGCTTTCTACGACTTTGCCGAGCGCCACGGAAAGGTTCTCTCTCTCTCTCTCCCTCGCGCGCGCGCATGAAAGGAATTATACTACAGGCCTAACACAGTTTTGCAAATTTGAAGTCGTTCTGTTTTGCGGTTTTTGGGCCGTCAATGCTGGAGAGAGCGATGCATGATGATAGGCATTTCCATAAGAGCGTGAAGACGCTTGTGTTGTTTAAATGCCATCAGAAACTAGAATCAAAGCGTGTCTTTTTCCCATCTACTGAGCATAGCAATTCAGTATGCCCCAGTGACGAGTCGGGAATCACTTCAGGTTGCAAAGCCTCAGTATGTGCTGATATGGTGCTGGGCAGCGGCATTGGGTGCGGGCCTTCTGAAGTCGGATGACATGCTCATGGGAGCTGCACGGCTCCGCTGCTCGTATGATATTCAATACGAAATTGAGAGCTTTGACGTCCTCATGGAAGAAGCTGCCAAGGTTGGTTGCTTGTCTTCTCTGTCTGAATTTGGGGCTCACAGTGATATGCTGAGGGATGCACATCTCCATAATATACAAGGCAGACATTCTGTTTGGAAACAAAGGCTTGGCCGCCCCAAAGTAAGAATGTGTTCTCATCAACTGTGGCTTTCATAGAAATTGGTAGTTACTGACTTAGAATTTAAAATTGGAAGCTGTGATCTTGCAGAAGAGAGCCAAATCCAATTCCCCAGGGTTCAACATACCCATGGAAGCACGGGCGGAGAAAGCCCTTGATGCCATATGCACGTGCTGTATCGGTGCCTCCCAAATTGCTGAAGAGGATGTCCTGTTGCTGACCACAATCTTGTCTTTGGTATTCCCCTCTGCCAATGGATCAGAGATTGAGAATATTGTGAGATCCCGGCTACTGAATGCTGTTGATGATGTTTCTATCCTGGAACAGGCTAGTGATGATTTGGACAGGAAAGAATCTGAGGTTGTGCAGGACACAGCGGATAGCTTGGTTTAATTCATTACCCGCTCCGTGTCTCATATTCACATTCATACCGCAGCTCTTTGTTCTGCCAAGTAAAGATTTAAATTGCAAGCATTCAACTTGAGATGCCTTGTACGTCGGAACTATGGTTGGCATGTTGACTACATAATTGCACCTTGGTTAAGGTGAGATGCTATGATGAGATTGTATACACCCGTGATGATTTTATTTGCAATTGAACTCGGTTGTCAATCCCAACTCTTAATTGGAAGCCACAAAAGTTGATCAAGCAATGCAGTAAGTGTGTATACACTGCAAGCACTAGATGTGTCCATTTAATGCAAGCACCTGCATCCTCAGGGTTCCAATGACAGTAGCTGCAGCAAGCATGATTATTGTTGCCACTTTTGAGATTAGAAACACATAACTAACACAACTAGAAACACATCTGGAATTATTCAGCTTCGACAAGTAAGTGCGCAGATAAGGTTTCCTGAAAACCAGGTACATAAATAGACTTATCTAGGTTAATTGTACTTGCAGTGAGTTGAATTAAGTTTGTAAGTTAAGAAAAAGTCAACAGAAAAAATTCATCTTCGCAACTTCAGATCAACCTCAGTGACAGGATCAGGTTTGGATCTAGACCTGCCGGCTACTAAGATGCTTGGACGAATCTCGACAGGGCACCTTAAATGAGGCACGGTAACCGTCTCTGGTGCACAACACCCATCATTTTTCCACGGTTCAATCCTAGCATAGCAAGGCCTGCAGTTGCAATGTAATTAGCCAGGTCAAGGGGCCTTTGCAAGACTCTTGATGCAGAACGGAGTACAGTCTTCACCCACGGTACCTTCCCAAAGCTTGTTGGCAAGAATTCCATGTACTTTCTGCGTGAAATGAAGGCTGTCCCAGTAGATGTAGTCATCAGCATTGGTGCAGACAAATCTACTAAGGATGTGCTCGGCACAGGTCAACAATCCATTCGGCAGGCTTATCCCACAACAGGCACTGTGTTTCACCTTGAACATAAGATCTGCAAGATACCACCACACGGAACTTCATACACGTGTTGATCAGTTGTATGTTCTTAAATCACGTTAACTAAACGTGAACTTAGCTACGGCCTGAATGCCTTGCTTTGCGGAACCGATGACAATAGAAACAAGACTTGTATGAACTCACCGGAACCCGTGGTATCAGACTCGAGGTTGTAAAGTGCGTCGTAAAGGTTTCCATAGACGATGTAACTTCTTTCCTGAGTCTCTGTCAACTCATCAAGCTGCGGTGTCTTGTCATAGTATGTAGTAGTAAATTGCTTCAACCGCTCGTTATATCGCTGCGTGAAATTGTTCTCAGCGTCACGGCATCCACTGGCCCCGTTAGTTCTATAGAGGAGGATCCAGATGGGATCGCAACCCACAGGTTTAGATGAAACAACAACCATCTTGCGAGCTCCCGCCAGAGAAAGATCCTGAAGATTAATCGAATTTTAGTGAGATAGACAACGCTGATTATAGCCTGGGAATTTAAATAGAGTGTAAATTGGAAAGTCTGCACAAAGAATCAGCTAGTGAATCAGTTAGTTAGCCAAGCTAGAAGTCACCAGTGGTACTATTATATGTAAACTCGCACCAGAGCGTGAAGCGCTTACACTTAGACCGCCTAAGATATGCCTGTAGCCCATCCAAATACGAATGAGAATCAATCAATCAGGAGGCTAATTTTTAATGATTTCGATACGGGGCTGAGAAAAGGAAAATCAATACCTGTAGGTATCTCCTTAAGAGTTGGAGAAGCAACGTTTGAAACTCAATTTCATTGTACTGTGCTCGGAGTGCTGGGCTGAGAAGATACTGATTTCTGTAGTCGTTGTTGTCCAACATACTTATTACGTAGATAGCATCAATGAGATTCTTGGTGGCTTTGGATTCTCCGAGCATCTCTATCAATTCTTCCCGATAGTGGTAGTACCATTCCACCTGTCTCGAGAGCGGTGCGACATCCTGCAAAATCCAAGTTGAAACAGTACTCAGCAGACGGCCGACCTCTCGACGACACGACCACTGCGCGCCTCTTCCATGTACAATGCACAATCTGGAGGATCGTTTCAATACAATTCTTGAGCAGTAGTCGTGCGCTAGCTTTCAACTCTAGTATGGTAGACTGCGCTATTAAATAAACAAGTAACCAACGGACGTTTACGCAGATAGGTGGAAGATGTTTTAGAGGACGAAAAGTTCTTATCTATTGCTCAAGTGCGAATGTTTTGAATAGCGACTCTAAATCTGGAAAGCGTTTAGCAGTCGGACTCTGCAAGCTGGACGTTAAACCAAATTTAACTAAGAGTTCTTCGATCTTATGTACAATATACTTGAAAGGATATAGGAGCTGATCTTACGTAAATGGATGCAGTGTCCTCCAAGATACCCGAGCCTGCCGACGCAAAATTAACCCCTTGGGGGGCCTCCAACGTATACCTTTCAGGATCCGAATATGCAGGTGGATATGGAAGGTGCAAGTACTCGGCTGCAACCATGCAAACAGATTTCAATAGACTCATCACATGTGGCCATTAGGTTAATGTTTAGAGACTCTCGAGCGAGTGGCGGAAACATTCGAAGTCTGAAATTCATGGCATGTACATCGATTTCCTGCAAGATCACCTAGACTCAACATCTTTTACATCACAAGCACAATGAAAATAACTGCAGTGTACATCATTTGAACAGATCCGCCAGCACGCAGGAAGTGTTAAAATCACGTCGCAATATTTCCGCTGTTTTCAAGCCTTACCAAGGTAGTCCACGAACAGTTTTCCGTTGGAGAACCTTCCAGTCGGTAAAGCGGTAGAATTACGCCAGTCTCTGCCATAGGGACGACGATTACTCTTGAAGAGAGTGAGAAGGTGGTTGTTGTTTCCCACATCCACAGAAGAGTCGCCAAATATATAGAGTGCTGGGACTTTCTGTCCATTGCACAGGTGTGCACGTAGGATTATGAAAGGTAGTAGAAGATAAACCAGAAGCGGTGACATGTCTTCGCGCCTTGCAGAGCCCTGCATCTGGACTTTGCAGTGAGAATGTTATGGACTAGTCCTGACTCTAATAAACGTCAATCTATTATACAATTCTGTATAACACCCGTATAACACAGGTCGGCTGTCTCCAGATTAGTTGCTCGAAGACATTTTGGAGGACTTACTTTTCCCAGACCTACAGTAACAAATGCAGCTTGTTCATAGAAGACAGAGCTTAAGATCGAGCAACAGACTATCTACTATCAATTAGAATCTCGGTCGACACGATGTAGCTATACGTACACTAACGGGGCAGTTACCATCAATTATCGCCTACACCAAGAGCACTAGCACAGAGCGATCTGAAGGGAGAAAGACGAAGATAGAGCGTGGTATTGCAGATGGAGCCGAGCGAGAAGGAAGAGCCGAGGGTTCCAGAGCCGCTGTAGCTATTCACCGCCAATCCCACCCCGCCTTAACGACAGCGACACAACAATACAAACAAATAAAAATAAAGACGGGAAATAAATACACAACTAGCGCGCTGCCGCCCTCACGAGTCAACCCCGTCCCGATTTGCGGGACCTTCGTGCCAACCGGGATTTCAACCCCAGATTACCAGGGCTAGCCATTTACCTATTACCATATTTTCTGTTCATCCACTGAAATTTGGACAGAATCATCTTCCTCTGTACTTTCATCCATGTATATCATCCATATTAGGCGAATTCATCCAGGATTTATTTTTTTTGGAGAATTTTGGCGATTTCATCCATGAGAAAATAGTGAATTTCAGACAGAATACTCTATTTTTTAGATTTTTTTAGTTTTTTTAGTTTTTTTTTAGTTTTACTTTTTTGCATAACAGGTATTTTTTATTTGAGGTCGAAAAAGTGCGAAATTCGCCAGAAATAAAAAACTGTATTCATACATGCTCCCAATCTGGTCTCCAACTGTAGCAATTGTGCTTAATAAAATTAAACCATGGCCTCTGTCCCCTGTTCTGTAAAAAACAACAAAAAAAACAAAAAAATAAAAATAAAATTGTGTTCTGAAGTGGGTGGCCTCTGGCCCCCAACCTTGAACTCCATGGGTTAAGGATAGCTTTCGACAATATTCATGCAAGTTTGTCAAAGGGCCACACCACAAGAAACAAACAAACATGTGCAAATTTAAGATGCTGAACAAACTTGTGCACAGGGCTGCCCCTCTAATCAAGCTCATCAAAATTCGTATTCACTTCCATCTTCAAGCTTTGGAAGCTCCACCACTCAATCCCAGAACTAGGACAGCACTCGGATTTCCATCCACTGTCACCAAAGTCAGTCCAATATCACCCCTTCAGTCAAGTGCAATTATGGGCTGACTTCCAACCTATGCCGGGTAGACCCCACTATCATTTCCCATGGATATGCCACAGGAAATGCACTCAACAGTACATCATGGTCAATACTCTCAGGAAATGATGGATGATCTGAGTAGCTACACAGATCACTGAATGAAGCAAGAAACTCGCATCTTTCCAAGAAAACATCCTTTCACCAGTAATCTCCACAAGAACAAATCCCATCTTCAAAGTGGTGAAAGCGGTTAGCATCCCGTACAACAATTGCTCGGCCAACAATCTTTGAGATGAATTTGGTGGAGGTGTGGCAGTCACCACACACTCGAAGATTCTTGATGAGACGGAGAGGCGTCCTAGGGGTCGTGCTGATCAGCCCAAAACCAATGGCCAGCTTCTCACTGTGGTGGCAAAGAGAAAATTCCTTTTCCTCCTCCCCCACATCATGCAATACACAGCGCGTGTCAGGCACATACCCCGCCTCCTTCATCTGCCCAGACAATCTTCTCAGCTCAGCATGGATTTCCTTAATTCTGGGATGCAACTTGTCATCTACAACGAAGGTGTGCACCCTGTTGCCAACCTCAATGCAGCAGCGACCTGGCTCCTTTCTAACCCCTCTGGCCTTCATCATTCCTCTCACCTTTGCAGTATCATCCCACCTGCCAGCTGCAGCATAGATGTTTGAGAGCAACACATAAGTCGCGGCATCCTGTTCATCCCACGTGAGGATAGATGTTGCTGCACGTTCAGCCATCTGCACATTGCCATGGATTCTGCAGGCACCAAGCAAGGCCTTCCACACCACAGCATCTGGATTCATGGGCATTTTATTAATCAGGTCCACTGCCTCATCCAGTTGTCCCGCACGTCCAAGAAGGTCCACCATGCAGCCAAAGTGCTTTACTGTCGGAGTGACACCATGATCTTGACTCAGGGAATCAAAGTAGCGTCTTCCTTCATTTAGTAGGCCAGCGTGGCTGCATGCAGAGAGAACACATATAAAGGTGATACTGTCCGGCTTTAAGCCGTTCTTTTGCATTCCTTCAAATAGTTGCACGACCTCCCTATGACAACCATGCTGTGCATATCCTGCGATCATCGCGTTCCATGACACCACATCTCGTTCAGCCATACTGTGGAACACTCCCTCTGCATCCTCGATGCTCCCACATTTTGCATACATGTCCACCAGGGCAGTGTTCAGGATCACATCTGGTACAATTCCAGCTCTGACGATGTCGCCATGCACCTCTTTGCCCTTTTCCAGGGCTGCCAGGCTGGCACACGCACTGCAAACACACACAAATGTGATGTGGTCGGGCTTCATCCCTTCCCCCATCATTTGCTCATACGTCTCCAAAGCCTCCATCCCGCGCCCCTGCTGTGCATACCCTGCAAGCATCGCGTTCCACGACACCACACTTCGTTCAGCCATATTGTGGAACACTCCCTTTGCATCCTCGATGCTCCCACATTTGGCATACATGTCCACGAGGGTATTGTTCAGGATCACATCTGGTACAATTCCAGCTCTGACGATGTCGCCATGCACCTCTTTGCCCTTTTCCAGGGCTGCCAGGATTGCACACGCACTGCAAACGCACGCAAACGTGATGTGGTCGGGCTTCACCCCTTCCCCCATCATTTGCTCATACGTCTCCAAAGACTCCATCCCGCGCCCCTGCTGTGCATACCCTGCAAGCATCGCGTTCCAGGACACCACATTTCTTTCAGCCATATTGTGGAACACTCCCTTTGCATCCTTGATGCTCCCACATTTGGCATACATGTCCACCAGGGCAGTGTTCAGGATCACATCTGGTACAATTCCAGCTCTGACGATGTCGCCATGCACCTCTTTGCCCTTTTCCAGGGCTGCCAGGCTTGCACACGCACTGCAAACGCACACAAACGTGATGCGGTCGGGCTTCACCCCTTGGCACATCATTTGCTCATACATCTCCAAAGCCTCCATCCCGCGCCCCTGCTGTGCATACCCTGCAATCATCGCGTTCCACGACACCACATCTCGTTCAGCCATACTGTCAAACACTCCCTTTGCATCCTCGATGCTCCCACATTTTGCATACATGTCCACCAGGGCAGTGTTCAGGTTCACATGTGGTACAATTCCAGCTCTGACGATGTCGCCATGCACCTCTTTGCCCTTTTCCAGGGCTGCCAGGCTTGCACACGCACTGCAAACGCACACAAACGTGATGTGGTCGGGCTTCACCCCTTCCCCCATCATTTGCTCATACGTCTCCAAAGCCTCCATCCCGCGCCCCTGCTGTGCATACCCTGCAAGCATCGCGTTCCAGGACACCACATTTCGTTCAGCCATACTGTTGAACACTCCCTTTGCATCCTCGATGCTCCCACATTTGGCATACATGTCCACCAGGGCAGTGTTCAGGATCACATCTGGTACAATTCCAGCTCTGACGATGTCGCCATGCACCTCTTTGCCCTTTTCCAGGGCTGCCAGGCTTGCACACGCACTGCAAACGCACACAAACGTGATGTGGTTGGGCTTCACCCCTTCCCCCATCATTTGCTCATACGTCTCCAAAGCATTCCTACCACACCCATGCTTGGTAAATCCTGCCAACATTATATTCCACGTGATCAAAGATCGTTGAGGCATTCTGTTGAACACTTGGTGAGCATCCATGATGCTCCCGCACTTAACATACATGTTCACAAGGGTGTTGAGGAGAAAAACATTTGGCGTGAATCCAGTTTCGATAATGTGAGTGTGCACCTGCTTTCCAGCTTCCAGGCCTTTCACCTTGATGCACTTATGCAAGAGACAGACATACGTTTCTGAATCTGCTGAAATGCCTCCTTGGTTTAAAGTCTGTAGAGCCTCTTTCAGTCTGCCTGCCTCACAAAGCATCTGCACACGCCCAGAAGTGCCAGAAGAGGCATTGTGGACTCCCTCTCTTGATCCTCTTCCAGAAGCTGTGGTCATGGTTGAGGTGCCTGATTTTATAAACTGAGCCACTGCAGGTGCTGCCTTTAGCTGACCATCTACCCATGCAGGTTTCTTGTAGCTATTGATCCACAGGGAATCATAGGTAATCTTGTGCTTGAAATCTGGCCCTCTTGGATGAATCTGGACCCACACTCCATCCCTGCTCCTTCAGCTAGCCATGCCTCTGCACAAATCATGCATACATCCTTGCCTTGCTGCTAGCAGCTGACAATGACAGCCTAGATTTGTTCTAGGAAACACCCAACTCAGCTCATGACACTAGTTCCTATGCTCATTGCGTCTGCTACTCTCCGTAATCCAACAGGCATTCACCTTTTTGCCTCGATTGTCCCACCATTGACTGGGGTCCAAATCGTATTCTTTCCACAGCTTCTCCTCATCTCTGTTACCTGATTCTGTCACATTGGCAATATCATGTCAAAGTCACTCCAAACTATCAAAGGGTCACTCAACCAGCTAACTTGCAGAATTCAACATGGAAATTTAGGGCCGGTTCTGATAAGATGGAAAAACAGGGTGCAATGTGTTGAAGAAGGTACCTTCATTAGCAGTGTCTGATTTTATCAATTGTGCCGCTGCTGCTGCAGCTTCCAGTTGATCTACCCATGCAGGTTTCTTGTAGCTATTGATCCACAGGGAATCATAGGTAATCTTGTGCTTGAAATCTGGCCCTCTTGGATGAATCTGGACCCACACTCTATTCCTGCTCCTTCAGCTATCCATGCCTCTGCACAAATCATGCATACATCCTTGCCTTGCTGCTAGCAGCTGACAATGACAGCCTAGATTTGTTCTAGGAAACACCCAACTCAACTTATCACACTAGTTCCTATGCTCAATTGCATCTGCTACTCTCTGTAATCCAACAGGCATTCACCTTTTTGCCTCGATTGTCCCACCATTGACTGGGGTCAGAAAAGTAATCATTCCACAGCTTCTCCTCCTCTCTGTTACCTGTTTCTGGATACTTTCCTGTTGTCACATTGGCAGTATCATGTCAAAGTCACTCCAAACTATTTAAGGTTCACTCAACCAGCTAACTTGCAGAATTCAACATGAAAATTTAGGGCTGATAAGAGGGAAAAACGGGAGAGGGTGCCTTCATGAGCAGTGCCTGATTTTATCAATTGTGCCGATGCTGCTGCAGCTTCCAGTTGACCATCTACCCATGCAGGTTTCTTGTAGCTATCCTTCCATAGGGAGTCATAGGTAATCTGGAGCTTGAACTCCGGCCCTCTTGGATGAATCTGGACCCACACCCCATCCCTGCTCCTTCAGCTATCCATGCCTCTGCACAAATCATGCATACATCCTTGCCTTGTTGCTAGCAACTGACAATGACAGCCTATTCTTCCAGCAAACACCCCAACCATACTTATCACACTAGTTCCTATGCTGACTTGCGTCTGCTTCCAACAGTCATTCACCTTTTTGTCTCCATTGTCCCACCATTGACTGGGGTCGGAAAAGTGTTCATTACAAAGCTTCTCCTCATGTCTGTTATCTGTTTTTGGATGCTTTCCTGCTGCCACATCGGCACTTACTTGTCAAAGTCATTCCAAACCACCACAGATCCATTGCAACATATGGCAAATGAAAGGCTACAACTTGGATGCAGACACCATATTCAATATGCAAATTCAGGGCCGAGTCTGATGAGAGCGCAAAACGGGCTGAAATAGGTCGAAGAAGAAGGTGCCCTCACCACATTGTCCTTGACCTTGTGTCATGATCCATGGAGGATTTGACCGACCATCAAAGGACCTCTTCTGTGTGCTGCTTGTGTCTGTAGTCAGGTAATGTCGGATTGGTCTGTGGGAACCACCACGGTGCAGCTGAGCAGGCAGAGATCGAAACACGGCCTGCTAAGACCAAGCTGACTCTCCCAAGAACCTTGTAAACATCAGGACGAAAACCAAATCATGGTACTAACAGGAGCCAAGAGCCCACATTTGCAGGATGGACAAACTTCTTCACATCGTACTTAAAAGAATAAGCCACACCTTGCGATTGCGGTTGCGACTGCGGTTGTCCCACCATCGTGAAGGATCTTTAAAAAACTCATGCCAGCTCTGCTCCGTGCTCCAAGGTAGAGGTTTGTGCTCGAAAATCCGACAGCATCAACATTTTGACAAGGTCCTTTACTGAGGGGTGCTAGTGAGCTTTCAACAACATTCATGCAACTTGTTTTGGGCTCCATTGGGCTCTACACGATGAGCAACAACGAACATGTCCAGACTTACACAGATGCTAACCCAGCTTATGTTTGCAGTCTGGAGATTGTAGAGTGATCTCTGAAAACTATCTTTCAGATTGCTATCTACGGGATGTGTGCAGGGCGACCACAGCAGCTCCTACATTCTTTGCCCCTTACTATTTCAAGGCAGCTGACGGAAACAAGATTCGAGAATTCAATGCAGTGGATGGTGGGATCGTTGCCAATAATCCGGTAGTAATATAATCTGAACTGATAATATATTGTACTAAATAACACGTTCCTCACTCTTTGCAAAACCGTTTTTGCAATCTTTTCATAACCTTGACTGGTGCTTAGTTCTTACCAACTCTGACTGATATTGGACTGATGACATTATCATATCTGAGTAGTCTAGTGCCATAATCCTTGACAATACCTAAGTACATTAGTGGTTGTTGTGGTCAGGCCTTTATCTCCGTCACTGAGTTTGCTAGAGCTGAAATTGTTGAGTCCCAGCAGCGACAGGTTACCCCAAAGCTGGTAGGCATTTCTTGTTTGTTCCTTTGAGTTAATAGATTATATGTACTTGAGAAAAACAGAGAGAGTCAGTCCTGCTGCAAGGGTTCCATTATCAGCCTTCAATTTTCTTGAGTCATTTTCACCCTTGCATCAAAAAGACTCATTATGTAGGCTTCTTTCAGAATCTTTTCCTGAACTGACTGCCCAGATATCCTCCAGCACTACGAAGATCTTCTGGTCCTCTCTCTAGGTACTGGAGAGAAAGTCGTGAGTTACGACTCTAAGGAAACTTCAAGCTGGGGCATTTCATGGATTTACCACAACGGCAGTGTCCCCATATATAATCTACTGTCAGTAGCATCCAACTCGACTACAATCTTTCGACACTCTTTCATATTCAATCCTGCCCAGAGAACCACCTTCGGATTCAGGTCGTTATTTGAAACGGGCCATCAACATTGCAGAGTTCCTCCTCCATCGGCCAAAACTGGAACCTTCGCGAAAAACCTTAGCTTGGGTTTTCGCCTTCTTGCCCGGGCAGCAGCCCGACAAATACTTGGAAATACGTTACGTACTTATTGATATACGGAACGTATACATAGGCAGGTAGCCCGGGACCCTAGGCCCGGGCCTAGGCTGTAGAATCTTCTTAGGTATGTATCCTAGGCTACATAGATTCTTCACATACCCCAGGCCCGGAACCCCGGGACACGGGATATTCTAGGAATCTACCCCGGGATATTGGAGTCTTCCCGGGGCCTGGGGTTACTTTGGAAGACCACAGTAGTATCCTTGTTGAAGTTCGGTAAAAGCACACGTTTTCTTGAGCAGAGTTTGGAGTTCGTTGTTGCTCATCGTGTAGAGCCCAATGGAGCCCAAAACAAGTTGCATGAATGTTGTTGAAAGCTCACTAGCACCCCTCAGTAAAAGACCTTGTCAAAATGTTGATGCTGTCGGATTTTCGAGCACAAACCTCTACCTTGGAGCACGGAGCAGAGCTGGCATGAGTTTTTTAAAGATCCTTCACGATGGTGGGACAACCGCAGTCGCAACCGCAATCGCAAGGTGTGGCTTACTCTTTTAAGTACGATGTGAAGAAGTTTGTCCATCCTGCAAATGTGGGCTCTTGGCTCCTGTTAGTACCACGATTTGGTATTCTTCCTGATGTTTACAAGGTTCTTGGGAGAGTGAGCTTGGTCTTAGCAGGCCGTTTTTCGATCTCTGCCTGCTCAGCTGCACCGTGGTGGTTCTCACAGACCAATCCGACATTACCTGACTACAGACACAAGCAGCACACAGAAGAGGTCCTTTTGGGTTGATGGTCGGTCAAATCCTCCATGGGTCATGACACAAGGTCAGGGACAATATGGTGAGGGCACCTTCTGCTTCGACCTATTTCAGCCTGTTTTGCCCTCTCATCAGACTCGGCCCTGAGTTTGCATATTGAATTCTGTAAGTTAGCTCGTTGGGTGGATCTTGTGGTGTTTGGAGTGAAAGTTACTGCCGATGTGGCAGCGGGAAAGTATCCAAAAACAGATAACAGAGAAGAAGAGAATCTTTGGAATGAACACTTTTCCGACCCCAGTCAATGGTGGGACAATGGAGACCAAAAGGTGAATGCCTGTTGGAAGCAGACGCAAGTCAGCATAGGAACTAGTGTGATAAGTATGGTTGGGGTGTTTGCTGGAAGAATTATAGGCTGTCATTGTCAGTTGCTAGCAACAAGGCAAGGATGTATGCATGATTTGTGCAGAGGCATGAATAGCTGAAGGAGCAGGGATAGAGTGTGGGTCCAGATTCATCCAGGAGGGCCAGATTTCAAGCTCCAGATTACCTATGATTCCCTGTGGAAGGGATAGCTACAAGAAACCTGCATGGGTACATAGTCAACTGGACGCCGCAGCAGCAGCGGCACCACAATTGATAAAATCAGGCACTGCTAATGAAGGCACCTTCTTCAACACATTTCACCCTGATTTTCCCTCTTATCAGAACCGGCCCAAAATTTCCATGTTGAATTCTGCAAGTTAGCTGGTTGAGTGAATCTAGTTTGGAGTGACTTTGACATGGTACTGCCAATGACAACAGGAAAATATCGAAAAACAGGTAACAGAGATGACGAGAAACTGTGGAATGAATACTTTTCTGACCCCAGTCAATGGTGGGACAACCGAGGCAAAAAGGTGAATGGCTGTTAGACTACAGAGAGTAGCAGACGCAATTCAGCATAGGAACTAGTGTGATAAGCTGAGTTGGGTGTTTCCTAGAACAAATCTAGGCTGTCATTGTCAGCTGCTAGCAGCAAGGCAAGGATGTATGCATGATTTGTGCAGAGGCATGGATACCTGAAGGAGCAGGGATAGAGTGTGGGTCCAGATTCATCCAAGAGGGCCAGATTTCAAGCACAAGATTACCTATGGTTCCCTGTGGATCAATTGCTACAAGAAACCTGCATGGGCAGATGGTCAACTAAAGGCAGCAGCTGCAGCGGCACAGTTGATAAACTCAGGCACCTCAACCATGACCACAGCTTCTGGAAGAGGATCAAGAGAGGCAGTCCACAATGCCTCTTCTGGCACTTCTGGGCATGTGCAGATGCTTTCTGCGGCAGGCAGACTGAAAGAGGCTCTACAGACTTTAAACCAAGGAGGCATTTCAGCAGATTCAGAAATGTATGTCTGTCTCTTGCATAAGTGCATCAAGGTGAAAGGCCTGGAAGCTGGAAAGCAGGTGCACACTCACATTATTCAAAGTGGATTCACGCCAAATGTTTTTCTCCTCAACACCCTTGTCAACATGTATGTTAAGTGTGGGAGCATCATGGATGCTCACCAAGTGTTCAACAGAATGCCTCAACGATCTTTGATCACGTGGAATATAATGTTGGCAGGATTTACCAAGCATGGGTGTGGTAGGAATGCTTTGGAGACGTATGAGCAAATGATGGGGGAAGGGGTGAAGCCCAACCACGTCACGTTTGTGTGCGTTTGCAGTGCGTGTGCAAGCCTGGCAGCCCTGGAAAAGGGCAAAGAGGTGCATGGCGACATCGTCAGAGCTGGAATTGTACCAGATGTGATCCTGAACACTGCCCTGGTGGACATGTATGCCAAATGTGGGAGCATCGAGGATGCAAAGGGAGTGTTCAATAATATGGCTGAACGAAATGTGGTGTCGTGGAGTGCGATGCTTGCAGGGTATGCACAGCAGGGGCGCGGGATGGAGGCTTTGGAGACGTATGAGCAAATGATGTGCGAAGGGGTGAAGCCCGACCGCATCACGTTTGTGTGCGTTTGCAGTGCGTGTGCGAGCCTGGCAGCCCTGGAAAAGGGCAAAGAGGTGCATGGCGACATCGTCAGAGCTGGAATTGTACCAGATGTGATTCTGAACACTGCCCTGGTGGACATGTATGCCAAATGTGGGAGCATCGAGGATGCAAAGGGAGTGTTCGACAGTATGGCTGAACGAGATGTGGTGTCGTGGAACGCGATGCTTGCAGGGTATGCAAAGCAGGGGCGCGGGATGGAGGCTTTGGAGACGTATGAGCAAATGATGGGGGAAAGGGTGAAGCCCAACCACATCACGTTTGTGTGCGTTTGCAGTGCGTGTGCAAGCCTGGCAGCCCTGGAAAAGGGCAAAGAGGTGCATGGCGACATCGTCAGAGCTGGAATTGTACCACATGTGATCCTGAACACTGCCCTGGTGGACATGTATGCAAAATGTGGGAGCATCGAGGATGCAAAGGGAGTGTTCGACAGTATGGCTGAACGAGATGTGGTGTCGTGGAGTGCAATGCTTGCAGGGTATGCAAAGCAGGGGCGCGGGATGGAGGCTTTAGAGACGTATGAGCAAATGACGTGTCAAGGGGTGAAGCCCGACCGCATCACGTTTGTGTGCGTTTGCAGTGCGTGTGCAAGCCTGGCAGCCCTGGAAAAGGGCAAAGAGGTGCATGGCGACATCGTCAGTGCTGGAATTGTACCAGATGTGATCCTGAACACTGCCCTGGTGGACATGTATGCCAAATGCGGGAGCATCAAGGATGCAAAGGGAGTGTTCGACAGTATGGCTGAACGAGATGTGGTGTCTTGGAACGCGATGATTGCCGGGTATGCACAGCAGGGGCGCGGGATGGAGGCTTTGGAGACGTATGAGCAAATGATGGGGGAAGGGGTGAATCCCGACCACATCACGTTTGTGTGCGTTTGCAGTGCGTGTGCAATCCTGGCAGCCCTGGAAAAGGGCAAAGAGGTGCATGGCGACATCGTCAGAGCTGGAATTGTACCAGATGTGATCCTGAACAATACCCTCGTGGACATGTATGCCAAATGTGGGAGCATCGAGGATGCAAAGAGAGTGTTCCACAATATGGCTGAACGAAATGTGGTGTCGTGGAATGCGATGCTTGCAGGGTATGCACAGCAGGGGCGTGGGATGGAGACTTTGGAGACGTATGAGCAAATGATGGGGGAAGGGGTGCAGCCGGACCACATCACGTTTGTGTGCGTTTGCAGTGCGTGTGCAAGCCTGGCAGCCCTGGAAAAGGGCAAAGAGGTACATGGCGACATCGTCAGAGCTGGAATTGTACCATCTGTGATTCTGAACACTGCCCTCGTGGACATGTATGCAAAATGTGGGAGCATCGAGGATGCAGAGGGAGTGTTCGACAGTATGGCTGAACGAGATGTGGTGTCATGGAACGCGATGATCGCAGGATATGCACAGCATGGTTGTCATAGGGAGGTCGTGCAACTATTTGAAGGAATGCAAAAGAACGGCTTGAAGCCGGACAGTATCACCTTTATATGTGTTCTCTCTGCATGCAGCCACGCTGGCCTACTGAATGAAGGAAGACGCTACTTTGATTCCCTGAGTCAAGATCATGGTGTCACTCCAACAGTAAAGCACTTTGGCTGCATGGTGGACCTTCTTGGACGTGCGGGACAACTGGATGAGGCAGTGGACCTGATTAATAAAATGCCTATGAATCCAGATGCTGTGGTGTGGAAGGCCTTGCTTGGTGCCTGCAGAATCCATGGCAATGTGGAGATGGCTGAACGTGCAGCAACATCCATCCTCACATGGGATGAACAGGATGCCGCGACTTATGTGTTGCTCTCAAACATCTATGCTGCAGCTGGCAGGTGGGATGATACTGCAAAGGTGAGAAGAATGATGAAGGTCAGAGGGGTTAGAAAGGAGCCAGGTCGCTGCTGCATTGAGGTTGGCAACAGGGTGCACACCTTCGTTGTAGATGACAAGTTGCATCCCAGAATTAAGGAAATCCACGCTGAGCTGAGAAGATTGTCTGGGCAGATGAATGAGGCGGGGTATGTGCCTGACACGCGCTTTGTATTGCATGATGTGGGGGAGGAGGAAAAGGAATTTTCTCTTTGCCACCACAGTGAGAAGTTGGCCATTGGTTTTGGGCTGATCAGCACGACCCCTAGGACGCCTCTCCGTCTCATCAAGAATCTTCGAGTGTGTGGTGACTGCCACACCTCCACCAAATTCATCTCAAAGATTGTTGGCCGAACAATTGTTGTACGGGACGCTAACCGCTTTCACCACTTTGAAGATGGGATTTGTTCTTGTGGGGATTACTGGTGAAAGGATGTTTTCTTGGAAAGATGCGAGTGTCTTGCTTCATTCAGTGATCTGTGTAGCTACTCAGATCATCCACCATTTCCTGAGGGTATTGACCATGATGTACTGTTGAGTCCATTTCCTGTTGCATTATCCACGGGAAATGATAGTGGGGTCTACCCGGCATAGGTGGGAAGTCAGCCCATAAGTGCACTTGACTGAAGGGGTGATATTGGACTGACTTTGGTGACAGTGGATGGAAATCAGAGTGCTGTCCTAATTCTGGGTTTGGGTGGTGGAGGTTCTCCAAAGCTTGAAGATGGAAGTGAATACGAATTTGATGAGCTTGATTAGAGGGGCAGCCCTGTGCACAAGTTTGTTCAGCATCTTAAATTTGCACATGTTTGTTTGTTTCTTGTGGTGTGGCTTTGGATGGAGCCCTTGACGAACTTGCATGAATATTGTCAAAAGCTATCCTTAACCCACCAAGATCCAATCCCTTGGTGGCTGCTTGAAAGTTCATGTAGTGATTGTAAGGGTATTTGGGTATGTTGTAATTCATTTATCCGTCTTCATTCCCTCACACGATAACATCGATCCGTGCATGTTGGAGTTCAAGGTTGGGGGACAGGTGCCACCCACTTCAGAACACAATTGCTACAGTTGGAGACCAGATTTGGGAGCATGTATGAAACAACTAAGCATAGTTTTATGCAACAATAAGCAATACTGCCAGTGTCCACCGTCGCAGGTCTCTATCGCCGGTGTGACTCCCAGTGTTCTCAGTAACTACTTGAGCTGCCAATCTCAAACAAGCCAAATTCAAGAAAATCGAGGTCTTTTTCTCTTGCTTCCAGTAACCGTCAGCATCTCAACATCCCAAAAACGAAGCTTTTGGTCCTTCATGTTGGTTCACTTAATATCAATAAAATTACATCCAACTAAGGGATAATTTATGTGAATAATGAGAGGAAGATATACTTACTGCTCCTCCTTTGGTTGTGAGGGCACAGTCAACAGAAGGATTTGTAGCAAGCCCTGGTGCGATGCTCAATTGGTGCGCAAAGGGTTGGGATTTTAGTTTTCTCGCATGCAAGTTTTGGGATAAAGTAAGCATATAGGAATAATGCCTCTCAAGTTTGCAGGGGCCTATCCATTAGAGGATGGTCCAGGATTTAAAAAAGGGGATATATGTATCCCAACCTCATGAAAGATAAAATCTATTAAAAGGGAGTTGACATCTGCGAGTTTGTCAAAACTTATGAAGCCGGTGGTAAGTGTCATGGGCCCCACTGGCTCTTGGAGACCGTTGTAGAATAGAGAACGTTCTAGAGGGAGCCGGGAAAGTGTTTCAGGAGTTGCGCCAGAACTGTACCAATGTAAGAGCATCCTTCCATGTACCTGGCCCACCATTCAAGGGAGGAAACTGACAAAAATGGAAGGGTACACTTCTCACTTCCATGCATGGGGTGGCGGGCCGGTGGACGAGTTCCCGTGTCGGTACCGCAGCCCGATAAATGGGAAGAGAAGAGAGCTCGTCCGCAGAGTATCGCGAATTGACTTGCCTCCCACATCACATTAAATTCAGGCTAACTTGCAGTGTCCTCTACCACCTCATGCTAAAGTCCAAAAAGAGCACCCGGTCGCCGAGCTCTACCTAGAAGTGGAACCGCGCTCGAGAGCCCAGCTATTTTCTCCAAGCGGTTGGCAAACTCCTCTTTCTGCGGGCCGGGCTCCTCCACATGGAAGGACGCTCTAAGAGGAGCCTAGTGGAGAGTACCAGAGGCTGCAAAGGCGAAGGGGAGGGAAGAGCATGGAGGCGATGAAAAACACCGGCATTGGAGCGGAAGTGTGTGGGAGAGGCCGACCTAAGAAACTCACGACAACAAAGGACGGAGTTGGATCAAAACCTTTTGAGGTGTTGTGTACAGTCGGCGTTGTAGAATGGGAGGTCGAGGTGCACCTTTTTGAATCGTTAAAAAAAATTATAACAGAAAGTTGTCTTGCTGGGTTTTTGGTTGTACGATGTTCCATTTACATTTTCAGATGGTAATCAGAATATTAACTACAAGTACTATTTAGGTTAACAAACTCATAAAAACATATTTAGGTAGGACATATATCCACTGTTGGGACATACTGTTATGTGTACAAAATTGCGGCAAGTTTGGTTATACACATGGAAAAGGATGTTCCGATACTGTTTAGAAGATTACGGACAACCGCATTTCAAGTTTTTAAGTCATAATGTCACTGCGCATGGTATGGAAGGGTTGGTATCCTGTGAGCATGCTCACGTGAGCACGCTCACGTGAGCACGGCGTGACTGAGCACAACCCGCGGTCATAGGGGTTAAATGTTTTCAAACCGCGGTCATAGGAATTACATGTTAAGAGGCACGGTGCATATGAGTACCTTCAGATTTATTTTCTCATTGCGAAAATAACTTTTCTAGAGCTTAAACTGCCCCGGACTGAAAACCACGATTTTTGCTTTTTTGGGGTTTTTTGAGGTATCCGGTTCGCATCGTGAGGAAACCCCACGCCTATAGGGTACCATGTTTATCGTGTATAGGTGTTACTTGTTTCTTAAGTGATGCTGTGAGGGCCTATGTGAGCAATTAAAAAAAGTTTCGCAAAGTTTTTAGTTTCTCAATTTTAGTTTCGCTGGAGAATATTTGAAAGGCACCTAGGGAATATCCTTAATATTCGCTTGTTAAAGCCGTCATCACTTGTTTCAGTTAAAAAATATTATACGAATTATTCTTAATGAACAAATGATATACCATTAAGTGACTTACCTAGGTAGTTTAAAAACTGTAACAATTGATTTATGAGTCCAATAGTTAAAGTAGTTGGAGTTTCTCGTTTCCATTTTGCTGTTCAAATTCTGGTGTATGTCAGTGGTCTTCTTTTGTCTTCTTCTTCCAGGCGTCCTTAGTATGTGGTAGTCTGTCTAGTGATTTACCCACTCGGTCATCGTTTTCTCTTGCACGACAATCTTCTGTCAGTGTACTAGATGTGGTTTTTCCCAACCAACATAGACCTTCACCCTGTTTCTTCTTCTGCAAAGGAACGGCAGGCGTCTGCGTGGCAGAAAGCAATGTGTATTTTTCTGGGTTGTGGTCACCAGGACCAGTTTTATCAGAAACAGGTCATTTGCATTTAGCTCTGAAAGACGCCCATATGTTGTACTGGCAGGATTTGTCGAGCCTGCTGCACTCCAAAACTTGTAGGTTCACCGAGGCAGTTCACAATGATCACTCATGAACATCAATGGAGGAATGCAATGCGTGCAAGTGGTGCGAAGGAGATCATTTGTAGGAGGGCTGGCAAAATATTGTACCGGGATCCAAGAAGTTGTAGGAGGGTAGTTAATCTCGAAGGCAGAGCATCCAGAGGCCGTAATCGTGGCATTCTCAACTGTTCAACTTCAAGTGTGTTTGGGAATGAAAGGTGGCAGCTGGAGGTGGTTACCAGTGTTGGTCTGGTATGGGTATCAGACCCGAGTATCAATGCTGGTATCAAGGACCAGAGGTCCAGCCTGGTCTTCAAGTTCTACATACCAGGTCATATACCAGACCAGGCTGGTATCCGATTTCTCATACCAGCCACAATACCAGTACCCCCTCCCCTACTTCTACAAAGGAATTAATATGGGAGTAAAAAGAAAAAAATTCGCCAAAAAGTGCCAATGGTTAAATATTAGGAGCCAGATTTTTCCTACGTGGACATGTTAAAATGTGACACCTGTTATATAGCCACTTTTTAAACCTTGCCGCATTGTTATTCTCGCCACATGGGCGCTGGGTAGAATATAATGTGACCCTTGTGGCGATTTTAGAAAAAAAAAAAAAAGACATTGTTGAGAAGCCTCTAGTGGGCTCCATTGTCAAATCTCCACACCTTGCCTTGTCCAAGGCTGCCATCCCACCTGACGCTTGAAAATGGTACATCAGGATAAATTACTTATCATTATCCTAATTTATCCATTAGTAAATTGGGATAAATGATTTATCCGCAGGAAACATTGGTTTACACCTCCAAAGATGCGGTACATTCGGTGACCAAACAAACTAAAGTGGATTATGATTTTTTCATCTCCAAAATAAATTCGAAGTCCTAGAAGCGTATCCATAATTCCTCCGCTCCGTTCCTCGGTCTCCTATTCCTGCTCCCCTCCTCTCGCATATATAAGCAAGGGCTAGGAGGTGGTTCTTTTTCTTTTTCTTTTTCTTTTTGGAGAGAAAGGGGAGGAGGAATATTAGTGAAGGATAAATGAAAAGGGAGTCCTCAACTCTTCTTTCTCTTCAAATCCTGTAAACCAGCCCAACTATTACACCAAAAAATGACCACCAAAAAAGAATGGGCCGAACACAAAAATCTATTGATTTACCGATCGGGTATATAAATTTGCTTACTTGCCTTGAAGAAAGAGGTTGGAGGTTTCTTAGGTAATTATAGTGAGAGGAGAAAAGTCATTATCCTTACTATAAGTTATTTACCCTCACCCTTATGATAAATTTGGCCTTTATTCTGGAGATTAAATAAATCATCAAATTTTTATTTACCCCTATCCGGAGTATAAATAATTGAACCTATAAATAATTTATACTTAGATTCCGGAGGATGAATAATCTTCTAATTTTTAATTACCCTTACTTGGAGGATAAGCAGAAATAAATATTAACCCTCACAACGACGCATGTTGTTTAATCACCAAACCTCATACAAAGAGGGCCTGATTTGTGAGCGGTTGCTCCAACGTATTTCCTCTAAAGAAAAAGAATCATTCACCGCACATAAAGCACTTTGAAATATTTCTCTTTGTTTTTATCTGCTCACCAAGAGCAGATTGGCGTGCTTGGTGAGGGCGGTGCAATTCCACTGCCGGACTTTTTCTTTGCAACAAAAATCGGAAATAACAAACATAAAAGCGGGCATTGAGTAGAGAATAAAAAGAAGCGCCATGCCCTAGTCGAAAAGATTGGGAAGGCGGAAAGAAATCTTTCGCGTGCTTTATGTAGGGGAGTCCCCTTGCTGTCGGGCATTCCTCGATTTTAGAGCACTGCCTTCTGGTAGAAAGGTGGACACATTTGTGACACCAAGGATGGATTGAAACCACAACCACTTTCGAGGTGGTATGTGCGCATTACCACTCGGCTACAACTTGGTTGTCCTAGTGCCCTCCACTTGGGCCTTCCCCTATACCTAACCACCAAATGCAATCCCCTGCTAGGGTAGCGTGTGCGGCTGGCCCAAGTGTTCAGTGTCATCCAATCATTTCCAGGAAAGCCCACTTTTATATTTTCACGAACTTCCCGCGACCAAAAATACTTGAAATTCCATATCTCCCACACCGCAGGTCCAAAAATTATGAGACGGTGCACCCATCCTCATCGAGGGCTTTCCAACTGTACCAAGCACCAGGGCTGGGCCCGTGGGACGTGGGATATCAGCCCCGCGGTTTGGGAGATCTCAACGCTACAAAACAAACAAAACAACAAACTACGCTTCATATATTACCCAGCTTTTAATCTTTCCATCAGCCCTCGGGCAGCAGGACAAGGGGTGGGGATAGGACTGGGGGTCGGGATTTGACAGCGGTGCTCCTCACGACGACTACAGTCCCGGTAGACCCGCGCCACAAAGAAATACTAGAGGATGGAGTTTTTTTTTTTTTTTAATAATTGTTAACTTGAAAGGAAGATGGAGTTACAGTGGCCGCTATATATGTAGTGGAAAGCTTCCGCAGGTTATGAGTTATGAGACCTCAGCCAAACAGCTTTCTATTACTACGCCACAGAATCCGTCAGAGGACTAACGGAGGCGGCGCGCCTGCGGTTTTTCGTTACCACAATGTAAGCGACAGCAGACAGTAAGAAAAGTTGGTGGTCAGTACGTACGTTGATAATATTTTACACAAACGAGAGGACGGCTGCTTACTGAAAGTTTGAACTGTGCAGGGGAAGCGAAGGAGGAGCAGGGCCACGGCTCACCAAACCGTTCGATGTGCAAGAGTTTAGGAAGCATGCACACAGAATGGTTGATTTCATTGCTGATTGGGGAAGAGGCTCTTATTTACGCTAGCTCTGGCGTCACATATAATTGCGTGATTGTGAAAGGTGGATAAAGAAAATTTTAAATGCTACTTGATGCATGTTGTCGAGGCAGCACTTTCACTGACAACTCTACAGCAAACCTCACGACATGGATTCTTTCACAATCAGAAGGCTATCTAAGCAGTGGATCAAACCCACTGGGCTGTATCGGTATGTTAGATGAAGAGATCTCAACACGTACATAAATTTCTGCTGAATGCCACGTGGGTGGATCTTGGTTTGAGTGTAGGTAAACATTAGTCCAATTCATCGTTGAAGGAGAAAAAGTCAGATCTGTGAGAGTTTGGACAAGTTGCTGGCAGTCTCCTCAAAGTTTTCATTTAAAACAGATAAAAGAACAGAAAAATTACTTAGTTACAATCCCTGCTTCTCAAAGGTTACTTACAATCATTTGTAGAAAACAAAACGGAGGCCATCGCTCACAGCTTTGGTCCCATATCACTCGCAGGTTATTACATGTAATCGCACCAACCTATAGGCACCTCTGCTCTCTCAAGTGAAGGCTTGTTCAGCTGTAAAAGCGTTTATTGGCATGGACCAATTTGTGAGTGAATGCTTCACTTGTATTCAACCTTCCACGGGTCCTTGTGCAGGTGCCCAAGGCTTATTTCTTTCTTGGTCCACTTTCCATGAATTTGAAGGGCATCCGTCCCCTTTTATTTTTCAAACCTTTGGAAACAAGGATGAGGAGGGGATCATCGGTGCCATCATGTAGAAGTTTAGAGTTAAAAGTTTTAATGATCAGTGAAGTTAAGAGATACAGGGTCGAATGCAGGATCAGCATTGCGGGAATTGCGAACCCAACACTGCTTGCGGATTTGGCCCCGAGTGCCTGACAGCACACCGATCTTGCCCATCTTCCGCAAGGAAATTCCGAACTGCTCGAAGAATGCAGTCTGATTTTCCGCATAGTATTCGACCAGGTTGACTGTGCGAGGATCCTGGAACAAACTAACGTCTGATGTAAACAAGCCAAGTCCTGCTTTCAAATTTTTGTAGTACTGGTTGTCGAAGACGAGAGGGGTTACTGGGTCTTGGAAGAACTGGGTGTTGGAGTCGAAGTTGGGGGGCGTGAGGTTCCCACTGTCGGTGCAGTTTGCTAGCAGCTCTTCACCATAAGACTTCGGATACACAGGATCGATGTGAGGATATAGACGGTTCTTGAGGCTGCTGCAATGTGCCTGGCCGATGGTATGAGCGCCTGAAGGTCAATTTAAAGATTCACATAGTTAGTGCCAGCTTTGTGTACGTGAATTTGTAGCATACCTTCCCTCTCAGTCTGTCCCGGCAGGCTCCTCTACTTCAGTGCGGCTTCTGACCTCAGGTTGAATCTTCAATTCATTGCATCTGCTCAAGCTGAGCCAAAAATACCTATGTACAACTAGAGCTCTAAGAACCTGACTCTGCACATGACAGGAATACCATGGTGAATGGATGACCAACCTGAAAGAGCAACGAGATCAGTGATGCCTAACCCCACAGTTCGAACATCTTCTGACAGACCCGACACGTTGAGGCTGAAGGCCGGCAAAAACGTTTGTGAGCTCGGTGCATACGAGGTCAACTGATCCCTGCGTCCCAGCTCGATGGGATACAGTGGCCCGCCCGCCTGAAAAGCACAACAGTTCACTTGAGTGTTCAGTCATTCTAAGTGCACGTCGACGACATTAGGGTGGTCCGAGTAGCCTACTCGAGCAGTCCATTGCTTATGGAATTCAGCACGCCTGTCTGCGTCCTGCTAACTATGCACTATAGTGTGTACATTGAAAGAAGGGCGAGGATCTTGAAATCAAGCTGCGCCTCATAATTCATTCATGAATGGTTAAATCGTATCTCATGAGTGCTATTGAACATTGCTATTGTGCAAGGCGTGAGATCTCAGTAACACAAAATCGTTGACTCTCAATTCAATCCACTTCAACACACTTGTACCTGTTTGATGGAGTACACTGCGACGAGAGCCAGGACATCTGCACATGAGACTATCCCAGGGCACTCACTCTCCAGCTCCTCCTTAATCTCATCAATAATGTAAAAGTCGCCAAGGGAAAAGTTGATACTAGCGTCCTTCTCGGCCTGGTTTTCGGTGGTCGAGTTGATTAGCACCGAACCATCACATCCCTGGACGAAGCAGTCATGGAAGAATAGGCGTAGCAGCGGCCCTGGATTCGTGGGATCTATCTTCGACCATTTTTCAATTATCTTTTGCACAATAGGTCCTGCATCGGGACATGTTTCTTTGTAGTAGTCGAATTGCAAGGGAGGTGCGAGGTAGCGGCTAGGGACGTCGTCATCCCAATCGATATCGATTTCTGCCTGCAGCAGTAATGGAGCTAGAGAGAGGAGAAGCACAATGGGGACCAAGACCCTGGAAAATCCCCCCATGATTTCTACTTCGGATTTCAAGCTCCGCTCAGGCTTAAATGCACAAGTTGTAACTGATGATCTCTCTGGGGGCACTAGGCGCTCTACCTCTACAGGTTGATGCCGCGAAGTTCGAGTTTTTCTCTGCGAACGTTAAATTCTCTCGTCACCTTCAGAGCGGGAATAATCTTTGTCACGTGCCAGCTCTCTCTCTAGTCTAGACCTCCACAGCCTCCTTCCAAATGTATGCCGGCCACTCTCTCTTCACTACTAAATTACCTCTTCTCATCCAAGCTCCTCTCTCCCTGCACCTCAACGATCGCTGCCCAATTGCACAGACTCTACTCTCAATCTACAATGTAATCTTGCCCATGCAATAAACCCTCTAGCATAGCAGTGGAGAGACTGAGACTAGGAGAGATCCCCAGATCAATATGCAGATTCGGCCGGCGCGTGGACTTCGTTCGATTCTGTAACAACTACATCCTACATATATACCTATAAACTTGACTCCTGGGTGACTGTAAAGCCATCTACATCTGAAATTTCTGAGAAGGTTAGTTTCCGAAATCACCACTGTTGTCATCGTTTCTCTATCAAGTACGAATGTTGGACTTCATTCCACGGCACACATATATAAAAACACTTCTGTGACAAGTAAGACGGAGACCGCTACGTCATGGGTCCATGAGAGCAGCCCATGACCAGGTTCTAATTACGCACAGACCAGACTGGCACGTACGTAATTCAACCTTTCCTCATTCCCTTTCCCCATGTAATCGTGCACAAAACCTCGAATAGCTTGGTCAACTCCAAACAGCACCTCCAATGCACCCTCACCATCACCATCGCATTGTCAGTGAAACCGAGGCTGCGAAGTGGGACCTTCGCGGCGCGTGAGAGAGAGAGAGACACAGAGAGGGACCCGCACCGGACCTGCCGTCGGAGCTTCACCGAACGTGCCGGCGGCGGTTTGTAACTTGACGGCGCCACCACAGCGCGCCAGGTAGCATGGGGCGGGTGCTGGACACACGCCTCATCCATTACGTGGCCCAAAAGAGCCCAGCTGTACCATCAGACAACACCTGCCCCAGATACAATTCAACAAATAAATAGAATCTGTTCAGTACGGGGAATTCCGACCCTAGAAAGGAATAGTATGTACCGTATAACGGTCATAACTGTCAATGGAAAACAGGTGGTCAGTTAGTTATTGCTTCCCCATTTTTACGTCGATATTAAGTGATAATTTTCTTAAATATATATAGAATTAACTGCCGCCGACTTGAAATAAACCCATGAGTAAGATAGTAGAAGCGGCTTTGGAGCTGCTATATGCATCTATTCATCCATCTGGGTGGTGGGACTGCGAGTCACATCCTGTCAAATGGATGAGATCGTCGATTCCGTTCCTGGGCATGTAAACCTCGGCGCCCACGTGGGTTAAAATGTGGCGCCAGCTGTCGGTATAATTTTGGAAATTCAGGCCTGTTGACTGTTGACCCGGACAACCCTGCCAATCCAGCCCGACTAAACGCCGGTCCTCAAAGAACCTGACCGGGTAGCACCTGCCTCCCGCTCGGCAGGGTATAGTATGTAAAAAGAGTGCTGCTAGAATAAAGAAAATAATAAGAAATTGAATATACTAAGTCCGAGGTGGAAAGGCATGATGGATAGGGCGTATTATAGGATATTCCCGAGGGCGGCATTCATTCATGTGCAAAAGTCCCCGTCCGGCGGTTTTCATCAGCAGCCAGGTCAACACCCGCGGAGAGTCCACACGGCTGGCCGCCAATCGTGCACGTGGCGAATTATGCGTTGCGTCAGCGTATTTTCCTTCGTGGAGCCATGTACGCCGTAATATACGGAAGTTGTCTGAACAGTACCCCCGTAACTTTCTCATCCATCCATCCAAAGTTCCACGTGGCAGAAAATGTTTCTAAGAATATGTTTTGGGGAATCTCTACCAACAGGGAGAACCGGCAGCCAGTTACATCCTAGTAGCCGAGCGGTTTCCAGGAATTTTCGTGTGATAATTGAAACCTTCGGAAATTTACCAAGGAAGTTTACATTGGAAATTGACTATTGTAGTTACCATTAAGGGGAAGCAACCGACTCCCTAACCCACTTAGCCGGTTGGTTCTCAGAATGAGGGGCCATTGGCTGGTTCAGCTCAAATTATTTCCCGGACAATTTGGGATTGTTTTTCAATTTCGGCAATTAGTAATACCGATTACTTTATAATTAGCTATATAATAATGCCGATTACAGAAAGTCTTAACTACCAATGAGTGCCACCCAGATGATTCTAGGGTCAAATCTTGCTACTGTCGGGTGTGGTATACTCTTCTGCCCGGTCCCTGGGTGGTGTCCCATTCCTAAGCCGTCATGGCGCGTTTACGGTGGAAGAGGTTATTTTCTCCTCTCACTATTAAGGGGGCTGATTTGTGAGCTGTCGCTCCAAGGTGTTTCCCTCTTTTAATAATAAATTATTATTATTTTTAAAAAGGCTTAACAATCTGGACACCCACCCTTGCAATGCATTAGTTTGTTGGCCCTGCCTTCCTAATGTAGGACTACGCAAAGGGTTTCAGCTGCTTTAGCACCGATACTTTTGGTTAGACTTTCAATTCGATCGAGACAGTTGGCAAGAGAATATTCTATCTTTTAATGAATGACATCCGTTCAACTTCTTGTGCATCCCATAAATGAAAGTCCATCAGAGATTACACTGCGTGCCACTTGAATCAGGGCTCAAATCCTGTTACCATGATATTTATTAATAGACACTATGTGATCTTCCAGATTTTTACTACCTATTCATAATTACTATACGGCAGGGCTTGCATGAATTCCATGCATTTGTTTTGTTTTTCTTGGTGCAACGGCACTGCATTAGTGACAAAAATATATCCCATAATGTTCGGCAAAAGGTTTCCGCACCATGTTGGTTGGTCGGGGACTACGAGAAAGTGTGCCATGTCTTGAGAATCAAGGGTGGGATTGCGGCTCAATGAGAAAGTGGACAACATGATCTCATTACCGTTCAACCTCTCTTCTAGCTGCAGAGTGGGCATGACGTACCATTGTTCTGCTAGCTAGTAGCACCCCCATATGACACTAGATTTTCAGCGGAGGATTTCGCATGTCTAACCATTTATAGTATACTACATGAAACATGCGAAAGCGGCCAGACTTTGGTTCCAGTAGGCCACCATCACCAGCCTTCACTGTTGTCTTGCTAGTGGATTATGTTCCCATCCCCTTCAACCTGCTAGATGGTGGCAGTTTTTCCAACTCAGTTTTTTATTTTTATTTATTTTCATTTTGAAGGAGACCTGGGACAGCCCACAATTCAAGCCCTTGAGGAGGGGGGAAGATTAACCCCCTTTCATTTATGGGCCCTAGGACGAACAACACCAAGACATACCGTCAGGAACAATCCTACACACCGGGTAGGGAAGCGGGTTTGAACCCCGAACCATCAAGGTGACACATTGTGCACTTACCAGCTGAGCTACCAGCCGATGTGCAATTCAGATAAGTTTTCAATGTATAAGAAATACTTAGCGTTGTAATTACATGTTGATGAAACAAAAGAAAACAGTGCTCATCGGCTAGTAGCTCAACTTAAGTGCACAATGTGTTGCTTTGGTGGTTCAAGGTTCGAACCCGCTGCCCTGCGCGGGGTTATACTGCTCGTATCGGTTATCGCTGCATCCTTGATAAAAGGAATCCCTTCTACCAAATGGATTTCTTTTATTCCACATCACCTATGTATGCCAAATGGAATTCCTTTTAATGACTGGATTCATGTGGAGAGTCTGTAACAGGATTCTCCCGTTGGGAGCATACAGATAGGACCCAAGTAACTACACAATCTGTGCTTCAGGATTCTCCGAAACGCTTGAACATTGTCTATTCTCATGCGATCTGGAATTCTGTCCTAGCCACAAATCTGGCTGTACACTTTGCTAAATATCAATTCTGATGTTACTTGGTCAAGTTGCCCTGTTTGCGCATCTATCCGAGCAATCACGTTATGGCATCTATGGAAGAACAAGTGCAACTGTGTCTTCTTTAACGCCGTGGTTTCATATTCAGCCACCTTGCATCCACTACAACAAATGGGGGGGGGGGGTTTCAGCAACGCGAACGAGAATCGCAAACCAAACCTAAAGCAAAAGTGCACAGTTTAGGAGAAAGAAGGAAAACCAGCATCAAAGATGCAACCAAACTCGCTTCTAGGAGGAACACGAAGAAGACGCCAATGCCGCCTTCTCTAGCCGCATTCTGTAGGTGCTCAACGCGGGCAAAGAAGCCGAAAAGTAAAAAGCAAAGCCCTGTGGTAAACTTCAACAAGTGCAAGACCAATTCTCCTCGTCCATCTCGCGAGAACACCCACGGCCGCCACGCTTCTGATGTCCAGCCAAAGTCCGCTCTCCTGACAGAGTGGTAGCTCCTCAGGGAATATCTCGGCTTAGATGGACTACCCTCTCCATTTAGGTTTAGTTAAATTATAGTGGGTGGGACTCTCAACATGAGGATAGCGCAATGCTGCTTAATATATCCTTTGAAGGAGGACCGCACTCGATTAGGCGATTGAAGTGAATAAATTACCTAAGGGGCTTTGCACACACGCAGGGCCCCAAAAAAAAATGCAAACCATGACATAATAAATTAATAGAAGTAGAGGTAATGATGAATATAGTGCGACATCGTATTAATGGCGATGTGACTTCCCATGTGTGGCAACAAACCAGGCGACAAAAGTAGGGAAGAACATACCAAGTATATGCCTCTAACAGAAGTTAAACCAAAAATATTTAAAAATATAATTTTTGGAAAATAAAAAGTTCAATAAACGAATAAAAACAATAACAAAAACACAAAAACAAACACAAAAAAACCAAAAAAAAAATCAATGATATTAAAATTAAATTTATTAAAGCTGATCTCCTAGTTGGAAAGTACATCAAAATCCTAGAGGAATTCTTCCAAAGATAGGCAGCGTACAATAACTACATATAATAGATCTCGGAATAAAGAACTTAGCGATGACATCATGAATCTTCCAATGTTGGGCGGTTATTTAAATTTCTCTCTAATACCCGGCGGTTACCTCTCAGGTTATATATATATATATGACCGGCGGAGGTGAGAGAGAGAGAGAGAGAGAGAGAGAGAAGACTCCGGCAGAGGCCGGCGTAACTAAGAGCCACTTTGCCTTGCGGCTACTGCCCCCTTTCGGGGGTGGGTCCTATAACCAAGCAAAGAACCTTTTAAAGAACCTCCAAATACCCCCGGTTATTTGATGAAAACCGTCGGTTATTTGAGATTTTTGCAAGTAACCGCAACCGCAGGTTATATCTAGCCATAAAAAATTGAATAACCGCAACCGCAGGTTAGTAGTTTCGTAAAATTTGAAGCAACTGGAACCACCGGTTATGAAAAAAATCAAATCACCGCCCAACACTGGAATCTTCACATAAGATAGCTTCCCGGTGAATGGTGGAAGTTTATGTGAAAGCACCTAACCATGCAAATATCTATGGGATAAACCCTGTAGGACAAAACAAAGCCCGTAGATCTTGACCTTTGGCATTCGAACAATGAACGATTCCATTCAACAGAAAAGAATATAAATTCCAATGTAATATGATAGAATTTTCCATTAAAGGGTGTCTCCTACTTTTCATGCACAACAAAAATCATATATGAGTTTATTCAAGTACATAACCTGAAACAACTAAAATACGACTCAGAAAATACACAAATATAATAGAACGAAAAATATTACTGAAGGTACACAAGTGCTACATAGTCCGATTATACAGGTCCTATATACTCGGGGGACCTATTAATGCCCCAAGATGCTCACATTTGGCAGTCGAAGGTGGCCACTATTTGACATGAAAACGGGATAAACCACTCAGATAATATTAGATCCACTGATATCATCAGCAGGGAGGGAATTTCATAATGAAAAGGGCCTTTATTTTCAGATATGGAACCTAACCGACTTTTATTTAAACATGACAGGGTCCACCTTCGCCCAATGTAGGTGGCCAAAATAGCCAATTACAATAATTATATTATAAAAAAGGCAGAAAACAATGTGTTATGGATAAATTACAGAAATATCCTGAAGTACATTTTGTCTATGAAGCACCTTAGTTGGCCGAAGGTGGAAATCAAAGAGTGCAAAATGGGAATGGTAGCAAAATTTTACCCTGGTTATTGACGAGATCCATCTTGGAACACAATGAGAATTGAAATTTTCTACAAATGGCAAGATGTTTGAGAACACTTCTGTCGCACCTCCGGCGTCAGGAGGTTACGGATGTTTCTAATGTAGTGAAATCTTTTTTAAATATCACCACCCGATTAAGCGGTAGATGCCTAGAGTGAATAAATTTCTGGAATTTCTCCAAAGCTGGCAGTTTTGAAGAAAAAAATATTTTGCATAGCAATCTTACCCTTCGTACATTGGTACTCTAGCCACCATTTGAATCTCACTCTATGAACTGTATATATGAAAACCCATACAACATTGCGCAGCCGGAGGCGGCAATAGAGGAAATTTCCAAATTCTTTACGACCTTAGGGAGCTGGAGGTGGGAGATGTTAAGTAAAAAAATATTATTAAATATGAAGCATACATGTCTTCATTCCGAAGGACATTGGGCATCCGGAGGTTCCACATATTGATTAAAAAAGTTTTATAAAAATATCGCACCAAAGTCTTAATAGTCATAGAGGTCCGAAAGTCAAGAGGACTTACAAACAAGATTGATTGTTCAAGACAATCTTAGAATGGATAATTCAAAAAGCATAATTCAAATATAAATTTTTGATTTAACATTCTCTGTGTTTCATTAGTAAAAAAGGCATGAAGAATCGTGGTTCATGTCCTCTACATATACAACGCCATGTGTAGCAAAACTAAGAAATAACAAGGACTTTGGGGGTCTGCAATGACACACTCCATAAAACTGTGCACAACTGCTGCATGTTGCCACTACAGGAATAGTGTTGTGTCCCCACGAACTACCAATTAAACAAATGAGATCGTTTTTTTGCAAAACCACAGCCGTGCACCCAACTAGTGCTGGACAGATTTAGCCTCAAAGAAGCCACCCTGTGCTCCCTTGCAATTCCGCTTTCCTCTTCTGCCCTCATTCTTTCAACATTGTGATCCCTAAAATTGCGTGCAAAAAAAGCACGGTCTGCCAAGACCTACCTCCAGAAATATCAAAGAAACAAATAACCACGATCCTCTTGCACTAAACATACTGTTGGCAAGAGTTTTGTAGAAAAACGTTTGACTTGAATCCACTCCGGATAGTGTGCAGGGCACACCTGGGCTTGTATCTCTGATGCACTTATGCAAGACACATACATTTGAATCTGTTGGAATACCCTCCATTGTTCAAAATCCGTAGAGCCCCTTTCAGTCTCTATGTTTGATCAAGTGGAATGTAAAAGATGGCAAGGTTTACCAAGCATAGGTATGGTAGGAATGCTTTAGAGACCTGCTTATGGAAAGGAGCTCTCTAGAACTGAAGGCCCCAAAAAATTATGAACACATTACAATCAGCAGATTTCATGCATTTTGGTAAGCCAAATTGCAGAAAGGGGCATAGCAAATGAACAAACCTGGGCGTTAATGCCTTGATGGTTGATGTAGATGCGCCCTCTCTAAGTCTCGGCCCTGCAGCCTATCCCACAAGCTGCAACCTTCCACCCAACTGTTTACTTCCAACTAAACACAACGAAGGGGCTCTACAGATTTTGAACAATGGAGGTATTCCAACAGATTCAGATGTATGTCTCTTACATAAGTGCATCAGAGATGCAAGGCCAGGTGTGCCCTGCACACTATCCGGAGTGGATTCAAGTCAAACGTTTTTCTACAAAACTCTTGTCAACAGTATGTTCAGTGCAAGAGGATCGTGGTTATTTGTTTCTTTGGTATTTCTGGAGGTAGATCTTGGCAGACCGTGCTTTTTTTGCACTCAATTTTGGGGATCACAATGTTGAAAGAATGAGGGCAGAAGAGGAAAGCGGAATTGCAAGGGAGCACATGGTGGCTTCTTTGAGGCTAAATCTGTCAGCACTAGTTGGGTGCAGGACCGTGGTTTTGCAAAAAAACGATCTCGTTTGTTTAATTGAGGGTAGTTCGTGGGGACTCAACACTATCCCTGTAGTGGCAACATGTAGCAGCTATGCATAGTTTTATGGAGTGTGTCATTGCAGACCCCCAAGTCCTTGTTGTTTTTTAGTTTTGCTTCACATGGCGTTGTATATGTACAGGACATGAACCACGGTTCTTCATGCCTTTTTGATTAATGAAACACAGAGAATGTTAAATCAAAATTTTATACTTGAATTATGCTTTTTGAATTATCCATTTTAAGATTGTCTTGAACAATCAATCCTGTTTATAAGTCCTCTTGACTTTCGGACCTCTATGACTGTTAAGACTTTGGTGTGATATTTTTATAAGATTTTTTTAATCAATATGTGGAACCTCTGGATGCCCAACATCCTTCGGAATGAAGACATGTATGCTTCGTATTTTATAAGATTTTCTTACTTAACATCTCCCACCTCCAGCTCCCTAAGGTCATAAAGAATTTGGAAATTTCCAAGGTTTACCAAGCATGGGTATGGTAGGAACGCTTTAGAGACCTGCTTATGGAAAGGAGCTCTCTAGAACTTAGGGCCCCAAAAAATTATGAACACATTACAATCAACAGAGTTCATGCATTTTGGTAAGCCAATTTGTAGAAAGGGGCATAGCAAATGAACAAACCTGGGCGTTAATGCCTTGATATAGATGCGCCCTCTTAAGTCTTGGCCCTGCAGCCTATCCCACCAGCTGCAGCCTTCCACCCAACTGTTTGCTTCCAACTGAGGTGCTTGCTTAACGGCCCAAAATTTAAAAAAATTGTGCACATGCAGCGTAGAGTAGGTCCACTGGCATCCTGCATGCCTCCGCCCTTGTGGCATAGTATCGACAATGTGTTTCAGTTGCTCTGCAAAGAGCACAAGCCATATCTATTTTGCATCGGGCTGATGTGGCTAGCTCCGCGTCATCTCATCTTCCGCCTATGCTTGACACTTTGCCTATCTCTTTGCCTGATCTCCTCTGGGCTGGCTGGGAGGGTCATTCTGATTGAGTAGCTTACTATATCTTTTGCCCCCCCCCCCTTGTTTGGATATATGATAGAAAAACCCCAAAACCTGGGAAAGAACAAGGAAGGGAAGAAGGGAAGCAAGCTAAATTAAAGTATTCAAACTTATCAGTCATCCCAACCTACTCGGTAAAAGCACAATTTTCTTGAGCAGAGTTTGGAGTTCGTTGTTGCTCATCGTGTAGAGCCCAATGGAGCCCAAAACAAGTTGCATGAATGTTGTTGAAAGCTCACTAGCACCCCTCAGTAAAGGACCTTGTCAAAATGTTGATGCTGTCGGATTTTCGAGCACAAACCTCTACCTTGGAGCACGGAGCAGAGCTGGCATGAGTTTTTTAAAGATCCTTCACGATGGTGGGACAACCGCAGTCGCAACCGCAATCGCAAGGTGTGGCTTACTCTTTTAAGTACGATGTGAAGAAGTTTGTCCATCCTGCAAATGTGGGCTCTTGGCTCCTGTTAGTACCACGATTTGGTATTCTTCCTGATGTTTACAAGGTTCTTGGGAGAGTGAGCTTGGTCTTAGCAGGCCGTTTTTCGATCTCTGCCTGCTCAGCTGCACCGTGGTGGTTCTCACAGACCAATCCGACATTGTCTGACTACAGACACAAGCAGCACACACAAGAGGTCCTTTTGGGTTGATGGTTGGTCAAATCCTCCATGGGTCATGACACAAGGTCAAGGGCAATGTGGTGAGGGCACCTTCTTCTTCGACCTATTTCAGCCCGTTTTGCGCTCTCATCAGACTCGGCCCTGAATTTGCATATTGAATTATGGTGTCTGCATCCTTTCATTTGCCATATGTTGCAGTGGATCTGTGGTGGTTTGGAATGACTTTGACAAGTTAGTGCCGATGTGGCAGCAGGAAAGCATCCAAAAACAGATAACAGACATGAGGAGAAGCTTTGTAATGAACACTTTTCCGACCCCAGTCAATGGTGGGACGTTGGAGACAAAAAGGTGAATGCCTGTTGGAAGCAGAAGCAAGTCAGCATAGGAACTAGTGTGATAAGTATGGTTGGGGTGTTTGCTGGAAGAATTCTAGGCTGTCATTGTCAGTTGCTAGCAACAAAGCAAGGATGTATGCATGATTTGTGCAGAGGCATGGATAGCTGAAGGAGTAGGGATGGAGTGTGGGTCCAGATTGATCCAAGAGGGCCGGATTTCAAGCTCCAGATTACCTATGACTCCCTGTGGAAGGATAGCTACAAGAAACCTGCATGGGTAGATGGTCAAGTGGAAGCCGCAGCAGCATCAGTACAATTGATAAAATCAGGCACTGCCCTTCCAACACGTTTCAACCCTGTTTTCCCTCTTATCAGAATTGGCCCTAAATTTTCATGTTGAATTCTGCAAGTTAGCTGGTTGAGTGAACCTTAAATAGTTTGGAGTGACTTTGACATGATACTGCCAATGTGACAACAGGGAAGTATCCAGAAACAGGTAACAGAGACGAGGAGAAGCTGTGGAAAGAATACTTTTCTGACCCCAGTCAATGGTGGGATAATCGAGGCAAAAAGGTGAATGCCTGGTTGATTACAGAGAGTAGCAGATGCAATTCAGCATAGGAAATAGTATGATAAGTTGAGTTGGGTGTTTCGTGGAACCAATCGAGGCTGTCATTGTCAGCTGCTAGCAGCAAGGCAAGGATGTATGCATCATTTGTGCAAGGCATGGATAGCTGAAGGAGCAGGGATAGAGTGTGGGTCCAGATTCATCCACGAGGGCCAGATTTCAAGCACAAGATAACCTATGATTCCCTGTGGATCAATAGCTACAAGAAACCTGCATGGGTAGATGGTCAACTGGAAGCCGCAGCAGCAGCGGCACAATTGATAAAATCAGGCGCCGCTAATGAAGGCACCTTATTCAACACATATCACCCTGTTCTTCCCTCTTATCAGAACCGGCCCTAAATTTTCATGTTGAATTCTGCAAGTCAGCTGGTTGAGTGAACCTTTGATAGTTTGGAGTGACTTTGACATGATACTGCCAATGTGACAACAGGGAAGTATTCAGAAACAGGTAACAGAGACGAGGAGAAGCTGTGGAAAGAATACTTTTCTGACCTCAGTCAATGGTGGGACAATAGAGGCAAAAAGGTGAATGCCTGTTGGATTACAGAGAGTAGCAGAGGCAGTGAGCATAGGAACTAGTGTGATAAGTTGAGTTGGGTGTTTCCTAGAACAAATCTAGGCCGTCATTGTCAGCTGCTAGCAGCAAGGCAAGGATGTATGCATGATTTGTGCAGGGGCATGGATAGCTGAAGGAGCAGGGATGGAGTGTGGGTCCAGATTGATCCAAGAGGGCCAGATTTCAAGCACAAGATTACCTATGATTCCCTGTGGATCAATAGCTACAAGAAACCTGCATGGGTAGATGGTCAACTGGAAGCCGCAGCAGCAGCGGCACAATTGATAAAATCAGACACTGCTAATGAAGGCACCTTCTTCAACACATTTCACCCTGTTTTTCCCTCTTATCAGAACTGGTCCTAAATTTCCATGTTGAATTCTGCAAGTTAGCTGGTGAAGTGAATCTAGTTTGGAGTGACTTTGACATGAGACTGCCACTGTGACAACAGGAAAGTATCGAAAAGAAGGTAACAGAGATGAGGAGAAGCTGTGGGATGAATACTTTTCTGACCCCAGTCAATGGTGGGACAATCGAGGCAAAAAGGTGAATTCCTGTTGGATTACAGAGAGTAGCAGACGCAGTGAGCATAGGAACTAGTGTGATAAGCTGAGTTGGGTGTTTCCTAGAAAAAATCTAGGCCGTCATTGTCAGCTGCTAGCAGCAAGGCAAGGATGTATGCATGATTTGTGCAGGGGCATGGATAGCTGAAGGAGCAGGGATGGAGTGTGGGTCCAGATTGATCCAAGAGGACCAGATTTCAAGCACAAGATTACCTATGATTCCCTGTGGATCAATAGCTACAAGAAACCTGCATGGGTAGATGGTCAACTAAAGGCAGCAGCTGCAGCGACACAGTTGATAAAATCAGGCACCTCAACCATGACCACAGCTTCTGGAAGAGGATCAAGAGAGGGAGTCCACAATGCCTCTTCTGGCACTTCTGGGCATGTGCAGATGCTTTGTGAGGCAGGCAGACTGAAAGAGGCTCTACAGACTTTAAACCAAGGAGGCATTTCAGCAGATTCAGAAATCTATGTGTGTCTCTTGCATAAGTGCATCAAGGTGAAAGGCCTGGAAGCTGGAAAGCAGGTGCACACTCACATTATCCAAAGTGGATTCACGCCGAATGTTTTTCTCCTCAACACCCTTGTCAACATGTATGTTAAGTGCGGGAGCATCATGGATGCTCACCAAGTGTTCAACAGAATGCCTCAACGATCTTTGATCACGTGGAATATAATGTTGGCAGGACTTACCAAGCATGGGTGTGGTAGGAATGCTTTGGAGACGTATGAGCAAATGATGGGGGAAGGGGTGAAGCCCAACCACATCACGTTTGTGTGCGTTTGCAGTGCGTGTGCAAGCCTGGCAGCCCTGGAAAAGGGCAAAGAGGTGCATGGTGACATCGTCAGAGCTGGAATTGTACCAGATGTGATCCTGAACACTGCCCTGGTGGACATGTATGCCAAATGTGGGAGCATCGAGGATGCAAAGGGAGTGTTCAACAGTATGGCTGAACGAAATGTGGTGTCATGGAATGCGATGCTTGCAGGGTATGCACAGCAGGGGCGCGGGATGAAGGCTTTGGAGACGTATGAGCAAATGATGGGGGAAGGGGTGAAGCCCAACCAAATTACGTTTGTGTGCGTTTGCAGTGCATGTGCAAGCCTGGCAGCCCTGGAAAAGGGCAAAGAGGTGCATGGCGACATCGTCAGAGCTGGAATTGTACCAGATGTGATCCTGAACACTACCCTCGTGGACATGTATGCCAAATGTGGGAGCATCGAGGATGCAAAGGGAGTGTTCAACAATATGGCTGAACGAAATGTGGTGTCGTGGAATGCGATGCTTGCAGGGTATGCAAAGCAGGGGCGCGGGATGGAGGCTTTGGAGACGTATGAGCAAATGATGGGGGAAGGGGTGAAGCCCGACCACATCACGTTTGTGGGCGTTTGCAGTGCGTGTGCAAGCCTGGCAGCCCTGGAAAAGGGCAAAGAGGTGCATGGCGACATCGTCAGAGCTGGAATTGTACCAGATGTGATCCTGAACACTGCCCTGGTGGACATGTATGCCAAATGTGGGAGCATCGAGGATGCAAAGGGAGTGTTCAACAATATGGCTGAACGAAATGTGGTGTCGTGGAGTGCGATGCTTGCAGGGTATGCACAGCAGGGGCGCGGGATGGAGGCTTTGGAGACGTATGAGCAAATGATGGGGGAAGGGGTGAAGCCCGACCACATCACATTTGTGTGCGTTTGCAGTGCGTGTGCAAGCCTGGCAGCCCTGGAAAAGGGCAAAGAGGTGCATGGCGACATCGTCAGAGCTGGAATTGTACCAGATGTGATCCTGAACACTGCCCTGGTGGACATGTATGCAAAATGTGGGAGCATCGAGGATGCAAAGGGAGTGTTCAACAGTATGGCTGAACGAGATGTGGTGTCATGGAATGCGATGATTGCGGGGTATGCACAGCATGGGCGCGGGATGGAGGCTTTGGAGACGTATGAGCAAATGATGGGGGAAGGGGTGAATCCCGACCACATCACGTTTGTGTGCGTTTGCAGTGCGTGTGCAATCCTGGCAGCCCTGGAAAAGGGCAAAGAGGTGCATGGCGACATCGTCAGAGCTGGAATTGTACCAGATGTGATCCTGAACAATACCCTCGTGGACATGTATGCCAAATGTGGGAGCATCGAGGATGCAAATGGAGTGTTCCACAATATGGCTGAACGAGATGTGGTGTCGTGGAACGCGATGATTGCAGGGTATGCACAGCAGGGCCGCGGGATGGAGGCTTTGGAGACGTATGAGCAAATGATGGGGGAAGGGGTGAAGCCCGACCACATCACATTTGTGTGCATTTGCAGTGCGTGTGCAAGCCTTGCAGCCCTGGAAAAGGGCAAAGAGGTGCATGGTTGCATCGCCAAAGCTGGAATTGTACCAGATGTGATTCTGAACAATACCCTCGTGGACATGTATGCCAAATGTGGGTGCATTGAGGATGCAAAGGGAGTGTTCCACAATATGGCTGAACGAGATGTGGTGTCATGGAACGTGATGATTGCAGGATATGCACAGCATGGTTGTCATAGGGAGGTCGTGCAACTATTTGAAGGAATGCAAAAGAACGGCTTGAAGCCGGACAGTATCACCTATATATGTGTTCTCTCTGCATGCAGCCACGTTGGCCTACTGAATGAAGGAAGACGCTACTTTGATTCCCTCAGTCAAGATCATGGTGTCACTCCGACAGTAAAGCACTTTGGCTGCATGGTGGACCTTCTTGGACGTGCGGGACAACTGGATGAGGCAGTGGACCTGATTAATAAAATGCCCATGAATCCAGATGCTGTGGTGTGGAAGGCCTTGCTTGGTGCCTGCAGAATCCATGGCAATGTGGAGATGGCTGAACGTGCAGCAACATCTATCCTCACATGGGATGAACAGGATGCCGCGACTTATGTGTTGCTCTCAAACATCTATGCTGCAGCTGGCAGGTGGGATGATACTGCAAAGGTGAGAAGAATGATGAAGGTCAGAGGGGTTAGAAAGGAGCCAGGTCGCTGCTGCATTGAGGTGGGCAACAGGGTGCACACCTTCGTTGTAGATGACAAGTTGCATCCCAGAATTAAGGAAATCCATGCTGAGCTGAGAAGATTGTCTGGGCAGATGAAGGAGGCGGGGTATGTGCCTGACATGCGCTTTGTATTGCATGATGTGGGGGAGGAGGAAAAGGAATTTTCTCTTTGCCACCACAGTGAGAAGCTGGCCATTGGTTTCGGGCTGATCAGCACGACCCCTAGGACGCCTCTCCGTCTCATCAAGAATCTTCGAGTGTGTGGTGACTGCCACACCTCCACCAAATTCATCTCAAAGATTGTTGGCCGAACAATTGTTGTACGGGATGCTAACCGCTTTCACCACTTTAAAGATGGGATTTGTTCTTGTGGGGATTACTGGTGAAAGGATGTTTTCTTGGAAAGATGCAAGTTCTTGCTTGATTCAGTGATCTGTGTAGCTACTCAGATTATCCACCATTTCCTGAGAGTATTGACCATGATGTACTGTTGAGTCCATTTCTGTACTGTTGAGTCATAGCGGATTGGTCATAGATGCCTGTTCGGTCATAGGCCAACTTATCCTAGTGGTTTGGATGGAAGGCTAGTGATGAATTGATAATCCCCAGAGTTCTTGACGTTGATCTTATGAGGTAAAATTCGGGGGCTCTACTCTTCCCACCACGAGAACTAAACAGGGCCACTCACCTCGTCAGTCCAATGCGACCGCATCATGCCGCTGCAGCGGAAGAGAAAACGACATGGGCGGCCACACCCGACTTTCACTTAAGACATGCTTCATCCCCTAATTGACTCCCTGCTCATTTGTGCATGATTGTGTGAGATACCATCCCGTGTAGGCCACGCGTCCAAGCACCTGGACTTTGCCATCCCTCACTGAGCTACATGTACACCATGTTCAACGATGTTGATTTCATCAAAGCTTCCCTAGATTTCCCTAAATTTCACCTTAGTGGTTGATTTCAATTGTGTTCTAAACTAGTGTGTCATGCACTCTCAAGGCCGTCATTTCTTAGCTATTTCTACATATTCAGTATTCTGAGATCTGTCTGAACCTTGCTCACAACTTACAGCGTTCATGCTATGCAATGACTACGCAAAGACAGGTGACACCGTGTACAAATCTACTGTTTCCACTTCTCTCATTGCTTCATAATATATGGAGTTCATACAACCCATGATTTCACTCCGGTGGCTAAGTGACCAATCCCGTGACTGATTCTCTCACACAATCCACGGTATTTACTGCTCTACATCTCCATGTTGCCTTCTCTTGGTGTACAATCTGTTTTAAAACAGTCTCGGCGGCGCCACCTCGGTTGGCCTAACTACCCTTCTTTCTATCATCTACAATGCTTCAGTCACCTTTAGCGTATAAGAACCATCAACTATTTTGACCACGAACTTGCAGTTTTATCCGTAAGGGGCTAGATTCATCTCAGCCAGCTATTCTATTAATTAATACATCTATGGTTCATGTTTTGTACAGGTCCGTAATACATAGGAATGTACGAATGTACGGTTCCTGATTAATAACTGCTTAGCTAAAACGATCATTGAGATCTGGGGGCTCTTCTATACATGATTCTTCATCAAAATACTGTGGATTCCGCTTCACGTAGTCATGAAAAAAAATATCCTTCACTATTTCCATGGTGGTTTCTTTTGGCATCAACATTGTCCGCCATAAAGCTTCACACTTGCCCAAATTCAAACCCTTCCGCAAAAACGTACGCGATGCATAAAATTTTGTCGATTTTATGCATCGCTAACATGCAGCCTGAGAATGTACATGTTAATTGCTTCCCATATCGTTGGTGAAAATGATAGATGAAGGCACTTTCGAAAATATTTGATGGTGTAAAACACACACGGTTTTTGAGCTCTGCACTACCAACTAGTGCGAACATTCTTTCCCCTCTTCCATAGAGGTTGGGTAGCGGCTGGCAGTCCCGATTTTTTATTTTGAATATTTAATTGTTAGGTATATCAGCCAGCGCTAGCCTTCCAATTTTGTAATTAGGGTGGAACCATTACGCAACTAGTCGTTTGTTTTACTCAACATGTAGGGCTTCCCCGGAAAGTGTTGAATTGTACTTTGTTGAACTTGTACCTTCGCTTCACTTGGAGCCACTATTCTGGTCTCCTTCCTACCGGAAGGCAGTAGCCCTTTGGCATCAAAAGACGCCATAATTTACAGAGGCTCCTTCGGGAGGTGTCATATATATATATTTCGATCGTTTGCATATGACTATTCAATTTTTTTGAATTATTCAATTGAATAGGTATCCAATACGTAATCACTTGTAGAAATTAACAGAATAGTAGCAAATTAAAAGTCCATCCAATAATTTCAAATGAAATATGTTAAATGACTGAGGCAACTCACCCTTCGTCTGTCTCATTCAGTGTGTTTTTTGGGCGAAAAATCGCCAAATGGCGACCTCAAAAAATTAAAATGGAATATTCTGTCGTCAATTCCCAATTTTTTCATGGATGAAATCGCCAAACTTCTAGAAAGAAATAATAATAATGGATGAATTTTCCAAATATGGATGAATTTTCCAAATATGGATGATATAAATGGATGCAAGTACTTAAGAGGATGATTCTATCCAAATTTCAGTGGATGACCAGAACATATAGCTATTTCTTGTAAAACTTAATAACCACTCGTGCTATTTTTCAAATTTAAAAAAATCACTGGTCTCATTCCTTCAGAAAAATATAAAAATAATATTAAAGCAAAACAAATGGTCGTAGTTTCGATAACGAGACTCCGATAAGCTGTCGAGTTTTTGCAAACGAAAACGGAACTGAGTCGGTCATTGACCTATGTTGTTGTGTAGCATCCCTTTCTGTGATGAGAGCACCCGTTGATGCGAGGTGCTGTCAGCCCGCATTGCCATGGTTTGGGAAGGTACAAGCCACCTACACTGTTGTCGGTTGCTGTCGTCCAAACTGTCTAGCACGAATCCGTTGAAGAGAGGGTGAATTCTGAACTTGTTTTTGAACTGGTGAGCAAGGAAGAAAGGCAACTGTTGCATTGGCTGCTGTTGCATTGGCAAGACTGTCTTCTTGAGCACGCAGATAGTTGTGAAATAAAGACTTGGACAGTTCAGACAGAGGCAAGTCTTGGGAGGCAATGGAGAGGGAGGAGAGGGATGATTCACCAGATTGGCTTCATCAATACCAGGTTTATCATTCTGCCCGTATATCATTCTTTATACATGCCGTGTTGCAGGATCTTGCATCTGTTGTATGGTTTCTCCATTCTTGTTTCGGACCTAGTTTTAAATACATTCTTTATATTTCTCAGGGCCCATCGAAAACGTTTCTGGGATCAGATTCTTCTCCTTCCAGTTCTCCTTCAAGAAGCAAAAGAGGCGGACATTTACAACGTAAAGGATTACAAAAACAGGACCATGGTGTAGAAGCCAGCTCCTTGTATAATAAGTCGGACGATGCTGAGAATACTTTGCAAATAATATCATTGGATGACACTGACGAAGATATCCCTGAGAACCGGCTCAGAGCTCGTGGCAATGACAAAGAGGTCGCAAGTTCCCCAGAAGCATCTGGGAAAGGAATGCTGACATCAGCGAAGGCAAGAAAGTCCCTTGCTGCTCGCGGCAGCATTCACATGAATGCTGACGAGGATGAGAAGTTGGCAGCTGTAAAAGCCGTCCACTCAAAAAAGAAACGGCTGCGAGCAAATGTTTTGGAAAGTGATGACGATGAGATGGAACCCATCGAAAGCAAGAGAAAATGCTCGAAGGTGACTGAAATTGAGGGAAATCCAGCCAAAAGAGTTGCAAAGGGGGAGCCACAAAAGGATGAGGTCGATGATACAGATTCAGAACCCTTGCTTGGGCTTTTGAATGGGGGTGGAGAAACTCTGTCAAATCCCAGTGGCAGTGATGGAAGCAAGCAAGTGGGAAAGAAGAAGGCACAAGGAGCTGCAGCACTTCCAGCATTGGCAGAAGATATAGCATCTCTCTCGCAAGATGTTGCCAGTCAAAGTCAACAAGGTGTGGGGCAAGATGAAACAGGGGAAGCACAAGAACGGAGGGTGAAGCCCCGGGTGAGTGTGCTTGTTATGTTAATTCCCATTTCTGCTCTGTCCATCCTGGACTTGATGTCACCCTTCCCTTCTTTCTATCTCCATTTTGTCTCTGCATCCTGCTGGGTCGCACGGTGTGATAGACAGGGGACTCATTCACGTGTCGCATTTGTGCTAACCACAGAGAGGCTACTTTCTGCCCTTTTATGTATGCAGTGTGTCTGGAAGTTCAACCACCAGGTGTCACATCAGTGTCCAGGTAGAGGGCTACAGTGGCAGTGCTGAGTCCTGATATAGGTAATAACGTCATGCTTTCTAGTGATGACAATGCCAGTGCTTACAGCAATACAATCTCTCCAGGTTACGTTATTACTGATGGAAATTTGCGAGTGACTTGGTGTCCCATGGGAACTATGACCTCAGGATTACATCATGGCCACCTTTTACAATGAATTGTGAAGGACTGATTTTGTCTGTCTGAATGGCGTTGAGTTTGAATGTGAAGAGTTGATATAATTTTTTCCCGTTTGCCCACGGTAGGAAGCTTTAAGAAAGGGATGACACAGTGACTAAGGTTTTTTGTGCCTACTACTTTTTTATGCAGGTGGCTTCCACTCTGCCTTTGGTATTTGCTGAAAAAATCCATAAGTCAAAGGTACTTCCCCACCTCTTATGGACTTCTGGCTAAACAGCATTGTGCCTCTGACAGTCTAGTATTGTCGTGAAACAAAGGATATCATAGTACAATCTCAAATTTGTGTATTTCAGTTGAGGTGTTCTTTGTGCTCTCCTGCAGGGTTTGCGATGATTCCTACAGCCGAAAGGATAGAGGGCCGAGTTAGAATAATCTCAGAAAGCCTGTAGTTTCTGGCTTGCATTGCCAATTCTTGGTGTCGCAAGGGGGTGATGAGCTGTGGATACTGTGTGTGACTAGGTGCTGGTGGAGTGTGAGGGAGATGCGCTTGATTTGAGTGGAGACATGGGTGCAGTGGGGCGCTTTTCTGTGTCTGCAGGTCAGGCCAAGAGTGAGAATGGGCTTTTACTTGATTTGAAAGGTAACAAAGCATGCACTCTTAGTCTCGAACTATGTTGTGTTGAGGACAGTTTGAAAACTGGCTCTTAAGCTGGATGTTGTGCGTGGCTTTCTAGTGCAGGGCATGTGGTAGTGGAATGTAATGTACTCATGAGACGTTGTGTGCCGTAGCATTGTAGCCATTGACCCCGTGCCCAGTTTGAGCGGAACACAAAGGGACAGCCTACCTTTGTCAAGGGGTGACGCCGGTAGTAAGACTTACCTTGGAATACACAATTGATCTGGGTCCTCTGGATATCCTCTAGAAATCCTTTAACACAAGCATCAACCTGCTGTGTGTGGTTTGCCCAATAACTAGGCCCCAAAAGGGCCTGGCCTTTTGGCTCAGCCTCGAGACTTTCAAAGTTGGTAAACAGAGGTACAGGCACAATTCCCTTGATAGATTTGAAGAGAGCGCCTCTCCGGTGAGAGAACTCCGGACAATGAATCAGAAATTGAATATTATCTACAGGTTGCCCACACAACGACAATTGCACTCTCCCTTTCCTCTCTGCTTCTGTTTGCTGTTCGAAGGTAGGCTTCCCGGCCTGAGTTTAAATTTCAGTCGAGTGCCGAGTGTGGTAGTGGAATGACCAAGACCAGGCTTGTCATGTTCTGGAGGGACTTGTTTCAGTCTCACTGCATTCTCATTTACTTCAGAGCATTGAGAACAGTTGAGTTAAGTAGCTACAATGTGATTTGTTGTGCAGGTGTCATCTACAAAACAACAATTGTGCCCTCTAATACATTCTTTGTGGTAAGTGTTGCTTCCAGCGTCTTGTTTAAGCAATGTTCCTTAGTTTTGGTTCTGCCTTGTTTATCTGGATGCATGCAAGCATCATGCTTTCTAGTTTTCTTTCTACCTCTATCCTCTGGAGCTTCCAAATTTATTTTATGTGCGAGAGCGATGGGAGGACAAGTGGCAATGTGTGAAAGAAGGATTGGTGGGTGGCAGGTGAATGTGGGCCAAGCAGAAGCAAAGGTGGGTGGGGGATACTCGGAGCTTGTTCTTGTCTTGCTGCTTTAGTTGGCCTCCTCCTGTACCATGAGTGCATCATGTGTGCCCAAATTGCTTGTGGAACCTTCATCCAGGTCCCTTCACCACATTCCCAGTCATGTTGTATATGCAATAACCCCATTTCTTTCCATTGTATATACTTTCTATATTTATGATTAGTCTGTCTGCATTTGAACTTTCAGGGCGGTTGTTTGCTCTATAGAGAAAGGGTTGATGAGTAGGAGTTTGTAGAATCAAGGAGAGATGCTCGATTCGAAGGGACAAAATGTGACATATGCACAGGTTGGTGTGCTCAGGTGGAGGCAATCATGAACGACTTTGTTCAGTTGCATGCTGATGCAGATCACAACGAACTTGAAAGCATGGTTGAAGGTCAATGCTCTGCCTGAGCTTTTGTGTGAGCCTGGTGCCTGCACCTTGACAGAGGGAAGTGTGCTAGTAGTGTGCGGATTTTCACAAGGTATCAAAATGGGTGTGGCAGGAACACTGGAAGGATTCTCATTTGACTCGGATGAAGAGGGAGAACGACCAGCTCCAGCTGCTGCTACTAACAAAGATGCACCTGAAGATAGTGATGATGGCGCCACACCATCCAAGCAGATGAAAACTTCCACCAAAACTGGAGTATGATACCCATGCGTCTTTCTATAAACTGTAGATGTGATCACACGGGCCATGAGACCTTAAATTGGTCCAAGATTGGACTCCTTAGGTGGTCTAAGTAGGTGTGGAACTTGATGCCAGAAAGATTCTCCATTTACTGAGAAGCTAATGTGTATGTTCAATGCAGAAGGCAGGCAAGGGCAAGTCGCTGGCAAAGAAAACAGCAGCAGGCAAAGGCAAAGCTTCACGGGGCAAAGGCAAAGCTGTCCCTAAGGTTCTAATCTGTAGCCCTCGACCTTTGATTTGGTTTGTATTTGCCTTCCTCTATCAAACACGTACTACCCATCTTAGTTTTCTGGTTGTTTTTATGCCTCGCAAGTTTGCTTCATTGCAGTGCACAGCCAGACAGGTATAGTAAAGAAGTATCTTCATAAGGCAACTCTTGCAGGGTGGAGGTGGCAAGAAAACAGCAGCCAAGAAGACTTCCAAGCCTTCTGTTACCAAGAAACCCAAGGGGAAGGTATAGGTTGCTCTGTCTTGTGTAATGGTTTATTATAATCTAATATCCTTACCACATTGAGGCTCTCCAAAAAGTTGACTTCAATCAGTGAAACGTGTGTACAAGTTAGTATGTGACAAGCTGTGAAATCTTTTGACATGGTCACAAGTTGGTAATCAGATTGGAAGGATCGACTTTATGTATCCTCTCCTAGATTGGTGAATCTCTTGAACATGGACATATATTAGGGCCACTTTACACTATGGTGACGTTTGGGGAGTTTGAGCCTTGTCACTTGTTACAAGACTCAGACCCTCATGTGGGTACTGGACACACATTCCTTGCATTGGAAGACAACCTTGTATGGTCTAACACATTCCCTTTACATTTCTGGAGACAGCTTAAAAGACTCCTCATAATGACCGTGCCCAGTAGACCCTGCAATCATCACAGTCCTCAAGATCACATTGTGTTCGGGCATCTTCAAGAAGACTCGTCGCGCAGCTGCCACACTCCCGCACCTACAGTTCAGTCTGACAACAAGACATCATCAATTTACTATCCACCTTCAAGCAACGGAAATTGAAAGAAGCACCTGGGAAATCGACTTCGAGACAGAGAGGTATCGCAACTGCAAGTAAACTAGCCCTAACCCTTTGTGTCATACAACATCAGTTTTCGTCTGTGCAAAGGCCCCAAACTTGAAGGAAGATCTTGACAAAGAATGTGGATCGGGAAGAATTTTATCGATTCTCCGGGCAAACAAGGTCGCCCTGATTTGAAGAGTGTGCTGGAGAGTGGAACACTCCTCATTACTGGAATTGGATGAAGAAAGGGGCTGCAAGGGTAGGGCACCAACTTTCTGAGCCTCTAAAACTTCTGCAAGATGGTCAGCCAACAAGAAGAAGGGTTTTGTGTACAATTCCAATACTTTGGTTATATCGGATGCGAGTAAACCAGAAGACATTTCCAATATATGCGACAAGCACCTGGAAAAGCTGATTTGTACAAAACAATACGATGGGAATTGGGAACTGTGGACTACTACAAAGTGAACAAAAGAAAGCGCTCTTAGTCTACCTCAGCTTTCAGCTTCAAGCTTACCTGCGCTCTTGTGAAAGAACTGCTAGCGAGCCCTTCATGAGACACTGAAGCCCTTGAACATCGGCGATGGCAGCTAAACCTCTCGACCTTCCTTCACTCGTCGCTCACGAGGCTGCTTTCAGACAAGGAGAATAATCTGAACAGCGCACTTGACGACAATCCGGTAGAGACGGATCTTCGTAAGAATCGCCATTCCTCCCTCAGGGCTGGAATGATTCGAATATACTTACATTGGTGGATCAGCCCATATGTTTGCCCAACCCTGGTTTGAGCCCAGGACCTGATACTTAGAAGGTGTGGCCGCCTTTTGGATCAACCCTAAAGCACTGACATTGCGGGGAACGATGGATGGATGAACTCTCTGAGGATATAGGATGAATGATGCGCGGCAGGTTGGTCGGGGTGGATGAGTGGGAGAACTGTTGCAGGGAGGCAATGGATGAACTCTCTGAGGATGTGGGATGAATGGGCGTAGGCAGTTTGGTCGGGGTGGATGAGTGGAGAACAGTTGGAGGGAGGCGATGGATGGACGAGAAGCAAGGACGGTGGAATGTCCGCGGGTGGAAGCGAAGCGCAGTCGGGGCATCCGCGAGATCTCGCACAGAAACTGCAGCGCATTGCTGCCAAAATGGGAGCAAGCCAGACTCTTGTGCTGCCATCGCGCTCTGCGTTGCCTTGTTTGGAGCTGGAAGATTAGTCGAGGCATCGCTGGGGCTGCGGGGACATGCTGCGGGACCTTCGCTTGAGAAGCAAGAGGCAATTATGAAAGTGATTGATTGTTTTGGAAGGTCCAGCCGAGGATTGTGAGAAAGGGGAGGGGAGAGGAGTGGCAGGGCTCAGGGGATGATTTAATGGTGATTTGGTGCCTCGGGTGATCAACTTTCTAGTCTGTTTACTCGTCGGGGGCACGAAGGCTGCTTTACAAGATGTGTGGGGGAAGGAAACATCCAAAGGAGGCTGGAGACAGCGACGGGATGTGTTTACATGCTGATAGGAGAAGAAGGTGGTGTTGTATGGATTGAGAAGTCTTCCGGTTTGAAGCCGAAGTGAGACTGGAGACGGCGAAGTGGGGGTATCTGCCTTGTACGAGTCGGAAGAAGCAGCTCAAACCATGCTAGAGCAGGATCAAAATGTTGGGGATTGCTGAAAGCCGGCGGCGCAAAGAGAGACATGGGTGTGACGAGGAAGCAGCTGTTGCTGATCATAGGATATAACGTTCTTCGGTGGTTGTGATATGCAGTGATTGTGGGACGGGGACGCTTTGTGAAGAGGCGGTGGCGGGCGTGACGAGTGGGTGTCATAGCACGGGGCATGATGTTGGTTTTGGAAGGGGCTTGCTTGCTGAAGTCGAGGTTCCCAAGCCCCCATTTTACAAGTGGTGACGCTTTATCTGGTCTTCAGCTGCTTCGGAGTTGGACTTGTGACCAGCCTTTGGCGCTATGGTCATGATGGCAATCACTTCATGGGTCATTCGACGGATTGTCAGAGGACAAGCTCTCTCAGAAGAAGCAGCGGATTGCCTTGTTGGTGGACATAGTAGGGACATGCAACCAGAGCAGGGGTATCGTATTTCAGGGAAAGCCTTCTAGATACGGAGGCCGTGTTAGTATTGCAGATGGGAGTTGGTTCCAACACAAACATTGACGACAACTGTAGCAGGTAGAATCAGTTGAACCAAGGGGTGGCCTTCGGCTCTTTACATCAAAGTGATACATATGCCAAGACAAGAGTGAGAGTGGAGGAACATCAGATGGCGCAGCTTTTGCCAGAGGAGATTGCGCAGTATGCACACAGTCCGGTGCATGCGGCGGTCGCCCAGCGTGATCATGCAACTCTTCACCGGATTCTGTGTGCACTTCCCCGCCCTGCAAAAGCTGGCGACGTCCGGACAGAGGCAGAATCGATTGTAGCAGAGCAGCGGGCCGACGAGGTGTCAGCCGTGATTGATCGACGCGATGTGCCAGGCCGGGAAACGCCCCTGCATCTGGCAGTCCGTCTTGGGGATGCCAGTGTTGTGGAGATGTTGATGGCTGCAGGGGCCGATTGGAGCTTGCAGAACGAGCAGGGATGGAGTGCTCTGCAGGAAGCGGTGTGTGCAAGGGAGGAGGCAATTGCAGTTATCATCACCAGGCATTACCAGCCTATGGCGTGGGCCAAGTGGTGCCGCCGACTGCCTCGACTTGCAGCCACCATGCGGCGAATGCGAGACTTTTATATGGAAATTACCTTCCATTTTGAGAGCTCGGTGATACCCTTCATCGGCCGCATTGCACCCTCTGACACATATCGGATATGGAAACGGGGTTCCAATCTTAGGGCAGATATGACCCTGGCAGGGTTTGATGGTTTTCGAATTCATAGGTCAGACCAGAGTTTCTTGTTCTTAGGGGATGGGAGTGAAGATGGAAGACTTGGGCCAGGCACACTCTGTGTGCTTACCCATAAAGACAAGGAGGTGGCAAATGCCTTGGAAGGGGCAGGGGTCCAGCCATCGGAGTCTGAAATTGCTCAAGAAGTCGCAGCTATGTCACGCACCAATATGTATAGGCCTGGTAGGTGTTTCTGGGCTCTTTTCTTAGCTGTACATCAGGCTCTTAAACTTTCTGACTTCATTCACCATGCTAGAAAGTGTTCTCCAATTGAAAGCCAGAGAGCCTTGAAGAGAATTTGCTAGGGAAGCCTGAAGCCCTGGAGCTTTAAGCGGCTGCAACTCATCAATCTTCAACTCATCAATCGTCCGTGAAGAGAGAAAGCAAGCAAGAGGTGAGACGTGGTAGACGTATAGAGAGAGCAGGTCAGGCGAGGACCTGGTTCTTATACTCAGAGAGATGGAAGGGTATCTTTTGCTGAGCAGATTGTCAAAGAAATTAGCATTAGAGATAGTTTTGGGATGGAAGATTGACGTCCTTGAGAGCGGTGATAGCATTAGCCGCCTGGTGTTGCTTCACTTCGATGAAGTAGCGGGTCATTTTCTCTACCCTGAGAGACCGATTAATACTGAGTTTGAGAGCCTCGTCCTTCATTCTACGGTAGCTGTCAAAGGTTGAATTTAGCCAAAGTAGAAGAAGCCTGCGTATGTGGGCCCTTCGAAGGTTGTGCTCCATGAGCATGATAAGAGAAGGAATCCTTCACCCCTGTGCTGCAATTTCTGAGGTATTGGGCAACTTACAACAATACCTGACCAGCTGCAGCCCAGCTCTGGCCAAATGTCAGACAGCAGGCTCGGTGAAATTGAGGGATGACACTGAACACAGCAGCGGACGAGAAAACCCTACTCTTAACGGGACCTGAATATGCCTGCATTATTTCCTCACCCTAATGTTGGATTGACTTTAGTGGTCTTAATGCACAGCGAGTGTAAACAGGTCAGTCAAAAGTGTTTTGTGACACAGGTCACCTCCCTAAGCTCTTTATACCGGTCTTAGGCGATTGTGCCCTACCCTGAGTTACAGGTGCTCCTGGTGCTTGAGCTGCAGCTACCTGTGCTCATAGCCAAATGGTCCCCGTGAAACTATTGAAGGAATATGATTCTTTTTATGTGTTTACTCACTGGATGGATTGGTCGCTGAGAGTTCTTGCTGCTCGTAGACAGTGCTGGTTTCCTCCTGTGCAGCTTGCTCAGCTGTACTGTTTATTCTACTGACAGAAGTGAAGGTCGTGAAGAAAGTTGTAATGTACCCTGTGCTCAGCATATGCACTAGGATTCTGCGAACCCATCTTTTTCACCTGTCAGTGTGAGGGGTAGTCATCACCACGAGTGACTAGCTTGCTGTACCATTCTAGGTTTTGGTCAATGTTGTGTTGGGTGTGCTTTTGCAAGTCTGATCATAGGACCACTTGAATCTGTTGTCAAATGGCATCTGAAGAGACTTTGTTGCAGGTATTGACGTTACCCAGGCTGAGCTTGCCTCTCAGATAACATGGAGGCGTCAGGAGAAGACAGAGATGGTGGGCCCTTGGAAGGCCAAGATATATGACATGCACAATGTACAGGTTAGTGTTATCGAGTACTAGACTTGGTCAGGCCATCCCCTGTTGGGTGGGTGGTTTTGGTATTTCCTGTTTACTTGGATGATATGATGGGGTAATTATTTGCTTTATTTGTTTCAATGGTGGCAGCTGCGGTTTCCCCGGACATGTGTAAGAGCATGTTGAGGCACATTTGGATTAGGAACTGTTTTTGACCTGTTTTAAGGAATCTCACCACAACCAAATTTGAATTGAGTGAGTCATTTATTAGGTTAAATTAGATGAAACAAATGTGATGGTTTCTTGTTCATGTTCTTAATTATGTGTCGTCCTTATTTTGTGAGTGTTTTTTATGTACAGGTCAGTGTTAGATCAAGAAGAGTTCCTGGAGCAATGACTGATGAGGAGCTCTTCGCAGTTGAGAGCGACAGACAAGACACTGAGCTGGACGAAGACTACGGCAATTTGTTGACAACTGAAGAGAAAGAGCAACTGGAAAGTGTCCTGAAATCTGATCATGCAGATATCGGGGATGACAGTTTGGATGGTGCTGCTAGACAAGATTTTGGCACCCAGAATGGAAGCTATGACTATTTGACAGAAGGGGATGATGATGGATTTCTAGATGACGGAACTGAGTTTCATCTTAGGCAGACATCACATCAAAATGGAAATAGTGGATTGATGGGGTCCCAAAAGGAGGAGAAAAAGGGCCGTTGGTTCGGTTGGGGAAAGCGCAGTGTCAAACATCGTGAGGGTGGAAAGAAGATGGAGTCGACGAGAACTGATGAAAGGTTTGCTGACAAGGGTTCTGATGGAGCTAGCTCAAGTACAGAGCCTTCAAGAAAGGCCAGGCAGAACCCTGGAAATCCAGCAGAGAGCGGATGGAAGCCAGTTAGTGGTCGACGGTCTGTTGATAGTCGGCGGTCTGTCGACAGCCAGATGGCCGCTTTTGATAGCCGGGTGCCTGTCGACAGAAGAGCTTCTAATGTTGATGAGCTTATGCCGAGAAAGGGGAAGGGGAAGGAGTATAAAGCAGCAGCTGTCAAGAACACCGCCAGTAACAAGGAGTTGCTGAAGGGTAGTAGAAGCCGCCGAAGTACACCAAAGACAGAGGGTACCTCTGAGAGCGAGTACAAGAAGGGGTTGCGACCCATTCTGTGGTTGACCCCTGATTTTCCTCTGAAGACAGAGGAGTTGTTGCCTCTACTAGACATATTGGCGAACAAGGTCAAAGCCATTCGTCGGTTGCGGGAGTTGCTTACCACCAAGCTGCCTCCAGGAACATTTCCTGTTAAGGTCTGTTGGATGTTTCAAGCTTTATATGGCTTCTAGGTGTTTACCTGTGCAAAACTGTGGGTACTAAGAAAGTGGCAAAGTCTTGTTGGCAATCGCCTTTGTTCGTGATTATTGTCATTCTAACCGAATGACATGGAGTTGGCAACATCTTACAACATGGTTGTGGATTCAGTTGTATGTCTGGTCTTGTTAATTATTTGGTGTTAGTGGCTTTTAAAAAAAAGAAACTTCCTCGACTCCAAGATACTGTTTGGTAGTCCATAAGAAGGATCCATAGTGATGATAGGTATTTGTACCACTCAGTTTTCTTGCCGCAACAGATGTAAAATTGAGCTGAACTAAACGATCCTATTCACATGTCAAGGCTATGAGACCTTTTCAAGCGGAAGGTTATCAAACCGCATGCTGCGTTTCCTTTCAGACCTAGAATGTTGGAGATATTAAAATTTTGATTTGGTGGGGTTGGGGTTGACAGGTGGCTATCCCAGTGGTCCCAACAATTAGAGTGGTGGTCACATTCACCAAGTTTGAGGAATTGCGTCCTAATGAGGAGTTTGCGACCCCACTTTCAAGCCCAAGGCACTTTCAGGATGCTAAGGCAGACGGGGATTCGGCTCAGCCTCCAACTGGGTGGTTTTTATGGATGCGAGGATCACAAAGTCTTGCCAGGGGAGGCATGTTGGGTGGTGGTTTGGAGGAGTTGCTGGATGAGGAAGTTGACCCATTTCTGATTCCCAGTGATTACCGGTGGATTGATCTGGATGAGAAAAAACGGCGAATGAAGGAGAAGAAGGGGAAGAGAAAGGGGAAGAAGTCCACACTGCCGACCAAGGAGGGGTTGGAAAGCGACCTGGATAGTCCCTAGCTTCTTTGCTGGATTGGTTATCTTGGTAAGTTCGGCCAGATGTATAGTTGGTGAAGGTATTCTAGCTTGAGGCTCTTTTTCAAAGAGCTGTGGCCTGACTCCAGTCAGTATGCTGCCTTGCCAGAACAGGTGGATCAATGGTGGCCTTGCTTAATTATATCTGTTGTCATTGTCCATTGGGGGAATTTTTTTGTAGATGGCTACATCTTTCTTATATTGGCCCACTGTACCTTTTGGCTGTCTACTTGCATTTGAGATGTGGAGCCATGTGCCCATCTGGGAGTTAATTTTGACTCCACTTTTTCTTGCCTTGTGAATACATACATGCGCACAAGTTAAAAGTATACCCAACAAAAACAGTACGTAGTTGTGGAAGTGGTGGTTCTTAAGTCCTTGTCCCTGCCTTACACTAACCAATGGAAGGAGAAAATGCAGTGCAGGTGAAAATGAGCATCAAGATAGGAAGCACTTGCTCCAAGCTTTTGACTCTGAACAGTAGGAAACAACCTGGGTGGAATGTTTTGCATCTGCCTGCCAATATGGTGTTTGGTGGCAAATGTACCTCTCTTGGGAGTAAGTTTTCCTGTTGCTGTATACAAGGAAAATTGACTTCATGCCCCCCTGTCTAGTCTTCTCATCATATGGTTAATAAGCTGGTGCTGTCCTCTCAGAAGTAATTTCAATATGATGTACTTCGAGCCAATGCATCAAAGCAGGGGAAAAAGTGTAAGTCGGTTGCATCAGTACAGTTTGATTTGTTGATGGATCCTTTGCTACACATGCACACTTTGGAAGCATTGACAGGACACACGCTGATTAGAATGAAGTACTGAAGAGCAGCTTACAGAAGCATTTTCCCTATAAGATATCAATAGTTCTGGAAAATGTGAGTATCAATGAGGACGAGGACAGTCTGATGTCGTCCTGATCAAATCATTATAGCATGGACCAGACAGACGATGTCACAGTTGGTGACCCATGCGGCCTCCCTTCTGTCGGTGCTGTCTTCAGGGATGGGTGGCACATCCTCTGCACTCAGAAGGGGCTAATCCACATCAGACAGACGGACATAAAACTTGATTACCAGCCAACGCCGTGCATTTTCCTTTGTCTCTGGAAGTGGTAGGAGCAAGACTTGGTAGTGTCGCATGAACAGCACTTCACCTGCCCTTGCAGCCTGAAGATGTGAATGCAAGGTTGGTGGATCAGTTAGTTCAATTAACCCATGAGTTTGAATGGTATGCGACTGTCTATTGAGGTGTCAAAGTTCCAGTACTTGTAGGGAAGATGATGGGAGAGGTACTTGACTGAGTTGCACTCACATTGTAAGATCAAGTCTGTCACTTTGTTCTTTCCACCTGTGTATGTGGCGCAACTTTGGTTCAAAGATGCAATGCCATCATCATGTAAAGAACTTGTATTTGACTTAGCGTCTCAATTGCTGATCACCAATATGCAAGGATCTGCTATTACCCAGTTTGATTGGGGTATCACAGTTTGCCATTGAAGCTCTCAAGTACCTGGTTGTGTTTACCAAACCCATTTAACCATGGTGATTTGCATTACTTCTAATTCAACACCATCAAGTTGTTTGTATCTGAAGGCTTGGTTTTTAAGACAAGTCTGCCAATCCTTTGGACCTCTCAAAGGCCGGTTTATCGTGATCATGGATGCTCCAAGGCCAAGAGTTTTGAAGCTGAGTAAGAGGAGGTGTGCTTTTCATTGTAGGCTGTTGGAGGGTTAGACTGCATGACCCGTCAAGCTGAATTCCTCTAAAGTGTGAATATGATACCCTGCTGCTTGTCCCGAACTAACAATCTTGATCACACAGGGTTGATTTGTCAATTTTTGAAATCATGGAAGACAATCTCTATTCGACCCTACCAACTCTGTGTTTACAAGTTGCTCATTAGTACTTCCCGCTACAGTGCTCACTGGTGCTGTAATTTGACCTTCCATGATTCACTCTACCTATTCAATTGCTCTTCATTTTGAAGTTTTGCCTCAAACATGGCCTTTACATATGAAGACCTAAGAAGTAAATAAATCTTTCACACAACACAAGGCTGCAGTTACGCCCTTCAAAAAACATCAAAAGACCTCTCATCAAAGCCACACAAGCCAGTGACCGTGTGTTGGACCACCCAAAAGACTTTCTAAGCCATTAACTAGCAATCATCACATGCAGTTTTGAAGTTCCATCTAAACTCTCATTGTAGGTGGAGTTAAGTTAGGAAAGAGCAATAAATCATACAGTTTATATAGGTGAAATGTTTAATATGTACCCCTATGTCTAAAAACAATATTGGCATTTGAATGTAAAAGGCCAAGTTTAAGGGAGGCCATTGAAGGCTTCAGATCACAGAGAGCACTGCCCACTAGCCCAGATCTGAAAAGGCGAGTCAGTCACCATTCACATAAGTCTTTGATTGATAGTACTTGTTCTCACTCTTCACCTTCTTCTTGTTCCGCTTCTGCACATTGTATCCCACCGCCACATGTAGCAAAGCAAATTCAGCTGGATTGTACTAGGAGCAAGAAATACACAAAGGGTCTGAAGACAGGAATTAGACTACTTAAAATAGGAGTGTCTTCAAATCTTCTGTTAGAAAGATGCTCCTCTCACCACAGGATTTGGTTAATGGAAAGAAACAAAGGATGACCATATCCATTCATTTCAGGGCAGAGCAAAATTTGGTCTGTAAGATTGAAAAGCAGAGCAGATTTTGACAAACTGCAAATTGTCAGAACCTTTTAATGCATCATCAACACGTCTTTGGCACTACCAACAAAAACTAGGTGTTGATGATCCTCTGCACAATAGATACAATGAAACAACCTCCTCTAGGGTCAGAAGCTTGATTTTCCCCGCACAACAGACCTTGCAAGTTCCATTTTTCTGCGGGCTCCACACACAGCTTACTTATATGGAAAAATGACGTTACTCCAGACTCCATCTAAATATCTTGAAATTCATAAAAGGACAGGGTTTTGTGGGGGTGGGTTGGAAGAGAGTCAAAAGAAAATGTCAGACCCTGTAAGCTTCGTGATTTGTAAGGATACGTTGAATGATTGTAGATGTGGTTATATCTCGAGGACTCTTGATTGCTGTGAAAATGCCCATCTCCTTTGCAGCTGTGTAAGGGTCAGTTTCTCCCTGCCACAGATCGAACAGGGAATTCAGGTCTAGTATGAAGCAGAACCACGAAGTAACTCCAGCAGATAATAGCTGGTGACTGCTCACTTCAAGGTTGGAAGGAAGCCTAGGAGATCCTATACCAATCCATGAAATGGACTAACATGACAACTTAAAACCATCCACACCACCTGCACAATCAGGCAAGCCTCCAATGAAGAGTATGATAAGATGCTTAACTTACAGTCTGCAAGTCATTAATCTCTGCACAGGTTCCGTGCACAACCAATGATATGTTGAAAGTAGTTATCTGAGCAACAGCCACCCAACATATAAGCTTTGAAGCATCCACACAAGACAAAGCTACCACCGTCTAGAATAATAGAATCACTTTTTGTGTTGATATAAAGCTGAGAGCAATTAGAATTGCCATCGAGAGTGCCCCTATTGTTCAATTTCCACCTTCCTCCCTGCATCTCAGAGGAAGTAACAAACAACTGTGATGTGAGGGCAAAGAGGGTACCATATCTTTGGTAACTTCCCAGGGAGCACCAATGATAACCTCGTCAACATACCGACATGACAGCACACTGAGACTGCGCTCGTGTAGATGCATGATTGGATGATGTGGTCCTCTATGTCCACTGCAATACCCATCCATCCATCCCCTCTTCATGAGTATTTTCTACTTCGAGTGACCTGACTACCGCTACTGTAAGCACAACTCTGGACAAAAGCTGACAAAATTAAAGCTTGTCTGTCCTACATCCTGAAAACACACGAAAAGAAGGTGACTGCCGCGGAACCACAGAACCTGAGTGTTTGATCGGTGTGGATGCCCACCAACAAAAAGTCACCCATTTCTCTTGCGCATTTCAGTGTCTGCGTATGCAAGCATGTTATGCATGTTGACATTGAAACAACTTGCCCATAAATCACCTAGACCGAAACAGTTAACATACAGAGTACAGAGCAAATGTAACAGGACCCAAGTGCAGACTGCTAAAACCTCATTCTATGGTAGAAAAGTACTCCCACTTCAACTGCAGAATAGAGCAAGTAAACAACTTCTGTTAAAGGTGTCAGCAAGACATACAGACTCTACACACACAGGGTGTGAACAACCACATTTATTAATAATCGCGTAGGCTGGTGCTATTCCGAACTTTATTGAAGAGTATGTAAGGAAGTGCTGCACCATACCTCCACATGGCCAGCATGAAAAAGATCAAAAGCACCATCCATGTACACAATGCGTGCCTCGGGTGGTGGTCCCTGCTCCTGCCACCCAGGTCAGCCACTGCTATTGCCCTAACTGGCCATCTATGCTTCCTGGTACTCTAAGATAATAAACACCTCACATCTCCTCTCTCTTTCTCTCACACCCTTAGGAAGACAAGTGACTTGCTAGAAAATCTGACAGGGTACAAGAGGCACCTTTCCATTGGAGAACTGAACAATGCGGCGTGATGTGGGTAAGAAATTTGAGACACGAGTGCTGGCCGTCATATCAGAGCCGTGTCCATGGCTAAACTGTCGTTGCAGTGATGCATGTACTGGAGTCTCACTTACAGTTCTGTCCCTGACGCACAACAGCATCCGTCCTGCGCACTACTGTATCAGTGCTTACAGTGTTACAAATGCAGCATGTCAGAACACAGTATATCTTACTACTCCTTGGCAGCTGGTACACTGGTAGCTTAGAGCCAGCAGAGAAAACAAAAACCAAGGGAAAAGCCAGATGATTAAACAGCCTGAGGGAGGACAGAGGAAAATCGACAAGCAAGTTGACATTGAATCATTGTGTTCACCACACAGAGTACTGGAAAGTTCTCATATTCATAACTCCAGCTACCGTTAGAGTCCTCCGCAATAGCAGATGAAATACCCAGTATACACTTTTAAGAATCCCGGCCACGAATCTAACCAACCACTCTGACTGTAAAATAAATTTCAAGTGGTCTAGCAGTCGGCGCTTTGCGACAAAAGGCTGTGCATTGTGGATAGTTTACTAGAGTGATTATCTCACAATCTTCCACTGAATACCGACACCATAGAGCAAAGACGATGTAAAGACAATACCAACAATGTCAGTGCTAGAAACGCCTTCTGTGCGCTTGATCTGCTTATATCGGCCAGCCTTCTTAGCATGTGCATAGGCATCGCTCCCATCAGGTAGAAGGCAGGGATCATCACCATGGATGATATAGTCAATATTGTACTCCGTGAATAGCTTATTCATAAAATCCTCATTGATGGCATAGGGCACATCCTTGATTACCTCGTCCACCCACTTCACCGAGCTCACCATCACCACCCTGTGCATTTAATCTTGTCAGCTCTGGACTCTGACCTCAGTTGGGAGACTTCTTATGAATGATGGCTACCCTTGTTTCAAAGCTGGAAACACTTGCACGACAACTACAGCCTGGGGGTAATTGCACACCCTTGACTTTGATTAGCTGTTGTTCAATTGCTTGAAGGCACTGTCGGTGGATGGCTCAAAGTCAGTTTCTATCTTTCAAGACCCACTGTACGTGAACAGGCTCTACTGACAATTGACAATCCCACTTGACTCCTGCTTGTCAAGATCAGGGCCAACAAAGGGCAGCTACAAGCCTAAGAAATTCAGGACCAGTTTCAGTCTCGGAATTGTTTTCACACTATTACACATCCCACTCGTTCTGCGTTTTCCTGTAATTTCAAATAGCAAACACTGGGTAACACATTGTGAATTTAGCGCTTCATGGATCATTTTAGTACAGAGTTGCGACGAGAAAAAACAGACAGGGAAAGCAGAGCTTCAAGACATGCCATCGGTCTCTCACCGTTCATCCATAGACATGACAGGAGGGCCCTTGTTAGTTTTAATCTCTTCGTCGCCCACCACGCCCACCACCAGTTCATCACCAAGTGCACGAGCTTGGCGCAGTGCATTGGCATGGCCATAGTGCATCATATCAAAGCAGCCATCCATGTACACCCTCACATTCCTCTTCTTTTTCTCCTTCCCTCTCCGAGAAAGACTCGGCACCAGCGAGGGGAGGGGAGTCCGACCAAGCAGCCCCAAATACTGTGAGGCAAGCCCCACCACGGCTGCCGTCACTACCAAAGTTCCCACCAGCTTGTATACCAAATGCCCCTCCCCCGCGCTCCAGTTTCTGCTGCTGCCTCCCATATATTCCCGACTAAATGGAACCAAGCTCAAGGTGCCAAAACCAGGACGTGAAGAAGAAGCCGTTTGCAAAATATCTCACGAACTGGAGAAGTTGGAAGCAGACCAATGTGGAGAGTGAAAACGGAGACTTGTAAATCACAGTCTTGGAACCTCCATTCTTTTACTGGCCTAGCAGGCCAGAAGGGTGAGCCGGAGTCTAACTATGGGCTGGAAATTTGTAATTCATCGAGGCCTACAATTGCACAAAAGAACTGAGCTTTTCGTTCCTACCATGAAATTGGTCTCGGTCCAGACATGGCTGGATAGAAAGCTGGTGGCTCCAAGAGAGCTTGCGAATCAGAGAGACACCCAAAGTCTCTATTTTGGGTGATCCACTTGTGCTGCAGTATACCGAGATAGCGGTGGGAGGTCGAGCAGAATCTCAGTGCGAAGTCTAAAAATTGGTGAAGACGAGTTGCAAGAGAACAGTGTTGGTACGAGGGCAGTGGAAAGATCAGTGATGCCTCACGGTGGACCCAAGAAGCATTGTGGGTTCCACGTGTCCGACCAACTGCTAGCAAACTATTGGGCGAGCATAATGTCGGCTCTCTGATTTCGGGCCGCAATGTGACGATCCCCCCCCGGCCCCTTATGTGCTATGTCTAGTCTCCTCATAGCGCCTTGAGGGGTTCTAGTCTAAGAAGAGAGAGGCAGCCAAGGATTTGCTCGTGCTGGTGCTCGTGCTGGTGCTGAAGAAGTGATAAGCCGAGCCGATCGTGTGTAGAGAAGGACCCACTTTTGGGTTTGGGAGAGATTCCAATGTAACATTGCCGATCACAATTTCAGTGTGTCGTGCTGCACGGCTCCTCATTTGCGGCCATGGGTGTCATGGAGGTGCTCCTTATTCCCCACCCCGACCCCCCTTTTTGCTCGTGATGGTCCAGACTTAGGTGATTGCATGGCTCTTGTGGATGATGCTGGTGAGTGTTGTGAGCAGCCTTCTCGATTTCGTCTCCTGCAGCTGCTGCACATCCCTCTTGGGACTCTGCGCACGACGGTCCCAATTGTCTTGAGCATTCCGACAGTTGTAGTTGTATTCAGTGTTGAGAGATATTTATGGTGAATTGTTGTATGCTCCGAATTGCTTGCATTTCCGTGTGTTCTCCGTTCAGTCTGGGACCATCAATCTGCGTTGAGAACTAAATTGAATTGGGGCAACTTGCGGTATGATCTTCAGGCTGATGCTGGGTGGAAAATCTATTTTGGCATTCTAGTGGTAATCACATCCAGCAGTCAGTTTACTAGCATCTGACATAATCGTCAAACTGGAAAGAATACTCTGCATCTTGCGATTTTAAATGTGAAGGGGAGAGAACAGTGCTATCATTCGCCTGCATGTTGAGTCAAGATTGTTGAAATTTGCAAGCTAGAGGAGCAGACAATTTTGACTGTGCCTAGCTCTGGATTTTCCTTGATAGAAGGAGCACATGCTGATTGAAGAGGAAGGCACACACACATGGTTTTATTATTCACAACATGGGAGTCAAACGATGTTATTTTCGGAATGTATCCCTGATTCAGCTGAAGCTGTGGACACTTCTGAGACTCAGGGTTTAGGGTTTAGGACATTGGGAGATGCAAATTGGGTCTCCAGCTGTTGTAGTCTTCTGTAGTAGATATTAGGCTTGGTATGTCTGTACATGTAAGAATTGGTTAACCGGGTGGGGGCTGAGGGGGGTGCAAAACAGAGGCCACGGCTGACTACCATGCTGCGAGCCTTACAAGGAAACGTCATGGACATTGATCAGATGTACCTTGCAAGAAAAGCCATTCTCGGGCAAAGACACCAATCCAGGTACAATATTGCATTGCGCCGGAGATGCAATGTAAGAGGGCAGGTAGGAATTGAGGTGTAAGCAGATGCTGAGAATCGTCTTGTGGGTAAGCAGGTCAGGACCTCCTGCAGTGGGTGCGTCCAATTTGGCTCGAAGGCTGATGCCCTCCTGGGATGAAGGTGAGAGATTGGTTTTGTGTTTAGATGTAATTATCATGCCAGATGTACTGAGGTGTGAATTCTCATTAGGAAGGATGGCCTCTATTATGTTTTGTGCATTTGGAGGGTTGGGGATTGCCTGTCTCCCCTCTTGTGACCGCATTTTATGCTGTACTTATTCCTTTACTCTCCTCTTAGGCACCTGCAGGATGTATACTCTGGGTGTGTGCAGTAGCCCTTCAGGGTGAAGTGACACCATAAGTTACGCCTGCTTTGGCAGGCATCTTCCTAACTTTATTTTATTTTATACCCTGGGTGGCATGAATAGTGCCTGCAGAATTCTGTTTTGGGAGGTTAACAGTGGAGGCCTTGGTGTTGGTGTGTGGGTAGCTCCTCCTGAAATTCGGCATTTGTACAAGGAGTTCTTGAATGCTGTTTTGGAGTTGATAGATGGGGAGGTTTCATCAGAAGAGCTGCAACAATCTGCAACTGTTGTTTATGATAAACTCCATGATCTTGATACTCCTGTCAGAGGACCTTCAATGGATTGGTCGATTATCAACAAGAAAAGGTTTTCCCTTGCCTTAACAAATTGAGAGGGCTCATTGAACTATATAGACTCTTCTTTTACAGTCTACAGAGACAAATGGATGTGTGTGTAAGCTAGAGAAGGACAGAGACAAGGTTTGCAAATAAGTACTTCCATTGGGTGCTGAATGAACAAATTGTCTTACCAAGGGTTTCCAATTGGTGCCCAGTATAGGAAGAATCTCACTTAGGGTTGGGCAATGCAATTGGGGCGCGCTCACTGATGTATGGATAAATCTGCTGCAGAGAGCAGCTGGCTCTGGTGTTTGGGCGAACGTTTGCAAACGACCGCATTCTCAAGGCTGCAAGCTTGGCTCACCATCTATATAGCTGGCAGGTTGGCTCCACCCAGAGTGACAGGGAAGACATAGGGGTGAGTGGTACTGAGGCCATAGAGTTTGGTGCTGACCTGGATTTCAAAGTCCCATCAGAATGGGTGGAAGATCTTGAAGGAGACAGTGATGATGAAGAATGGGAGGATCTTATGTCTTCTGTCACCAGTAGCTTGACTCTGGCCGAATCTGATCCACCACAGGGGTCAGGACTGTCGAAAACTTCAACAGGTATGACTGGCCATAATCCTGAAGAAGGGTTGCAGGCAACAAGTGAGGGAGGTGGGGTCAGTTTGCGATGGCTCCAGAGAGCATGTGAGCAGGGAGGCCAGTTTTCTGGTGATGAACTGGCAATCACTATATGCCGTGTCTTGGAATCTGATCGGTCAGGAGATGAGGTATGCTTTCTAGATATGCTCTGTTTGAATGAGTCAGTGGCTATCAAAATGTCACACCGTATGTGTTGGATGCATGACCTCCATGTTGGTGGCCTATGGTTTGGGTATTGCTGAGGGTAATATTTGGGTATCCACCTCATAAGGGAGGTGAAGTATCAATATCATAATATCAAAGGGAATATTGTGAATGCATTTGATTACACTTATATTCCAAGGCTCTTGTTTTTTTGAATCGTTGTTTTTCAATGTGAAGATTGCAGGGGACTTATTTGATCTCATTGGCGATGGTGGTTTTGAGCTTATCCAGGAGATCCTGCAGGTACTATCTAAGAGTTAGTTGTAGGCTCTTTGTGGGTGCACACAAAAATACATGTGAAATCAAGTAAGTTGTGCTGGTTTGGTTGTGATTCTGGTCTGCATCAGTGATGATCACTCACTTTCTCTTTGTTTTTGTTCGTTGTTTTCCGTTCTGATCTGGAAGTGGTGAGTCCAGCATCGCAAGGAGCTAGTGGAGTTGGTGCACAAAAGTATGGCATCTCTCAAGTCAGAAAATGCTGGTGCCCCTCAATCACGCATGCCCAGTTATGGTACTCAGGTTTACTACCAAACTACTTGAATGATACCTTGGCTTCAGAGGAGTACTAAGAAATCTTACAGTAAACTCTTAAACTAGCATCTGGAGTACAGATAAGCTTGCAAATGCCTATTGTCCTCCCTCTGCACTCATGTTGGTCTTGCTTGGCAACTGCCGAAGATAGCTTCATTATGTAGAATGGATTGTCTTCTTGCCCAGGCTGTGTAGTGGGTGGTGTATGTTGCTTTCCAAATGCAACAGCGACTGCTCACAGATGTACGGTAATTGATGTACATACTGCAAATATAGAGCCCACCCCCGACAGGGTGCAGTAACCAAAAGGTGAAGTGGCTGTTAGTTATACCGGCTTTGGACGGAGTCCTCTCTCTCTCTCTCTCTCTCTCTCTCTCTCTCTCTCTCTCTACATAGAGGCTACGGCAAACAACGTCTTATGAGTACAATCTCTCTCTACATAGAGTGCAATTGCCCGTTGTGTGGGCAATCTGAAGACAGTATTCATTTTCTGATACACTGTCCGGGGTTCTCTCACCAAAGAGACGCTCTCTTCAACTCTATCAAGGGAATTGTGCCTGTACCCCTGTTTACCAACTTTGAAAGTCTCAAGGCTGAGCCAAAAGCCCAGGCCCTTCTGAGGCCTAGTTTTTGGGCAAATCACACACAGCAGATTGATGCTTGTGTGAAGGGATTTCTAGAGGATATCTGGAAAACCCGGATTAATTCTTTATATGAACGTAAGTCTTACTACCAACGTCAGCCCCTGACAGAGGTAGGTTCTGTTCCTTTTGTTCCCGCTCAAACTGGCCGCGGGGTCATTGGCCACAAGGCTACGGCAAACAACGTCTTATGAGTACAATCTCTCTCTACATAGTAGAATGGCCACAAGGCTACAACGTCTTATCATACTTGGTGTTCCAATCAACTCCTAGCTGTGTTAATTGTCAGTGTTCCTTTTGACTGGCATCTAATTTCAGTTGTGATTATCAAACTGTCAGGTTAGTGTACAAACGGGGTTTGAGAAGCAAACTGACAAGCTCCGGCGGAAAGAGGAAAAACGGCACGCTAGGCGTAAGGGCCTGGCCGGTGTGGATGGAGAGTCGGAGTTTGAGTGGTTAGTTGGGGCGGGAGGATTTTCTGCCTTGGTGGATGCCAGTGAAAGGGGCAGTGGGGTTATAGATAAACTGGTGGGTAAGGGGGATAATACCCTTTTGGGGCTCTCTGGAGCAGCCCTTCCTCAAGGGTCCACTCGCAAAGTCTTTAAGGGCTATGAGGAGGTTCACGTGCCTGCGACACCCACTGCTCCCTTGAAGCCTGGCGAGCATTTGGTATGAACAAAGTCCTTTGCACTACAGAAGGGCCTTGTGGCTTTACTGGAGATTGATAGCAGTGCCTGCATGCAGAACATATATCTACCTCCAAAACAATTGTCAAATAACCCAGAAGGATCCTCAGTTCTTGTTATCTGTTACCTCTTCTTTTATATGGTTGAAGGAGTGATAGTTAATGAGGTATTCGAGTCAGTAAAGGAGGAAGCAATATGGGGGTGTGATGGTGTGAGCAGGTGAAAATATCAGAGCTGGAAGACTTTGCACAGCTGGCGTTCGAAGGGTACAAGACCCTCAACCGCATCCAGAGCCGCATTTTCCATACTGCCTTCGCGAGTAATGAAAACATCCTTGTATGTGATTTCCAGTCTCTTCAAAAATAGTTGTGCTGTAATTCCCTTTCTCATAATCCTCGATGTTTAGTTGAAAGTTGTATGTGAGTGTTTGCAAATGCAAAGGGCCTTATTCACTGATTCTTACCTCTCTCTAAACACTGGGACAAACATGGTTCTTGAAGAGGGAAGGGTCAGTGCTGGTCTTTGTAGGTTTCTTCATCATATCTATCTGTCAAAAGTTCTCTGGGGATGTGACGAGTTGATTGATGAGTTTGCATTGATGAGTTGTAGATCTGGGCTAATCAATAACAACACTGCACTTGCATGTTCCATCTTGTCTGTTTTTGTTGTTGAGTTGTATACTGTTTGGTGTTCTTTAAAGGTAAGACACTGATAACTGACATGCTGATGTGACAGGTGTGCGCTCCAACAGGGGCTGGTAAAACTAACATTGCCATGATCACAGTTTTGCATGAGGTATATTTCCTCATTGAAGACAGAGAGGCAGTAGCCTAGGTAGTTTTGTGGAGTACTTCTGATCTTTCGCGGTCTCTGCTCTTCATGATCATGTGAGTTTTGTTCCCATTTCATGTTGAGAGCACTTTCCTCACATACCAGTTTCTGTGAGTCACTATATGCTCCTGGAGCCTTGAGAATTTCTGGCATAAGGACTGGTGGAGTGTGCCACATCCATGTTTTTCAAAGTGGCTCCTTGGGGGCATGCAGATAGGGCAGCATCTGCGATATGGAGTGCTGCAGAAGAATGAGTTCAAGATTGTGTATGTCGCTCCTATGAAGGTACCCTCTTACTTGTTACTATTTCTTTGTACTACTTTTGTAGAAGACTCTTTGATCATATAAGAGTTCGCAGTCATTCTTACGATTGGTTCTGATCAAACATTGCAACTCCATAGCGCTGAAAGTGATGATTGTGCCTTTGGGGCGCCCAGTGTCTCTACTGGGATGGCATTGTTTGTATTTATTTGCATCTGTTTGTCTTAACTGTGCTAGACAGACAAACAAAACTAGTATAAATGGAGTCATGGGGCTTTTGGTACTTTGGTGCGGGTTTCACCCATGACTGATGGTTGATCATATTGGAAACCTGGGTTGTGGACTAAGCCTGTCAAGAGGCATAGGTCCCTCGTAAGTGTCACTCTCCAAGTATTATTTGGCTTGTGTCAGTGCTGTTAGTAAGATTCAGCTGACTTGAAATCCTCACGTAACAGTCTTTGAGAGACCCTAGGCCTGTGGTGGCTTTGCTTCTGAAAAATACTGCCTAAGGTTTTTGTCGTGGACAGGCACTGGCAGCTGAAGTGACCTCGGCTTTCAGTCGTAGGCTGGCACCCTTGGGTGTGGTTGTCAAGGAGCTCACTGGTGACATGCAGCTAACTAAGCGTGAACTGGAAGAGACTCAGGTTCCTTCCTTTCTGTATGTCTTTTCTTGGCTTTATGCATGGAGAAGCTGAACACCAACAACAGAACAACAACATAGAGCAGCACAAACAGCAGCACAAAGCCTGTAAACACAAGATAAAACCACAACAGACCCCAAATACACCACAAACCCTACAACCTTGGCAAGCCAAGCATGCTGACGTCTTTAGCAGGGAAATAAATGCAATTTTTGAGTAGAAGTCTGCTCAAGTATTCTAAGAGGAAAGCTAACGTGATGTTTAAGCAGATGATAGTGACAACACCGGAGAAGTGGGATGTAATAACACGGAAAAGCAGCGACATGGCGCTGGCCACATTAGTCAAACTCCTTATTATTGATGAGGTGCACCTCCTCAATGACGACCGAGGTCCTGTAATTGAAACTCTTGTGGCGCGTACTCTTCGACAGGTGGGATGCTTACCGAGCGACTGACAAGAGACCTGCCTGGATCTGCTTATAATCTGTGTCTTTGAAATTCAGAGCAGTAATCCGTATGTCAAACGCATGTGCCTCTTAGTAGGGTGACCCTTGCTGCATTGATGTACATTCAGTAGACGGGTCCCACACTGGTTTGGTATCAGGAATGGCAGTGGTGTTCCTTGCTCCTAAATGTGAGTGCCCTATATGACACTTGCAGGTGGAATCTACACAGAGTATGATTCGCATTGTTGGGCTTTCAGCAACTCTTCCAAATTATTTGGAGGTAACTAGTGTTTGTGATTTCATTTTGCCTTTGTAAGTTCATTGACACTCTTATCTTTGGTATCTCTATTTTTCTGTGATATGAAAACAGTACAAACTGTGTGTAATGATGAGAAAGCTTTAGAGAATAGTACTAGTCTGAGCTTATGGATATTGTATTGTCTCATTTGGTATTCAGGTCTAAGGCATTGGCCCTTAGAGTCCGACTGCATATGGCAGCCATCCTACCTGATCTAGTGAGGCGAAGTCCCTGCCTCTGGCTGTTGGTAGCATGTATGCATTCGCTAACATAGGCACAAGTGTATTGGTGCACCTAGACAATGACCATAGTTTTCTGACCACCAGGCTATTTGGTGGAAGCCTACAAGGATTATGACAAGTTGTTGTGGTGGAAGGCAGTGAGGAAGGGCACATGCCTGGAAATACTTGTAGAAATGATCTCCAGGCAACCTACTATTTAGTGCTTCTGTTCTTGATTGTCTCTTCCTGCAATCTGCACACCGTCCTGTATGGATATGTCAGTGACAGTGCTGAAAGTATTTCTGATGGTTATACTGATTATGGTTGATGGTTGTTCAGGTAGCACAGTTTCTGAGAGTTAATCCAGAGACAGGATTATTCTATTTCGATGCAAGCTATCGACCAGTCCCTCTTACACAGCAGTACATTGGTGTAACCGAGCCCAATTTTGTGCTTCGCAACCAGCTCATGAATGAAGTCTGTTACACAAAGGTGCTATTTTTTCGCTAACCCCAGGTTTCCCTGACAGCTCTCGCTCCTTTTCAACTCCACTCCCAGCTGCAATGTCCTTTCCTTCAGCACAAAAGCCATTTTTGTTAAAAGTATCTACAGGTATTTAAGCTGTAAGAAAATGTGCTTTCTTTCCTCCATGCATTAGTTTTGGTACCATTTGAAGTATGGGCATGTTTGGAATATGTTGTTGTGTTTTTCCTGCTGTTCATTGTTTGTTTGTGGAGAAGAAGGATACGAACTTTGTGTAGTCCACGAAAACCCTTGGAGATGGGACAATGACCAAAATATACCAGGCCGAAATTAGTGAAGACAGACAGTATGTACACATTATTGTCGCCTCGTCTGCCCCTGGCTTTGACAAAACTGGAAAGAAGGGACAGGACTGAGGAGGGATAAATTGGAGAGAGGTATGCATGTGTGGGAATATGCGTGAAGATGAAACGGCGGTGGCAGGTACTGGATGCTATTAGGCGTGGGCATCAGGCAATGGTCTTTGTCCACTCTCGCAAGGATACTGTCAAGACAGCCCGCATTTTGGTATTTCCAGTGCCTTCTGAAAGTAGATAGTTTTCTATTCAATGGTTCACGGTGGTCACACATTGTCCTGCCTAGTTAGCACCTAGTGGTTGGCCCGTGTTGACAAAATTCACCACATGTATCTTAGATGTTGAAAAAGAGTCTTATCATTCTTTTCCTTTCTGTGTTTCACAGTAAGTTACTCTGAATTACCATTTTTGGCGCTCCTTATCGCCAGCTCTGACAGTGTAATCATCTATAGATGTAGTGTACTTATATTGCTACTTCGCCTATGGGTTTGTGGATGCGAGGGGTTGGTAAGAAAGTTACATGAGCAAGGGAAGTTCTTGGCTGGTGCAGGTGGAGATAGCACAGCGCAATGCTGAATTGGGGCAGTTCAATGATGTTGCTGATCTTCCACAGTTCAGCCTCATGAAGGTCACATTTTGTTAGTATTTAAATATGTTACCTTGATAGAAGCATTGTAGATTCCGACACAGGTCAGGAATGTTCTGAGATTGATAAATGGCTGTTGAGTCTTCTTCAACTCCATCATACTTGTGTTTTTCATACGTAGCAAGACATGAGAGATACAAACCTGTGCTCCGCCAGTTTTTGTGTTAGGCCCTCTTCATCAATATGAGTTCGTTGGGGGTGGGATGATGGACAGAAGGAGGTGTCAAAGTCCAGAAACCGGGAGCTGGCTGAGCTTTCCACATCAGGCTTCGGGGTGCACCATGCAGGAATGCTGCGCTCTGATCGGAATCTCACTGAGCGCCTCTTCTCTGAGGGACTGATAAAGGTAGGATGGTATGTCTACTGCATTTGCAGTTGCACAACAGTGGGAGTAAAGGGTCAATTTCCATGGTGTCCATCATCCGTGCTCTTTTATGGTGCTCATTATGTCTTGTTTCTGATGTCTCAAGCTTATGGACGATTTGCCAACAAGGATCTGTCAATACCAATCTCACCTCATGGTGCAAGTTTTATGTCCTCCCTTGCATGAGGTGCCAGTAAAAGTCGGAGTTTGTTCGTTAGAGAAGTTTGGGGACAGTCCTTTGAAGCCGCCTTGACTCTGAAGGAGCATATGTGCATTCAACGGTTGCTGGTTCATGGCTGAATCCAATGAGTACCGTGACTGATTTGATTGATGGGACTCGGTTTGCAGGTCCTGGTTTGCACAGCAACACTAGCCTGGGGGGTAAATTTGCCAGCACACATGGTGGTAATCAAGGTTATTGCTGCTACCTTTCCTTTCCTTTTACCAAAGCCACTTCGCTTATAGTCATTTTTCTCTATGGACAAGGTGTTGGTCACACTTGAAGATCAGATGTGCAGGATCAGATATAGATGGAGGTTTTGGAATTTTGTGGTACTTGTTCGGCCATAGTCAGTCTGGTTTTCAGATCCCTTTCTCAGAACTTGGGGGCTTTGTTGTGATGGTGCTATAACAGGGAACTCAGCTCTATGATCCAAAGGCTGGAGGTTGGCGGGAGCTTGGCATGCTCGATGTCATGCAGGTCATATCAACCCTGAACTTCGACTATGGACCTTCTAGTAGTTCGAATCTGTCATTTTATTCGTCATTTTTTGGAGCATGAGACAGGAGGATAGCAGGTTATCTGTCTGTTATGTCCTGTGAATGGGCGAGGTGCTTTTAGCACTTTTCCTTATGTAATCAATCACTTGACCTGCATTAAGTTCTACTCTAGCCAAAAAAGATCAAGAACCATGAGGAAGAGGGCTATAAATTGTTCCGGTAATTGCCCAGTCTTGTTTATGAAACACTTACGAGCAAGACATGCTTGAATGGCTGGCTTCTTTTGACATTTAAGGTCTATGATCAAGCCTTGGATCTTGTCCTTGGGTGATTGTTTAAGTTGTGCAAGTTACCTCAGCATCTTAGTGCTTTGGTCCGTCAGCTGTTGAAGAGAGCATGGTGAGTTGTGTGCTTGGTTTCCACATCAACAGATGCAGTGCTGACTTTGTGGGGACACATGTGAGGCGGAATGTCCATAACATGTGTGCTTTGGCATGGCAGATATTTGGGCGAGCAGGGCGGCCACAGTTTGATTCGAGTGGGGAAGGTATCATCATTACCACACACAACAAGCTGGCTCACTATCTGCGGCTCCTCACTCATCAGTTGCCCATTGAGAGCCAGGTGTGCACATGCAAGAAAGAGAGTGTACTGAATAGGCTTGCTTGCCCTAGCTTTACATCTGCACTGTCTTTTGTATGAAGCAGAGAAAAGGTGGGGTGGCATGGGAAAGAAATGAAATGAAATGATACTTCATAATGGCCGGGGAAAGCTCTCTGTAGCCTAATGGCCCTAGACTCCACTCTCAGTTTGAACAGAAATGTTAACATTTAAGTGGATGTGCAGTTTGTGAGTTCGTTGAAGGACAACTTGAACGCAGAGGTGGTTCTGGGCTCCGTGACCAATGTACGGGAGGCATGTGCATGGCTGGGCTACACCTACCTCTTTGTTCGCATGTTACAGAATCCTCTTGTGTATGGCATGTCCTGGGAAGAGGTAACCTAACACTACAGCCTTGCTCGCTCTCATGGGCATATTGTCTTCTCCACCCATTGTAATGCAGCCCATGGGGTATCTTGTCAATGCATTGTGTCGGCGAGGAATCCCGGCTGCTCTTTGGTCAAGCGACTCAGGAAGCATTTGAGTTACCTCAAATTGGTTGTAAATGGGGAGCTCCAGTAAATGGGTCCGTACTTGCCCGCTTGCTTTATCCTGGTCTCTCTTTGCTCTCACAGCTACAGGATACGAATTCAACCCTCTCATTTGCGCACAAAATGATTGCAGGCAGTGAGGGATCCTGGGCTGACAGCAAAGCGCAAGGCTCTCATAACAGATGCCGCACGTGCTCTGGACAAGGCCAAAATGCTTCGTTTTGATGAGAAGAGTGGGAACTTGTATGTGACTGACCTGGGGCGGGTAGCCAGTCACTTCTACATTCAGTATACCAGTGTTGAGACCTACAACGAGATGCTCAAGCGGCACATGAATGACAGTGAGGTATTTGACCTTTCTTTTAATCAGTCTTCGACTCCATCTGCATGAAGGATAAATGTGTAGAGTATCAACCTGGACTCACCGTCTCCTGTACTCAACAACCACTCCACTCAAGCATGTGAACCTCATGGGTATTATGGTTACTGTCCAGATCTCTTCTGCAAAGAGCCTAGCATCTGGTCGTGTATGTGGAGATTAATTTGATTGGCTTCAACGGCTGTTTTGGGCAAGGTTTCTAAGATGTTTGTATGAGATGTGCCCATCCTGTCTTGCTAGGGGCAGCCAGGGGACGGATATTTGATATGTAGAGAAAAAGTAGCACCTATTGATACTCCCCCCAGATTCATATGACATCTTAGAAGGCTGCCTGAAGGATCTACCTCTGGGGTGCCAAGGTCTTGGGAATGTATGCTATTGCAATAAACCCTCTCCTGAGGAAGGCTGAAGTCACTGGGTCCAGAACTGTTTGAGTTTTTCAGTTCCTTAATAGTCTTTTATGGATTGATTGATTCTTACATGATGTATCCTTCTACATATTTCGATGTGATTCTATACCTTCCTAAGTTTGACAGGTGGCAACATCTCGATTTTGTGCAGCTTATCCATCTGGTGGCACATTCATCAGAGTTCGAAAATATAATTGTGCGTGAGGAGGAGCAACAAGATTTGCTTAACCTGGTGCGGAGTGCATGCCCTTTGGAGGTCCGAGGAGGGCCTGAAGACAAGTATGGCAAGATCAACATCCTTATTCAGGTTCTCACTCCTCATACCAAGCAGATGATGTTTTACTACTATCAGCTGCATTCTGGAACCTTACATATGTAACACCTACACACAGAAAACCGGATTGTTTTCATTCTCTCTGTGTGATTGTTTTCTGCTGAATGTGGTCAGTTGTTGCCAGGAAGGTGAATAGTGTATGGAACACGTCTAAATTTAAAAGCACTAATGGATGTGACAGGTGTACTTGTCTCGAGCGTTTGTGGATGGGTTCTCGCTGGTAGCAGACTGTGCATACATAAGTGCCAGTTTGGGCCGCATAATGCGCGCCTTGTTTGAAATCTGCTTGCGCCGCAGCTGGTGCTCCATGACTGCACTTCTGCTCGAGTACTGCAAGGCTGTTGATCGCCGTGTCTGGCCCCACCAGCATCCCTTGCGCCAATTTGATGCCATTCTCTCGCCTGATGTACGTACCTTTGCTCACGAAGCTTGTTCGAGTACAGAGGAAGGGGAGCTTGTGTTAGCCTTGAAGAACTTGGTAGCTTTAATGATCTTAATGGGACTCAGTTACTTGCTTTTGCCAGATGGTGCTGAGTGGTCTAGAATCCATGTAATTGTAATCATGCTGCAATATCTCGTTGTCAGTATGGTGTTATGTCTGGCTTCAGATTCTGCATAAGTTGGAAGACAGAGGAGCAGAACTAGAGCGGTTGTATGACATGGATGAGAAGGAGATTGGTGCCCTCATACGACATCCCCATGGAGGGAAAGTAGGTCACTTGAGCCCCATAAAACTCACTTCCAGGGCTGTTGTTATGTCCACAGTAGATGTTCAAAAAGTGCAAATGTGCATGACAGCAACGGTTATCAGAGTGTCTAAACGCTGTTCTCAACTCCCACAGGATTTTATGTCTGTGATTTCTCATGTTTGTACCTACACTGTGACGTGCAGATTTAGCATTTCTTCAGACACTACTCGTATTGTTTGTAGTGCACTTATGTCCAGACAATGTCTTGATGACATGCGTAAACTTTTTCATGCAACGTGTGTTTTGATGTGTGGGTGAACTTGGTCGGCCATTGAGTTTGCTGACAAACGTGGCTATTGCAAATGTGAACTTCATGCAGCTGGTAGTGCAATGTCTACAAAATTTTCCGCGTGTACATCTCTCAGCCAATATCAGTCCCATTACACGTACTGTCCTCCAGGTATTCCCTTATGACCAATATCTTTAGTCCAATGTGGAAGTACTTCACAAGGATACAATTTATTTCATCAGAAACCATCAAGTCAGCTGGAGGTGTGCTGTAGTCAAATCTGTAGAAGAAAATTTTGATCAATCTACAGCTTGGAGGCTTCCTAACATCTGTCCAAAGGGTGATTCGGATGATTTTTGGTGGGTTGCCCAATCTGCCAATCTGCTGATAATGGTTCCTGAACAGGTGGCTTTGACAATCACTCCAGATTTTGTATGGAAGGATAGGATACATGGCACATCTGAGCGCTGGTGGATATGGGTGGAGGTCAGTTGCCCTCAAGAGCAGTCTGTCTTCCATTCTCCACTTTCCATCTGTTGTTGCAAAGAAATATCTGCACTTTGGCTTGCCAGAAAGCATGTATGTGGTCCATGCGGGAGTAGTGCATGTAATTACTTTTGGCAATGTCCAGCAGGTTATGCGCAGAGGATATTAGGTGGTTCATAGAGTGTGCAGTTTGTTTATTATGCAAGAGGTTAGAGGGTTAATGTACATCAGGTGTGAACTCAAAACAGGTATCTTGTACTCACTCTTAGTTTGAAGCATTCAGCTGCTTGACTAGATTCGGATGATTGGCCCAAAACAGGATTCAGAGAATGAGCATATCTACCATTCAGAGCTCTTCATATTGACAAAAAAGATGGTGGCAGAAGGGAGTCAAACACTGTCATTTACCATTCCAATATTTGATCCTCTTCCAAGCCAGTACTACATTCGTGCTGTCTCTGATACATGGCTGCAAGCTGAGGCTCTTCACACCGTTTCTTTCCAGCATCTCATTTTGCCAGAGGTAGGCATCAGTTTGCTGCATCAAGTTGTCACATTGACAAAGCATTTCGAAATTAACTTTCAATTAAGAGAGTCGGAGTGGGGATAGTGGGGGTTAGTTCTGTTGTTTGTATGATTTGCTAGCTGCCAAGGTTCATGGACCCTGGGCACACAACTTTACTGTGACCTTGAAGAAAATCCAGCACTGCTAAGTTCTTGGGGGCAATGGTTTGCGTGTGCTGGGATGGGAGAATAGCTGCATCCGCCACACACAGAGTTGCTGGATTTGAGGCCCCTTCCTGTGACAGTACTGGGTAACAAGGCGTTTGAGAGCCTCTACAGTTTCTCTCACTTCAACCCTATTCAGACTCAGGTCCTGTTGCCTGCATACTTTACCCTTCACTTATGTCTTTGCCATTTTCTGCAGAGGACAGCCAGTGATGGACTAGTCTGTTGAGAGTAGCCATTTACTGCATGATGGTAAGCCATGAGTAGTGGGTGGAGTTCTACTTGCAGGCCTTTCACACTCTCTACCACACTGACAACAATGTGCTGCTGGGGGCTCCAACGGGGAGTGGGAAAACAATCTCTGCAGAGCTGGCCATATTTCGCCTCTTCAATACACAACCTGACATGAAGGTAGTAACATACCTGCATGATTGTACTGGCTGCAGACAGCTGAGTTTCAGGGATTTCATTGTACTCCCCCTGCACTCTTACATTAAATTTGGTCCTCTCTGAATGATGGGAGAATCCCAATTGAAAGTTCATATTTTGTTCTTCACCAAGGTATGTATCTATATGTGTGGTAGTATGGTGTCTTGGCATAGGGGAAGGGATGATTTATCTTGTACCATACTGTGTATAGATCAGTTCTTGCTCCAGTGACAATTGCTTTCACAAAGAGGAAACTTCTGGGCTGTGATCTGTTTAATGGAATCCGCTGGTGTGGGGCCTGTGCAGGTGATCTACATTGCCCCCCTCAAGGCACTCGTAAGGGAGAGAATGGACGGTTGGGGGAAAGGGCTGATACGCACTTTGGGGAAGCAGATGGTAAGCCTAACCTTCCTTGAGGCCAGACAGACTATAATCCTTAGCACCGTATCATGGCCCTTGTGCCCTTCACAGATTCTTTTCTGGGACTCCAGGTGCCTTTCTCATGAAACTAAGAGCCCTCAAATTCCAGCCAATAGAAAGAATGAATGAATGAATGAAATTAAGACATGTCTTTGAGGACAAACGAAGTGCTAAAAGGATGTTCGGGTGTGCCAGGTAGAACTGACTGGGGACTTTACACCGGATATGAGGGCTCTTCTTGCTGCTGATATCATCATTTCAACCCCAGAGAAGTGGGATGGAATCAGTCGTAATTGGCACAATCGCAGCTATGTCACGAAGGTGTGTGTGGGTTTGTGTTTGTTTCATGCCTCTCGGACCCTCAAGGGTTCCCATGGCTTTTGCAAACTTTCAGTTTTTGTTTCTCCATGGCTGAGGGCCAGAATTGCTTCGCAGCTTACTGACACAGACACTTTGTCTCTGGCATAGTTTTTTCGACCCATTTGTTGGTTTCGTTATAAAGCACCATTTCATTTCATTTCTGCTGGTTTCTCTTCTTGTTGTATTTTGTTCCATGTGTACACGTCTTATGAGTACATTCTGTTCCATGTGTGTATACTGCTCCATAGCTTTTGGGTATACTGTGGACGTAGTAAATATTATTTATTCTTCTCTCTCAGCCCCAAATTCTGGATTTATTTTCCCCCATTCTCCCAGTCCCACACATTACTAGTTTTCTTGCCCACCCACCCCCTTGGGTATGCTTTATGATGCTGTCCACTCAATCATCTTAGATGAGGCAAGAATGGCAGGCTTACTACCATTGACATTCTGTAGGGTCAGTCTCAGTTGGTCGTGTAGCTAGACTTAAGGTATATTGTGTTGGAGATATGTAGACAGAAGGATGGCTGGTAGAACTAGTAACATGTTGGATTTTACAGGTGGGCTTGATGGTGATTGATGAAATTCATCTCCTTGGAGCAGATCGTGGACCTATTTTGGAGGTACCGCTCAGAGTCCTAAAAGTTCAGTTCTCCTTCTGGGAAGAGATCCCTTTTATGCTATTGACATTTATCACGGTTAATGTGCACGTTCACAGGTAGGTATGCTTGTATACTGCATCTGTCATGGAACAACTTTGGATGGGATGGAAGAGCAAGACATGCCAAGGTGTTCATTCATAGTAATGTATGCTGGAGACTGAGTACACTTCTTTCTGACTTGACAGGTGATAGTGTCACGTATGAGATATATTTCGTCACAAACAGAGCGGTCGGTGCGGTTCGTGGGATTATCCACGGCCCTTGCCAATGCCAGGTTTTTTTAATTTCAGCCCAACTAGTTGCTGTTCAGTTACCCCAAACTTCAAACTCTCACTGGCCCCATTTTTCTTCTCGTTACTTTGGTCAGAACCCTCCTCACCTTCTTTCCTCCTTATACTAACATAGCCAAATTATGACATGTGATGGGGATCGTGGGTGAAAGATTACACGCTGCATCTTTCACGCTGCTCTAACTGAACACTTCAATGTTGCATTATTGGTAGGGATTTGGCAAACTGGCTGGGGATTGAGGATGTTGGACTCTTCAATTTCAAGCCCAGTGTGCGGCCTGTGCCTCTTGAAGTGCACATACAGGTGGTTCTTTTGTCTTTGAAATAATGCTTTTGTTCTGTGTAGTTTAGGAGTGAATGGTGATGCATTATTGATCTACTTTAGTAACCATATTACTGGCAATTTTGAGCCATGTTCTGCATAGCCTGCTGAGTTGGATTGGCCACCTCGCACTCAGGTGACATCTTTGAGAGGATCCCCTTCCCACTGCAAACCTCTTTATTTTCTCTACCTTCTGGGTCTCCCCTCTGCTCTCCCGCACTTCCCCTTTTGTCCCTCGTTACCTTTGGGCCTGCCACAGGTGTCAGTATTTTTTTTTTAATATTTCTTTCTCTCTCTGCGATCCTCTCTCATGAGGACCTTACCTTCCAAGGTAGTTCTCCACGGATTGAGATTTGGCGATGAAAGGATGCAATCCCTGAGGCTAGACTCATCCTCTCTATACCTTCCAGGAAGTAGAGATAGGGTCTCATTTCGTTTTCTCTCCACTATTTATTCAGTGGATCCCAATCTCTCACTGAAGTCTTCCACTATGAGGATCAAAAATGCTTGGCAGCCTACCTGCACGAGGCCTTCACCCTTAGACAATCGCTAGAACATTAGTTCTTATTCTTGGGTTCTGGTTTTGTTCCTCTCTCATGTTTTCTTCCATTTTGTCCCATAAGCTCTATGAGCTTTCCGCGGACGTTGTAAAAGCACCATTTCGTTTCATTTCATTTCATTTCTCCTGCCCGATGTATTCTGAGATCAGGGGCAGATACTGCTGTCTGTTTTGAGTCTCTCCGTCTTTGCAGTGGCCTTCAGCTTCAGGGATGTAAAGTGCTTGGCAGCTTGACTGCATGAGCCCAACTTTGTTCAAGGAAATGTTTGAAGTTGTTTGGTGACATTTCCTTGTTCCTCTCCTTGTGCTCATGTATCCTTGCGGGCACCCTGTGGATGTTCTTTCTTTCGTTTGATGCTTGTGTGAAGGGCTTTCTAGAGGATATCTGGAAAACCCGAACTAATGTCTGTATCAAAGTCACACTACCGGAGTGAGCCCCTCACAAAGATAGTTTCTGTTCCCTTTTGTTCCGCCCAAACTGAGCGCGGGTTCTGTGGCCACAAGGCTACGGCAAACAACGTCTTATGAGTTTATTCTTTCTTCCTCTTGTCCCATAAGCTCTTTGATCTTCCCATGGATCTTGGGGTACTACATAAGCACCACACAACGTCCACTTATGTACTTATAAAGTACCATTTCATTTCATTTCATTTTCTCTGCCTCACGAGACTATGGCAAACAACGTCTCATGAGTACATTCTCTTCCTCACAAAATGCATGGTATGAACACACAGGGGTACCCGGGAAAATTCTATTGCCCAAGGATGAACAGCATGAACAAGCCAACATATGCAGCCATCACCACACATTCACCCTTCAAGCCAGTGCTCATTTTTGTTTCGTCACGTCGGCAAACTCGGCTCACATCGCTGGACCTTATTCAGGTCTGTTTTGTCTGCTTGAGATTGTTACTTTATCTCGTCATTTGTTACAGCCCAAATACAAGTGACAACCATAGACATTGTATGGAAAGTACTTCATTTTCAGGCGTCACATGGGCTATGTGTATTGTGAGCTTCAAGATATCCGATATCAGCTAACAGAAGAAATCCTAGGAAATAGAAGAAACCCTCGGAAAAAGCTATGGGGTATGTTCCTTCAGGACATACAGAGACCCATTCCAGAAGGGAATGTAAAAGACTAACATACCATGTTTGTCTGTCTACAATGATAGAAATAAGACTCAACAGTCTTCTGAGTAGAGCGTAGTCGTCTTGAGCTGTAACTTTGTGTGTGTGTGTGTGCGTGTATGATGTAAATGGGAAAGAGAGAAGATAATAATCTTCTTATAACATTCAGGAGAAAGAAAATGAAATGAAATGATACTGTATAATGTCCCAGGAAAGATAATTTTATAGTGTCCAAAATACTTGAGGGGGGTGTTTGACTTGTGCAAGGAAAACTGACTGGAGTTTGGTGGTATAGGCTCGTTTCTATGAACAGATATGCCCTTATACTTTTGATAACTAGGTTTCTAGATTGTGGAGAGGAGTGGACATCAAGAATGATTATTTTGACACTTTGTCCACATCATAGGAGGGTGCATCATCGCAAGACAGGAAGCACAATTTTATTATGATAGTTTATTCAGATCGATTCCTGAGTCATAGGGTTCACCTGAGCTCCGGTTTCCTGTAATCAGCCAACAATTAGCAACTTTAGTGCAAACTTTTCTGAGCTGAATCTAGGAAGGTTATTGTGAACCCTGATCTGGCTTCTCAATCACTGGAAGCGTGACTAGCAGATCTGTGTGGAGCTCCCACATGTCCCTCCAGCTCCATGCACCATAACCCTGATATACTGGCAGACTACACTAATGGTTGACAAATCACTGAAGGGATCAGCCCTGAACTTCAGCTAATCAGTCTCATGATATAGCAATGTATTCCACTCAGAGGATCAGGAAACCATCAGTGTTATTATCTGCTAATTTACCCATGAGTTCTGGTTATCAATTGTTCGAAAACTGTCAGTCAGTACAACTGGCAATTGTAGGCTGTAACATCATTTGCCAGTTCACAGCCTCGCAGAAATGGGTTCATCAGTACATCGAGTTGATGTAGGGTAACTGCTACTGCAGGCTATTACATGATCAATCCAATGCTTTTGTTAAGACAAGGGGTGACAAGTCTTTCTGGTTGGTATAATATAGTATGCAGCTGCAGACGAGCGGCCGCGGCAGTTTTTGGGCATGACAGAAGATGAGATGGAGATGATAGTATCACAGGTGACAGATACAAACCTGAAGCACACCTTGCAGTTTGGCATTGGGCTGCACCATGCTGGTCTCAACGAGCGTGACCGGTCTCTCGTTGAGGAACTCTTCACTAACACCAAGATTCAGGTAAGATGTCCTCTGTGATGTAACGCATGTGATGCAGTGTCAATGGCTGTAGTGAGGTTGTCTAGCCTTCTTAGTAATCATGTTCATGTGGTTGGTGGGGGTTGGAACAAACAGATACTTGTGTGTACAAGCACACTGGCATGGGGTGTCAATCTACCAGCTCATCTTGTTGTCATCAAGGTACCATTCTTGTCTGCAAACTGCAATTGTATCATAGGGATCTCTACTTCCTTTTGAAAGAGATCAGATACCCAAATGTGCTCCGCCCACTAGGGTCAAGATTCTATTGAAGGATGGAAATTCAGACAAGATAATGGAGATCACAGGATATGCTTCTCATTAGAAATGTTGCAACGGAGAGGAGACTGATGACAGCTTGATGGTGCCATTGGTGTGGCCAGGGGACGGAGTACTATGATGGCAAGACCAAACGCTATGTGGACTTCCCTATTACAGATGTGTTGCAGATGATGGGCCGTGCAGGTCGACCCCAGTTTGATCAGCATGGCAAAGCTATTATTCTTGTTCATGAACCCAAGAAAAGCTTCTACAAAAAGGCAGGTTTTCCCTACCCTATCTCTCTCTATGGTTTATCTTTTTGATCTTATGAAGTTACTTTGTCTGTCTTTCTGCTCATGTTCTCTGTTTCTCAAGTAGTGTAATTTTTCCACTGCAGAGGGGTCAACTCTGAGGTTAAGAAAACCATGCTTTGTCGCGTTATTAGACCTGCCTTGGAGTACGGATCTGCTATATGGGTTGATAACTCCAACCAGGCTAAGTCTCTAGAATCCATTCAAGTGGGGGTGCTTAAGGAGTGTATGTCAGCATGCTCCAAAACAGCCAATGTGGCTGTTCGGGGTGAGTTTGGCATTCCGTCCTTAAGCTCCCGACGAGATGAATTCAAGGTCAGATGGTGGGGTCAGCTGCAACATATGCCCAACACCAGATATCCTAAGTTAATCAACTCTATATCTTGGAAACAGGACTGCCCTGTCAAACAGACTAAGTCCTGGCAGAAGAGAGTAGAAGAGATCCTCAAGGACCTGGACCTGGATCCGCAAGTCTTGACCCTGCTGGATAAATCTGACTTAGAGGCTGTAGTGTCCTCAGCCATGTCTGTTCCCATGAGATTGTCTGATGAAAATGAAGTTAGGCAGAAAACTTCCCTGAACTTGTTTCCAGTCTGTGACATGGGGGAGGACATCTTGGATGACCTCAAGGGTCTACCCACTCTCGGCACTAGACTGAAATTTAAACTCAGGGCAGGAAGCCTACCTTTGAACAGCAAACAGAAGCAGAGAGGAAAGGGAGAGTGCAATTGCCCGTTGTGTGGGCAATCTGAAGACAGTATTCATTTTCTGATACACTGTCCGGGGTTCTCTCACCAAAGAGACGCTCTCTTCAAATCTATTAAGGGAATTGTGCCTGTACCCCTGTTTACCAACTTTGAAAGTCTCGAGGCTGAGCCAAAAGCCCAGGCCCTCCTGAGGCCTAGTTTTTGGGCAGATTGATGCTTGTGTGAAGGGATTTCTAGAGGATATCTGGAAAACCCGGATTAATTCTTTATATGGAGGTAAGTCTTACTACCAACGTCAGCCCCTGACAGAGGTAGGTTCTGTCCCTTTTGTTCCCGCTCAAACTGGGCGCGGGGTCAATGGCCACAAGGCTACGGCAAACAACGTCTTATGAGTACAATCTCAAGTAGTGTATGTTCCCTTTGGTTCTGCCCAAACTGGGCGCAGGGCCTATGGTCACAAGGCTACATCAAACCACGTCTTATGAGTACACTCTCAATGCCTTACTAGTTTAGTGGTTTATTTTATATGCAGTAGTGCTGAGTTTCAGGGAAAGACTTGCTAACTTACAGTGTGGTATTGGCAGTTTTTGTATGAACCCTTTCCAGTCGAAAGCAGTCTTGCCCAACATCTTCACGACCATTTTAACGCAGAGGTGGTTGCTGGCACAATTGCGAGCAAGCAGGATGCAATTGATTATTTAACTTGGACCTATCTTTTCCGTCGACTGGTAATTTCAGTGTGCTGTCTGTTCTCTTCCATTTTATAGGCTTGATGCAGCATGCAAAAGGTGTCACAAAATGCATTGCTGAAACTTGAAACTCAAATAAATGCTTCAGGACATTTTGCCAGCAGACTTGTCTTGAAAGATAGCTCACCTTGGTGGCTTGAGGGATATGAGGTCTGCAGGTTATGAATCCCAGCTACTATGACCTGGATGACACCAGCAGCACTTCCATCAATGCGTTCCTTTCCAGGCACTATTCCCTTCTATTCTTAGAGCCTTATCTCATGCTGCTTACATTCTAATTTGCCTCATAAGGGCTTTGGGCTTCTGTCTCTCTCCTGGACTCTCTGCTTTGAAGTCTGTTTTGGAAGTTTCCAGTGAAAGCTTTCTTTTGGTCCCACAGGTCCTGCAGAAATCTTATGTTTCTCTCCGTGGGCTCTCTCTCTCTCTCTCTCTTTCTCACGAGACCTTCACCCTTAGACAATCGCTAGAACATTAATTGTGGTTTCTGGATTTGTTCCTCTCTCATGTTCTTCCATTTTGTCCCATAAGCTCTATGAGCTTTCCGCAGACGTTCTAAAGCACCATTTCATTTCATTTCTTTTCTCTGTAGGCTACGGCAAACAACGTCTTATGAGTACATTCTCTCTTTCTCTGTCCTATTACCAATGAATCCAGATGATGTGGACATCACATCCAGACATGACTGCAACAGACTCATTAGGAGAGAGCTTATGGAATTACATGTCAAGAGAACTTGGAAGCTACCCAATTCTCACGACAAAGCTCCACTTCTATCGAGAGACATTCTTGGTGCTCCGCGATGATAGAATCTTGAGACCAAATTACCTTCCAGCACCCTTATCTCCTTCCCTCCTGAGGGCATTGGGGCGGTTCAGGGTGGGTTCTCACAACCTCCGGATAGAGACTGGCAGATGGGAAAACCTGCAACGGGAGGACCGCCTATGTCCAGCTTGCATAGGGCGCAGCAAGGAAATTGAAACTGAAGAACACTTCTTCTTCTACTGCCCTCTATACTACGAGATCCGTGGGAGATTCCACTGTTTATTCAGTGGAACCCAAACTCTCACTGATGTCTTCCACTATGAGGATCAAAAATGCTTGGCAGCCTACCTGCACGAGGCCTTCACCCTTAGACAATCGCTAGAACATTAATTGTGGTTTCTGGATTTGTTCCTCTCTCATGTTTTCTTCCATTTTGTCCCATAAGCTCTATGAGCTTTCCGCGGATGTTAGAAAGCACCATTTCATTTCATTTCATTTCTGTCCCATAAGCTCTATGAGTTTTCCGCGGACGTTATAAAGCACCATTTCATTTCATTTCTCTTTCTCTGTGGACGTTATAAAGTACCATTTCATTTCTCCATAGGGGAAAATCACCCACAGCAGATTGATGCTTGTGCAAAGGGATTTCTAGAGGATATCTGGAAAACTCAGATCAATTGTCTGTTCCCATGTAAGTCATACTACCGGCGTCAGCCCCTGACAAAGGTAGTTTCTGTCCCTTGTGTTCCACTCAAACTGGGCGCAGGGTCAATGGCCACAAGGCTACGGCAATCGTTGTCTTATGAGTACATTCTCTCCATAGTTTGGCGTAAGAAATTCTTTTCTTCTCTTCTCTCTCCAACACAAAATATGCTCTATTGTGCCCCATTCTCTTACACAAGGTGCCGAGTGAGATTATAATGCTTATGAATGTGATTGTAGCAGCATGGTGAGTAACACTCTCCAAGCATTGGAGGATGCGGGTTGTATACAAGTGAATGAGGAAAACACAGTGGAGCCACTGGTGATGGGCACAGTGGCATCACAGTACTACTTAAAGTATTCCACAGTCGCCCTTTTCAGCGCTAACATCCGTTCTGACACTTCACTTGAGGCAAGATCCTTCCATTAGGATCTGAGGAATTTTCTGTTGTATGGGTTGGTCTTGTTTTCTTATATGTTTGTGGTATCAATAGATGATACAATTGTCTACAAGTAGAGAAAGCAGCAATACATTGTAGTGACCTACCTTAACCTTTTTGCTCTATTGGTTCCTCCTACTCAAAAGTTCCTCATAGATGAGAAACTTACTGTTTTGGTGACCTATATTGGATGGCTAACACCTGACCTTTACTAACTGGCAGGCACTTCTACATGTACTGTGTGGGGCTGCGGAGTATGATGAACTACCAGTTCGTCACAACGAGGTAGCTTCACATTCATTTCCTTGTGAAGACTTGATTTCTTTCCAGACAGATCTGTACTAATCTAACGGCTAAGGACCTGTAATATGGTGTCCTCGCAGATGGGGCCTTCTCCTTGATGATTCTGACTTTTAAGTTCCTCACCCGAAGGAGGTCCTCATCTGTGAGCTCACCATATTATCCAAGTTTATGTGACTTTTAAGTGTTTCTAACTCCAAATTTTAGGATTTGATCTGACACTATGCTTTTCAATTCAGGGGAGTGTCCTGTTTATTTGAATAGTCTATAATGACGTGAGTGTCAGCTTGTTATGGATTCTGGGGGTCGACCTCTGTCTCTGGACCTCCATGGAGGATTTCGCCGAACGCCCATAAGGTGTCTCTGCTGATCCATAACCAGCTCATTTTCTACAGGGAAACACCTCAAACAGACAAAATATATGTCTAACATTTAAACCTCGGCAGGCAAATCAATGGCAGGAAACCTTACTGGGTCAGCAACTGGAGATGGGGATGGCTTGTCTCCCTCGCATTAGACCTGAGGGACACTAGTCTGATATTTGTGTCAAGGGTTTGACATTATGGCTCAGGACTTGCTGGATATTTGTGTCGAGGGTTTGACACCATGGTGCCATGGTCCTCATGCAGGAAAAATTGAATGAGGAGCTGGCCAAGGATGTGCGGTGGGCTGTGGATATGCGGTCTCTCGATGATCCACATGTGAAAACCAACTTATTGATGCAGGTATAACAGAAATCTTAAACCTCTCTTATTTGAAGGCTGGTGGATCGATCATTAGTATGATGGTCTCCATCGGTCTAATGTTGAAACCTGTATAGACTAGAGGCCGTTTGAGCATTAAACAGAGCATGATCATGCCAGTGTTCTTACTAGAAAAGGAAAATGTGACAGCAAGAGTTGGGATGAATAGGACTTGACTTCTGAAGAGTACGTATTGACTTCATGATTCCTGCATATGAAGGATGTAGTTAGAATAGAATGAGTTGATGCAAGGGGACAACAAGTGCTTGCATCATTGTGTGCAATCACTTCGAAAAAATTAATGGAATGGTATGTAACGGCATGGGCAGGCACACTTCACGAGGATGGAACTACCCATCACTGATTATGTGACTGACACCAAGTCAGTACTGGACCAAAGTATCCGTGTTTTGCAAGCTATGGTGGATGTGGCTGCCAACGGTAGCTGGCTTCAAACAGCCCTCTTCAGTATGCACCTCCTTCAGATGATCATGCAGGTACACACTTTTTTTATGTTTCCTTTCTACCTGGTGACCCTTTCCTACATCTCTTTGCCCTTCTTGAAGCTGAGGTTGTGTGGTAGTCTGTCCAAGACTGTTGAGGACATCCATTCATTATGGATAAATGATCCATGATTTGAGCAGGGCCTATGGTGGGGCACGGACGAGGACTCACCGCTGAGGATGCTACCACACATCGACAGAGAAGTTCTGACTGCCCTCAACCATAGGGGTGTTTTCACATTATATCACTTGCTTTCTGCCTCAGCGGACCACTTACACAGAATCTTGCAGTCTGTTCTCACACCTCCTCAAGTTATCGACTTCATGCAGGTGCACTCTTCAACATCTGACTGAGAATTCTTGTTTTACTTTCCTGAATTCAAACCCTAAGGACATTAAACTCCTACTTATCTGCCTTGTTCACGTTTGCAGCCTTGCTATGCTGATCTTTCCCTCTCAGTTTGTGTCTCGTATAGAGCACCCTGTCCAGGTGAATGGATCTCTGATTATGACTGATGCAAGAGGGGGGAGGACAGGTGGTAGTGAGACTGCCACAGTTGGAAGTCAAGTGGAATCTGGAGTCAAGCAGGAGGAATGGTGGCGATGAGTGGGTTTTGCATGTTCGGCTTTGGAGGCGGAGCATAAAGAGAAGTCGGAGTGCTAGAGCTTACGTGCCTCGTTTTCCCAAGGTTTGATTGTCCACTTGCATCCTTTACTGGATTTGCATACTCTTTACAGATAGATGTCTGGCTTGGCCTACTTAATCGAAGCTGATCAATGAGTCTGGATGTATCATAAGCAGGTCAAGGAGGAAGGGTGGTGGCTAGTTGTTGGCAACCCCAAGACACATGAACTTTTTGCTCTCAAGCGTGTTAGTTTTTTGGAGCAGCTTAGCTCCAGTTTGGTGCTTCCAAACCACCTGCAACCTCAGTCTCAGGTGGCCCTATGATTCTTGTGTCCCTACATTTTTATCTTGTCCTCCCTTTGTCCTTCTACATTTCACACGTGTCTGTTCACAGGGGCCAAAGCCCATTATCTGTATAAATGCAATGCAGCTAGGACAACAGTGTTGCCAAAACAACCCCGTGCTACGAACCTTTTGCTTTCTGCCTCCCTCCTGGAGGTTAGAGGTGGAGGCATGCTTTCCTCTTTTTCATAGCGCAAGTGCTATTAATTGTGGGGCACATACTACTGTCTGCAAGACATTGCAGAGGCCTCCCAGAGGACCCAAAGTGGTTAGTATGAGGCACTCAGTCTCATACAAAGTTTGGGATTCACTGGTGTTCTTTGTTTGTAGTTGTCTTTTGTTCTTTTCTTTTTTAGTTCTGTATAAATTGCTGCTCCGGTGAAGTAGTCTCTGTGTACAGTTGGTGGGCTAGTAGGCCAGGACTACAGAGTGAGCCTCCAGTGATGGGACTAGCAGCCCTCTGTGCAAACTAGACCTTTACATCATGGAGGTTACATCATGGAGATTTAGCAACCCTTCTGAAATTGCTGTTGGATGTCTGCAGCCAATCACATTATACTTGGTCTCGGACTGCTACTTGGGATTGGACCAGGAGTATGATATTGGATCGTGAGGTCAGAATTGTTCCAACCTGAATGTAAGGGTTGTCCCTTTCCTTGAGGAACACCACTGCCAAAGGCATCCACTGGGACCTGCTTTGCCCGCACAACGCGCCCAGGACAGTGAGATTGGCTTCAAATCGCCTGGCATGCTCACAAGCATAAATGGCAGAAGCAGCAGACAGAGACAGAACAAGACTGGAAATCACTGGAATTCTTTGGGTGATGTCATATGTCAAGTGGGCTGTCATGTGTATTTGGAAAGCAACAACCCGTAGTTCACAACCCATGTGACGGGAATGGTAATACCATCATTCTATAATTTCTGCATTTGGCTGCCCCAACAATTGGTTGGTTGCAGAGCATTTGAATGTCTGCATATCACCTCCGAACTTATTTGTCCCTGTAGACTATAGTAAATGGACATTGCTCAATTGAGGCTGCCTCAGCCCACCTGACCAAAGGACAAGGCTCAGGTGAATAGGAGGGAAACACAAAACACCAATCACTGAAGGATTTTGAGTTCTTGTGGCGGTTTCTCTGTCATTCACTTTCAGTGCAGATGCATGACCTAGGTGGCAAACCAAATCAACTAGGGGCATGGAGTGTGGTGTGTTATGCCAATAGCAGAGCAGGGTAGCTAAGTTGGTATGGAAGTGAACTCAAAAGTTGTGCATTTGCTGACTCTGAGTCAGAAGGAAGATTTTTATACTAGTTATTTGCTTAGACGTAGGCCCACACAAAAACCGTGTTTGGGCGACTTCCGAAGTGAAGCACACCCAAGACACCCATCAAATCCCAAAGACCTCAAAGACACCCATTTCCTCCCTCAAATCATCCCGGGGCTCACCCATGTCAACGACAAGCTCTCATCTCCAATACTGAACAGCGAAAAAGTCATGTGGGTGGTTTGACAAGCCTGATGCCTGGTCATCGATAGAGCGAAGTAGGCAGTGCACAACTCGGGCCATTTCGCTTGAAAGGAAGAGAAGTGCGAAGACGGCAAGTAAAACAATCAAAGCGAGAAAGGGATTACAGGCGTTTACACGGACGCATGTGTGAGCAGTGCAAACGCACAGCTTCGCAGTTTTGTGGGATCGGAGCAGGACAAGGGGGTGGATGTGGTAGGCGACAAGGCTGGAGCTGAGGCCGCACCATGCTGGCAGCAGCAATAGAAGAGAGTCGAGACCCATCTAACCCAGATTTGCGGATTTGGTAGCCTGCACGGGAAGTGTGCAACAGGTGGGCTGGGTTGGGAAAGGCTTTGGCATGCCAGTCAGGGGCATGCCAGAGGACATTGGGGCCCTCGGATGAGGGAGTGTGAAGACGGTGTTTAGGGAAGGGAGGAGCATCCAGTGTTGGCACAGGGAATTTCAGTCGGAGACAGTAGGAATGTCTGTCACTGATATACGAGAGCGCCACACAGCAGCGAAAGCGCAGGTTCACAGCTTGCGGGAGCGATTGCGAGAGCGCCGGGACGTATTGTCTGACATTGATGGTGGGTGTCCCCTTACCTCTTACTATCTCCCCCTAACGCATCTTATTTGCTCGAGCTCGGAGTAGGAGTCTATGAGACAGTCGACCGGAATATTAACTCAGCAGGATTTGAGTCGCTAAAGCATGCGACAAAGCAACTCAGCTGCCTGTCCTTCGATCAAGTTTACGGTGCAGTTTTAGCTTAGGTGTTGCATGTCGTTGGGGATTCAATCAACCGTTGCAAGATAGGTTTCCTGCAGGTCTTGGGCCTAAGAAAGCGTACTACATTGCCCTCTCGAAAAATTTCAAGCTGGATACAGTGTGGCACTACTGATCGAGCAGACTTCACAGTAGCAGGGTAGAGTTCACTGACTGGGAGTAGGTTGTAACTGGCCAGTGAACTGATTAGGGTATTGCATATTTCCCCTGGGACGGAAGCAGAAGGCTGGTGCAAGTGTTGCTTCTGAAGGCAAGCTGAGACATCACTTTGGAAACCTCTTTGGAGACAAATACCATGTACCCACCCCCAGGTGAGATAGACTAGCCTTGTCAAAGCTGGGATGCTGACTGTGAATGACTGACTTGGGAATTCTTGGAGGGATGGGTGGCCAGTGGCCACATATGCGAAAAATCTAGGGCGTGCAGCTGTCAGATTCAATAGTGACGACTTCAAGTGCTGCAGAACACTTCAGGGGCACGAGGGCAAGGTGTGTTGCTTGCGCTCTGTACCCTACAGGTTGACATCTGCGGCACTGATGATGAATTGTCATAGATAAGAAAGGCACTCTTGATAAGATCATATCCTGAAAGACAGCCTTTGCACTCTCTGTAGCTCATCAATACATTTCTTTCGCTTCCCATCTCAGGGATAAAAGATCCAATCTGAGAAAGCTTGCCCTGCATATGAGCAAGGGTGCCCTTATGTGGGCAGGATGGATTAATCATGAATCTCTTATGGCTTGCAAATAGAGGGTCTCTGTGGAATTTGACCACTATATATGGACTGAGAACTAGAAGGGTTTTATTGGGTTGGGGGAGGTTTCAGATCTATTCTCTCGATTGGTCATACAGAGAGACGACAAGGATAGTGTCAGCGTCACAGGATGGGAGGCTCATTGTGTGGAATGCAGTGTCAAGTCAAAAAACGCATGCCATCAAGCTCGCGTGTGCTTGGGTTATGGCAGCTGCCTTCTCTCCTGCTGGGAATGCTGTGGCTTGTGGGGGTCTAGACAATGTCTGCTCCATCTTCAACCTCAATTCCCCGCCTGACAGGGATGGAAACCTGCCTGTCTCACGCACACTCATGGGCCACAAAGGATACCTCTCCTGTTGTCGCTATGTTCCAGATCATGAATCACAAATTATTACCAGCTCTGGAGACCAAACATGCATTTTATGGGATACAGAAACCAGCCAGCGCATTGCTGTCTTTGGAGGTGACTCTCCATCCGGCCATAATGGTGACATCATGAGGTGACTTCCGGGGCCAAGCACTATCTCTGCTTTGTCTTCTCTAGTGCAACTTTAGTGTATTTTCCTACCTGTCACATGACTGTGCACGCTACCTCAAGTGTCATTCCGTGCAGCATGGCAGATCATATCTGTATATCTGGTGGTGTGTAGTGCAGAGCTTGGTGTTTGATGATGGGAAGTTCATGCTCTGGAATGCTCCACCAAGCCACTCTTTGGTGGAGCTTCTTGACATTACGGGATCTTTATTTTTCCCTTGACCATACTAGGTAGGTCTGAGGGTGATCTGTTTGCATGGTTGTTGGTCTTAGCCCCATAGTAATGAAATGCAAAGGGTGTCGTTCTTCGCATCCTGCTGTGTCAGGCAGCTATGTTGAGATCATGTGAAGGGGGCTGACTCATGTGGGGTGGTGGCAGTGTATCCATTAGCACAAGCAACTCAAAACTGTTTGTTTCGGGGTCATGTGACATGACTGCAAAGCTGTGGGACGCGCGAACTGCGTCTCGGGCACAGCACACCTTTCAAGGACATGATGGTGATGTCAATGCTGTGCAATTCCTGCCTGATGGGCTTCACTTTGGAACGGGAAGTGACGATGGCAGCTGCCGGCTATTTGATACTCGCACTGGACACGAGCTCCAGCAGTACCGGGACACAGTCCATGGCCCTGCCCACGTCACTTCTATCGCCTTCTCCTATTCAGGCCGCCTTCTGTTTGCTGGCTATTCAAATGGCAATTGCTATGTTTGGGATACCCTTCTAGCCAAGGTAGGTGGGGCACTGCCTCTTGTTCGACAATCTCTGCATATTACCTGGACATCTGCTGGTATCCTCATATGAACAGGCTAGATGTACAGGGTAGGCAATGAATATTTCGTGGCTGGATGGCAGCATGACAGTATGTTGGCAGGACATGCAAAGATACCATGCAAAATTAACGTTTGGTCTGACATGTACACATCGTAGCTACAAGTGTGACCTGTGAGAAGTGCTAAATGTGGGTTGAAGGGAAGTAAAACATGCTCATCCTAACAAGGTGTTTGTGTCTGATGTAAACACAGGTGGTAACAAACTTGGGGGGTGGGGTGGGAGGGGGCCACAGTAATCGAGTCAGCTGCCTTGGTGTGGCATCAGATGGGAGCGCTCTCTGCACGGGGAGTTGGGACAAATGCCTCAAGGTTTTGTCCATACTTCGCTCAGAAGCTTTCCATTGACTAGATAGCACACTGTATGTGGGTCCAAATCACACCCAATGGACTCAGCGCCATGTTATCTGGTTTAACAGGCCAACTCTGTGTGGGCATGTGCAGGTGTGGGCATATGCCGGTAACCGACCAGTAGTCTGAACCTGACCAGTAGCAGATTAGCTGCTAACTTGCCCTTACGAATTGACGAACTGAAGCCACTACTTCTTCATCGCATCTTGGTTAGTTGCACAGCCAGGTTACCAAATGATGTGGAGGCAGCCACGCATCCTGGCTGCTTATGTCAGGTGGTGTACACCAGCACATACTATCGTCTAGACTGATTGTTGGTATTATGCTTGCAGTCTAGTCATGATGTTCTTGTGTGGTATAGAGATTTGTAAGAAAAATAAGGGTTGGCCACCCAAGGAAATGGTCAATGTAGCATAGGGCTGTCAGTGGATTACAGCATCTTTTGACCTACCCAATGCACATTCCATTTTTTAATTGGGAACAGCAGAAAAGTGCAGACTTGCGAATCTTGCAGAATTAGTGAGATTGGCCAGGGGAGGTGCCCCTTCAACTGTGCACACCTTGATTATAGTTGTGAGTATGGTTGCACTATGTCAAGTACATGTTGTGATATCACAATGTGCATGTATCATTATTCCGTACTTCAATGCAGCAAGCCACACCACCTCCACAGGAATTAAACTACAATGTACAAAACTTAAATTCTCCTTCTGTTATCTTGGCGCTGTCTTTTCCCAGCAGGCCCAGTGCCATCATTCATATCCACTGCTTTGGCCGGCACATGAGTATATATGTTCCCAGCTGCTTCCATTCTCCCTGCCGAGTGCGGCTTTCGCAGGCTCACATCTGAAACCTGCACCCCACACTCAGTTAGTTTGTAGAGCATGCATCAGACATAATGGGAACAGCCCCCATCTCTCAGAGACATCTCCCTCCCACCTGCCTCTCCAGTTACAACATGAAGGCAAAACTAACCTTCTTAAGCTTTTGCCGAACAGACTGGATTGTTGCATCCATAGACGGTCCTCCAAAATGCTGCACAGCCCCCAAGTCCTCCACATTTACCATTAATTGCTGCTGATTTCAGCAAGTCTGAAATGAGGTGTAGTATATGTAGACCGATATGTACAAGCCCTACACATCAAATTGTGAACTCTTTTCAGCAGAACCAGCAAGACATCAAATGACATTAGGTGCAACTTTGCTGTCCAACACATATTATTAAAGCAAGCTTAGACCAATCACTTCCATCTGTCCAACTAGAATAGCAGAAGGATGTGGCATTCCCACCTGGTAATGAGCATTGCTGCTGCTTTCATCCTGGTGTGGAGGCACAATTTGCACTGGCCTGAGCTCAACTGTCCCCCTGGTCCTGGCACCCACATCACCAAGTGCTGGTTAGTCAGGTTGCTCATTCACACACTATCCTCCTCTACTGAGCACATCTGGGTTGATGGGGAAGAATGGATGCAAGCCAGGTCACATGGTCTCCTCACAACACCACTATACCTTTGGGTACACAAAATGAGCCACCAGACTAAATAAGTTCCCAAAGAAGTTTCACCCTCTCAGGCATCTTGCGACTGATGTCATGGGACGGCCATACAAAGCCTGGAGGTTGGTCCCATGGGTTTCACCAAACCATATGCATACCTAAAAGTTCTGCTTCTCCAATTAAATGTAGGGCATACTTCCTAGATGACTGTTTCACTACAACCCATGACCTAGTCACTGCCAAGGTAAAGGGTTGATCCTTACGCTGATGGGAACGGGAGTTGTTCAAGAGCAGAAGGAGTGGGTTGTTCCACTTTCCGTGAGCCAGGTACCGAGGTCCTGAGAAGAGGGTCTGTGGGCCCTTGTGCTTTCCACTGCCGTTGTCTCTCATCTGTCTTGGAGTTGGCTGCATCCACAGCATTACACAGCATTACTTCCAAGATTCAATCACCTCTGGACCACGGACTCCACAAGAACTTAATACTCCCCAATGCCGCTAATCCTTATACTCGATAGCTTCATTTGTATATGCTTCTTCCATCTCTTGAGGAAGAGAGAGAAAGAATGAAGGAAACTGCGTGAAGTCCAAAGTGACCCCCAGGGCCATCAGAGAGAGAGGGTTGTTGATTGGTGGGAGGGGAATGCTCACACTTGAGTCGGTTCAGAACAGTACGTCGCCGTTCTTCCAGTTTGTTGTTAGTGTCAGCAACAGACTCGTAGTCAGGGGCATAGGAGACCTGCAACAAGTGCCCCAGAAATTGATACTCATCTAGCTTCCTCTTGGCAAACCTGCAACCCCATATGCCACCCCACCATGTCTCTACCACCTCCATATGTTGTTACATTCACAATGTCTATAACGGCACAAAACCATATGCATGATTGCAGATAATTATATATTACATTGCAAACGCATGCTTACCGTGCATTGCTGATATGTGCAAACTTTAGCCAGTAGACATCCGTAAATTCCTCACACTCCTCCTCGTCCATCAGCCTGTACCTGCAATTGCTCCCCCCAACTGAGTGTGAGAAAATCCTTAGTTTCTGCTTCTGTTCCATAGGTTGTAGAAAAAGTACTGTGTGTTGTATTTCACAGCCAATATTTCACATTTCTCCTGTATCGTCAGCAAAAAGGATTGACTGATTTAGAAGTCAATGAAATATCCGTACAAGCATCAAGATATCTGCATACTTACAATTAAAAGTAGCCACAACAGTACTGAGAAGAACTGATGTACACTTGAAGCCCATAGGCCGTCTTTCAATGCGGCTATAAACATTGGTTAGTTCATGTATTCAGAAGTGGAGTCCACAAGGATTTGTGCTTTTATATTAATCTCAACATCTAGAGCTCAGCAGTGCATGACAATGGTGGTCCACCATACTTACTCTTCAATTGGACCATACAGGCCAAACAGCTTCACCAGCTCATCAATACAGCCCAAGGCTGGGACGTTCCTCACAATCAGGTATCTGCAAGATATCCAGATCATGGTCTCTGAAAAGAAGTCAAACAGCAGCCTGCATGCACAGAACCAGGTCCAGACCCTTCTTCATACTTGCAAAGTGCTGATCCAAGATTAGTACAGAATTCAACAAGAAGGGGACATAAGATGAAGCTGCCAGTGAGATCTCCAAACCCGAGACTCACACCTAATTTTTGCACACAACACCCTCCTTCTTGTGGTCTTGAGTGTTGAGAGATACCGAAAAGATTAGAGTTTAGGAATGCCCTGCACCTCCGCACTCGTGGCATGGCTCAAGCTCAGAATTCAGCACGTATTTTATTTTTATTGTGGATAGCAAACGCAACATCCTAAAGGGGCTGTGAAGTGCAGGAGATGACCTAGATTCGTGACAGACTGTGTACACTCGCACGGCGGGGATGCGGCGGCCGCTGCGATACTCTGGCCTCTCCATCAGCCTGGCTCGTCCCAAATAGCTGTATTCCTAAAATTTTCCTTACTTCACCAACGTGCTCACCACACTCTGAACAGGTCACACACATACAGGCTTTTCTAAGCACGAATCAGCTGCTCCCTTACTACGGCTTACTTCTGATGTGCTTAATTGGCCCCATACTTCGCCATCAACCAAATCTCAACAACCCTACAGGAATCCATCACTGTTGCATCTCATTCTTAAATGAAGTCACCTCACGAGCAAACCCACCAAAACTCCAGTAACCCTTTGCCTTGTAGCCTGCAAGGTGTGCCGAAACAGATGCAAGCTCGGTAAAGGAAAGCACGCAGAGATTGAGCTTTTGTTTATCGTCTTCTCAATTGCCAGTTGGATGGACAGTATTCATCATTGTCAAGTATCCCCATTGTGGGCAATGATCGTGGGGTATCTACCGGAAGAATCAGTTCCAGGACAGATAACTCCCATGAGGATAGTGTGGATCCTTGATTTCGAGTAGTATTTTCCGTCCAACTGGGTTCTACTGTATTCTGTAGATTCTGGAGATACCTAGAGTAGAATTGAGGATCACGCAGAGCAGGTTCTGCATGCAATTGCGTTTTTTCACAAAAAATCCGGAAGCTTGTTAAGTTTGTTGGGTACATTTGCTTTGGTTTGTGAAACCGCAGTTGATGCTGTTGGTGCACCTGTGACGGTAAAAGATTTCGTTGGAAAGGTGATGGTGGAGTCAAGAGCTTTCGCAGGTTCCTGGTTGCAGCGCCTCTGGAGCTGGAAAACCAACTCCTCGGAGGTTTTCTTTTTTATATCTGTACAGGAATAAGTTCTGATAGAGCAGTATTGAGGGAGGTACAGTTGCATGCTCGATAGATGCACTCAAATCACGAAGGAGCGGATAGTTGGGGGATAGCATGATTCTGTCGAAGGCTCGTTCATCCGTCTCATCACATGGGGACAGGAGCAAGCTCCATAGCAGCGCACAAAGTAAGAAGCCCGCTGCACCTGATTTGTTCCATATGCTGGATGCTCGGGATTACACGGGCGCTATAACTCTTCTTCAATTCAAGCGCCTGGTGAGAATGTGTTATTGAAGTCGTCATTGCTGTCCTGTCTTGTTTGCAGGGCATCAAATATGTGTCGTTTCAAACATATGCTGTGGTTGGTGAGTGGAAAGGGCTTGGTAAAAAAATGGTCTCTAACCTTTTTCTGCAATTTGCTTTCTCTGACGGAAAATTCTGATACCAGCAGAAGGGTATGGATAAAGTGGAGATTGGGACACTTTACCCACAGATCCCAGTGATCAAGCAGTAACTATACACATGAACTGTTGGGCTCAGGGGCAACGATTTTATGCAACATTTTCCAGCCTAATGCACAATTCCCAATTATGTTTTTCTTGTGGGTTGAAAGATGTATTCCATTTCCGATTCAATTGTATCTTTACCATGATACGGTAATCCCTACAGTATGTTATTGTAGCTGCACTAAACCATATGGCATCGCCAGATGAATGAAATGAGAGAAAATGTCTTATAGCCAAGAGCAATTGGAACGACGATATGGTAGGTTAGTTTGTTTGATTATCAAGAAGTGGAACATGGCAGGCAGATGTGTTGGATAAGAAAACAGTGGAGTGGCTGGCATATGCCTATTTCCATCACGGGGAGCATGATAAGGCTCTGATACTGTATAAAGAGCTTTTGGAGCTGCCTGATGTGGATCCCATGTACCATATCTTTGCAGCAGCCTGCCTTTTTTACATGGCAATCTACAATGAAGCGCAAGAAGCTGCTCTCCAAGGTACTACTTCTTCGTTAGTGTGGAGTGTCAGTGGAACTGCGTGGTTGCGCTACTCGGCATAAGTTCATGTCTTGTGTTAGTGGGTCAAAAATTTCAATGTGGGTCTTGTAGGCAAGGGACATAGTAAGTTGTAATCAGGACAAAACTGCAGGTACATGGAGCAATACTGATGAGTTGGAGAAGCCCTGAAAAGTGCCCCTTTCAGGTAGGGGTTAATGAAACATGGATGAAGCTTGCTGAAAATGTTTAAGCATTGATGCTTAAAATGGTGGGATGGTAAGGGCCGGAATGCCCACTGCAGATACGCATAATGTTTCACATTGCACATAGGGAGAACGACGAGAAGAAGTTGCTGGAATATCACACCAAACTTGGCGAGACCACAGAGGATAAGCTCAGTTTGGCAGCTATTCACTATTTACGTACCCATTATCAAGAAGCTACTGACATCTACAAACGCCTTTTATTGGAAAACAGGAATTTATCTTTTCTCTTCACATTCCTAGACATATAGTGTCATCATGTTATCATGTTGTCCTTTTAATCAATGTTGATCTCCTTTGTGATTGGCAGGGGATGTTGTTGGCTGATTAAGCTATTGCTTGAATGTTGATGAATTCTCTTCTTCCTCATTGTACAGGACTAATGCTCATATCCAGGTTGACAGCTGCCCAAACACCTGCAATGAAGCATGCATCTAGTCCTTATTATTCAAATTATTTTTATTGTGCTAGGTTCTTGGCTGACCATGGACCCTAAAACCTCAAAATCCAAGGTTCAGTCTTAAGGGTGAATGGCCGTAAGGGCTATGGCAAGCCAACGTTCGCAGGGAATGGCATGAGTACATTCTTAAGCATAGAACCTCTATCACTTTACCATCAAACAGTACCTTCTGCTTTTCTCCCTCTTCCTACTCTAGTCACTTTTACTGACCACCATGTGTGGATCACTCAACAGAGAGTGGCTGGCATTGAATGTGTACGTGGCTTTGTGCTACTGTAATCTGGACTACTATGACGTGAGTCTTGAAATTTTGGATTCATACTTACAGGTTAGCAACTATTACGATCAAGCACATCGCTGGTCTTGTCCCTTATAAATGCAACTGGCCTCAATTGTATTGACTGTAACTTTACTAGCTCTGTAATGCAATGGACCACTTTCTAGGGTCCTGGGTTCATATCCACATATCCTGTGTTGGAGATGCCCCTGAGCAGTTGGTGGGGGACAGTGCCTGGCCAACCTGGATACCTAGGGGCTCCAGAAAAAGTGTCCCGTCTACTTCAACTGTAGTCCTAATGGGTCAAGAATGCTTTCAGATGTTGTTCTTGTTCTTCCTCCAAACATTGTAAAATATATTATCATATAGTTGCACATATATATCCACTGCTAAGTTGGCTCTGGTATGCTATTGGAGATCTATCGGGCATCAATTCTAATCCTTCAAACATTCTGCTACTCCAACCATTTTATCTGGTTTATAATGGATTGTTGTACACTCCAAAGTTTTTCCTGCTGGGAGGAGACAAGTCAATTCTTGGATAGGATCAGCTGGGGTGCCTTACGCTATGATTTCAGGCATTTGAGACAATGATGATATGCTCATGATGCAACCTTCATGACACCAGGCACATCCTGACAGCGCCCTGGCCATCAATGTGAAGGTCTCTCTCTCTCTCTCTCTCTCTCTCCCCCTTTGTGTTCCGCTCAAACTGGGTGCGGGGTCAGTGGCCACAAGGCTACTTTGAAAGTCTCGAGGCTGAGCCAAAAGCCCAGGTCCTTTTGGGCCTAGTTATTGGGCACACCACACACAGCAGGTTGATGCTTGTGTAAAGGGATTTCTAGAGGATTTCTCGAAAACCCGGATCACCTGTTTATTCTAAGGTAAGTCTTACTACGGGCGTCAGCCCCTGACAAAGGTAGGTTCTGTCCCTTTGTGTTCCGCTCGAACTGGGCGCGGGGTCAATGGCCACAAGGCTACGACAAACATCGTCTTATGAGTACATTCTTTCCTTGAATGTGGCTAAGCTCTTTGTAACAGCACTCAAGAATTGCCTGATCCCGTTATTCTGTTCAGAAATTTTTGCTTAGAACAGAACGGAAAAATGGAGAACGGGACGACGCATTAGGTTTTTCCTAAGTCTTAACCTACAGCAGCTGCCCTATAAGGTTAGAAGCCCTGGCTGCTCTTCTCATTGGGAAGAGGAGCAGGCAAGAGCTGAAGGAGCAGTCACCTTACCGCTGAACTATGGCTACAAGCAAGGTACTCATTCAGGCTCATTAAGCACGTTAGTATGGCAACACAAAGAGAGTGGATACTATGAGGAACTTACATGGACTTGACTAGCTCTACAAATCCCTTCCACCAATTTCTGCCTCTGTATTGGGCAGGATAGGAATGGTGGGGTGCAGGCTTCTAAGTATGCCTGTGGACAAGTTTTTGTCATACTGATTCATAGTGTACTAATGACCAGGCCTGCAACAACTACAAATTGTTCAATGGAAAGGCAGCTGAAGCTGATATGAAGGCACTAGAGGATGCAGTGAGGGGGCCTGTTGAGAACGAACTTGTCAACCACAACCTTGTCGTTTTTCGCACTGGTGAAGGTGCCTTGCAGGTACCATCATCTGATGATTGATAGAATCCAATTATGATCTGTTGCCCAGATTCAAGACGTGTGACATAGAAACAGGGTGAACATATTGAAGTGTCATCAAGTTATATACACAACTGTCAATGTTGCTCCTAGTAGTCAATTGCTCCGCACTGATTGAAGTACAAACTAGCACACTCAATGGACTTGATAGCTTCTACTGGAACTTTAAGGCACAAAAAGGACATCATGTGTGTGTATGTGGGCTGGTTCAGGCACTGCCCAACCTGGTTGACATTCTACCAGAAGCTCGGTTGAATCTGGTTATCTACTACTTGCGCCACAATGGTGAGTGACAGAGCCTTAAGAATGCTAGACAGCCAGCCTCTTTTGGGCCTTCGTTGATCATTTTCCTTAGCAATAAACATGCTACTATCCTCTTGGGCAGAATCCAATATCCTGAAAGGAAAAACTAATCTAGGGTCTTTCCCATGGTACATGCCGAAGTTGTAAACCACAGATAGAACAGAGGTGCAGGAGGCACATGAGATGGTGAAGGCACTGGAGCCCACAACACCTCAAGAATACATAGTGAAGGCTGTGACCTGTGCAAGTATGGGCCAAGAATTAGAAAATGCAGAGTTGCTGAAGCAAGCCCAACACTACTTCCAATTAGTGGGAGGATCGGCCAGTGAATGTGATACCATCCCCGGGCGCCAGTGCATGGCTTCTTGCTTCTACTTGCTCAAACAGTTCGATGATGCCCTTATCTACCTCAAAGTTAGACTTCACTTATCTTCATGGACATGTTAAGACTGCACTTTACTAGTAGTTCGATAAGCTGTTTGATGAGCTGTTGTTCAGAGTATAGCATACTCTAGGTCCTCTGTTTGTTTTCTTTGTGCCACGTCCATCTGGAAGGAGGGTACACTGGAATTTTAACTACATGACTTCATTACGCATGCAGTCTATCAAACCATACTCAGAAACCCAGGACGAGTTTAACTGGAACTACGGCATTGCAAAAGCTGCCACGGGGGCATTCCAAGAAGCAGAAGAGGCTTTGCTGCTGGTGTGCAATGAGAGATTCCGGAATGATTATTATTACCAAGCATGGCTCTCACACTGCTTCATCATGACCGGCAAAGCTGGCCTAGCTTGGGAGCAGCACTTGCACATGGAGGCAACTGAGGAATCTTTCAGGTGCGTTCCCACCAGTGACACACAACACCTGACAGTATTGCAAGCCATTCTGCTTGAGGATCTTGCACTCAGGCTTGGCTAGACATCAGTGTGTTATGCATGCTGGCCACACTTGGCTTGGTAGGTTGTTTATTGTCTTCCATCTGTAAAATCTCTGGCAACATTACAAGTACAATTGTTGACTTGATCCTGCGAGAAGTATGATGCAAGTGTACAACCTGGGTGCAGCCTGTTGCTGCTGATTGCCAATGAGTGCTATAAAACAGGTCAGTATATGTACGCTGCTAAGGCTTTTGATGGGCTTGAGAAAATGGATGACTCACCCGAGTATTGGGAAGGCAAGAGAGGTGCTTGCATTGGTGTGTTTCAGAAGGTGATTTCCGGCAAAGAACCAAAACAAAGCCTTATGGACGTATTGGGGCTGCTCCAAAACTCAAACAATTCTCAGGTGAGTGCACCTCTTCGTTGTCTGTGCACTAGCTTTCTGTTTCGGAATACTTGTGCGAATGCTGCAGTATTGCAAGTGTACAAATGATTGACGGTGTTGTGTGCGGAAGGTGGATTACATTGCAAGGATCATCAAGAAGTGGGCCAAGGAGAATGGGCTCTTATCCTTGTCCTAAAGCTTCCATGCCTGAGAAGTGTGCAATGGCAACATCACATGTCATCAACTTCAGAAAGGGTCTTGAAAACACTGTTCGAATTTCTTCGAGTATTTCAAAGATGAGATCGACGAAAGCAAATTTTCCTACACAAGATATGCACTGTTTGTGAAGTGAATTAATAGTCATTAACTTTATGATCTTTTGCTGTGACAATCATTCAAATATATGGAACATGCTCCAATCCACTGTTTAGTGTGATTCATAACAACTGCAGCGACTCGATTTGGAAATTTGAAAGAACTTACTACTCTCCAAACAAATGTTAAATACAGAATGGACCTCGCATAAAATGTTGTTAATTTTTTGTATGGTTTTTAGGATGCCAGCTTGTGCAGTGGAGAAGGCTTTCCCCGGCTCGTCTTTGGCTAAACTCAAACAAAGGTTTAGCCATGCAGGTGGGATGGCTAAAATAGAGCCCAAGGCCAGATGAAAGGCTTATTGGCCAGCCAGAAGCCCACTTGAAAGTGCTGGTTATAAATTTTGGCAGTGCCCGGTTGGGTCCAGGCTTCCCTGGAATTCACCCTAACTAGTAGCTGATTTACACAACCAAGGGATGGACTAGCTGCTGTGGAACCTCTTTCCATCCTCTAAGTGCTCAAATTGGCACATTTGGGCAAGATTTGAGGGCACAGTAAGAGTAGGGTCATGGATTGAATTCGAGAAAAAACAGTGTATTATTACTCCCATTACATTGTATGTACTGGCATACGACAAGAAGCCAGATTTGTATGCCGGTCCCGCAATGGTTTCTTGATTCTCTCTGCATATGCTCTTTCTGGAAGAAAATTTTATGTTCATTTGCCGGACTCTGCGATCAGTGGAGACCTCGTTATGTTGGAGGACAAGTACACCATGGCCAGGGTGAACTTTGTCGAAATCTCAGGACTGAGAGCAAAATGTTATATATGCATGTCTCACAAAACATCAGGTCTCGAAAGACTAATCAAACTAATTGCTAGAAGACTTTTGTGAACAGAGACAATGTTAAACCGTTCCATCATAATAATAATGTACAAGGTTTGAGGGGCAAGCCACCTGAGTTGAACCCACCGGCTTTGTGCCAAGCCTGCCAGCCAATCCGGCACAGAGAGCACAGCACCTTACACGACACTTCCCACTTAGACTGAACAGCAACCACACCATGGAGGTGTCAACCCACAAATGCCAATCAAGTGTTCGAAAGCAGCTCACCACTTCAATTCTGCTAGTGCTTCACCAAGTGAAGGCTTTCCTCTCTATATTCACAACTACACTGCAAAATCTCAGGATCTCTACAAGGCTTGAAACAACAGACTGGGTGTGTGCCTTCGGTATGCTACTTCAGATCAGGTCTTCACAGATGTACTACGGCAAGTCTGTTTGGACCAAGCCACAATAATATCCTTACCTCCAAGTTACAGGTTTGGTACCCCTTCCAGTCCATCTTCGTGGACCTCAAGAAGAAAGTCTTGTCCATCTAGACCTATGCTTCATGCACTGGTCCTCAGGCAAGTAAATTAATTCAGCAGGCGCAGCTACAGTAACAGTCTGAATCCTCTGAACTATGTACCACCAAACACCCAATTAGTATGGTCACACTACCTCCGATCATACAAGGGACCAAAGGGTAAGGGACTCCCATCTACAAGCTGCGCCAGGGACTTTCCCTTAGATTCCGTCAACAGCATTGAAGAATCTCACTAATGCTAAAAGAGGAGGAGACAAACAATCACAAAGGAGCCAAGGAGAAGTAGCAGTCGTGAAAGGAGAGCCTCCTGCTGCTGGTCTGGAGTAACTGGTTGGGCCGCATGCATGTGCCCACCGGGTATGCCACCCCCAGTTCCTAAATGAATACTCGGACCTCCACTTAACCCACTGGGCTCCGGAAATCCATGCAGCTGGAAGCCAAAGAGAGATGGAAAAAGACCAAATCCAGCTGACAGGGTGATATTGCCAAAGCGGGCAGTGGCAGCAGGACCAGTGGGTCCAGCCATGAAGTTGAACCCAGGGTGCTGGTAGTGATGCTCTGCCTGGCGTGCTGTCTCCGGGCGTTGCCCAGCTGGCCGGTGAGGAATATTAAGACCCGGCACAGCTTTCGTTCGGGGATCCACACACCCCACCTTTCCCCGACCATACAATGGAATCACCTTCTCCTCCTCCACACTCGCCTTGCACACTGGACATTCTTGGCAGATGCTGTGCATCTGAAGCCAGCGGTAAAGACAGGGCCAGCAGAACAGATGTCCACATAGGGTCACAACCGGATCCTGTGCCAGTTCCAAACATATGTTGCAATCAAAGCTGCCGCCCTGATCACTGCTGCCCGCAGCGGCAGCATCCTCTCCGCCAACTGGACTGGCCGCAGGAGCATCATGCACTTGCGAGCTGGCACCTGCTTCAGCATGCCTCATTCCGCTCTCCTCATGCAACCCCTCTGATCCAATTTTCTCCACCCTCTTTTCTCTGTTCCGTACTTCCAGCGCGCCTGCTCCGTCACACAACCTTGCTTTTCATGATTCCCCCTGATCGCCAGGCCGATAAAATGCCAAAGCACTGTTTCGTGAATCTAAGCTTCTTCGACAATTGCTGTGCAATCTTGCGACGAATGCCGGATCGGGTGTAGCCTCACCAGGTCAAAAACCCCAATAAAAGTAGATCCACCCAATGCAAAAGGTCACATACCCACACACACAGGCCTGTCAGCTTCGCAACTATGCAGTAAGAAGGTGCTGTCGAATTGAGACACGCCTGCTGCAGTACTCCAAGGGCCCCATGCTCTGCCAATTAATCAAAAGCGAAGAACCCTACAGAAACCAATCGTCGTCACATCTCCTTGCATTGGTTCCCCTCATGGCCACAAACCCACCAGCATCCTCATCAACCATTGCCTCGCCGCTGCACTGAGTGCCCAAAACACTATAAACTCCTCGTAAAGAAGCAGTCAGGACAACGAATGCCAGGCCACAGCTTTGCCTCTCGACCCTAAGCCTCGCACCTGCAACTGCAAAGTGTGACCAATCAATTGTGCACCTTCTGGACAAAAAAGGTCAGATGCACGGAGGTCAGCATACAGCTTGTGGATCGGCGACCAAAAACACTCCTGAATGACCGCAGGTGATCAAAACCCTCTGCACCCCAAGGAATGCAATCTGTGTGTAACAAAAATCACAGCTTGAGGAGTGGCCACAAACCACCTACTTTCTGCGAGAGTACGATTGTGCCCAAACGAATGCCGACACTCTGTCAGGAAAACGATCAAAACACCTCCTTCGAGCCAGAAACTGATCAAAACATTTGGAGCCCTCCACAAGTGCAACCACCAAGGTTATGAAAGCAGGCAAAGCAAGAGAAGAAACAAACGGCCAAGCTCCACCTTGCCGCTTGGCATCAACACACCCGCACATGTACCCCAAGCTCCATACATACTGTAGGTTTTCACACGCCCAGGATGGCAGAGAGGAACGCGACGCTTCCAGCACTGACCCGCCCCACATCGCCTGCTTCCCCTCCTCCCGCCCCCATTGGCTGCCCTGCCTGCCAACCCCACCGTCTGATCTGGTACAGCTCTGATTTGCTAGTTATCTTGTGCCACGTCACTTTAAGATAAATCCAATAATGAATTCCACGCCACAAAATCAGGTGCGACCATTATGAGGACCAGACGCCCACATGTCATCCACCCCCAATTTCGAAAGACTGCTTTTTGCGCTTTTTCTAAAATTGGTTTTATTTTGTTTTTGTGTTTTTGTTCGTACCCAGAGAGGGAACAGATTCGAACCGTAGAGGCCCCTGTCCTCTAAAAAAACATTTTAAGAATTTAAAAAAAAACATGAGGAACCCTGGTCAAAACTTTAACCCTTAAGTGCAGCATTGTCCAAAGGAAAAACCTGACCCTAACCCACCAAAACTTTTTTATCTGGAGAATTTCTGTGTCCCTATAAAACTGGAAGTGCTTCCTACCTAACCCCACCTACTGTGAAGGCCCATACTTTCCTAGGCTAGAAATCTCCTTTTTCATCCAAAACGGCGATACACATCCATCGTATATTTTTTTGGCTAAAAGTGCCGTTAAACCGTTACAATGATATCTCGGTTAGGGTTAGTTTAGGATTGCGGCCACATCCTGGCCCTTCATCAGATCTAGGGTGTTAAAAAGGCGTCGTGGGCTTTGGCTTGTCACGCCCCGCCACACAGCAAGCAGCTGAAGCTAGCGCTTTTGGTATAAGGTAGAAACACCTAAAATGGAGTTGTACCCACAACGGACCCCTAGAAAAATACATAAAACTAACCATATGCCATCTTTAAAAGGTGCTTTGATCACAAGTGGTCCAAATTAGGTCATGTGGTGGGCCACAATGGAACTCCAATGAACCCTTTTAACTCATACATGATCATGATGACACCACTTAATGGACAAGTTAATAACCATCGGTGCGCACTTTGAGAGCAGTATCACTCATGAAGAATGAATCCTAACATGTAGGAGAGGGGATCACATTCCGTGATCAACGATCCCGATTGAGTTTCACCTAGATCAACGATCCAGGATTGAGTTTAATCCAAATGGACCTTGAGCTCAGTTTTCTTTAAGGTGGGTTGACTGACATGGTCCATGTTACTATGTTGTTTAATCAGTAAAGTGAAAGAGGATGCACACTTTTTGGGCTCATTTGGCTTCATCTAGACAAAGTGCTCTTGTTGTTCAAAATAGTACCCCCTATTGGTCCATTGGGGGTTGCTATTCCATGAGTTCATGAGCGGGCATGGCTCACCCATGAGCCGCCAAGTAACACACTTCGAATTTCGGCAAATTTTTTTCGGGCCCAAAACGATAAAATAATCGAAAGTAGTATAAGAAAAGAAGGTTTTCGAAGATTTCCACGCTCGTGCTGGAAGCACTCAGCTCATAAGTACCAGTATCCGCTCATGACTTGGAGCCCAAGCTCATGGACCGCCAACCCAGGTCATAGAAAAACTGAATTCTGGCCAATAACGGCACCGAAATTACCCCAAAGGAAGGGACGCAAGCGGAATTAGGATCCGGGTTTGCAGACTCCGAAAACGCAATGGCGACCTATAACCGTGGATAATACTGCTGCAGAAGTGCAGGATGGTTGGGTATAACGGCGCCGTAATTGGGCACAAGAAAAGAAATAGCCGGCTGAAGGCTCAGGAGTGAAGCCAATAACGGTACCGAAATTGGGCTCCACCAACCAAATACCCGGCTGAAGCCTCCGGAGTGTAGCCAATAACGGCGCCGAAATTGGGGTCCCGAAACCAAATACTCGGCTGAAGCCACCGGAGTGCAGCCAATAACGGCGCCGAAATTGGGATCCGGAAACCAAATAGCCGGCTGAAGGCTCGGGAGTGCAACCAATAACGGCGCCGAAATTGGGCTTCGGAGAGCAAATACTTACGGTGAGGGAGTTTTGCCAATAACGGCGCCGAAATTGAGGATAGGGCCGACAAGTGCCAGATTCAAACTGTCCTAAAAGTGGTGCGGATTTGTCTAATAAAAGCACACATGTGGGAGGAAATTCAAGTTCTGCCGCGTACGACATTGGCAGTGCAGCAATGATATATCCCTCTTCCGCCGGCCTCGCTCTCATTTTGTTCTTCACTCTTCTCTTCTGCAACCATCTCTTCCCTGCTCTGTGTTCTTGCTGTGTCGTGAAGCCATGTCGTGCCCGAATCACATCTATCAACGCCAGACGAGACTCATTGTCTCGAAAGCAGACGACATCATTGTCTTCCTAGATGTTTACAAGGACGATCCTCGACTTGTCCAGCTGAGAGCAATGGAGTTTCTTCCAGGATTGCACGATTCTCTTGGACCCCGGCTGCAAGTGATTCTTGCGGATCATGGACCTGGACTTTCCGCTTGAGTAGGAGCCGAACAGATCACGCACAGCGTTGCTGTATCGCTGGAACTGTTGCGAGTGGACGTATGATGAGTGCATAGGTGAAAACTTCACGCGTGGACGGACTGGCTCAGAAAGTGGGGACATTCTCTTCAGTTATGAAGATGAGGAGGAGGGGAACACAGGGCCCACTGTGAAAATGTTTTTCTACAAAGGAGACGCTATCAATAAACACGACATCCTCGTTAGTTTCAACCGGGCGACAAAAACCGCTGACATTTTGTTCAAATATCGGCACCCAGTCACTCAGGAGGTCCTTGAGAGGCCAGTTCGAGTTCCTTCTTCTTGGGCGAGGGGACCATAGGTCTTGCATGCTAGAGTAGACATGTTTCGACTCGCGGACACTCATGGCACATACATTTTGCTTCAAAAATCAAGTAGCTTCCTTGTGCCATATGGGGAATATACATGCTTGGATAATCTTCTGTTAAGGTTTTTTGTAATTAACTACCAGTATGCTGGGACGTGTCCTTTGTTGTGTGGATTGTTGTGTGCACAAGGTGCAGTATGCAAATGTTGGAATGTGCAGTAGGACCCTTCCCACTGGGACACAGAACTTACAATCTTGTAAAGGCATCACATTTGCATAACAGTGTCAATGTATTGGTAGCAAATCGGAGTCTTCTCATAAAGATGGACGAAAACGCCAGGATGGGCTGTGAAATTACCACAAAATGAATGAAGAGCAGTAACAAGGAAGCACTATGCAATATACACACCAATAACGGCGCTGAAATAGGCTACAATGCCCATGTATATCCACACAATGTATGCTTTCCTCGGATCCATTAATAGACATAACCAAAATATAAAAAAACACGCCCATGCCATTCACGGTCAAAAGCCACATTTTCATGTATTGCGGCACCGAAATGCACTTGAAGCCATGGCGGTGGGGCACCACCAAGTGTATAATTCTTCACAAAAAAATAGGGTGCAAGGAGATGAATGTAATATAATTGTCACTTTCTCCTTCCCGAATGTGGAATGTCAAGCAGTCTGACTTGTATCCTGCCGTAGGCCTTGTGCAGCTCGTTGAAGCTCAGTGTTGGAGCATGGATGAAGACGTCCACTGCGGATATACAACTCATGCACTTCAGAAAAATGTAATAAAGGTGTTTGCAGGGGACGTATGCTGCATTCTTCGATTCCATAACAAGGAAGTCATCACAGTTGCAGGTTGGGTACTGAGAAACCGTGATTGCATACACGACACTACACGCAGCAGACCCGCCTATTGACAACTGAAAAATGTGCCCCATCCCGGGGTGAGGAACATCCCTGCAACCTTGCACTATGCAGGGCATTGCAAGAGCGTTGGTCATCCTGGTGTCGTTCGCCTTTGTTGGTGGCCGCCGTCTTTTTAGTTTCCCCCACCGATGGGTGGGCCAAGCTGCAGGGTCACCCACCGGTATACGGGGTGAAGAGCTTCTCGTGGGAGGAGGATGACGACTGGGAATTGGATTTCGTGGAACGTCTGTCTTCTCCACCAGTCGAAACCCTGCACATCCTAGAGCGTCTGCCTCCTCCAGGGTAAGATTTGTTCCAGTTGCCACAAGCCAGACTACTGGTGGTTCAGGCATGCCTTGTACACCATACTTGGGCTTGCCGAACACACACAACATGATGTCGTGCCTACAGAACCAGAACTCCTTTAGTGTGGCCTCCACAAACTTTGCGCACACAAATCTCCCTGTGAAGCAAGGGGCAGGCACAACGCCCTGCGGGCTCCTCCAAATCATCTCATTGCATCTCTGGTTGGTGTCGACACGAACAGCACAACATTTGTCACGAAATGACGGACGGGTCCGTGCAATTCTCCACTGCGAGGCCGACACATCTCGCTCCACGATTGGGATGTTGTACTGGGTAACGATAATAGAAGCAAATTGCTCATCCTCGGGATGTTGTCCCGAGTCTAGCAGCGATTCCATGGATGCTGCAGGAGAGGGGGTACGAGTCCTGCTGGGAGGAGGCGTGGGACGCAACATCGTTGCACCCCGAGATTGAGTGCGGATGTTCATATCTGATCTCCATGAATCGTTGTCGCCTCCGGGCATGTCCTCAATTCTTCTCTTCACCGGCCGGCTGTGGACATCGCCCTCCAGGTAGTTCCCCCGACTGTGTAACGGCGTTGACCTTATTGTTTCCCGCAATGCAGCAGTCCATTTTTTGGGATCGCTCGAACGATGCGCCGCCCTCATCAACATCTCCTGCCTGTCTAGTCCGATACCCCATTGCTTTCCTACCAGAAACTGGTAACCAGATTGTTGCATGATGGCCCTCACAATATCTTCTATTGTTGCTGTCAACATGTCAACGAGATGTGCCGTAGAGGAAGCACGCCAGGAAGAGTGCACCGATTCGGCCATGTTCGTTGTCAGCATATCCGTGTCATCCTCCAAGCTCATGTCCTGTTGAAGGAAATTAGAAATGTCACTCATTGTGGATAATGTCCAAACATAAAACAGAACAATTGTCAAGTACAAAAATGTGTTACCTGTCTCATGTAGTCTCCAAACTGGCGGAATCTATAGTGCCACCACGCAAGCCACGTTTGCAGTTCTAGCTGATCTTTCACATCCACTGCCCCTGAAGACACCCACCAGGCGCGTATGGTTGGAAACTCGGTCTCCGCCTCGTCGATGGAATTCGCATTTTTCCACGCAAGGCACATACTGATATGATCATGCCGGTGGCGTGACGCCACGAACCTTTTCGTGTTTTGCGTCAAACTCTGCATGAAGCGAAACCCGCAAGATCTCTTCTTACCTTCCATTGGAGTCTTTGGGTCGTCCCCATATACCCTTCTCACTGCAGCCCAGTTCGCCTGGGCATTGTCAGCCATGAAGCCCCTAAAATCAGGAGGGGGCAACTTTGCTCTCGCCATTTGCTCATTAATTTCGCGCCACATATGCAACTCTGAATCTGTGTCTTCTCCTTTCATTTCGCAGATAGCAATGGTCATGAACTTTCTGTAATGTAGGTCGTATACATGTGCCCCCATTGTCACCCAATCGTGGTTGGTAATTCGCCTGATGTGGTCGAACATGACCCATCAATTTGAGAGGTCTCCACTGGTCATCCGCTTCACCAAATCGACACCGCTCCCCGGTCCACACGTTGACATCTTAAATATGAAGCACATGTCCGTCTTTGAGTCTTGACCAGGAAGCTGCCCTGGATGAAGTCGTAGCCGCATGTGTGCTTCACTTCCAAGATGGAGTGCATATCTGATCCTCTTCCGATTCGTTTCTTGCAACCGACAATGTGGTTCCTGACATTGGGGCTGTACATATATGAGACAGCTTGCAGCAGCTCCTTCATGTCCCCTCGCCCAGCTTCTCTCTTGTGCTTCCGTCCTCCGACATTATTCTTCCTATTGCAATTCTATGTGTGGATGCGAGCTGTATTTGCTTTGGTTTTGCTCCCGGCCTCAATATCACCTCCTCCTTGATAATATCGTGGGCTTGTTGAAAAGCGACTCTGCAATTGCCTCTGGCGACGGGGTGGTCATGCTTTCCGATGTGAATGCATGCTCTGGTGCACGTTGGGCCGACGGTCCCGACGTAGTACTGCTTGGCGTTGCACACTGCCATGCACGTAGGGGCTACGTTGCAATGGGCACACTTGAAAGTCCCTGCATGAACTCTACCTTGAGGCCAGAATGGGGTCGACGAATTGTCAATCCAGTCTGTCTCATTCTGGGTGCCTTTGCTCGTGTAGTGGTAACATGTGCTCGAGAAACATTTAAGATGTCCAGCACACAATACATATCTGACTCGAACTCCATCACCCAAATTGGACGATGAAGTTTTGGTGACACGCCATGGGTGGCCGTCATGTTTCATTTTCATTCCTGCCAGCATGCCGTCTGGGCCTGCGTCTGGCGGCACTGGAGGGAACTCGTAGATAGCATTCCCATCCACCACTTCAGGCAAAGTTTCCATATAATGGATTGGAGTTTTGTCGTTATCAAGCCTAAGAAGGTCACTGGAGCGGGAACCCGCTGTCTTCATCCTCCGCAATATGTCGATTACTGAGCGAGCGGAAGTTGAGTCCGAGGGTGTGTGCTCATTGTCTGCCGACATCTGCACACTCCTACTGACGGACGACTTCGAAACATACGATGGAAGGACCATACAGTCTTCATCGTCACTGGATAAGTTGTGGACGACTGTTTCCCTATAAAGTGCACCCACCGACGAGCTATGGAGCGGCAAATCCTCAGTTTCCCTTTTCCCATGTTTGGGCTTCTCTGCTTGTGAAGAGGCGCCCACATCCCTCATGGCAGACTTCACATCTTGCACGCCAGACCCTCTTGTGGAAGGAGGACCAACCAAGTTCCAGCGTGGGAACTCTTTAGGCACGATTTCACCAATTGCACTGTACCAGATGGATTCAGAAGCTGGGAGCCGCCACTCTTTGCCCTTTCCGAAAGCTGCATGCAGAATGACGGCACTTTCCAAAAAATTCCCATAAACATCATTCGTTTCCTCTTCCAGAAACACAATACCCGGGTGGAGCCCGAACTTCACACACTAGTACTGCTCAATGACAATCGTAAATCCTTGGTCGTACGGTATTTTTGCTTTCAGAGAATTAGTATGGAAGTACACGTTTACCCAAACACGGGAGTCCATGTTGAAGACAACAACTATCGGTAGGCTCCGCAACAAAGTCCTGCAATGAGAAGAGTGTGTCCTACATAATACCACAATAATTTTCTGGAGGATTCTGTATCCAGCAGGATGGGTGAGTGCACGTATGGATGAAGGTGTGTAATGTACGTGACAAATACGGACGACCACAGCAAATTCACATCGGAAATTGGGTGTCTGAATTGTGATGTACCACCAGTTGGGCTACAATAAATCAGGCCTTCTCATGAATTTCGGCACCGAAATCCGGATGAACATCTCTGTCATGTAACAGATTTGGAAGCCACGGGATGAATTCCGGCGACAGAATTCGGAATTAGTTCACATCATGAAACTGAGCAAGCACCCAACGGATGGATTTTGGTGCCGAAATTCGGATGAACATGTTCGACATGAAATTGTTTCTGCACATGGAAACATGAATTTCGGCGCCGAAATACGGATGAATGCAACCCTGAATGGACAGTAGGGATCTACTGTCGGCAAAGGGTCACTCCAATATTACATTTTCCATGCGACGGATGAATTTCGGCGCTGAAATTCATCCGAACCCGACACTTACTTCTTGCTTCTGGATGATGTAAGGTTCCGAAATTCGTATGAAATAACCCATTCAGACAGAAAAACACGAATATTTTGCATTAAATTGAGAAATCGACACATTTAACACCTTTAGTCTTTCAAAAGGTCGTTATCCAATGACGTAAGGGATATTTTCTCACGTTAGGGGAAATTAATTGCATTTTAGCCGTTGTTTTCATTTGAAACCGACCGTATCCATTAAGTGGTTATTTTTTGTACATGAGGTTGCCGGAAATAAAGTATAATTTCGGCGCCGAAATTATACTTAACAGTCCAGACATGACAAGTCCAACATGCATGGACAGTAACCGTGAGGGACACTGATGGCAGGAAAGCGTAGGCATGGTGCCGGTTTACTATTCGGGATGGATGTATTTCGGCGCCGAAATATGGATGATTTCAGCTTGTTTGCGCATGGACGGAGATATTGTTAATGAATTTCGGCGCCGAAATATGGTTGAAATGTGCCCCAGTGCAGCATTCTGCACAGTTCCGGAATTAATTCCGGATCCGATATCCGACTGATAGGTATGCTCATGACGGATGAGAATTGGGGAAGCGATGAATTTCGGCGCCGAAATTCATATGTTTGTGTTTGAAAGCACTTGCACATGATGAATTTCGGCGCCGAAATTCATCCGTCCGCTATGAAACGTGCCGACCTGACTGTTGAATGTCGGTTGTCGGTTTGATTTCCTGGCGGTTGGGTTTCATGATGTGCGGATAGTGCATTCAATGCCGGCTGCTCCGGGAACAGCATCCGGTGAACGGAACGGTATTTCGGCGCCGCAATTCGGATAAAGCGTCTTCTACTGGTGGCTTGAACAGGCACGCGTCGCGTTCCTGGCGACTTCATCCGTCCGAACGTGTCAGGGGTCGCAATCTCTTCATCACCCATACGCCGGAAAGTGGTGGACGGTGACAACGCTTGGGGAGACGTGGCTGCTTGCGCATCTGCTCGTGCACAGTGGTTGCATGTTCCACCGCTTCGCTCTCTCGCTCCTTGCCGTTCTGCGATGACATTCTCCTGCGTTTCCTCTCCTTATGCAGCATAGTGAACCACATGATGCTTGCCTGGACAGAGTACATTGCTGAAATGCATCCGCAAGATATCAATTGGCATTACATGGTGGTCTGCATTGTCGTAAAGGTGGACGTGAGGGACAGAGGACTGCTGAAGGGTGTCATGGCAGATATAAATCTGTAAGTATACTACTACATCCTTGTGTAGTGCCTATTGTGGCGCCGAAATAGGCAATGTTCTTGACTGTCATCCACTCTATGAACTGGAAATTGGATTGTTGTGCCGAAATCTGGTTATTTTTGTATCATATTTTCATGTTGTTCCTTTTATATTTCTCCATGGCAGGGTAACAGAGAGGGCCTTCGTGGAAACTCACCTGGCACATACGCTCTACAGAGTGCAAGAAGTGGGCACAGCACCGCTGACGGACTTCCAAAAATCCCTCGATCCTGAGCTGTACAGGAAGTCCCTTGTGAAAGCGGATCGCACCTGGTACCGATCAACATTGGACGCCATGTTGGAGATCCTCTATTCGGTGAGGTTCATCTCAAATTTCCCAATTTAATGCTATTTGTTACATGGATCAGTGGCCTAACTGTATCCGCTGGGTATGGGAATGCAGACGAACATCAGGGATGACTTGGCCTATGCCAAAAGGCAGTTCTTTGAGAGTGATGCCCCCAACAAGGCGGACGCGTCAATAGAGAGTCACATTGTGCAGGCAGGGAGGCAATCACGGACCAAGTACAGGTCCAAACTTGTGAAGCAAGTTGCAATCGCTGACCCTGGTCTTGGTGCCGAGTTCCTGGCGGAGATAGGACTGCATTACTCCAGACCCATGAAACCAGAAATGTCCATGGAGAAACTTCATCAAATCACAGTGTCATGTGTTGAGCTGGCGGAGAAGATAAGCATGTGTTGGTTTTTGTTTTGTGTCTTCTCGCGATTCTCATGATGAGGTTCTTTTGTCTGACCGATGTTAGGTCATGTAGACGAGGTGGCTGCGAATCTGAAACGGCCATATAAACACGAAGCTGTTGTACCACTTTTCCATCGAGCCAACTGACGACAAAGTGAACGACTAGCTAAATGTGATGACTTGGTGGCATCAGGTATAATGTCCTCCTCTTCTGTGTGTTGGACATCATCGCAATTTCAAATTCATGAATGTTTTGGAGACCTGCAATGCTGCAGGTACTGACCCACGCCCAGGAGCAATTGGATTGCAACACCACCACTTTCGAGTTACAGATCGACTGGACGAAACCGGAGACAATGGAGAACTACGTGCAGTCCTGGCGAGGGCGCTTCGCAAACCTCTTTTTCAGAGAAATTGCAAAGGCAAAACACAGCGTATACATCGAAGAGCAGGAGGGTGCCGACAAAGCGGCAATGCGAGTCTTGTTCAGGTAATCTGCTGCCAATGCATCCCCCTATTTGCAGTTTTGAGAATTTAGCCAAGCAGCGGTGGGTATTGCGGCGCCGAAATATCCCTCTGCAAGATGTGAATGTTGGGTAATTGGGGCACGCTCCATTGCGTATTTCGGTGCCAAAATACCTTTTGCATTCAGAACTTCCTCTTGCATGATGCATCAGTAGCATGATTTTTGTTGAACTGACTCGTGATTGCAGGTACATAAATTTTTCTCTCGTTCCGTCTGGAGCCATTCAAAGGGTTCCACCATTCTTCCTGGCGTGGAAGACACCTGGAGGTCGTGGTACGATGTACACAGAAGTAATGGCGAAGGAATGGCATGCCGAACATTTGGTAGACTGTCCCTGGTATGTGGATCTCCCAAGTGGAACCGTTGACCTCTCGGAGGTTAACTTGAAGAAGGAAGCGAACGCCCGGGCTATGAAGGCGCATTTGGATCCCCAACCAGAGGACGCGAAAAAACTGAAAGTAGAGGAGGCAGCAAAGCAGAAAACACTGAGAAAGTCAGCCAAGGCGGCAGCGTTGGCGAAGGAGCAGATGGAGAAGCAAGCAGCTGAGCAACCCAAGGACAAGAAGAAAAGAACGCGCAAACAAGGGCAAGAGACGAAGAGCCCCACACCCAAGAAGAAGAAGCAGCAACATAGTCAGCCAGATGACGAGGATTCCGACAACGATTTCCAGCAGGATAACACCCAAGGGGCCACACCTCGTCCGAAAATTTATAAAGGCCAGCGCTTCGGGGGTTCAGCTGCAAAGAGATCACTATACGAGGATGCACCTGGTAGACCCTATCGTGCAGTGCACATTGCGGGCAGGGAAGTCCTCAAAACACCCACAATTGTGGAGTGTGTTAATGAAAATTTCCTAACTACTTTGACCAGAAGGCTGGAGAAAACGAGATTGAGGAAGGTGATCGAGTCCCACCAGGGGAAGGGGAAGAGGAAGGCCATTGGCAACAATATCGAGGACACTACCGGCTACACAAAGATGATGGAGTATTTTGTGGCGATGAGCCACGACAAAAAGAGCACAGTCGGGGGCAGGGCGGTGAAAGCCTCCATCGACATGATCCTTGTGGATATCCCGGATGGGCAAGAGATACTGGGGCTGGGCTCACTACAAGTACGACGAAAGATACTGGAGCCACACATTCGGGTTCGCAGCCAACGTGTTGGACGACGACGGCTATGTTGTTGTGCTAGCAGCCGATGGAGAAGTCACTGAGAATGATATCAAAGTATGGACGGGGAGAAGTGCAGCACCCATCCTGAAGAAGATCTGGACTTGCATCAACACGCAGGGTCTTGTCAACAATGGTCAGAAGGTATGTTGCGGTTTTCCTGTGTTATGCCAATTTCTGCGCCGAAATTGCTCATGTACGTGTAGGCCACCTCTCACGTTCTCCTTTCCTTCTTTGTAGACTCTTATCTTTTAGGCATTCTACTTTATGAAGGAACATTTGAAATTCAAATTACGTCAAGCAAGCAGACTTGTTGATTCCACAGTTGATCCACTGGAGTATAATGTCATGTTCAACCCATGAGTCCTGCATTCATCCAGACGTTGTTAGAGGGCTGTCTGGGACTTAGACCTTTTTATGGGCTCTGTGGGGTACCCTTAATTTTTGCGCAGACTTACGGATGGTAGACTTAGACCAACAGAGGCCTTAGGGGCGACAGGTACAAGCTTTAGGGGTAGTAGACAGGCTTACACACTTAGTCACAGTCTTACACAGTCGTACACAGCCTATCATAGTTTATCACAACCATACACAGTCTTACACAGCCCGACACAGCCTTACACGGTCTGTCACAGTCAATCACAGCCTATCACAGTTAGTCACAGTCTATCACAGCTCGACACAGCTTCGCACAGCTAGTCACAACCGACACAGTCCGACACAGCCAGTCACAGCTCGACACAGTCACAGCCCGACACAGTTTGGCACAGCCCGTCACAGCGTACATAGGAAACGGTTATCATTGGCAGGGAACAACTGTATGGAAACGACATCTGCAGAGGGAACGTGTTTACTTCTTGAGATGACAGTTAGTTAGTTAGACGGTTAGAACAGCTTGTGGGTAGATTAGGCAGAGTAGCAACTTGGAGAGGGAACTTCACAGGGGGCGCTTCTTGGTCATTCATGAGAGGAGATCAGGCGAAGAGCAGGAACGGGAGCAAGGATAGAGAGCACGGTGAAGGAGGAGAGATGATCAGTAGATGCTCGTTTCATGCAAAGCTGTAGTGATACTGTAGAGCATATTAGAGACACCATGGCTTCGGCCTAATACCTGATAAATCTTAATCTGGTACTTATTCGATACAAACACACTGTGTAAAGAGACTTGAGTGAAGCTGTGAAATGAATGGATGAGTCAATAGAACCTGATAGATACTGAAGCAATCTGATGCTTCAGTATACACAGTAAGGTAATTTGCTAACATGAAGGCAAGAAGAAATACAAATAGGAAGCACAACCATGATTCACTAGCTGTAGGTCATGACTGATTGTTCTGAGCGAGCTGAGTGCTTAGAGATATCCAACTCTTCTATCTCGGAGTTCCCACCTCGGATAGCGAAGGGATGGGTGAGTAAAAGCCGCTTGACAGACGCTCATGGAAATGTGTACGGATATTGAAGGCAGGGTCCTCAACGTCACGACTAATACATGTTAGAGCGTTCAGTGATTGCGGCACCGAAATTGACACCGTTTCTAATTGTCTTTGTTTGCTTGCACGAGGAAGCGAGTCATTCTTGACTTTGGCTTTGGTTGTGTCTTATGAATTCGCAGGTGCCTGTATGTGGGCGGGAAGGATGTCCAACCGATTTGTGTTCTCATTTGAGGGGGATACGGCCTTGTACGATTTCAATTTGGCGGGCCTACAACGTCTTCCTCCTACTGAGGATCCCAACAACGCAGAAGAGGACGTGGAAGGGGAGGAGGAAGAGGAGGAGGAGGAGGAAGTCCAGGAAATTCGTCCGATGCAGGGGCGCCCGAAGCCGCTTTCTGCAATGTCTGTCTTCGAGTGAGTTGCACCATAGTAAGTGTATTGGTTTCGGTTGTAGGGACCATGCAACCTGCCGATGATTCCATGTTTCAATGTTCTAATGTGCTTCATTTTGTGTTTGTGCATACACTCAGCCTTGCAGAGTCGTCCGACGAGGAAATGCTGGGAGACTTGCCCGAATCGGACCCTATTGCAGAGGAGGAGACAGAATCGCATCGGCCATTCTTTGCCAGAAAAGCGTTTCTTGCGAGTCCCCAGAAGCCCTTTTTCTACCACCCTATGCAGACACGGCTGCCAGAGAAGCCATCAGGAGGGAGGATAGGCCTACTCGGTTCGAGCAATTGATATTCGGGAAGGAGCAGAGAATTATAATGAGGCGTGAGGCCAAACATGGAATTGTGAAAGACAGAGTAGGCAAGTTCGTCATAGAATCCGCGTCTAAGAGCGAGGGGGATGATGAGGATTGTTCCGCATCCAGGTGGACAGTTCCAGCTGGTGAGGATGGTATTTTTGAGGGGAGGGCTTCTCAGAGTAACAGCAGTAGCAACAGTGCAGTTTTCGGAGGCAGGTGGAAGGCAGCTATCTTTGCATGAGGCCGGGGATGCATTGGACAATGATTGCGGATCCTTGCCATAGCAAAGTCTCATTTGGATCCTTCTGTTGTATAGTTCTGAAACACTTAATGAAAATATTGACGATTTTTGAAATCATTGTGTTCAGACTGTGCATGTCCGATTCCCAACATTTCTTCCGCAAACCACAATGTAATAATAAAAGCAGAAGAGATGCAAAGTAAAGTAAAGAACCCTACAAGTAATTTATGCACACCAGCGAACCGCGAACTAAAAGCCATGAAAACACTGTCGTTTCTAACATTCCTATTGGGAATTTCGGCGCCGAAATAGCCCAGTGTGCGCCTTCATAATATGGGCCTTATAAAATTCCACGTAGGAATTATTGCACCAAAATACGATGGAAGCCTTCAGCACAAGGCACTTCAACACATTCCACTTGGGTATTTCGGCGCCAAAATAGCCTGCTCTGTGCCATAAAATACGCCAGTATATCATATTTCAAAAGAGAATTTCGGCGCCGAAATACCCCGATGGAAGTCTTCAAAACACCACTTTACCACACTACTCTTGGGAATTTCGGCGCCGAAATACCAAGGTCGGTGGTTTTAGGACACCGCTGGTTTTAGCACAATTTCTTCCCGTAATGTCGTGGCACCTTCTCTGTCTAGCCCCTTCTAGCACCAGTCATTTTTGATCGCCTGTGTGGATAGCCGTTGCCGGCCAATGGGGGCACGTATTGCCGTTGCCCCAGAGAAAATCACGCAAGAGGGTGTTCCGCAGTGGGTTTTCAATGTTTGCATCTCCGTGTTGAAACACAACAGTCATTACTTGTCTCTCTCTATTCCCGGTGGGCGCACACTTCCTCAATGCCGCCCTGTGTAAATGTCTTCTGCATTTGACGGAGCGGGATTGGAGGTTTGCGATTGCGTGAGCCGGTGATGGGAGACATTATGGTGGAGTTGGACTTCAGTGGTACACGCAGGGTGACGAGTTTCCGAGCACTTCTGTGGGATTCTCTTTGGGTGAGGCTTGCCAGTGGACAACAATGGATACTTGTTGTGCGAGATAGACCTGAAAGACGGAGTGTTTGTCTCTTCATGAGATGTTGCTGCGGCAAGTTCTGGAGGTCTTACTACCATAACTATACTGCACCTCCACAGTGTTTGCTCCCGGATAGGGCTCTTGAGTTGCTCACTCACTCTTCTGGGCCAGGGAATATATTGTTGACACTAAGGGAGAATCGGAACAGGTTTGTTTTGGATGTTTGCGAATTTCACGACGTTGTGGAGGAGGTCCCAATAGGAGGCCTCCAATATCTGCATGTTTTCACGAACGTGACCTCTATAGATATCTTGTATCTTTATGTGCGCCATCTTAATCCAGAAAACGGCAATGCGCAGTGGACGACTACCGCACCACTCCTAATTCTGGACATGTGGTTCGACGACTCGGTGGTTCCTGTTGTGGATGTCAACGCAGCAGCATAGAGCGTTAAGGATCATTGTGGAGGGTGATTGGAGGGCACAGGCTCCGGGTTATGGTAGTTCCACAGGTTTCTTATGCCGCAGTGGTCCATTTCTGATAATGGAAGCTCGGAGTTGTCGCTGTACAAAATAAAAACTTGTAGTTTCCTGATGTTTGTATTTCGAGCGTGTATGGAAATTTTCTGTCATGTCAATGTGGGCTTGATGTTGTGTTGAATGGGATTTGCAAGTTGAACTGTCGTCTGACCCTAAATATAATACCTTGTCAGCACAATGGCTTGTGAGGGCTGTTTGTGTCTCTTTCCTGTCCTGCACGATGTTTTACAGTCGTGACGTGGAATAACAACGCCGAAATACCTCATTCCGCATCCTGGACCAGGAGAAACAGACCCTATTATCGAGATATGAGGACATAATACCGTCAATAAAGGCACAAAAATTCCAATTCCGCGGATGCCCGCTCATGAGCTCATAGGCTCATAGGCTCATGGGCTCATGAAATAGTAAACCTCGGTCCATTCAAGGTTATTCCATGATTTCACATTGAATATTCACCAATATTACAAAATAATTCGGATTTTTTTATTTTTTATTTTTTGCATTAAATTTCATTTCGATGTGCCCACAGCTGAAAAATATATACGATGACACTACACACCTGAAACTGCACACATTTCTTAAATGATCCATTTTAGGTGTTTCTACCTAAAAGATGGCGCCCTGACACAGATCAGGGGCGGTGTACTCGGGTGTTAGTGGTGTTAGTATTGTTAGTGTATAGTGTTTGATGTCCTCTCGCGCATTGCCTGCTCTTTCCACTTGCTCCTTTGTTGTGAAACCTTGTTTCTTGAGAGGAAATGAGTACATGCTTCATGTTTGTTTTGTGGTGGGGAGAAGCCGGGTACCGTAGGCATTAGTGGTTCTCGCCGGCGTTGTCGGGGTCAGTTAGGTCTTTTCCACGGGATCTACTCTACATCCTGCTGCCTAAGTGGTTCGCCAATGCGTGTTATCAAAGGCGGCTCCTCGTCTTGCCAGATTTTCTCCTACTGTTGCGATATTGCCTTCTCACGCTGCGGGCTGGGGTGTGATTGCAGGGGATGGCGGCAGTTCGTGATTTCTCTTGTGTACTTTGCAGAGAGGGAGAGAGCTTGTTTTTGCATATTAGTGTGGTGCTTACTATTGAAGCTAATCCCATTGTAGAGGCCAACCCTGCTGCCGCTTCTCATTCTGCTGATGCTCTTGTTGTTGAAACCAATCATGTGGTTTCTCACCCTGCTGATGGTCTTGCTATTGCTAACACAACTAACAGCGCGCGGCTTGGCAGTGTTGCCTTGCTAGCGTCGCCACTTTCTAAGCCTACTGCTCACGTTCCAGCTCTTGTTGTTTCGTTGGGTTCTCCTGGTGGTAGTGACTATGTTAATCTGGATGAGGCAGAAGCGTGGTCGCCAAGTACTTTGAGAGTAGGCAGCAAGCGGCAAAGTTGGAAAGGGATATTGAGCTATCACAAGAAGTAGATGACCTGTTGTGTGAAATTTGTGATGAGGATCAGCTTTGGTTTGAACGCATAGAAAAGGCTGTCGTTGAAGACCTTGCTGCGTTAACCAGTCATCACGAATCCTTGTTTGCAAGGCCTTCGCTTGAGCCCAGTGCGGTGTCTAGAGCCATACAACTTGCTAAGAAAGAATTTGAATTGCGCAACGCTGAACGCTTGCCATCCAAAGCGATCAAGTCACGCTTCCTGCATCACCAAGAATTGATGTGGTTGGAACTGGGTCTCTATCTACCTCTCTCCGGTGTTCGAAGTGCGGAGCTTCATGATGGCCGTGGTTTAGTGGGGCGAAGTTGGTTGTCGTTGATGTTACAAGGCACGGGAGCTCTGATCTTGAGGGCATTGTGGTTTCAGCTCCGACCTTGCGCTTTGGCACCTACTTATTCCCACTTGATTGATGGTTTGAGAGTGGTTCGCCCAAGTGCTTTTGAGAATCTGAGTGACTATTCGGACTCGACTATGCTTTCGCGTACGTGGAGAGAGGGTGACACTGCCCGCGTGGGTTTATGGCTTAAGAGAGCTGACGGCTAGGAGTGGTTGGCTTTGGGAGTCTATGAGCTACAGTCACACAAGGTGCTAAGGGTTGTGTACTGCTCCATTTGGGTTCCAGAGGTTAGCTCGCCAAGTGCTCGGCCCGCACTCCATTATCCCTGTTGTTTAAAGGTTAACTTTCCAATCTACTTTCATTTCTTGCATGCCAGGTAATTCTAGAACTACTTGGCTACGATCAGGCAGGTAGATGCTCATGAATAGTTCAAAGGAGCCGCTGGCTGAAGGTGTAATGGAAATGAACGAGGGATCGGACAACCTGTAGGCAGGTAATTTTGTGACCAATGATGATGAATGTTTGAACAATGGTACTTTGGGGGCGGAAGTAGAGCCCTCAGATGGTGTTGCGTTGGTAGATGAGGGTTCCGGGATAGCCAATCCAGAGGGCCTCTCTATTTACATATGTTCAAAAGCCATAGTGGCTGGACGAACTGAGCCCACGGCACGATCACCGGCTCGGGAGTTGATCAGTCTGCCCTCTTATCCTGTTCGTGTTCAGGGGGTAGCTAGGTTTGATTCGGATGTTTGGGCTACTATGAGCGGTATGTTGGCCCCAGTGACAAGTATGATGCATGTGCCTGTGATGGGTCTCCCTAATCCCACTCTCGGGGGAGGGACTAGTTCTTTGAATTCAAGTTTGCATCTGGGTACTGTCCCTTTGTTGAATGTATCCAGTCCCCATCCAGTCCTGCTGCGGGTGGAGGAGCAGTAGTACCAGTGCCCTCCACCTCGTCTGCTGGTCATGCACGTCATGATAGCACCCATGTGGGGACTCTCCTTGTTCAACAGATGGGGAGGCCGCCACAGGTTACAGCTAGTCAGGCTATAGGTGTGCATGCTAGCAATGTTGGTATTGTTCTTGTTGAACAGCTCCAATGGTGGGAGTGGCACCCACTCCTCCCATGAGTGGTGTACCACAGCCCCACCTACAATCAATTTACCCAGCTGCTCAGTCAAATGTGATGTCACATACCCTCCCCATGGGCGTGCGGACACTCCTCTAATATAGGACCAACTAATAGTGGGTTTAGTCAAGGCACTGCATCTGCTGCTAATCATGTGCATACTGCCAATAGCACTTCTATTCATACTCAGTCCACAGTTCCCTGCTGCCCTGCTCATGGATCTGTTCTTCCTGGACATATAAACCATAGCTTGCCCTGTCATCTGATCCCTCAGCTCACCACTAGTCAACCCTATCCATAGTATAACATGGGGGAGGACTTTGATAGATATCTTCAAATGTTTGAAGTAATTGCTGGCGTGAATGGAGTGCTTGAGAACTTTAAAATGGTCATCTTTAGGATGAGCATGAAGTGGTCAGCTCGTGACTTGCTGCATGCAGTAGTCATGGATGATCCCAGCCTCAATTGGGCAACCCTTATAGAATGGGCTAAGACCTTGTTCAAACCTCATGAAAGGCCTCTGGACTGCTTTGCTAAGCTCGAGGACTTACCAGCCTAGAGAATCTTTGTGGCAATTCTATGTAATGGACAAGTTTGTTGCTGTTGATAACATCATTGACCCAGCAGAGAGAGACCGCATGGTCAAGAGGTATTTTCTCCTTGGATTGCCCCCTGCTATTCAAAATTGGGCTCAGCATCGTCATTTTGTCAATGACAAAATTATGTTAGCAGAAATTAACCTTAAAATGGCAGACTTGGCTGATAGCAAATCAACGCAACCTCATGCCAAGTTTCAAGCTCCAGTGAGCCCGAGTCTGCAACATTTGTACCATATGTTTCTTCTGCTATGCATGGCAAAACAGATGACTTCACCCTTCAAGGGTTGGCCAACACAGTAGGCAGTCTTCGTGAGTCTGTAGCCACTCAGTTTGGGGGGCTGCTGTTTCATGAGTGGCATGAGCATGAGTGGGAAAAAAAAAAGCATGAGCGGACCATTGTGTGTCCACAGAAATAGGGTTAGGAGGCACGGAAATAGGGTCATATGAAGTTGGAATGTGGCACTAGTGGACTCGTCATAGCAATGAAATGCTCTCCTACACCCTCCGAGGAACTTGCCCCACCTTCCTCCTCATCCCCCCCATCCTCCGAGCTCTGTGATGCATCAGTTCCACTATGCCTCTCAAAAATTCCGTCCTCTCCTTGGGGGACTGTCCACCTCATCTCCTGGGAATCTTCTGCCTCTTCTCCCCCACTTTCCTCAGCAGAATCCAAGATCTACGAGCCTGACGGGCTCTAATAGCTGCTGCCTCCTCCCTCATCTTTATTTTCTTGAGGCTTGCCTCGTCTAAAATCTGTTGTACACGACTAGGTTCGGAAGACCTCCTAATGGACACCGAAGCAAGCCGGGCAGCATAAGTAGGAAGGATGTAGTCCCTTTCTGGACTAGGCATGAAATCCCCCCTGGCAAAAAAAGCACGTTCATCCTGCCCATGAACTGCGGTGTAGACGTCCCTCCTGCCGTACTTGGCATCCTGCAGTAAGAACAAATCCACTTTAAGAATGTCAATACGAGCAGAAGCCAAAAAGGGTCTTTCAATGAAATAAGAGAGCGAAGGGAGGTGCCTCACGAAATCAGGAGGCAACTTACAATGCGACCACTCACTCGTAAACCGGGGGCTCCTCGGCCTCGATCCCAACTTGTATCTCCCCCTGCTCCTTGACGGATTCTTCCTCATCCTCCGAGGATGCCTCTTCCTCTTTTGGCAGACGTTCAGCCGCTGCAAGTTTGGAGTTGTGGAGGGCAGTATCTGGCTCGAAGGCGAAGACATGCCTGTTGGACAATGTCCCTGTCCACATTGAAGCACCTAAGGGACAAAGCGGGCGGTTAGTAGCATGTGGCATGCAATTGCAATCGGGCCAGGGGACAAACTGTGCACGTGAAGGCTTACCCGTGCCGCATGTGAGGTCAAGAATCCGCCCTTGGACATCCGAGCACGTCTCCATGAGGGTTTGGATGAAAGCAGGGCTCCGGGTCCGGCTATACCACCACAGTTTGTCTGTCTTTGTGTCCTTCGGCATACTGGAGTGGGGCACATAGTTGTAGAGGAATCGTAGGTAACAGGGTCCACAGCGGCATCAACAAGACGACCGTCATTGTGGAATTTGAACGTAGACCCTCTCTTCACAAAACAATATGCCTCAAACACCAATGTCTGCACATCCAACAAAAGAGGGATCAACTCCAGGGTCCAGTTCAGATACACCACAATATGAAGTGAATGCAATAGATTGATAACTTACACTCTAGCCCTTTGTTCGCAACCCCTGCGTATTGATGCAGAACCATTTTTTGAGGAGGACCGGGGTGACACTTTTCGGTGTCCACCTTGCCACAACATTGTCTGTGGTCTTCCCTCTTGTGGCAAGGACCACAATACATCCACCGTCATCCAAGAGCATCCCCGCCAGCCCAAACCCGACTCTCCAGTAGTCCTCAGTAAATTTGTTCCAAGTGGGCACACCATCCAGGCCCTCCAGCAGCTCCCCATCTGGAATATCGAGGATAATCATATCGTAGGCTCTCTCCACCTCAACCCCCCCCCCCGAGTGCTCTTGCAATCCGTGCTCACAGCCGTAAAGAATTCCATCATGGATTCAAAACCAGGGGTGTCTTTAGGCTCTGTACTGGGAGCCCTCTTCTTGGCTTTCCCCTTCAGCTCCTCCAGAGACTTGTTGTGTGCCACCTTCTTCGCCCTGGCAGCCAGAGCGTCAAGGAAGCTCTCATTTGACACATTGGATGATGGTTGGGGGTTCTAGCTTTGGCCTCTGCGGAAACGTCACCGCCGAATACCGCCGTGTAGGCTCACCCTCAAATGCCAACTTCTTGGCAGAGCCAGTCCCAGTCCGAACTGACTTGGGAACCCGGACGACCGGTGACTTGGTAGCAACAGCAGCACTCGCAGGACCTTGTACAAAGCCGTCGTCAGAGTCACTCCCTTGGGGCCCCTCTTGCGCCTCCTCTGGTGCCCCGGTGGTTTTCTGTTTTTTGGGGGTTACTGTACTCCCCTGTTTCCGTGTCCTTTTCTTTTGTCCTTTATTCTTCTCATTCAATTTCTCCTGAATACCTGTCTGAGCAAGCTCTGCCGTTTTCCTGGACTTGGCAAGCGCTTTCGCCTCCTTTGGACCCAGCGGAGGCAGCGGAGCCCGGTTTCGTCGGGCCTCAGCATCCAGCTTCAATTGAAACTCGGATGAGTCGAGTGAGCTGGGCGGAAGGTCCACATACCAAGGGCAGTCGCGCAAATGTTCCAGTTGCCACTCCTTCACGATAACGTCAGTGTACATGGAGTCAGCCCCAGGGTTCCTCCATGCGAGGAAGAATGGCGGCTCGAATGACAGATGACCTTTCTCCAAAAGGGAGAACTTGCAGTACCTGCATTCAAGAAACACACACAGAATGAGTTCCCGGGAACGAGGTAAATTTTAGGGAATGAAACTGCAAAATAGACGCCGAACTGACTGGGCCCAGAACTGGAAAAATGGCGCCAAATTTTCAGTTTCGGTGCCAGCCACCCCAGGGACTTAGCCATTTTCGGGGCCCTGAACTGGAAATTCGGCGCCATTTCCCCAGATTGGGGCCAAAAATGGCTAAGTCCCAGAACTACTGGATCCGGAACGGGGAAGATGGCGCTCAATTTCCAGTTTTGGTGCCAGCCACCCTAGGGACTTAGCCATTTTCGGGGCCCTAAACTGGAAATTCGGTGCCATTTTCCCAGGTTGGGGCCGAAAATGGCTAAGTCCCAGAACTGACTGGGCCCGGAACTGGAAAAATGGCGCCAAATTTCCGGTTTCGGTGCCAGCCACCCTAGGGACTTAGCCATTTTCGGGGCCCTGACCTGGAAATTCGGTGCCATTTTCCCAGGTTGGGGCCGAAAATGGCTAAGTCCTAGAACTGACTGGCCCGAAGCTGGAAAAATGGCGCCGAATTTCCAGTTTCGGTACCAGCCACCCCAGGGACTTAGCCATTTTCGGGGCCCTGATGGATAGAATTTCCATCCGCCAGGTTGGTCGGAGAGCGGATGGATGGAAATCCGGCGCCGGATTTCCATCCTGCCAGATAGGGCGGCGCGCGAAATTTCCACCACGCAGGTAATTCGGAGCCGGATGGATGGAAATCCGGCGCCGGATTTCCATCCTGTCAGGTAGGGCGGCGCGCGAAATTTCCACCACGCAGGTAATTCGGAGCCGGATGGATGGAAATTCGGCGCCGGATTTCCATCCGCCAGGTTGGTCGGAGAGCGGATGGATGGAAATTCGGCGCCGAATTTCCATCCGGCAGGTAGGGCGGCGCGCAAAATTTGCGTCATGCAGGTAATTTGGAGCGGATCAGGATGGAAATTCGGCGCCGAATTTCCATCCTGCAGGTAATTCCAAGCCCGGATGGATGGAAATCAGGCGCCGAATTTCCATCCAGCAGGTAACTCGGATCCCTGGCGGATGGAAATTCGGCGCCGAATTTCCATTCGTCAGGTAAGTCAAAGTGCCAAATTACCTTCCTACAGGTAATTCTGAGCGTGGCCGCTTGGTTTTTCGGAGGAAAACAAAGTAAACTGTTAGTTTTTTTGACTGAAGTCCACTTTTAGACACGTTTTTCATGGAATCCTTGACTGCTAGAGGGAAATCCGAACGGCCTCGGACGGAAATTCGGCGCTGTTTTTCCATCATGGGAGGTTTTTATATCGTCCAGTTTTGGGCCTCACCACCCGACCGGACTTCCTTTAAGGGGGCCCGGATGGAAATTCGGCGGCGAATTTCCATCCGGGGGATGGTCTCTGTCGGACAGGTGCCGGCCTCTACGCCCGAGGCGACTTCGTCCGGGCGTCACCTATTGGATATTCGGTGCCGAATTTCCGTCCGGGGTTGAAATGTGACGGCCAGGTGCCGGCCTCTCCCCCTCCCCGACTGCATCGGAACGGCCCCGGATGGAAATTCGGCGCCGTTTTCCCATCTGGGGAGGTTTTTATGTCGGCCAGTTTTCGGCCTGCCCCCCCGACATGACTTCGTTTGGGGGGGCCCGGATGGAAATTCGGCGCCGAATCTCCATCCAGGGGATGCTCTCTGTCGAACACGCGCCGGCCTCTAGGCCTGAGGCGACTTCATCCGGGCTTCCACTGTTGGATATTCGGTGCCGAATTTCCGTCCGGGGGTTGTAATGTGAGGGCCAGGTGTCGGCCTTTCCCCCGAGCCGACTGCATCCGAACGGCCTCGGATGGAAATTCGGCGCCGTTTTTCCATCCGGGGAGGTTTTTATGTAGGCCAGTTTTCGGCCTGACCCCCCGACACGACTTCCTTTGGGGGGATCCGAATGGAAATTCGGCGCTGAATTTCCATCCGGGGGTTGTTCTCTGTCGGACAGGTTCCGGCCTCTCTGCCCGAGGCGACTTCATACGTGCGGCCCCTGCTGGATATTCGGTGCCGAATTTTCATCCGGGGGTAGTAATGTGACGGCACGGTGCCGGCTTCTCCCCTTCAGCCGACATCATCCGGACGGAAGAACAAGAAGGCTGCTAGTGGTTCTCCCCCTTCTTTAAACTAGAAAGACTTCTTGGAAAGGGGCAAGAGGTCCATCATCTACCAACCCTACGTGGGCGACGTGCTCTCCTTCTTCCACAAGGCTCCAATACTGAAGTGCGGGATGAACTTGTTTCCTTGACGGACTTGGTGCATTCCGAGCTAGTTTTTTATCTTACATGTATCAATTTGGTGGGGCGTACGGTGGAGTGATGTCTTGATCTTCTTAGCCGATCTACTTCAGCTTGATCCTCTTATCTTTAGCGGCTTAGTGTTAGTTTGCGGATAGTGACTTTTATGGTCCGATGGCTTGACCTCTCTAGGCCTTACAAACATTTTGTAGTTTCATGATATATCACCATCTGTACTCCATGCATGGTTTTCCTAGCCAAGGGTTTTGTCCTCGGCCCAATTTGCAGGTGCCAGGTTTTCCCTTGGTAGGTTTTCACCCAGTAGTGGAGGGTGATATTATCCCACTATTTGCTTATTATTTATTTCCTTTTCGGAGCTCAGGATTTTTCGTGGGGGGTAGGCTTCACAGATGTGAAGGCCCATACTTTCGTGGCTAGAAATCTCTTTTTTCATCCTAAACGGCGATACACATCCATCGTATTTGTTTTGGGCTAAAAGTGTCGTTAAACAGTTACAATGATATCTCGGTTAGGGTTAGTTTAGGATTGTGGCCACATCCTGGCCCTTCATCAGATCTAGGGTGTTAAAAAGGCGCCGTGGGCTTTGGCTTGTCACGCCCCGCCACGTGGCAAGCAGCTGAAGCTAGGGCTTTTGGTATAAAGATGGCGCCCTAACACAAGTCAGGGGCGGTGTACTCGGGTGTTAGTGTATATGTGAAGTTGGTGTACAAGCTTTGGATGAGAGCTCCTTTGTGTCAGATCCTTGTGTTTGATCCTCCTCTCGCGCATTGCCTGCTCTTTCCGCTCACCCCTTTGTTGTGAAACCTTGTTTCTTGAGAGGAAAAGAATATATGCTTCAGGCTTGTTTTGAGGCTTCACACTCCTACCACAAAAAGTTTTATAAAAATCGAACAGCCAGATTCAAAGATTATAAGTGTAGAGTGGGGACCAAAAAATTCACTCCCCTAAATAATAAGTGCCAAAAAAAGCAGTTTTTAGCTCACATCTCGGCAGTTTTGATTTTTTCTTTTTAGAGAGTCTCAAGATTTTTTTTTTTAGTTGTTTTCTTTTCTCATGAATTCAGTTTCCTACCTAATAACACACATTCCCTGAAATTTTCAGCTTTTTCTGGTATATTTGCTTTTTTGCAAACTTTGAAAGCGCACCCCTGTTTTTAGGTACGTTCAGACCTAGAGATAGCAGGTGCAGTAAACCGAAAATAAGACATCGACGTTCAAACCTGATTCTGCTATCGACGGATATTGTCGACGTGGCACCATTATCAACGCGCCAGTGTTTCTTTTATTGGTGATTTATCGCCATCGCCAAATTGCGTCTTTGAATGGGCCTGGCGAATGAGGTTAAGGAAAATAAGGTTGAAAAATAGCCAAATTGCGACTTTGAACAGGCCTGGCGAATGAGGTTAAGGAAAATAAGGTTGAAAAATAGATCGGTTTCACCAAAAGTTCATGTAATGGGCCCATCTTTCACCATAGGGTCTCCAAGAGGGAGCCACTTGTCGCCATCCTGGAGCGAGGGACGTTAGAACGGAGGGGCCAGATTCCGCTCAGCACCTATAAGGGATCGCCACTTTCACATGTACATTGGGGGAGGGTATGGAGCCAACAATGTTCCTTGTATATGTTGTAGTGTACTACTTAGCATATGGACAATGTAAATCAGGCTTGTGGTATTGATGGTGCTTTGATGGCATAAGACCTTATGGTCAAATCTCAAGTTTTTGTGGCATAGAGCTTGTTGAGGTAATATCTATTTTGGTGGCTATTTTGTTTGTCTATTTTGTTTCCATATTGGTAGCATTAACATGCTGGCCTTTAACAATCTAGACTTCCTTTTCCCAGATAGGTCGCTAATCCTTCCTTTGGTTCTGATGTCAATGCTCGGCTATGGAGCTTCGTCTCTGCCCTCATACTATATCTCTGTTCTAAGGTTCCTTACTGGCTGGTACTTCCGGAAGCTTCAAGTTTCCCTTCTATGACTACCAAATGTTGTAGTGAATTTTAGCGGGAGCTCGGTCTCCTTGTATGCCCTACAAGGTTCCGTGTGATCAGTCCTCATGGCAGCCTTCGGGCATGTAAGGGTTTTAACTTTTTTTCCCTTCAATAATTTTAATAAAGCTCTAAAAGGGCTACCGAGTCCCCTTTTCCAAAAAAAAAAAAAAAAAAAAAAAAAACTCATGCTATGTTAATTTTAGATTGTTCGCCTTATTGTCTCTACTATGTTTTGGATTCATTCGTCTAACACTCATTCAACATCTCCTACAATCGCCACTGCATTTTCTACCATAGCCACACATGCTCCACTTAGGTTCCCATGGATGCACTCGCACTACAATGCAAATAATATAAAAGAAACGCTGCAACGCGCCTAACTCCTGGTGGTAACTATCGATTACTCATGGTGATAAAAATGGCGGGTTATAAAAATTATTTAAAATCTTTGTAGTCCCGCTTCTAACTCCGTCGATAGCCTATCACTCCCAAATGTAGACTGATGGCTATCTGCAAATTCCCGCTCCTCGCTCGGTCCTCCTTGCTCACTCCTCCTCATTTGCACGCACAATGGTCAACAAGGAAGACTCCGACAACAGCAGGATGGAGACAAACAACTCTGAACGTAGATCACATAAGCGACAAGCTGGAACAAGCTTACCTGAACTTCAAACTTGACAAGATTCTTTTCAACTCCTGCTCCGCTATCACTAGGCTCAAAACTCAACACTCACTGTTGCCTCCTCGAGGGTCAGCTGTCCAGTGGGCAGAGGACACCTTATAGACAGATCCTGCCATGGGCGAATCAGAAAGGCCATCACTTGCAAGGCTTTTCACGCTTTGGGTTGGCACCAGTGCCACCCACCGACACTTTACATTATAGGCCCCCATCTTCTTCCAGCCAATGTCCAGCTCCCGGAGTGCCTTTAAGACCTCTGTCATTATCTCTTTTGGATCGGATTGGGACTATGATTGATGGTTATATTCACAGACAGCCAAATCCAAAATGAAACACCTAGAAATGATGCTCAATTCTTATAAACCAAACAGGCCATAAAGTTTCAACCTCAATTTTTTGGAACTAATATTGCAACATATTGGCCTGATCCACATGGTCCTTACTGGCATGTCACCAGGTGTGAGTGATAGTACATCCCTTGACCAGGATATTGACCATTTCTAGGACAATGAGGAAGGATTCTCTTATACTATCTTCCCAATTTTGTGGTGATGACAAGTCCAGGATGCTAGGTGAAACATGGCCAAAGTGGCTCTCAGGACTCCCCACAATGCGGCCATGGTATTACTAACCAACCACCAGGCTTATCTACTGGAACCTTACTGTTTCTTAACGGTTACGTGGTTGGGGTGTCGATAGGAAAATATTCCATCGCGTAGATAGCGACACTACCTGTGCTTCAAACGTGGGTCTTCAATTGAAATCCTAGACCAGTAAATAGAACACCATCAACAAGTACATGAAATACAAGTACATGGGGAGAATCTACCCTTGCATTTGGTAAGTGAGATACATGAGACAACGTCAAACGGTTTCAGGTCGACAGTTACAACCTCCTGGAATCAAAGTGTCTTGCAGGTTTGGAGAAAACAGACTGATAGTGGGAGTGGGAGGATATGAAGGTACCTGAAGACCCAAAGCCCACTTTCGCTCTACGGCCACCCTATGTTGTAAACGAGAAGGAGATGGACCCCGCCGATCCATACTAGCTGTATGCACTAGTACCTTCACTTAGGAAGGTCTCCCCATGGGAGTTGAGCAATTGAAATGCATGGGTAACATAGGGACCAGGTGTTCCTGCATGTCCATCCTTCTCAAAGCAATGAGTGTCAACATATAACTGACATCCAACTATCACCATAACCATCAAATTCTTTAGACCTATCTTCCACTGACTAACAGAAACAGCATCACCTTCCCACACTCACGTAGGCATCCAACAAAACTGCAAACCTGCCAAAAGCATATACAACCCAGCTTGAAAGGTCACGTGACATCTCTGAAAGAGTACTGCAAATTTTGAACAGTCAAGGCAGGACATGTTGATGCAAAAGTTGTGCCAAACTAACAACAACTCGAATGCCCTGTATGCTTAGATTCCCTTTTGTTGCAGTGACCATATATGTATCAAGGACAGGATGTCAGCCTCTTTGACAATAAGATAATTGCAGCCATAGGTGGGCACAAGCTACTTACATGCCCCAGGCCCATGCTAAATGTTCATAACAAGTTCCTCATTCAATTCAACTGCAACTCACCTTGGCTTCTTCAAACTCAGCCCCAAGATAGCCATTAGATAGACGATGCCTGTTATCTAGCATTAGATAATTTGCCACAGTTGCCTGCATCAGGCAAGCTAACTGTCAATGTTCCAACCTTTAATGCCAAAAAGATGCTAGTGCCCACTCGTCTGGTAAACTCCACATTTCATACAGATGATCCAACTGCGAGCAAATATGGACCAGCAGACTGACCTGCTCAGGCATAATCAGAACTATACCAGCCTTTCCGACTACATCTGTCAAGCTATGGAAATGGAACAACAGATAAAGATAAATCGAGAAATAGACCCTAGTTGAGAAGCTACTACAAGTAGAACGAGGAATCCATGGAAGCTGCTGTCGACAGGAGAAATATATAATCAAACTCAGATCTCAGTTTTGTACAGCACCACAACAATCCACCGACTTGAAGCCATGTTATAAAGCCATGCCTACTGGAAAAAGTTTGTACATTATTTTGACACGATTAAGTAAGGAGTCAACAAGCTGAGATCGGTCGAACCCTAAAAGCACCACTTCCTGGAGAATGTCTTCATCGATTTGCACACATATTTCCGCACACGTCAACCATTATACATGTTCAAATTGTTTCTCATAAACCAGAGCAAGAATTATGACTTCCACACATAGGTAGACATGCAGGCTCTGGTAACATTTCTTTGCTCACCAGTGTTCTCTTCGAGCACAGCTGAAATCAAGTTGATAGTAACTAGCCTGCTATGGATACGTGGACACTAGATGCAACATCTCAACTTCAGCTACTCTCAGAGAGAGTGTACCTGTTAGCTTGCTGTATGGTATTAGGAGGAGGATAACGAGGCAAATGAGATTGAAACGAAAGATGCTGGCGAATCTCAGGAATAATAACCCGCTTCAATGGGTCCACCAATAGCATACGTGGAATCAGATCCCTTGCTCTCAGCGACAAATGGCTTGGTGGCGTGTAAATGCCACCCTGCACAAACAGGCACCCGCCATCTTCACCCCGCCATCTCCATATGCACGCTAGGGTTTCACTGTGATAGTATTGAGCTCAGCCAAGGGACTTAGCTGATTCTGGCTTATCTCTTCAGCGTGCAATCTCGTCCTTACATCCTTGGGATCTGACGGTGAGTAGTTATGTAATCGTGCAGATCTGAGCATGTCCATAGGACGATGGAGATCATCCAGGTGCTACATGCATTGGGTGCTTGTGGCAGAAAATTTAAAGTTTCCAGGCCAGGTTTTCAGGTTTGTGAAAGCGAATTAGCTAACATAATTTTATTCTACAAGAATTTAAAGGTTAATAACTTTGTAATATATATATATATATATTAAATTATTTATTTCAGTATACTAAAATAATTTTCACGGATTTATTTATAAAATCAATTTTATTTATAAAGGCTTGTCCCACCAATATATATATATATATATATTGCGGTAACAGGGGCAGTGGCCCTGGTTGGATATTTAAAATATCTTATAATAAAGTTAACCAAGGCTGCTATCCCCCTGTTTATCAAAAAAAAAAAAAAATCCTTGATAAGCACAACAGAGGGGATTGGGACATTTTCCCCCTACTCATCTTTTCCTCTTACAGTTTCCCCCTTCAACTTTCCCTCCAGCTTTTCATAGCAAGGGATTATTAGTTGGAATGTTGTACTTTCCCTCCAAGTTTCCCTCTGATAAACGTGCCAAATGAGTTCTTTTAAGGGTTTTGTTATTTTCCATTTGTCAGGGGCCTCTACTAGAGGCTAAGGAGGGAAAAATTGGAACATACCAGTGTTGGACTGGTATACCTGGTTGAACCGAGGTATGGAATACAGGTATGAATATATATTTTGAAGAACATACCAGTCGGGTATGAAAGAACCAGTGTACCCATGTGATATACGTATTGGGGGAGTATGTCTTTAGGATTCCCCCCCACACATACCATACCAGTCTGGGTATACGGAGGCATAGAATGGTCCCCATACCCGTACTGCGTTGAGTTCATGGCAAATGGAGGTAGGTATAAGTATATGTTAGTGCAGCTAGTTATAACCTGTACTACAATTTTGTTAATTCAAGGCTCCATGTTGCAATTCAGACTTCATTTGCTGTTTCGTGCTACTTTGGGTTACCTTTGCCTAGTGTTTCACGGCTTAGATCACAATCAGCTATGTGCTACATGATTATTTCTATGTATGGTGAGCTGTAGAAATACCATACCAGTGCTCATATCCCCCCAGTATCCCTACAGAGAAAGGACAATACCAGTACCATACTTATATATAGCCCAAAGTATAACTACTCATACCAGATTCATACCCAAGTTGCTTATACCTATATAGATACCTATACCAGCCTGGTATGAAAAAAGGGGTCCCGTATCCCTACAGAGGAAGGACAATACCAGTACCATACTTATATACAGCCCAAAGTACAACTATTCATACCAGATTCATACCCAAGTTACTCATACCTGTATAGATACCTATACCAGCCTGGTATGAAAAAAGGGGTGGGACCCTTCATACCAGTACCAGTCTGGTATTAAAAAATGGACATACCAGTCCAACACTGGAACATAACCTCTTCCCCATAGAGGGGAAGTCCTAAAAGCTCCTTGTGAAGCCACAATCATACTACATAGTACCTTGTGAAGACTCATTTCGAGCTTGAGATAATATACGCCTTTCCTCTCAAATGAGCAAGTTAAGCAAAGGGGCAAAGCAAGAAAGAGCGTGCTAAACCGCAAGAGGAGAATCAACGCGTCAAAACTGACACAATCTGACATGCACAGAAGCTCTCAACACCTTGTACACGTAAAGGATTTTGCCTGCCTAGTATAGCGTATTTGCAGGAGGATTAAGAAGCAGAATTCTAGGCCTAATGCTACTAGCACATTATGCATAATGTGTTTGATTAGGACCGCGAGGTTATATATATATATATATGACACCAACCGAAGCCAGCGTAAATAAGAGCCTCTTCCCCTTGCGGGTACTATCCCTTTCAATGGTAGGCTCTATCCGCACCGTAACTTGTCATACATTGGCTAATTGGCCACTTACAATCTTACGTTTATTGAGGATTAGGGATGTGAGCAGGCCAATGAGAGGGCGGCAGACGCAATCCTTTAAGTTATGGAATGGGCCGCAACATGCCATTTATGGCGGTTTCGGCGGCAGCAGCTCGCCCTTCGGCTCGCCACCACCTTACCCGCCACAATGTCATGTTGCGGCCCATTCCATAGTACATATTATTGTGCCAATGCTGCTGCAGCTTCCAGTTGACCATCTACCCATGCAGGCAGAATAATATTCATTCCACAGCTTTTTCACATCGTACCTGTAGTGAGAAAAAGCTACCTACACCTTGCAATTAATCTGGACCCACACTCTATCCCTGCTCTTCAGCTATCCATGCCTCTGCATAAATCAAGCATACATCCTTGCTTTGGTGCTAGCAGCTGACGATGACAGCCTAGATTTGTTCTAGGAAACACCCAACTCAACTTATTACACTAGTTCCTATGCTCGATTGCATCTGCTACTCTCTATAATCCAACAGGCATTCACCTTCTTGCCTCGATTGCCCCACCATTGACTGGGGTCAAAAAAGTATTCACTCCACAGCTTGTCCTCGTCTTTGTTACCTGTTTTTGGATACTTTCATGTTGTCACATCGGTAGTATCATGTCAAAGTCACTCCAAACTAGATTCACTCAACCAGCTAACTTGCAGAATTCAACATGGAAAGTTAGGGCCGATTCTGATAAGAGGGAAAAACAGGGTGAAATGTGCTGAAGAAGATGCCTTCATTAGCAGTGCCTAATTATATCAATTGTGCCGCTACTGCCAGTTGACCATCTACCCATGCAGGTTTCTGGTAGCTATTGATCCACATGGAATCTCAGGTAATGTGGAGCTTGAAATCTGCCCCTCTTAGATGAATCTGGACCCACACTCTATCCCTGCTCCTTCGGCTATCCATGTCGAAGAAGAAGGTACCCTCACCACATTGTCTTCGACCTAAGAACAAACTGACTCTCCCCAGAACGGCGAGCTCTCAGCTGACACCTTCTCACACACATATCCTAGCGTTTGTCGCTTGCCTCAGATGCGAAGGTTGCTCCAACTGCAGGCCTCCCATGTTTGCCCTCCCTCCCTCCCAGCTCTGCTCCGTGCTGCAAATTCAGGGCTGAGTCTGATGAGAGCGCAAAACAGGCTGAAATAGGTCGAAGAAGAAGGTGCCCTCGCCACATTGTCCTCGACCTAAGACCAAGCTGACTCTCCCCAAAACGGCGAGCTCTCAGCCAACACCTCCTCATACCCTAGCGTTTGTCGCTTGCTTCAGATGCAAAGGTTGCTCCAACTGCGGGCCTCCCATGTTTGCCCTCCCTCCCGCTCACTCTCTCTCCCTCCCCGCCGCTCGCTGCTCTAAGTCCCAGCCCTCTGTTCACGGCTACCGGGATGGACAACTTTTTTAATTTATTTTTAACTTTTTGCAAACCCTATAAACAACTTTTGCAATTTTTTAAAACCTTTTGCACTCTGCAACAAGTTTTAAAGGTACCATGTACTAGCTCTACCCCGTTTCATTTTACAATGTTGAATAATTCATGTTTATGTCCCTGCACTGATATGGCCACACTTAATTTGACTCCCTTCAATCGTAATATGAGGACTGTTAAGCTTGCATTGCATTCTGTTTACATTGCAAAGTGCGACGACCACCTCTTCGTCTTTCCGAGGGCACATTTCCGAAGTTCATAATTTATTCCGTTTGCAGCGGAGTACTAACACTACTACGTTTGGGGGGGGGGGGGGTTTAGCGATGCCTCAGCGACCTCCAAATGCCACGCCTAGCGACGGAAATACACTACAGCGCCTGGGGCGCGCCGGGGACAAATTGCGACGTCGGGAAGTCGCCGCCACGTCGGTCCGACGGCGCTCCCGGAACGTCGTAGATTAGCGACCTAGGGGAATCGCTAATCCCCCGGGTCCCCCTGGCCACGACCAACAACGGCGGAATGACGTCGCCCCTCCGGGGCATTGCAATATGGCGACTCCCGGGAGTCGCAACAAAGGGCAAGGAGGGGGGTCCATCCCTCCCCCTGCGTCATGGGGCAGTCGCAAGGACGTCGCCCATCCCCAAAAATAGCCACGCGCCGGCATCGCCGGCACGTCGCAGCCTAGGACATTAAGGCCCCCGCTCTGCGATGCCTGGACATCGCAGATGGGGTCTATTTTGCCTAGGGGATTGGCGACGCCCGGGAATCGCCATGATATCGCTGCCATCTGGGGGCGTCGCTAGACCCCCATGGGTAAGGAGGTTCTCTAGCGACGCCCGGAAATCGCACGGACGTCGCAGCCCCCGGGGGCCGTCGCTAGCTCCATGGGAGGGCACGTTCTTATGCAACTCCTTGGAGTCGCAACAACGTCGCAGCACCTGGGTGGCGTCACTAGCTCCACGTTGGCGTGGTTCTGTTGCGACTGCTGGGAATCACAAGAGCGTCGCTGGTTGCCCCCGGCCGTCGCGCCGACGTCGCTGGGTGGGAGGGTAGCCAGCTGGTATTTGGGGTGGGGTTTTGGGGTTTCTTTTTTGTTTGGGCGGGGGGAGGTTTCTTGGGGTATGGGGTGTGCCTCGTGCTTGCATGAATTGCATGCATTCTAATCTATAGGTCGACACACCAAATCCACATGTCCATTAAGGTTTGAATGAGGATCGAAATGGCAACTGAAAAATATATACATAAAGCGAGTACTACCTATACATGTCTCTAACTGGGAACCATCCCTCATTCCTCATCACCTGAGTCATAGGTGTACTCGTCCGAGGAATGCAAGCTACGCTGGGCCTCCAATTTGGAGGATGATGAGGCCGAGTCTGAGATTACATCATCCTTCAAACCACCCCCTACTACTGGCTCTCCCCCATCCGGCCAAGCCACTGAACTACCCATCCCCACCCCTACAGATGCACTATCCTCCGTCAATTGTGGCATCTTGGCCATTGAGGCTACAGGGGCCTTCCGCCCCGGAGTCTTGCAAAAGTTGTGCTCGATGGTGGAGGGAGGCCTCTGAAACTTCTTTTTCTGCACATGACATACAAATGCAATGACAGGTCAGAATTCATAATGGAAGGGAGAAGCTAAAAAAGAAAAATGGGTATGACAAGAGAAAGAACACTTACGAATCGGGTGACAAAACTCTTGTTTCCGCCGGGGCCCCACTTGTGTGTTGATTCTGCACACTTCTCGAGGCGGGCTGCAGTTGCCGCATGTCCCCTTGCGAAGATCTCCACCTTCAGCTCTTCCCTCCCCCCTGCGATGAGAGCCTCCCAAGATTCATGTCCAGCCCCAACAAAGACACTATAAATGTTAATGAACTCCATACCGCAATGAACATACATTCAAAGACGAAGTGCGTCTTACCTTGGTTATTCCATGTGGCATGGTCGTTGGTTCAACCCCCATCTTGAGTGCCTTGCGAATGGTTTGTTGCGCACGGTACCTCTTGTCCTTGAGGTTCTTTCCCACCAGCTCCAAGAGCTTCCCCTCATTCCACTCACCCGGAAATGTGCCCTCAAGTGCTTGCACGAATGCTTGCCTATGGCGATGTGATTGGCGTGGCCAATCAATATGCCAAGGGAACCACCTCGCCGCCAAGTCGAAGGCTGCTTTTTTCATGGCCTCCCAATACTCACCAATGGGGTCACCGACCTTATTGGTCTCTAAGGGGGGCACCTTCATCTTTGGCAAATCAAGGTTGCGGGGACCCGAGGTCTTTACCTCGTCCATGCTCTTCTGAACTACCTCTCCCTTGTCTTTTGTTGCCCCACTAATGCCCTCCACCGGCTGCACGCTCATCTGAACTAGCTCCCCCTTGTCTTTTGTTCCCCCACTAGTGCCTTCCCCCGGCTGTACCTCTCTCCTTCTACGCCTCTTTCTCTTATGCTCCCTCTCCTGGGCCTGTCCTTTCCCCTTCCCCTCCACTACTTCCTTACCCTCCTTGATGATTAGGGGAACCTCGGGGACATGACGTCTTTTCCTCTCCCTCTTACCATCCCCACGGGTAGGCACCACCACTGTCCCTGCTTTGTCGGTGGCAATCCCACTGCTTGCCATAAGCTTAGCCACGAATGCACCAAGCTCCTGAATACAAAACCCACAAAATTAGAAACAAACCAGAAACAAAATGAAAGGCAAAGGAAAGAAAAAAAGGTGAAGGAAAGAGGCTCACCTTTGCGTCCATGACCTCAATGTTGCCCTCGGTCCCCGCTTGTGGTGTACCCCCTATAACGCCCTCACGGAATAAGGGTGGAAGCCTATCCCATGCACCCAATAGGCTCACAGGCGGCGCCCCAAAGTCCAGGGTTTTCTTCATTGACCATTCAGGCGACGGACTTCGCAAGGGGCCCTCCAAAGCCAGTGTCACCCTCTCCTCTTCCCCCTCCCTTTCCCGTGCCCTCTTATTTCCCTCTTCCCTCTTCTTGTCTTCCTCCCTCTTCCTCTCCTCCTCCTTCCACCTCATTCCGGCCTCCTTTGAAGCCTCCCTCTTCTCCCAAGGTGAGGAGGAACCCACCCCCTTCTGAGCCCCCCCCCCTTATAAGCCCTCTTGGTTGTAGAAGAAGGGGAAAAGGCATTGGCGGTGGGGCTAAGATCAAGTTGCCCATACTTGGCGGCAGATCTGAGAATGCGCTTCCCCACGTAAAAGTCAGGGCCCTCCATCAGCCCGTGGGGTGGCGTCCCAGCCTGAACATTGGGTGCACCACCCTCAAGTGGAGGCTCATCCCCAGCCTCAACCTTTGAGGGCGTGGAGGCCTCGACGGCCTTACGGCTTGGTCCTCTCACATAGCCGCCTATAGGGCTGGTGAGTTTGGACCAAGTGGACCATGTCAAACGGCCGTCAATGATGGGAGCGTTGTCAGGCTTCCCTACCTTAGCGGCAGGCGATTTCTGCTCCTTCGGCGGCCCTTCTCCTTGTCCTTTGCCATACTACTAGCTTATCCCTGCGCCCACAACACTACTACCGTGTGATTTCACATGCCAAAAACAAACAAGGCCTGACCCTCCCCCTTCCCCTCTCTCCCTCTCCCTCTATATTTATGTCCTTCTCTATCTCCCCCTTTCTCTCTGTGCTGATAAGCAAAAAGGAAAAGAGGGGGGGTGGGTTTAGTGGGGAAGTGACTGGAGCAGCTCGCCCCCCCCACATTTTTTTCCCCGCCCCCCCCTCAACAGTCCCTCTCTCTCCCTCTCTCTCCCTTTGGAAACTGGGCTTATGGAATTGTTGTCCCGACTTCCATCTTTGAGGAAATTGAAAAAAATTGAAAAATTGGGTTGCAGGGAATTTTGGATGTTTTTCATCCAAAATACAATTTTTTTTTCCCTAGTGAAATATTTCTTCACTAAAATACTTGTGAGTTGAAAAACTCCCGTCAGTTTCTACTTTTTCAATCCAACCTGGATGAAAAAAAGACCTTGAGTGTTTATGGCTCCTGTGAGCGCCGCCTAGGCGGGCTCTTTAAGGCGATGTCGGTGGCTTAGAGACGAGGGAAGATTCACTGTCTCAGTTCTCTGATTTTTTGCTGCACAAAGGAACCGCGGCAGTGATGGCGGAGGTACCACCTGCATGCTTATGACGTTTCCCTAGGAGCCCTCCTCTGGATCTTTGATGAATGGCGGCGTCTTGGTAGAACAAGGAAGTCTCTCTCCCTCCCTTTATAAACCCTACATTTTGAGACCAAGCTCTTTTTTCTTGTGCTTGGCAAGACTTTGCTTTGGTTAAGGTAGCAGTGCTATGGTGTTGGCGGAGTCCTCCCTGCACGGTTAGGCTTGTGGAGAGATGACGACTCTCCCCCAGACAGTAAAAAAGGTTCTTTTTCTATTTGTTTTGCTTCCCTGCTTTCTTTGGCATTCTCTGCGCTTAGATTGAAGTGTATTTGACCTCGATAGCAAGTGTGGAAGCCTGTTACTCACCTCGTGCATCCTCACTAACTCACAATGCGTTGTGGTTGTTTTTGGGACGGGCACAAGTGAGGGCTTCCACTTAATATTCTGATGTCTAGGTGCTGCTGGATGCCAAGTGGGATTTCAGAGCAGGGGAAGGAATCGTTTGCCAAAGACTCATCTTAAAATGTTGAAAAACTAAACTACTTTATGGTTTTTCTTGATCCTACCTCTTTCCTTCCTTGGTTTTTGAAGAACAAGTGTAATGCTTTCTACGATGGGCTAGTTCGGCCCAGCCAGTGGAAAACCTCTGTTATGTGGTGACAACCTGATTTATGATGGCTTGTGTGAGAGACACACATCTGTTTTCCAGGCCCTAGTTTGCTTTGCTTACCTTATGGTAGTTGGAAACAAAGTGAGAGGTTGCAAGGAAATGGTTGCTGCAACTACTCGGCTACCTCTGTTGGTAAAAGGCCCCTGTTATGTTCCAACCCAGATGGCTTTGTTAGCTAGATGCTTAGGCCAAGGTATGGTGAAGTTTATGCCTGTGGCTATTCGGCTGACACTGAAATATGGCAATAATATAAATGGTAACTGGTTTTTGAGGCAGCCAGGGTGGTCAAGTGGAAATACCCCCTGGACATGGTGTAATGACATGGTCAAATGTGGAATGATGTGAAGGTTGTACTGACAGTATCATATACTATCACAGGATGTGTATGCAGTCCTTTATATTTACCTTGCTGTGTCATGAACTTTGATTTTCAGCTGTAGCAAGAAATAAAGGTATAGGGGTATTCTGGAAAACTTACCAGACATATCCACATCCCCTGTGGGGGCAAGCTGTACTGCACACCAGTCTAAACAAATACTGGCAAGGCAAGGTATTTAAATCTGTGATATCCAAGTGTTCCTTTCTTTTTTAAGAAAACCCTCCATGACACCCATGGGGTTTAGTAAGTATGCTTGGATTACAGCTTGCAGACAGTAAATCTGTATGATTATGTGACATGCACCACATCAAGGCCAAAATATGGCCAAGTACCCGCCATCCCACCCAGACCTCTGTAAGTGTATCATGATCTTGACTGGTGGTCAATCAATATCAGTGGCATACCCTTTGGGTTATGAATAGTACTGACATGAACACATTACTGTGCATGGATGTAATTCTGGATTTTCTAAGCTTGATGATTGATGGATGGTGCCACTGTTAAGTGGCTGATATGTCTATTTATTCTTTCATGACAACGACCCTAGGGGTCCTGTCTTTGTCTTGATATGACAAAAAGTATCTTCCCTCGGAATTGGCAGGTTTTATCAGTGTTAATTTCCTATTTTTCCATCTATACCGGATGGATTATGACAGGGTGGACACTACCAGGGTGGACACTAAATTACCTCTAATTTGAGTCTATGATTTTTTCATTCTTCTTTTATTGACTTTCACCCATACCGGATGTGTCACCAGAGAATGAGGAATTACCTATGTAGGGGTTGACAGTGGCATCCTATATATAAATTCTTCCATCCATACCGGATGAAAAATACCAGGATATTAATTCGTTTATTCCTCTTTTATGGTTTTTTTCCATACCGGATGAGACATTTTTTTGGGGATGTTGAATTACCTGTTAGGATGTGAAACCGTTGCCTTGGATGTTATGTACTGTTTTTCCATCCTATTGACGAACCTTCTCCAACTGGATGAACTTATTGACTTTTTCATCAGAACCGAATGAAATATGCAGCCTATGATGGCCCTGGACCTTTGTTTAATTACCCTTAATTATGGCTAATTAAGGAGTGAAACCCTAACCCCTACCCTATAACCTACTGTTTAAACCTAGCTAACGGATGACATCCGTCGGGTTTCGAAATAAGGGGTGTTGATTACTCATCCTGCATGGATGAAAAATCGGGCACGGCCCTAGGGTGTTTCTCCTGCCATCAGCAGCACTCCTCGTGCTTCTGAGCTCGTGGGCTGAGAGTTATGGCGTTTGAGCTCTGTTGCTACCTTGTCTGCTGCTTCGTGCCCATGCCGGACGAGCTCCTGGGGATGTGCAATGGCGACGTTGCCATGTTACAGATTCAAGATATGGACACACAAACATTTTGAGTGCCTGAGACCAAGCCCACTTGGCCAAAACTAAATCATACATTGCAGTGCCTGGTCTGATGGCAAAATAAGGCAAATAATCTCTGGCAAAGGTCCAGTAGAGCTTACCAACATTGTTTTCCAGGAGCTTTATGCCAGGTTTTGCAAATAAAACCTCACTATGCTCCATTCCACATCAAATCTAGGCCTGAGAAAGGCCTGTCATTGCCTTATCAAGCTGCCATCTTTAAAAACAGGGCCTCATCTTCCTTAGAACCTAACAGCCATTGATGCCTTACCCATAAACCATAACTCATTTTTAAGGTCAAAACATTACCTAGCTTAATAATCCACAGGCAATGCTGTCAAAGATTCAAGACAGGGTAAGGTCCAGATGTTGGGCTTCAAGAGACAAGCCTGTCAGGCCGAAGTGCTCTATCAAAGGCAGCAAAACATAAGTCAAAAGTAAGCATCAGCATGCCAAACCAGGAGCAAGTGGGCCGAAATCGGGGCTGCAAGCAGCAGCCAAGTAAAGACGCCATACACACTAGGTTCTCTTTGCCCACATCCTTTTCTACAAAATCAAGAGAATTCAAAGCAAGTATGGATCCTCACCTGGTCCCATCACAAGCCCCCACAAAAACCAACAGGTTAGTGAGGATTGTGGAACCCAGGTGAATCACAGACCCCTACACTTGTCATCGATGTCAGCTAAGAACCTCAAAAGCAAGAGAGAAAGACATAAAGCAAAAATGAACCCTAATCACCAAAAGCACTTTGAGCGATTGGGGAAGGTAACTGTGCGCCATCGCCACCAACAAGCCACCTCCAGCACAGCTAAGGAGAAGTGAAGCATACAAGCATCCTTGCTAGGTTTAAGAAGGGAGAGAGAGATACTTCCCCACACAAACGCCGCTGCGAAACATAAAAGCCAGAGGAGGGAAAGAGACGATGCAATCACAGCAGGGTCTCCCGCCTGTGAGAAAAGACAAGCATGCCCAAGTGGGTCACTTGGTTGCATGTTTGGAATCTAATAAACTGCAGGCTGGTCCATCAAGATGCTTGTGTATACATGTCTTGAATCTGTAATATTGTAGGCTGTTCTTACCTACCCAAGAGGCCTTGCATGATGCATGTCTTGGGATACTTACAAATGGTAAAGAGTGAAGCTGCAATATGTTTTGTCATGCCTAAGAAGTTTACTTGGTTGCATGCTTAAAATCTGATTAATTGCAGGCTGGTCCTTCAAGGTACTTGTATGAACATATCCTGAATCTGTAGTAGGATAGGTTGTTCTTACCTACCCAAGGAGCCTTGCATGATGCATGTCTTGGGGTACTTACAAATGGCAAAGAGTGAAGCTACAATATGTTTTGTCATGCCCAAGAAGATTACTTGGTTGCATGTTTGAAATCTGGTAAATTGCAGGCTGGTCCTTCAAGGTGCTTGTATGAACATACCTTGAATCTGTAGCAGGGCAGGCTGTTCTTACCTACCCAAGGAGCCTTGCATGATGCATGTCTTGGGTTACTTACAAGAATTTGAACATGCTGTAGCAATCTGATTTTTCAGTACACAAGATGCTTGCTTATATGCTTGTCTTGTTGTCATGACCTGTACATAAACAAACCCCGCCCTCCCACCCTGTTTTATCATGAATGATTGGGTGAAATCAATTGGGAAGTCATGACAAGAATGGAAGTGTTAGATGGTGCCCTGTTTATGGGCTGTTTATGTCTTTAATTGACAATGACCCTAGTGGGCCTTGTCCATGTCTTGACATGACATGAGTAACTTCTCTCTCTTTCTATTTCCAGTGTACTTGGTGGTTCTTGTACACACCATCTACCACTTTCCTTTCTGGTTATTTCTTCATCATGTTGATATACTAACATGGTTTTTTTTCTGGACTAGCAGAAGGTCCCTCCGTGACAAAGATATGGAGCAAAGACCTTCATAAGGTATGTCCTCCAGCAAAAACTTGTTGGTGATTTAAAGCACGGAGGTCTTTAAGGTAAGCATAATGCTTTTGGATGTTGTCTTCATATTGATATATTGAGCTAGGCCCAGGTAAAACCACCTGCAGGAGTATGTGTATACCTTCTACATGATCCAGTCAATGCACACTACTCGTGTTAGATGGTATCCTGTAGCTGATGCTTTGTATCAGTTTTAGACACTCTTAGGCTTATATGCTTTCATACCTCTCTACAAGTGGCTTTGCTCTATGTAGCACCACTAAGCAAATATACATATGTAATATGCTATGTGCTTATCATACCTTTGGAAAAACTGGCCTTAAAACCAGGATGGTGTATAGATGGGCAGCAGGTTGCTACCATCCTGCGTTACACTTGTTTGGAGTGGGTTTGTACAGTGTTCTCTTATCCCTCTTTGCTGATCCATGACATCCATTTATTGATCCTTAAACATGGAAAGGCGAGGAAGTAGGCATTTCCAGCCCCTATGGCAAAACTATCCAGGGGTTGGAATCTACTTTGAAGTGGGAGAAACCTTATGAAGGGGTCTGGTATGCACTCCCATACGGGGTGAGTGCATACCACACTCACTCCATAAGGGACTGCCATACCAGGGGCTGGTTGGTGGGATCCCTCTCTCTCCCTCTCTCTCCCTCCCTCATTGGAATGGGTTTTATCAGTGTTAATTTCCCGTTTTTCCATCTATACCGGATGGACTCTAACAGTTTTTTCACCCGCCCTATAACAATTTTTTTATCCATACCAGATGAATTACCTGGGTGGACACTAAACTGAGTCTATGATTTTTTCCCTCATCTCTCCCTCTGTCCCATAAAGATGTGGAGAGAGAGGGAGAGAGGGAGAAAGAGGGAGTGAGGAGGGAAAAAAAAAACTAAAAAAGAAGGTGGGGGGGGGAGTGACTGAGCAGCACGAGCATCTGAGCAGCAGCTGCTTAGTCACTCCCCCCACCCCCCACCTTCTTTTTTATTTATTTTCCCTCATCTCTCCCTCTGTCCCATCATGATGTGGAGAGAGAGGGTGTGTTGAGGGAAAAAAAATTAAAAATGAAGGTGGGGAGGGGGGGTGACTGAGCAACTCCATGAAATTGAAACTGAAGAACATTTCTTCTATTGTCCTATATACTATGAGATCCGTGGGGATTCCATTGTCTATTCCGTGGAACCCAAACTCTCACTGAAATCTCTCACTATGAAGATCAGAAATGCATGGTCGGTATGAGGGACCTCGGATGGCAATGGTGATGAGGAAAGACCATTTACAATAGGAGGAACGGATGATGCAGATGATGGTGATGATGGGGGTGCCGATGTCGAGGATGACGAATGTGTGTGTGTAGGTGGCAAGCGCCTAGCCCGGTGCCCAAAAATAGAAAAACACGCATTGTACCCCGCAACCTCACAAACTGCATCTACGTCATGTTGTGAGAAAGAAATGTTCACATCCGGAACGGGGTGGGGCTCGTAAAAAGGAAGAAACCCGCATCAGTATGCCTCTTCAACAAAAAAATTGCGAGCTTGGACATCAAGACGGGGCCATGCAAGATGCATGATATGAAATGCATCAATACTCAATTCACAAACGCGAGGTTTCATTAGATATAGTACTTTTAATTGAGGAGTACATGAAAAGATATATGGACGACTTACCTTTGCTGCATCAGCAATCTCGTACTTGACGTAATGTTTTTGCACAACATGGGGTCGCCGCATCATCGGTGTGGTCCTCCCAACCGGTAGTCGTGCCCAACACCAACTGCACCAACACTCAATCTTGGGGAGGCGGTCCCGGCGGGGTCTCCCTGGGGCTCCTGCCTCTGGACTCGGCGGCCTACGACCTCGGGGTGGTGGCCGTGGGGGCAAGCTGTGCGGACATGGCGATGCCGCCTAACTCGTAGACGAGGCGAACGTGCTGTCTCGCCCTCAGCAGGTGGTTGTGGCATAGCCGGCAACGAATCCTCAAGCGTGACACGTCGATAAACACACGGCATGACCTAGCGAGAGAGAGGTAGAGTACCGTATTGTAACCCACTGTAACCTCCGGAGGAGTTACACTCCCAACCCTTGGAAAAACTTGAAAAAAAAAACCCTACAAACGTAAAGCCATATGTCCCCACCCCACAAAAAAATGAAACCCTAAAAACAAAACTATATTGCAACTAATCCTAAACTAAACTATGAAACTAAACCCTAAACTAAACTATGTAACCCTTAAAACCCTAAGAGCCAAAGACCCAAAAACCCAAATGATCCTTGCAAAACCCCATAACCCAAAAAACCAAAAAATAAAAATAAAAATGAGAGGCCTCTTCAACTCACCTCTGCGCCAGATCTGCGATTGTCGTGCGACGTCCCCCTGAGGCAGCGATGCCCGTGTGATTCCCCAACGTTGCGCGGATCCTCCTCCTGCCAAGGTGGCCGCCCTTCTCTCCCCTTCTCTCTCCCCTTCGCGAAGGTGCCTGATCGCCGCCGAGGTTTTCCGGTGGGGTCGCCACACTGGCGCGCCGCGGCTGCACCAACCGCCTCTCACTCCCCCTCTCAATCTCTCTATCTGATCTCTCTCTCCCTCACCCTCCTCCTCACACTCTTCCTCCCTCCCCTCCCTCCATCCCTACTTTGTTTTTTTTTGCTCTCGAGCTCTCCCGGGCGCAACTACCCCTGCGCGCCGGAGCGTTTTCCAGCGGCGGCGACGCAGCACTGACACGCCACGGCGTTCAAACCCGCGCGCACCTTCTCTTTCACTCTCCCTCTTGCCCTAATCCCTCTCCCTCACTCTCTCTCTCGCTCTCTCACTCCCTCTTCTATCTCTTTTTGTTTTTTTTTGTTGTTTGAGTGAACTGGGAGCGCGCCCCCGTGACCTGTTGGTGGAGCGCCAACCAAACGCTAGCGCCGCGGGAGGGACCGCCAGCGTGAAGGAGCTGCCGCGTGAGGGAGCTGCCCTCCCTCTCCTTCTCTCTCGCTCATTGTCCCTCTTAGCTCTCACTCTCCTTCTCGCCCTTATCTCTCTCCCTCGCTCTCTCTCTCCCTCTTCTCCTTTTTTTTTTTTTTTTTGTTGTTTGAGCGAGGGAGTGCGCCCACGCGACCTGGTGGCGGAGCGCCAGCATGAAGGAGCTATTGCGTGAGGCGCCCAACTGCAGGTAAGCAGCCTACGTGTCCCTTCCCCTCCATTGCTGAAACCACAGCCGCCACCGAGTCTGTATCCGGGTCCTCCGGCAAAACCCGGATGGATCCCACCACCTTTGGGGAATGTGTATGATTGGGATTGATGGATCACTAGCTTCCCACTCCGGGAGAAAGGGCCCCCGAAGTGATGGATGGGCGCCGCCCCCTAGGAGAGGTGGACCGAAGTTGTTTCGCATGGTTGGTCTACGCCTTCGCCGGCCTGATGACGGTACCATATGTCATCGTGTGCTAGGGAGCTATTCACGATGGGAGTCCAACCCCATTTCTACCAATGTCTTGTGCCTTGTCCAGTTCCAATTCCCGAGGGTGAGCCATTTCTTTTTTGGGGTCGCATGTATTGCATGATGGAGGCAATGGACCCTAGTATGGGTCGCGGACTTTTTTTGATGGAGGATGTAGTTTTGGGGGGAGGATAGGATTCTGTGGATTTGTTCCCCTATTTTGGGCCAAGGTACACCCATCGGGAGTGGCAATTATTGCAGACACACGGCCTTGGGTCCTTGATCCATCCTTACATCCTTGTTGTGAACGACAATGATGTAAGGGTGAGAAATTTGGGCCGTAATGCCCATATTTATTGTGACGGAAACCCCGATGTGTACGGCAACGTGGTTGGGCTCATCAACAGTTCAGTTACCTTACCGCCGGGCCACACCGCCAACGTGTTTTGGGATGAGCGCCATGACGGGGATAATAGATTGGACCCTAACATCAACACTTTTGTGATGACATGTGCAAGGAGGACCATTAGGGCTGGAGAGGAGTTGTTTGCAGAGTATGACTTTAGGCGTTAGCCGACTTTCATCATGTGTAGATGGACGTAGGAAGACATTTTGTACATTGAGGTGGCTTCTTCCACCGTGTATATATATACATAGGCATTGATGTGTATTTGGATGCAGTTTTTCATGCTATATTCAAGGGAGTTTGGGTGGACATTATATGTGAATTTGGGTATTTTGAATTATATAGTGTCTCCTTCGTGTGGTGAAGCAATGTATGTATTCCCCTGGTGTGTATAATGTGTACTTTGGGTTTTATCCTGTATGATAATGAACAATGCCATGTATGGAAACTGATAATGACATGGTTGTTTTTGGCATCTTAGGATGCCGGCCACAACCCCACGACGTTAATTCATGAAGTTCATGATCTTGTCATGAACCGGGATTTTGTTCATTCGGAGGGGGGTGCGTATCAAATGGACCCGACCCCGTCTGATATGGCGGTCTCCGATGATGAGGACAACAATGACAATGGAATTATGCATGAGGATGTGGCAACAATGGAGGACCTCTGAATGCATCAGATGGTAGATGAGGACACAAACTCTTTGAATGACATGGAAAAAAAAACCAAAACTCCCTTATATGAAGGGGCCAAAGTGAATAGACTTTCAACCATCTTGTTGTTGCTGAATTTGCAAATCCGGTTTGGCATAAGCAATGTGGGTATGTCCGCCATAATGCGGACTATTGCGGATTACATCCTTGCCCCACATTTGAAGCCGAGAATGCCACGATCAAGAAAAGAGGCAAGAGCAGCTTTGGGGATGGGCTATAAGATTTTTCATGCATGTCCATGTGATAAAACCCTGTACTACGGAGAGGATGCGTAACTCACCAAGTGTCCAAAGTGCAACAAAGACCGATATCGGGATGATGTTTAAGGGAAGAAAGCCCCGCGCAAGGTATATCTGTGCCACAATACACTTGTATATTGCATTCTACCTTTTTGCAACCGCTACAAGACGTAAGTTTTTACTTAACGATATGAATGACACTGATTATGATATGGGGCCGACATGGGGATTGTGCCAGAAAATGCACTACTTTCCAATCATCCCGCGACTGCAGACACACTACCGAAGCCCCTCATTGGCGCAACTGATGAGATGGCACGCCTCGCATCGGAGCCCCTCGGGAAAGGTGTGCGGGCCACAAGATTCACAAGCATGGAGGCATATTGAAGAGATGTGGCCTTTTCTCTTGGAGGACCCATGACATGTCCGCCTCGGCTTCTCTTCGGATGGGGTCAATCCATACTCTGTCCAGTCATATAGTCATTCCACTTGGCCGGTGACCATGGTGAATTACAACATCTCTCCGTATCTTTCAATAAAAAAAGGCCATTTCATGTTGGCTGCCATTGTATCGGGTGAGTGTTCCCATTTCATGCTTATTATTTTTTTGGATTTTACATTAATCTTCTTCTCTTTGGCGCAATTCCGATGGAAGATTGATGAGTGACATAATCATGTAATAAGATGTGTCATTCATTATGAAGTATAATTAGCATGGTGGAGCATTGAAACAATTAATGGTGTGAATGTCTCATAGGGAAAAAACAAGTGAAAGACATGGACACGTACTTGCGACCTCTAGTTGATGAACTGAAGGAGCTATGGAGGGGGGTCCCGGCATTGGATGCTTCACTTGACCCTATGGCCGGTCAATCTTTTCAGATGAGAGACATCTTGCTTTGGACATAGCATGATTATCTAGGTATATTATGTTCCCCATGAGAAACCCGCGTACATTTACTTGTCACGGGATATTGATGAGGATTGGGATTGATTGAAGTAGCGGCGACAGTCTTCTGCATCGTAGTGGGGTAGATACACATGGAAACTTTTTGTCTTTCCTAATGTGGCGGAATGTCTACATGACTTACTGTTTGCTCGGGGTTGAGCACTAAATGGTACCACGCATGCCTACATTGTGGCGATGAACTTGATGCACAAAGCTCCAGCAATCTTCGCAAGATGGTGTATCCCAACTACCGCAAGTTTCTTCCTATGAGCCATCATTGGAGAAGAAGAGACAAACACTTGTTTGATGGCAAAGTGGAGTTACGTCCCCCACCTGTGACACCATCCGGGCACATTTGGGAAGACCGATGGAAGGAGGCCCATCCGGAGGGGTTCGGTGAAGTGGAGGTGCCCGACATGAAGCGGCTTTCAATCTTCTATGAGTTGCCATATTGGGCGGTACATATTCCACAAAAACACCATCAATATTGCTATGCATGCATATGATATTGCATGTTTTGTATGATTTCCATTGTCACTTTCACGACAAAATAGACGGGTAAGAATTTGTGGGTGAGGATATGTGTAGGACCTGAAAATTCGTCATCTTCTAGATCCCATGCATATTGAGAAGAATGTTTGCTCGTCCCTTTTTCGTGTTCTTCATGGCACGCCGGCAAAGAAGGGAGTGGCTGCGAAAGGAGATTCTCTCGGTGTTAAATAGGAACTTGAAGAGAAGGGTCGCATGCCCCATCTATGGGCCGAAGAAAATGGTGTGGACCCAAAGGGTGTTGTACGGTGGAAATATAGGCGCGCACCTTGGCAATGGACAAATGAGGAATACAAGAAAGTGATAGCTACCATAGGAGCTGTCCGAACACCAACTGGTTATGGGTCATCCCTCCGTATGAAGTTCAACGAAGACGGGGTCTATGGTTTGAAGTCTCATGACTACCACAATCTATTGCAAGACATCTTGCCCATTGCAGTACGTGGGACATTGACTCCCTAGGTTCGCGAGACAGTCTATAGATTGGGAGCATTGTTCCGGTGGATTTGCTACAAAGAGCTGGAGGAAACGGACTTTCCACGCATGAAGAAGGAGGCGGCGGTGGTCATGTGTATGCTGGAGATGCACCTTCCTCCCTCCTTCTTTGACATCCAAGTGCACTTGGTAGTGCACTTAGTGGAAGAGGCTTCAATTGCCGGCCCCGTTCATTCTCGGTGGATGTACTACCTTGAGCGATACATGAAGACTTTGAAAGCACATGTAAGACAAATGGCACACCTGGAGGGTAGCATGGTGGAGGGGTATACATTGCAAGAGACTATGTTCTACTACATGGAGTACTTGGCAAGGGTGGATAAGGAAGCCCCTCCGATGTGGAAGGAAGATGAGGATGTACAAACCAAAGACATCGTTTTGCCCAATAATTCAAAGAGGGTAAAATTACCCATCATGGTGATTAACCAAGCGCATGAGTTCATACTGAAGAACACCCCATCCATACATAAGTGGGAGGCAAGATACAATAACCTTGTTCAGCAACGACATGAGGAGACGGTTGCGTGGAGGCGAAACCATGCAAGGGCGACTACACGCGCTCCGCGAGCAAGGGGCCGACGTAGGAATGTGCCTTCACAAGAATTGCCCATGGAATTGCAGCCTCTAAGTTCATTCCGCCATTGGCTTCAGACTGAAGTAGATGATAGCATTGCGAAAGGTGAGGTAGTTTCAGATTTGGTGCAAGACATTGCAAGGGGCCCCTCTCAATTTGCGACCTCATACACGACGGTTTGGGTTCATGGTCGTCATTTCCACATTCGTGCTCTTGACATGAAGCGCAAAACAACGTTTGATTCTGGCTTGTGTGCCTCATATTGGCAAGACTCCGTGTGGGGCAGGGGAGATACACGACCTACCATGAGCACACTCAACTACTTTGGAGAGCTTGAGAGCATACTCTAACTTCAGTATACAAGGCACCAGCCTCTTATTTTCAAGGCAAGGTGGTTCCAGCCACATCTTGTGGGGCCATCCGCAACAATAGTGGAAGACGAGTGTGGTTTCATGCGCGTCAATACAGATAGACTTGAGTTTACTCATCGTCCCTCCGATGAGCCTTTTTCATGGCCTTCAGACATGGAGCAAGTTTTTTTCTCCGGATTAGGAAATTGGAAGGTGGTTGTGCATGCTCAGCCAAGAGGAAGACGTATTTATCATGGTCGGGGATCTACATGGGGCGAGGCAGATGCGGAGGAGGAAGAGACTGGTCATGATGACGTTGATGTTGGCCGAGGTTGGATAGAGGGGGTACAAGAGAATGATGATGTCCCGGACAATGTATCCCGGACCCTATACAATGAGGCTCCATTAGATGCGGATGTTGGAGAAGAAGATGAAGACATGGTCATTGAAACCAAGGTGGAAGATGATTCAGATGTGCCTTTTGGTGACCAGGCCATTTATGACAATGACTCTGATGAGCAAGAAGACTTGCAGCTTGATGAGGACGAAGAAGCTCCGGATGATGATGTTCAAGTTGATTAGACACATAATCAAAGCTACATAATAATTCTCGCACAGAATTATACCCATCCCTTCGATTGATTGTACGTGTACATGCATGGAGCTTATTTCTATGATTGATTAATGAAAAATCCATGAAAAAAATCCTTTGTAGGTGTGGCGATCTAGGAATGATTCTAGTGAAGTTGTGACTCGAAAAAATGACTCTAGGATTGTTGAGTTTTTGTATGAGGGCAAGAATGTTGGAAGAAATGGTTCTTGCTCTACAAGTGCTGACCAAGACTTACCCCTGGAAACCCTTCAATCGATTTGGTTACCATGATCTCGATGCAACAAAAAGAATCTTCGAAATTGGTGTGAAAGACAACAATGTTGCTAAAGCCATTGCCAAAGCAATCTACCCTCAAACCTCTAATCCCATGGCCCTTCCCTTTTCCTTTCCTAGTGTCCCCACCCCCTCTTCCTACCCTTTGTCTTTAACAATAAGGCCGCCCGGGTTGATTATGGTCTCCCACATGTAAGATAGACCTGTTACATTGTAGCACAGAAAGAGCACTAAAAAGATTTGCAACAATGGATCCATTCAGCTTGGCCTTTGCCATGACCTTTGCAAAGACACAGAAAAGGCGATATTGCGATTCCCCGCCGTCGCAGACTTGTTGGGGCATCACAATGCCGTCGCAAGGCGACCCCTGGAGGTCGCAACCCCCTGTATTTACAAGATCTATGATTGCGGATTTGTCCTACGTGATGATTTCTGTTTTAGCTCTATTTTGTTTTGTGAATGCAAACCCCAGACCATTACATCCACGGAAAAAATTGGACCAACCAAAAACAAAAAAAAACAAAACAAAGAGTTTCCTTCACTCACTATTGCGGAACTCTGTATGGAGAGTGCATGAAGTTGAAAAGAACTCAACTTGGGAGTGCAAATGAGGGAAGAAAATATGGTTTTCAGTCCAAATGATTTTTGTTCACTCCCAAAATTTGCACACGCATTGCAAACGCTGTCATTAAGCATATGGCTTGAGGACAGAATAAAACAAAATCATGTGCATGTGCAAAAAATCATCATCCCACCTGAGGGGATGAGGAGGAGGATGTGGCAGCGGCCGTCAACTTTGCTGGGATCGGCACCAATGGTGGTAGAAAGAACTCTGGCCCTGTTATACAGCAAGAGAGAAGGAGCACTATAAAGATTGGAAGAAGGGGATCAATTGACCTGACCTCTGCCATGACCTTTGCAAAGAGACACTAAATAGGGCCTCTCTGCGACTCCCGGACGTCGCATGCCCGTCGCATTACCGCTGGCGGGCGACTTCTAGCAGTCGTAACCCCCGCGAGGTGGCGTGCCCTCGCCATGTGGTGGCCAAGGGGGAAATGACATCCTTGCGACTTCCCAACGTCACGGCCCTGCAGGAGCGTCGCCCCAGCAGGCATGCGACTGCAGGGAATCGCAACCTCGCCATTGTGGCATTTTGGAGACGTCTGGACGTCGCAAACCCTAGCACGACCTGACTCGGCCCTCCCCACGCGCCTAAGTGTGAGGGGGTGTTATTCCAATTCTCGGCAGTCGCTGTAGTTGCAGGAGGGTCGTCGCGTCCGGCGGTCTCGGCGTCGCTAACCCCCCCTAAACGTAGTAGTGTAACTAAACTCATACACCACAATGTGGAAAGTATAAAATTCCAATGAAAGTATAGTCAAACTTTTTACTACTTACTTATCCATAAATAATAAATATGTTGCAGATACACATGTCATGCTTTAAATGGTTGTGTCAGTAAGTTGATTTAGGTAGTCAAAGTCTCTCGCAATTATGGCACTGAAATAGTGAAATTATTTCACCATCTTGTACTATGTCGAATATTTTAATATTGATTTTTTACTATGGAATGGTTGGAAGAGTAAAAAATGATAACAGTAAAAAAAATCGTCAAACTGACAGGTTGAAAATCCTAGGTGTGTTGTAATGTACAATGGTATGGACACTTGTCTATTTTTCAAATCTATCACAGGTGCACAAACCACTTAAAGTTTTTCAAGTATCACCACAGAAGTGGTACCAATCACTATTGTGTAAGCAACCACTCATGCGCGACCACTAGAATTGTGGTTCCAATTACTGCAGTGTCTTTCACCACCCACTCTCCACCACTGTCAAAGTGGTACAAATCAATGAGGTGTCTTTAACCACTCAAGATCAACGTGCACTGTCCCCGTCCACGTGGAATATTATATTTATTAATTAAAATAGATTTTCAAATCATAAATCATAAATAAAATTTGAATTATTACACGTGGAGTAACAAGTGGTTTCGACCACTTCCAATCACTGAGGTGTCTATAACCACTCACAATCTACCACTGCACTCGTCCACGTGGAATATAATATTTATTAACTAAAATATATTACCAAATAAAAAATAAAAAATAAAAACAAATTATTACACGTGGACTACTGAGTAGTTGAAACCACTTCCAACCACTCTTTGTGATGCCACCGTGGCATTTCATCGGGATTAACCACTGGTAAGTGGTTACTAGTGATTTTATAGAGTGGGAAAAGACAAATAGTGGTTAAAGAGCCAGTGGTTATTCTGCGTTTTTCTTCTAGTGACTGCCATCTTTTCCCAATTCTTCATTGCAAACAGGGCTTGCCCCCACCAAGTATCCCTAAAGGAAGAATCAACAACATACCTTGCATGGAGTAGCCAGAGTGAAGCACTGCAGATATTTGCCCACTATCCACATGTCAATCAGTAGCATACACGGTTTCATGTCCTCTCAATTCTCCCACATCCACTTTGTCCAATGGGACCTTTGGGCCCCATGTGGCTGTCAAACTTTCTTTCTATCTATTTTAGACGATCCCTTGAGCTTTAGTTACTTTCGGGCTGTTTCTTGTTTCTTTCTTCCTCTTGTCCCATAAACTCTCTTTGAGCTTCACGGATTGTTGGCCACTAGGGTAGGATTCAAAATGACACACCGTACAATTCCAGCTTTGCTGATGTCACCATGGACCTTTGTGCTCATTTATAGGGCTGCCACACTGACACACGCAGTTATCAGGCTCGACCCTGCACATTTTAGGCTATTCCAATTGGTTGTCCACCAGGGCAATGTTCAAAATGTCATCTAGTACAAATCCAGCTTTTGACGATCTCACCATGGACCACTTTGCCCATTTCTAGGGCTGCCAAGCTCGTACACACGTTGCTGGCCCCTAAGACAATGTCTAGAATGACAAATAGTACAATTTCAGCTTTGAACATGTCACTGTGGACCGCTTTGCCTATTTTCAGGGCTGCCAAGCCTGCACACGCATTGTTGGCCACTAGGGTATGGTTCAGAATGACATACCGTACAATTCCAGCTTTGACGATGTCACCATGGACCTTTGCGCTCGTTTCTAGGGCTGCCGCACTCCCACAAGCATTGGCCCTCTGCGCTCCTTTCCAGGGTTGCCACACTTGCCACACTCGCATACATATTGGTTGTCCATTAGGGAAGCGTTTAGACTGTCATCTGGTACAATTTCAGCTTTGACAATGTCACTATGGACCACTTTGCCCATTTCTAGGGCTGCCAGGCTCGCATACACATTGCTGGCCCCTAAGACAATAGTCAGAATGACAAATAGTACAATTTCAGTTTTGAACATGTCACCGTGGACCGCTTTGCCTATTTTCAGGGCTGCCAAGCCTGTGCACGCATTGTTGGCCACTAGGGTAGGGGTCAGAATGACATACCTTACAATTCCAGCTTTGACGATGTCACCATGAACCTTTTGCGCTCGTTTCCAGGGCTGCCGCACTCCCACAAGCATTGGCTATCCACCAGGGCAGTGTTCAGAATGTCATTTGGTATAATTCCAACTTTGACGATGTCACCATGGACCTCTGCGCTCGTTTACAGGGTTGCCGCACTCTCACAAGCATTGGCTGTCCACCAAGGTAGTGTTCAAAAATCATCTAGTATAAATCCAGCTTTGATGATGTCACCATGGACCACTTTGCCCATTTCTAGGGCTGCCAGGCTCGCACACGCATTGCTAAGACAATGTTCAGAATGACAAATAGTACAATTTCAGCTTTGAACATGTTACTGTGGACCGCTTTGCCTATTTTCAGGGCTGCCAAGCCTGCACACGCATTGTTGGCCACTAGGGTAGGGTTCAAAATGACATACCTTACAATTCGAGCTTTGACGATGTCACCATGGACCGTTGTGCTCATTTCCAGGGCTACCACACTCCCACAAGCATTGGCTATCCACCAGGGCAACGTTCAAAATGTCATTTGGTATAATTCCAGCTTTGACGATGTCACAATGGACCTCTGCGCTCTTTTCCAGGGTTGCCACACTCGCATACGTATTGGTTGTCCACTAGGGCAGTGTTCAGACTATCATCTAGCACAATTCCAGCTTTGACAATGTCACCATGCACCACTTTGCCCATTTCCAGGGCTGATGACAATTTTTAACAAAGCTTTGCTTGTTAATATCATGTTACTGCTGCTCTCTATAATCTAACATGCATTCACTTTTTTTACTTCATTATCCCACCCATTGACTGGTGTCTGAAAAACATTCCTTCTAAAGTTTCTCCTCATCTTTATTATTTGTTTTTGGATACTTTCCTTTGCCATGTAGTAATTACATGTCTCCAAACCACCATAGATCGACAAAACCAGCTAATTTGCAGACTTCAACGTGGAAAACTAGGGACGACTCGATAAGAAGGAAAACATGAGTTGAAGAGGAAGGTGCCCTTATCACATTGTCCTTGGCCTTGTGACACAAAAACAACTAGCTTTTCTTTCACCCTTGGAGGATTTAATTGACCATCAACCCGAAAGGACCCGTTATGTGTGATGCTCGTGTCTGTAGTGAGCTAAGGAAGAACCCACCATTTGCAGGATGGGGTGAATGCAACGTTTGACTGGACCAACATAGACGTTCCCAGCACAGTTTTAGATGACTGCAATTGATGGTGTCATCAATTGCATATATATATGTCATTGGATTCCTAGCTTCAATACGCACCCATAGCAACTCTCCAATCATGAATCCGATAAGAAATGACTCCGCTATGGACTTTTGAACACCGTCATTGTGGACTGTTACCACAATGAATGGAATTACAATGGACTCAAGTTCTCCTATGTGCCATTGGTGAATTCCATTGAAATTTGGACATAAGGTGGCCATTTTGGTCCACATCATAGGTATGGATTTGAAGTGGCAAAATCATTTATCATTTGACTCATATGGACTAATATATGTAAAAAATAGGCGTTTTTTGAAAAGTCCGTAGCTCATATTGTTTTTTGGATTTTGGGTGTTTTTTTTTTTTTCTAGAAGTATAAAAACCTATAATCTTCAATGGCTAGGTGTCATATTGAATTTTTTTTTGTAAACACTAATTTTTAGTTTTTCATAATTTCTCTAAATAATATACTAAAATATTTAATGAATTATATATATAATATTTGGGGTAGGACTCTTTACTAAATATGTTTAGTATACCATTATCTATCACTAAGAAAATATTTTGGGATAGTATCCTCAATTTGTTTTTTTGGTCATGGACTTTCATGGAGCAGGATCTGCCGTTTTTGGTCTACTCAACCCTGCAACTGCCCGATGGACAAACTTCTTCCCATGGACCTCTTTGCCTTTTTCCACGGTTGCCAGGCTGGCACATGCCTTGAGGACACAAATGAAAGTGACATGTTCGGGCTTCACCCCCTCTTGTATCATTTGCACCTAGGTCTCCAAAGCCTCCAACCCACGCCCATGCTGGACATATACTCCAATCGCTATTGCACTCCAGGAGACTAGTACATCACGTTCAGCTGTCAAACACTCTCTTATTTCACTCCTTTATCATAGCAAATTCAGGGTCGAGTGTAATGAGAGGGCAAAACAGGCTGAAATATGTTGAACAAGAAGGTGCCCTCACCACATTGTCCTCGACCTTGTGTCATGACCCATGGAGGATTTGACCGACCATCAACCCAAAGAACCTCTTGTGTGTGTTGTTTGTGTCTCCCGAGAGCCCACATTTACAGGATAGACAAACTTCTTGACATCGTACATTAAGCCAAATGCCACACCTTGCGATTGCGGTTGTCCCACATCGTAAAGGATCTTTAAAAAACTCATACCAGCTCCGCACCGTGTTGCAACTTCAGGGCTGAGTCTGATGAGAGCACAAGACAGGCTGAAATAGGTCGAAGAAGAAGGTGCCCTCACCACATTGTCCTCGACCTTATGTCCTGACCCATGGAGGATTCGACTGACCATGAACCCAAGATGACCTCTTGTGTGTGCTGCTTGTGTCTGTAGTCAGGTAATGTCGGATTGGTCCGTGAGAACCACCACAGTGCAACTGAGTGGGTAGAGATTGAAACGCGACCTGCTAAGACAAAGTTGACTCTCCCAAGAACCTTGTAAACATCAGGAAGAATACCAAATCATGGTACTAACAGGAGCCGAGAGCCCACATTTGTAGGATGGACAAACTTCACATCGTACATTAAGAAAAAACCACACCTTCCGATTGCGGTTGTCCCACCATCGTGAAAGTCAAAAACTCATGCCTGCTCTGCTTTGTGCTGCAAATGTAGGGCCAAGTCTGATGAGAGGGCAAAACAAGCTGAAATATGTCGAAGAAGAAGGTGCCCTCACCACATTGTCCTCGACCTTGTGTCTTGACCAATGAAGGATTCGACTGACCATGAACCCAAGATGACCTCTTGTGTTTGCTGTTTGTATCTATAGTCAGGTAATGTCGGATAGGTCTGTGAGAGCGGCCACGGTGCATTCGAGCAGGTAGAGATTGAAATACGGCCTTATCGCGATGCTTTGACACTAGGAATACACAGATCCCAAAAAACACTAAGTCCCAACCCTGCACTCTGCGACCTAGCAACCCTAAATTCGAGCCAACCTTTTGAATTTTTTGAACGTTTTGCACCCTAACAATATATAAAATGATTATATATTCCATGTTATTATGTGAAGGTATTTTTAGCTTTATATATTTGTGTATATATATATATATATATATATTCACCTCGAAGTCATATTGTTGCAGCCGTTAGATGCACTTGCATCCAACACACCACAATATTTCAACCATGCAAGCAATAATATGTAGACACGTCGTCATTTGCAATCACATCCTCGTTCTATTGCATCCATTTATCTTTGTATTTTCCACATAGACACTTCTTAGGCAACCAGCAATCGCCACGTGCAGTCGTGAATACTGGCAGTCATACATTCCCACGCCCACGTCATCCTGTTGCAGTTTTGGCCATGACTCCTAGTCGTATTTACCATCTTTCCCTATCTGGTCAAATGTGTTTGACCGCAAATCCTGACGTGGCGGAGGTACAAGGTGGCATATACAACTTCTGGTGGTCACAATTGGCAACCAGGATTGCCCCCTTGCATTTTGTAGACATATGTGCTACGACTGGGCAAATGTGGCAGACGTTAAAGCCGGGATCTGTTGTAGTGACCGCAGGTACCATGTTCCCCCTCGGATCAACAATTTGTTTCTGTGCAACATGCTCTTTGTGCTTACCTGCAATGAGAGCAAGAACCTCATCACCTCATCATGATGCCAATTTGTCTGTCTCTGTCGTGAAGGACCTCTCCCCCTCTTCCTCCCCCTCCTCCCCCTTCCACGCCCTCTTCCTCGCAATGTGATGAGACCTCTGGCACCGCTATTGCTCCCTATAGAAAACCCAATGGTTAGTGCCCCTTGTGGTTTCCTTGTGTGTGGGGGGGGTCAATCCTGTTGTGACCTATACAGCTGTGGATGTGAACAATCCATTGTAGAATTGAGGTTCTTAAGATACCTGGTCTCACCGTGTGTTGCTGTTGCATGGATGCAAACAATTTGATAATGGCTGATTATGACACAGGCTTAAAATGATGTTTTGGTAGTTTGTGCTGTCAGGTGGAAAGAAAGAGCAAAATTGATTAGAAAGGGTAATATGAATGATTGGTAGAGTGCAGGTGTAGGAGGAGAAGTACTTGCTGGACCTGCAAAGAGTGGATAGGCTCTGGCTATAACTTGTGCAGGATTTCACTTCGTAGCCAGATGTAGCTGATGACTGCTTTTTGATGGCTTCACGGTGCAACCGTTACTGCCCCAACTTGCTTGTGCCCACAACAATGTTACCTTCACTCTTTGATTGTGCAATGACTGGCATCACTATCCAACACAGGTCTTTTGCCCTGCCATATTGTACCAAATAGGATCCCTGTTTCACTTGTAGCATTTCTCCTATAGTGACCTTTACAACCTTTTTAAAACTTTTTGCCAGTGGAGGACGAAGATGTAGTCCACGTTCCTGCTCCAGCGGTTGTGAGGATATTTGAGTTTCGCAACTTTGTTGCTCTTCCGTAGTTCACTCTCTCCCAATTATGTGAATATTGCTTGCTACCTGCAATTTGATTGTGATCTTGTAATTGATGGAGTGACGCCGCTGTATGCAATGACAACTCTTTGCTAATTCTCAGGGGAAAACACCAACCGACCAAGAGGAGTGGATTAAAGCGCACGGGGAACACCTCAAAGGGGAAAAAATCACACATTGGGAGAAAAAAACCCACCAAAGAAAAACCACATAAGGGAATAAAACACAGGAAGAAAACCCCAAGGAATATCCACGGGTTTTTTTTTTCCAAAAGGTTGGAAGGGAAAGCCCACCAAATTCCCTCCGTTGCACAGCTCCCTGTGACTTGTTCTTTTCAAGCACTCTAAAAGGGCAAAAACATTATATTTCCTTTAGGGAATGTGCCAGAAGCTCCTTGTCTAGCTTGAAGGATTCAACGCTGCAAACTGTTTTGGTCTATACAAAACTAGAGCTTTAGTAACCCATCTACACCTTTACTGGCTTTACTGGGTTCGCTAGAGGCAGTGAGTTCACATCGTCTTTATGCTGAGAAGATCAGTTCGGGTTGGAGGGGTGGGTGGTGGTGGTGGTGGTGGTTTCTGAGCAGACACTACTGTTAACCACATCATCTCCCACTTTAGAGGTGGTCTCATGGACCTGAGTAACAATTTTCTTCACCCCATCTGCAATCGACTTGGAAGCCGTAGCAGCTGCGTCAACCACCCCTTGTTGGATGTGGGTGGCAGCATTCTTGGTCGCTGCTTCGCCGTCGCTAAGAGACTGGGATGCCGCATCTGCAATCGACTTGGAAGCCGTAGCAGCTGCGTCAACTACCCCTTGTTGGATGTGGGTGGCAGCATTCTTGGTCGCTGCTTCGCCGTCGCTAAGAGACTGGGATGCCTGTTGCATCAAGGAGCTCGCCTGTTGGGCAAGTCCCTCTACGGCCAACGGTTGGCGCCTTAGCGCATCCATCACTGCCTGTTGGATTTGAGAAACCATCGCTTGGTTGATCGTAGGGCTTCCGTTGGCTTGAGGGATGTGTATAACGAATGCTTGGCCTCCCTGAGTCCCTTGGTTGAAGAGGGAGGTCGCCTCTTGGACAATTCCCGATAGTTGTCCTGGAGACAGTGAAGAGTTTTGGGAAGCCACATTTGACAGACCCTGTTGGATCAGAGTGCTGGCGTCCCGGGTGATAGCTGGTAAGTATGCTGCTGCAGATGCTTGGCCCATGGAAATAGTATCCCTCGTTGTTTGCTGGAGTAGGGAGGCGGCCTCTTGAGCCCTTTCAGGCCACTGCCCGATGGTCGACGAAATGCTTTGAGGGCCATTGATCAGCCCCTGTTGGATGTCGATGATTGCGTCCTTGGCGGCAGGCAAGTAAGCAGCAGCCGTCGCTTGGCCTGCACTCACAGCGGTAGCCCCCTCTTGGAGGAGAGAGGCAGTCTGTCGGGCAAGTTCTGGTAGGTTGCTTTGGGTGGCGACATTGCTCACGGCTTGTTGTATCTGGGCAGAAGCATTTGTCACCCCCTGTTGAATTTCATTGACGGCGTTCATCGTACCCTTTTGGATTGAGGCCACCTCGTTGGAGATGCCCGGCATATACACAGCACGCGCATCCTTGGCATAGGAACTGGCTGACTCATCGATTTTGTTAATCCCATCCTTCACCGCTTTCTCAACTTTTGTATTAGATTCTAGATCCTGCACCCCTTGCTTGGCTGCCTCCTTGGCAAAATTCTGCAGACCACCAGGTCCCCCTTTGCCAGTAACCGCAGCCTCAATTCCAGAAAACAGAGATAAGGCCTCCTGGCCCAGAGAGGGTTTTGCACCTCCACCTGCACCTCCGTCCTGGCCAAGTCCCACAATTTCGGTTACCTTGACTTTGGAGTCAGTAGTCGTTTCGGCAGGCTTCAGGGGGGGCAGGGGGTGAGTAAGTCCGTTTCTTGCGGCTGGTGAGAATGCGAAAACAGAGGTGATCACAGACCCCACCAGCAATGGCAACGTCTTAACTATTGTTCCAGGCACATGTTTGTAATAGCAGGTTGACACTGGGCTTGTCAGCAGCGTCAGAATTGCAAACGCGGCTCCTGACAAAAAAGCATGAATGAAGTCTAGAGGCTTCAACTTGTACTGTCCATCGGCATCCATATATGTACGTTTTCCCTTTTGCAACAGGCTGCCCTCGAATGCAGGGTTCCAGAGCCCATAGGGTGTCACAACTCCATGATAGACTTTCCCATTGTCAGCCTGCGTTCAGTGTATTATCCCGGAGCCACGAGCTCAGTCAATTTCCAGACACTTGAACCAATACCTAACAGCGTTTATGTGAAGTTATATGCTAATTTGTAACGTGAGCCATGAAGGTCGGGGTCCTGTGAGGAACTCTTACATTTACACTATGATTAAGGGTATTGTGGTATGTCAGAAGATTACGCATAGACTCACTTGAGAATGTCCATACTCAGACATGCACTTGCTGAGAGGCTCGTTCACAATAGCTACAAACCATCTGAACGCCAGTTCACCTGGCTCAGATCAACTCAAAGTGTGCATATGTGATACTTACCTCAACCGCACTGCCAGCAGATCAGAGAACAAGAACACTTTCTGTTCAGTACTTAAATCTTCAATGTGGGCACAAACTTCGTTATCTATTGACATAAATATCTGTTGCGGTTGCACTTCGTATGTAACTGCAAAGGTGTCGTTCAATCAGCCTGAAGACTATCTAGACTAAACAATCCTCTTGGCAATGTCTTTAGTGGACCATGCACATATCCATTATAGCATCCCCTACCTGGAAGGCACTGGGCGATTATGTTTGTTAATACAAAGTCCCAGATGAGATCTCCATACATTGTGCAGTGATCATGCCTCCAAACTTATCTCCGCTAGGAGGGTCAACAGCTACATTGGAACTCGGGATCTAGAGACAGTCTTGTGTGAAGGAGAAACTGTTCCGTTCGAGTTATAATTATATGCGTGGACCAACAGAAGTACGCGACGACCTTCTCCTACAAACTTGGGATCACGCAACGCACCCTTTGAGAGCGTACACCTCGCGGGATCCCAACACCTCCGGAACCCCTTGTGAGTTTTGGCCGGTCCCATAAAGTTTCGTTCAATGGAGAAGAGAGACGAGTATTATAGTAGTCCAGAGAGAGGTCTTGATCCTCATAGCAAGGGAAGGGAGGCTTATGACACATGTTAGTTATAAAAGGGCTAGAGACTGGTCATCAACGAGGAAAAGCTGGGAATTGGGAACTACCAGTTTGCAAGCAGGATATACAGATAACCATAATGACTGCTGACCAGTGTGATAATATCATGTACAGCGTGAGTGCTAAAGCAAGGCACATACAACAACAGGCTATATTGATCCGGAAGGTATTGACACTTTGTCTTCTGGACAACAGTGGGTACTTGGCGATTCCTTGGAAGCTCTCCACAGTGTCTTCAGAATTTCTGGCGGTCGATGCAACATATCAACGATCTCGAGGCTGACTAAACGGACCCCTCCTCTTGTTAGTGTTGGACATCCATTTCAGTACTACTTGGTTTATGAACATTAAAGACTGACAAATTCTGCCCGGGCCACTTAGCAAAGGCTTCCCGTACTCCCTCATCGGCGCCAGTATAAGATCCGATTCACTACAAACCCGTTCGTTTAGAATGGGTACACTGCAAGCTCATCTGCCTACGGATCACTATGTCTTTCCTGTGGAATATAAAGGTCACCGGTTCTGCCTCCAAAATAAAATAAGAAAGAGGCTCAAGTTCGCGATCAACTTTTATTTAGCATGATGTCAATGCAGCCATGATCTAACAACTTAGTTTTCTCGAAACTCAGACTGATGCCAATGCGAACTGTTAAAACAGCTGAATGGATTGAACCTGAATCCTGGGATTGTGACCACGTAGCTCGGGTACCTGCACCCGAACATTCTGTGTGGCAACAGAGCGCGCATATTAAGTCAGAGAATTCCTGCCTAAACTTCCTAAAGGTGTCGCGCCAACCTATGCTGATCCTCGGGATGAGAATCCTACTGCTTCCAGACTATGAAGACCAAATGCACAAAATTTTGCACTCCGGAATATGGCCATAATCAGTAAGAACTAATATAGTAGTACATGATAAACGGATTCATGTATTTCATGGTTAATAGCGCGTCACTGTCAAATCAGCGCAATCTGTATGCTTACAAATCTAGATTTTCGGTGATCAAAACAATACATGAACTCACCAAATCTTCTATGCTGCATTGCAAGAGAAGATCATGCGGCTGAAACGAGAGTAGCTGCGCTGGATAAATGCAGGCACAGTTAATCCTGATCTGATATAGAAAATGCTATAATTAGGGCCTTCAGTATGTGAACAACTTTCACATACGTTGGACGAGCTGTTTAGTGGGTTGGTCCCCCCTGGGCATCCATTGCCCAACTGTTAACACTGGCGCAGCTCAGGGTGGCGTCCAGCTATAAAAGCTCTAGAACTAGTGAACCTGAATATATATCGAGGATCTCCTTGCCACTCTGTACATCTTTCTGGTGGTCGATGATCATACTGTGATTCAAGTACCATTGGTTTCTTGAACTATGTGACTTGCGGTGACAACGGGCAGGACATGAGTATAAAATGGCGAGCCTACAGGTACCATCTATGGTTGTCTGTAACACGAGGCGCTGTGTTGAAGTTTCCCGCATTACATTTTGCGACTCAATAAATACCTACGACAAGCAAAGAAGGAAGAGGCTAGGACAGGAAAGGAAGCCCATATGACTTGATCATATAGGGCACAGTACCAATTCAGCAGTCTTTTAAAGCTTGTGCAATTATCAGAAGGAACAAGGGAGTATGGTGATGCCATGTACAAGCCAGGAACTTCTATCGATCATGACGGAGGATATTGAAGTTCACGTGGAGATCTATATTCCAGATACACCATGTGATAATTCTGTGATTAAACATGGGAGAGTAACTAGAGCTACAAACCTGGTAGGTATCGGTGAAGCAGACGACAATACACGTGGAAGCAAGAATGCACAGCATTACAGCGGTCACTGCCTTCTCAACAGTCCCGCACACACCGTCGTTTGTAGCCAATGGCGCCAGAGTCTGAAACAGCAGAAATGTGTTGGCAGGTAGTAGCTTGGTGATGTTTCCCACCATATTTTGGTCCGATGGGAGGGTCCTGGGATAGCTTTTGGCGTAGGTGTAGCTTTCCGTTGTGGTAGTCTCTTTCGTCGCGGGCGGGGCGCTGGCCATTGTGAGAGGTGTATAAGCGACTGGGCTGCAGAACAAGAAAGAGAAGTAAGCAGTCAAGCAAGAAAAGTAGTTCAAAATAAAAACCAGCAGACGGCACTACCTAGGATGCAACCGAATGTTCCACATAAGAGAATAAAGAGACGGAAAGTAGTAGTAGGAATAGGCCACAAAAGAAAGGAAGGAAGGAAGGAACTGACAAGAGAGAAACTGGGAGTTAGAACAAGTCTCACATGAGAGTCTGGGGAAAGTTATGGCTGCAGGAGAGAGGGATCAAAGATGGGCAGAGAGACGGAGAGAGCTGGGAAAAACAGCTGCTCCACTGCGATAGAAACGAAAAAGATTAGTGATACAAACAGAACCAATCGAGAGAATGTGGATCGGTCTGATTTCGTGTACATAGACTGATGAGACTCCGAGCCCAGAGAAACTATTTTTAGGCGAGGTAGATGACGAGGTGGGGCCATGACCCTATACCCCACCACAAGAGGAACAATTAATGGCGATGGAAGCATTCAAAGGAGGGCACGAGGCAGCAGGATGTAAACCAATGCATTGATGCCATATATGCTGCAAGTCATAAGACCTGGGGTCTCTATGTCTGCCTCAGACAACCAAATGCTCGGACAGCTCCGACGTGGTGGGGCTCACGGATATTCCGTCAGCTCTTATATTGACCGCAGCACTCCCAACCCCCCACAAAATCAACTTTTCTCAAGACTGTTTTGGGCACCTTGTTACTAAACACTGGAACCACGCAAGGATATACCGTACTCGCGCAGATCTCTTGCCAGTTCTTTGAGGCTATGGTTTTTCACTGATCATGCGCTTACTGCAATCTTCCTTGGAGCCTCTTTGCTTCCCCCATCAACCTCTTCGACACTGAAATCTACAACTTTCTACACTATAAGAGACGACCACATTTTGGAGTATATTCCAGCCTGTTGAAGATATGGCCCAACTGGATTTTGATCATGTGATTCTTGTGGAATGAAGGTGTCATACGCTACTGGCCCACCAGCTCACCTCTCCATGTATTGTGGTACTAGACCCGCCGTCCCATGGTAGGCACTAGGCCCACTAGGCACGCACTTGTGTTTTCGTCTCACTCTTTCCACACTCTCGGGGGCTATCCTTCTCGGCTTTACCCCTTACAAGTACAGTACCTAGTTGACCAAGGCCGTACCCAAGCCATCCGCAACCGAGACAGGCTGCAGAATCTAGCGTGCATGTGCAATGCTTGCATGAGGGCTGCGCGGCATGTGAAGAGCGTGGACCAACATATCAGGTGACGGTGGTCCCCCATGGGCCCCACTTCATCATTTTCCCCACTCCAATTTGTTTTCATCTTTACCTTTTCCCAGGATGCTTTGCTAATTTTTGTCTGGCAAGTAATTTAGATAAACCTGATTTCCCCCCTCCCTAATTACTCAGGATAATTACCTGGCATACTTAGCTTCTTCCGGCTGATGCCGGTTCTGCATTCAGAACTGGCTATGGCCCGGAGGGATAGCAAACTTGGAACTCTTGGGAATGTCAAACAACTCCATGAATCCTCAACCCTCCTCAACCCTTACAACGCGTTCCGGACCGTATGTGCCCCTCTTTTCCAGGGTGGCCGATATAGACATTGCCTTTCCGGCTTGTCCTACGAATAACTTTTACGCACCGAAAGTTGAAAGTCTGCCCGTTCACTAGAATGAAAAATATTGCCAAGAGAGCCAAATAAACCGGAGTTACACAAACTTGAAACTTGTGGGAATGTGAAACAACTACTGGAATCCTCAACCCTTAACATCGTGGATTTTGGACCGTCTGCGCCCGTCCTTTCCAGGGTGGGCGATATTGACTTCGCCATTTGGGCTTTATCCAAAAAAACCCCCAAAAGTCGGCCCATTTTGTAGTATGAACCATATCACCAAGAGAACTGGTCGAACAAACTGGAGGAAGCTTGGAACTCTTGGGAATGTGAAACAACTCCCGGAATCCTCAACCCTTAACATAGTAGATTCTCGACCGTCTGCGGCCGTCTTTTCCAGGGTGGGCGATCATTTGCGCTTGTCCAAAAAAGCTCTACCAGCACCTTTTACCCCCCAAAAAGTTTCTCTAGTATGAACAATATCACCAAGAGAATTGGCCGTACAAACTGGAGGTACGTAGTACGTACGCGGGAGGCAGACCATTGAGCATATTTGAGGGGGGCGCTCTGGACTATGTGCTCCCACTATGATGAAAGGGCCCTAGAAGTCTTAATATCCATTTACCTGCGTCTATTTGGTTACACGGATCGAGGATCCCCCAAGGCCACCCTGCTTGCAGATCTGAGTCCAGGAGATTGCAGGCCTGACGAATTGAGAGGCAATTGTAATGAAACTACTCAAAAAATAAAAATAAAAATATAGATGCTTCCCCAAGGGAGCGTAAATTATGGTGTCTCTTCACCAGAAGGGCTAGGTAGTGCCTTCCAACTGAAAGGTGGACACCTTCATGCCACATCCAACGTGGTATGTGCCCTTTACCACTGGGCTACATGCTGGTTGTCCAGACTACTCATACGATTCCTCTGAGAACAATGATTCTTTTGATTGGAAACATATACTATGCCAAAACATTAGGAACAATGTATAATAGCATAGGCATATGATCTTATGGTACTTTGTCCAGATTTAGGCGATCTCTTGTCCTCGATCGCTTGTTCTTTTTGGACCTCTTCACCTTCTCTTTGTAAAGTTTTATGGGCGTCTGCTCTGCTCCCCTTTTTCAAAAAAAAATTAAAATACAATGGCTGCCACCATCTGCACGTAACCTTGGCTTCTCACTCTTTACATGAGGTAAATGGCACTAGCTGATTATGAAATGCTAAATGTGAATTAATAGTCATCCAATTTGGTAGAAGTTACCTAGGCTTGACTCTCACCTCCATGTCATCTATGTGAAAGGGTTTCCAAGTCTGACATTTAACACGCCCATGTCTTACAGTACTCAGGGTGTGGTGAAATCCTTCATCACTTTGTATTTCATGCAGGACAGGGGGCTTAGCAAAGATGATTTTTTCAAGCTAACTGAGTTTGGTGGTTTATATCATTAATTGGGGCTGATATGTCCTAATTATCTTTGAACAGGCTTCCAGTAGCCAATTTCTGATTAAATTATAGTAGTTGATCCTAACTTTTTAACTGCTCTGTAGTGAGTAATTGGCCGTTTATGGAAGTTCCAAACTAATGGAAACTTGGTGGTGATCAATGCAAAAGAGCGACCTTCTGGATAATACCCTATCTTCCTGGAGCCGTATGCTGTCAGGGATCCCGGGTAAGATAATGTGTTAAGGGGAAGGCTGATACAAGTGCATTGCAGGAACTTGGTCTTCAAGAGTGCTGGCCCATGAACTATGTTGATTGGCAGTAGCATCTGCCATACCCAAGAGTGCCCATCACACGCATCGATACATAATGGCTTTGCCCTTCAGGTGCCAACTTAGCAAGTCCAAAATTTGCTACCTTGGCATTGAAGTTATACTTCAGCAATATATTAGAGGCCTTCAAATCTCTATGGATCACACAAGGCTGAGAGTGCAAGTAAGCCAGCCCCCTTGCTGCCCGTATGAAACCACATCTAGTTGGGCCATACTGTCAAACCCTTGATGCGCATCCCTTATGCTCCCAGATGTCAACAAGGGTGTTATCCAAAATGATGTGTTATCCAAAATGATATCCCACACAATTCCACTTTTGCTGATGTCAGCGGAACCTGCTTGCCCTTCTCCAGGGCTCCTAGGCTGGCACGCGCATTGAGAATACAAGATAAGGCGACCCTGTTAGGAGTCATCCTGTCTTGCTGCATTCTCTCATATATCTTGAAAGCCTCCCTGCCACATCCATGTTGAGCATACCCTGCAATCATGGTGTTTCATGATACTATATCTCGTTTAGCCATATTGTCAAAAGCTTGACGCGCATCCTTTATGCTCCCACATTTTGCATACATGTCCACAAGCGCAGTCTCCAAATTTATGTAGCATGCAATTCCAGATTTAATCAGGTCAGCATGGACTTCTTTGCCCTTCTCCAAGGCTCCTAGGCTGGCACATGCATTGAGAACACAAGTGACTGTGACCTTGAGAGAGGGAGAGAGAGGGAGAGAGAGCACTGCCTTATCATTTCAATCATGCGATTTGTTCAATCAGGCACCATAGGCTCGACCAACGAACATGTGCGCCCCCCTTGCCAACCTCAATACAGGATCGACCTGGCTCCTTTCTGACACCCCTGACCTTCATCATGTTTCTCACCTTTGCAGTATCATTCACCCGCCAGCTGCAGCATAGATGTTTGATAGCAACACATAAGTCGCAGCATCCTGTTCATCCCACGTGAGGATGGATGTTGCCGCACGTTCAAGCGAATTCTCTCTCTGTAGGCATGGACATTGTCTTATGTACAAAGTCTAATGGACTGCCAACTAGTGCTGCAGCGGCCCCATTGTCACTTGCTGTACGAGTCAGCAGCTAACGGGCCAATGGGTTTCACTTACGTTGCACCATAGGTGGGGCTATTGGCCCTTGTTGAAGAACTATCTCTTGAGATGTATGTGTACTACCATTCCACCTTCGTCATGGTCACTTTTTGGCAGCTGTATATTCCACCTATTATTACTTCTCTTCCTGAGTTGTCCTGGAGGAGATTATTGGATAGATGATCAACAATTCACTGTTTCATGAAGTTCTTCCAGCAAACACCCCAACCCTACTATAGTAACATGTCAAAATCACTCCAAAACCACCATAGATCCACCAGCGAGCTTCTCCTCATCTATGTTATCTGTTTTTTGATACTTTCATGCTGCCACATCGGTAGTAACTTGTCAAAGTCACTCCTAACCATCACAGATCCACCCAACGAGCTAACTTACAGAAATCAATATGCATCTCAAGGCCGAGTCTGATGAGAGGGTAAAACGGGCAGAAATAGGTTGAAGAAGAAGGTGCCCTCACCACATTGTCCTTGACCTTGTGTCATGACCCTCCAGTGCTTCGTATTTGCCCTCTGGATCTGAGCTGGCCATCCCACACCACCCAAAAAACTATATTGTATAAGCTATGGCCAAGCATGCTTCTCTCACTCTCTCTTTCTGGCCCTGGCTATGGCAAACATGAGTACATTCTCTCTGTGGCCTTGTTGGCGTCTCATTGCTGGGCAGCTCACATGTGGCAGATTGATACTTGTGTGCAAGGCTTTGTAGAGGATATCTGAAAAGCCCATACTGATTGCTTATACCAATGTCACAGAGTGACTCACAAAGATAGTGTCTGTTCCCTTTGTTCTGCCAAACTGGGCGCAGGGTCTATGGCCACAGGGCCACGGCAAGCAACATCTCATGAGTACATCGTCTCTCTAGATAAGAATGGTGCTGTCATACCAAGACTACTACAACAGATCCCATCAGTACTCTTTACTTCATTTGCCTTTGGGCTGGAAAACCACTGGGCTGGGTGACCTACCCAGAAGTCCCCATGCTGCACTCACTGTTTGAAGTTCCACTTAAACTAGGTGCAGGTCTACGGCCACAAGGCTACGGCAATCAACCTCTCATGAGTACATTCTCTCATATAAGAGTTCTTGCTAGGCTATACAGGAGTGAATAGAACGCACATAGAACACAATTTGGTATTAATAGCATAAGGGACATAGAATACCCTGGTCAGTGACCTTCTGGGAGCCTCAAATAGCTTCAATGGCAGCATTCCAACTTTTGGCTGACAACTGGAACTCCTTGAAAACTTGCTGTCCGAAACATTTGTCTTGGACAAATCCAAACACCAAATGTTCCACAGAAACAACTGAATCACCATATTCCTTCTTGTGGCCACGGGCCCTGTTTATTATTAAGGCCTCCAAATCACGACCCAAAATTGATCCACTTGTATCCCCTCTAACCTGGGAACATCAGGCACTTCATGTCATAAAATAACTGCTAGTTTCCAAATTGTTCCAAATGGAAGCACAAGACCAACTTACCAAGACACACCTCTCAGCAAGTCTACCAAGCTTCACTTCACTGTTCCTGTCTTCGTCCATATTTTTTGCCAACTGAGATGATACCCAGATTAACCAGGAAGTCAAATACCTAGATAATTGACTGCTGACCATAGAGTAGCCAAACCGGACCATAAAAGACAAGACAAACTGAGCAAAGCAAAATAGGAAACCAAAAACCAGACAAAGGAAGAGTAACACAGTCTTTGTCAGAGCCACTTGGGACAACAGGAAACACATCACATAGCACTAGCGAGATACTGGCTTCATCTCTGCCTTTATGAGCACCCAACAGAGATAACTGGCACCAGATTTCTGGCTGTTCCCAGGAAATGGGCAGACCTGGCTGTTGATTCTCTTCTACAGAGAACATATGTAACCTAGACAAAGGAAATTCAACTAGAAAACTACATACTAGTAGAACTACATACAAGTAGAACAACATATATCTAATCTGAGAGCCTAATAAAATGTAAACTACATACAAGTAAACAAAAGAACAGAAAAAGGAATGACAGCAAAATAATTGGCACATCTACCAATAATTTCCAACTTTACTTCTCATGCAACTCCATCTCAATGCAATCACCATTTGGTGTACAATCAAATCCCTACACTTGTCAATTTTTGCAAACCTGGGGCTCTGACCTCCAAATTTCAACCTAGCACTAAGAATGTGACACATTCCAATGTGTCACATATGGCTTCATCAAATACTCTCTCTTTCTAGCTTTCCAAAGTTAGAAAGCTTTGGACAAAGCTTCACTGATCTGGTCTGCAGGATATTCAAAACCCACAATTCCACCTGGAAGAAATTGCCAAAGACAGCGAGATCAAACTGGCCATGCCCATAGAGTGCTGTCACCATCACCTTGGCCAGCCCTGTTTCCCTACATTTCAGTGCTTCCCAGTGGCTGCTATGGCATGTGTGGGTTCGAGTGCTGGGATGATACCTCTTGTGACCTTTCCTTTGAGGTCAAAAGCTGAAGCTCTTCCAGGCACTGATAAAGTAACTCAATGTCTTACTGAAGTCTTCCACTATGAGGATCAGAAATGTTTGGCAGCTTACCTGCGCACTGCCTTGACCCTTAGACAATCCCTTGAGCAGTAGTTGCTTTTGGGGTGTTTTTTTTTGGCTCTGATTTTGCTTTTCTTTGCGTGACTTTTTGAATTGAGACAATACACAAATCTCTTAGTGTTAAGAATACACCTTTTGATCTCAGTCCAGACAAGAAAGTGGTCAGAAGTACCAACACTTTGGCAACTGGGGAAACAACTCCTTATCCACTATGATATATTCCACAATGGACTGTTCCCCAGTTTGGACTTTTTTACAAGTCCCCTGCAAAGGGACCTCTTTTGACCTTTCCTTTGAGGTCAAAAGCTGAAGCTCTTCCAGGCACTGATAAAGTCTCCAAGGAAGTTAAGCTCGATTGTGCTAAGTTCCTTGCCAAAGGCCTGTGGTCTTGTTAGGAGCCTTTAAAGCCGGGTGAGCAAGGCCAACAACAGGACACCGTCATTGGGCCTTCTGGCGAGGATGAGCAGCAAACAACACTAAGGGTTCCCTCTGAGGCATGTTGACACATCCCACAAAGAGTTCCTTAGCCCTCATGCCGCCCTTCAGTTTCAGTCTCAGCCAAATACCGTGAAGTTCCTTGTTGATGATTTCAGAATTATGACACAGGAAATCAAGGCCAAAGACTATGCTTTGCAGAAGCTGTCTTGCCCAGCATAAATGTGGGTGCCAATTAGCTTGAAGAACTTGTCCCACTTCACATTGTTTCCTCTTAAGATGCCCAGCCGCAAGCCAGATGGAAGGACACAGTTGGAAAAACTGTTCCTATGATTCAAGACAGCCTCCATAAAGTTAAGCACTTACTTGGCAGTAAAATAACGAGCCTCAAAGCTAGACATACGACAGAGGGTGGCTGGCAGGCAAAAAACAACACCAAAAAGCAAGAGTTAACGCAAAGAGTTAAGTATGGATTTACAGGTTGTTGCAAGGCAGATCATCCAGGTGTCAAATAGTGTACAATTAGTAACTGACCACCTTTAAGTTACTTCTTCCCGAAAATGAAAATTGGAAGAGGTCCTTTGTGTCTTGCAAGCTCCGCGAGCAACTGGACTTATCTCCGAATCGCCCCCCAGAAGTCCAAACCAACATACCCCTCCTGAATTCAGTTCTAGCAATGTTTCATATCCCACCATTGATTGAATGAAGGCAGGAAAGTTTCCTGACCTGGACATTCGCATTGAGAAGATGACAATGTTCTGAAAATGAACTCCACGCTTCTTCCGCAGTTCGATGACGACAAGCATTGACCATTTCGTCTCCATTGTCCCACCATTGACTGGGGTCGGGAAAGTGTTCATTCCACCAGTGTTCAGTCTCTGTTATCTGTTTTTGGATACTTTCCTGCTGCCACATCGGCAGTAACTTGTCAAAGTCACTCCAAACCACCACAGATCCACCCAACAAGCTATGCATCTCAAGGCCGAGTCTGATGAGAGGGCAAAACAGGCAAAAATAGGTGGAAGAAGAAGGTGCCCTCACCACAGTGTCTTTGACCTTGTGTCATGACCCATGGAGGATTTGACCGACCATCAACCCAAAAAGGCCTCTTGTGTGTGCTGCTTGAGTTTGTAGTCAGGTAATGTCGGATTGGTCTGTGAGAACCACCACGGCCCAGCTGAGCAAGCAGAGATTGAAACACCAAGACCAAGCCGACTCTCCCAAGAACCTTGTAAACATCAGGAAGAAAGAAGGTTCCAGCTGAGCAGGCAGCATCCAAAAGGATCGACCGGTGTATGAAACCCCTCGGCGTTCAGGGACGCAGGGACATCGTCGTCCCTGCAGTTACTTTTGGGCAGTCGGGGCAGATATAAAACTTTGACGACGACAATGACATGGCTACGATGACGTGTCTACGAAACGTGGCGACGATGACGTGTTGACGATGACATGGCGATGATGACGAGGCACTAAGGCATCCAATTCCTGTTCTGTACGCTAAACTACCTTCCAACCTTCTTGTCTTCGCGATGCTCCGCACTACTCGCGACGAATTCGGAGAACTACTTTCAATTTTAGAAAGGGTACGTCGTCCCCATGGTGTTACATATACATCCCATATTACATTGTTTTTCGGAAGAAGAATGGCGGAGTTGCCGAAGCCATCATGTCCTGTCTCCATTTTTCATTGTATCTATCTATCTACGCCCAAGATGTGAGGGGGAATTGAACCCCATTTTCTGCCCAATATGCAGCCACTTCCACACCTGATGAGCCGCCCTCAAATCCATTCACACTTGACAGCAGCAAGGTAACAGAATCAGAGCTTCTTCTGGAGGACTATGCATCAACAAATGCTTCAGAACCTGCAGGAACAAAAACTAAAGTTACAAGCTGGACCAGAGAGAGAGAGAAAGAGAAAAACCAGTAAATGGCAAGTATATCTTCCTCTCATTATTCATAAGTTATCCCTTAGTTGGGTGTAATTCCATTGATATTAATTGAACCAACATGATGGATCAAAAGCTTCGTTTTTGGGATGTTGGACCATTACTGGAGGCAAGAGAAAAAGACCTCACATTCTTGAAGGGGATTTCAGGACAGTTTTTCGGCTTGTTTGAGATTGGCAGCTCAAGTAGTTACCCCCAACCTTGAACTCCAACATGCACAAACTGATGTTATAGTGTGAGGGAGTCAAGCCGCATCAATCTATAACAATACCAAATACCCTTACCATCACTATATGAACTTTCAAGCAGCCACCATGGGATTGGATCTTGGTGGGTTAAGGCTAGCTTTTGACAATATTCATGCAAGTTCGTCAAGGGCTCCATCTAAAGCCACATCACGAGAAACAAACAAACATGTCCAAAGATGCTGAACAAACTTGTGCACAGGGCTGCCCCTCTCATCAAGCTCATTAAAATTCGTATTCACTTCCATCTTCAAGCCTTGGAGAAGCTCCACCACCCAAACCCAGAATTAGGACAGCACTCTGATTTCCATCCACTGTCACCAGAATCAGTCAAAAATCCCCCTTCAACCAAGTGCAATTATGGGCTGACTTCCCACCTATGCCGGGTAGACCCCACTATCATTTCCTGTGGATATGCCACAGGAAATGTACTCAACAGTACATGATGCTCAATACTCTCAGGAAATGGTGGATGGTCTGAGTAGCTACACAGACCAATGAATGAAGCAAGACACTCGCATCTTTCCAAGAAAACATCCTTTCACCAGTAATCACCACAAGAACGAATCCCATCTTCAAAGTGGTGAGCAGTTAGCGTCCCGTACAACAATTGCTCGGCCAACAATCTTTGAGATAAATTTAGTGGAGATGTGGCAGTCACCACACACTGAAAGATTCTTGATGAGACGGAGACTCGGCGTCCTAGGAGTCGTGCTGATCAGCCCAAAGCCAATGCCAGCTTCTCACTATGGTGGCAAAGAGAAAATTCCTTTTCCTCCTCCCCCACATCACGCAATACAAAGCACGTGTCAGGCACATACCCCGCCTCCTTCATCTGCCCAGACAATCTTCTCAGCTCAGCATGGATTTCGTTAATTCTGGGATGCAACTTGTCATATACAACGAAGGTGTGCACCCTCAGAAATTCTGAACAGGCTTGATGATGGGGATATTTCAAATTGCACCAACAATTGATTCACAGGCATATGGCCTCAATCTTGGCAGATGTTGCTTCGAACTCTAGACGACAAACTACCTTGAATGTCCACCAAGCTTAACCGTAGACATTCTATTATCGAAACTTAAACAGTCCAGTATTAGGCATCTCTACCTTATAGACTCCTTCAACATTTGCATGTAGTGGCTTCATAGCTTGTGAATAGTAACTTGTGTTCCCCCAAAAACTTCACTTTATCCTTTGATTAGAAAGCCCATCTTCTCTTCCTTGGGATATATTATCTACGGGGAAAGGGAGCTCGCCTGCTCGAACTCTTGATGGCTTGAGCTTCATCTAGTACCATATACTGCCCACTTCACACGCCAGAAATACTTCTCATCAACACCAACAGCTGATAGCTGGTGATTAACACATGGAATCCTGCCTCCCTGCAACCACAAAATCTCCTTCATCACCTACCCGCGCCATACTCCATCTGTCCGGCAACATGATGAACTAGTAATAGCTCATGCAGATTGAAAAACAGGTGAAACCAACTACTGAACCCAGCCTTCCACAGTGGTACTGGCCCCATTCCGCTCTCGATTTTTCCGCCCCGTCCCTATAGTTCATCCAAATTGGTCTCATGGTCTATGGCTGCAAGCTTACGCAAGCACAGCCTGATGAGCACATTGTACCCGGTGACTACTTAAGATCAAAACCAAATCAAAAGGGTGCATGGATAATTTTTTAATAACTAAGAGTGTGGTGACCTGAATGAATTTGATACAACCTGACGCTCCCGACTGACAACAATTAACACTGCAGAATGTGGGTACCCAGGTAGAGGGATGTTGACCATGCCTTCGATAGGGACGCTTCGGATTGATGTTTTTCCAAAGTACTGTTCCTTCATTGAGTCCCCCCAATAAGGTAGGATTTTCAGGTCAGGGCAGAACCGCCGAACTTCTCTGCCCCATTGTTCAAGACAGAAGCTGGTGCCACTACAAGGAATATCTGTTTCTCCTGTACTCCATCAGCAGACAACTTTTGTTCAGTGTTCATCATGGTTGGCATGTATATGCAAAGACTCAATTCAATCCACCTAAACTTCAAAGGAAACCATGCAAAAGCACACTTTCAGCCATTAAAGTCCTCCCTTGTCCAAGAATCATTTTCACAGGATGCATACACCATAGAACTATACTACCACAAGGAAAATAAATTCAAGCTCTAGAGTTAACAAAGTTTATGGGAAAAACAGTAAGGCATATTAATTTTAAAAAAACACTGTTAGTGTCGATTTACCTCAGCCAGATGAGCAAGGAAGGCCATGGCCTGAATGGTCTTTCCAAGACCCATCTCATCCACCAGTATACCATTCAATCCCTACTCCCCAAATTCCCAGGAAAAACAAGTCAGACTGTCATTCACAGACTGCTGTACAAATCCTACCATTTAACTGTAGCATGGTAGGATCAACATGGTGAATTAATGGCGTAGTCATTGCACCAAAGCTGTGATAATCACCCACCGACCTAGTCCTTACAAGTCCAAACCAACTTACAAAGCCATGGATATAGCTGTTGATTTATTCTAATTAACAGTTGATTTTGCTGCAGACAGACCCTCTCGCCTGGGTTGAGTATCCTTGTAGAGTGTAGAACAAATTGTAATATTTTGAAGCAACACTGTTCAATAAGTGCTCAAAAGCTGAAGCCCAACAGGCAAGTCTACTTGAGAAGATGTCATACTCTAAAATGTAGCCAACTTATGAAGGGTTGCCCCCTACTGTCCAGGCGAGCAGTCAACCAAACATTAACCTGGTCAACATCTGGCAATAAGGGTTGGCCGTGCTACCAACAAAACCCTAGGAACTCCAAGATGCAATTCCCCTCACCCATACCTGCTCTTTATCCCACTTCTTCCAGAAAATAACCATATGCCGGGCCAGCCTTGGGGTGCGCATTGGTGCACCCTTAATTATTTTCAGGGACCGCATTTTCCGATTTTAACCTGCAGGGATGAGCTGCCATATTGTTGAACACTCCGTCCACATCCGCAATGCTCCCACATTTGGCATACATGTCCACGAGGGTATTGTTCAGAATCACGTCTGGTACAATTCCAGCTTTGGCAATGCAACCATGCACCTCTTTGCCCTTTTCCAGGGCTGCCAGGCTTGCACACGCACTGCAAACGCACAGAAAGTGGTCGGGCTTCACCCCTTGGTCTCCAAAGCCTCCATCCCGCTGTGCATACCCTGCAAGCATCGCGTTCCACGACACCACATCTCGTTCAGCCATAGTGTTGAGAACTCCCTTCGCATCCTGAATGTACCCACATTTGGCAGTAGTTCCAATTCTGAATTGCATCTGCTTCTCTCTGTAGTCCAACAGGCATTCACCTTTTTGTCTCCATTGTCCCACCATTGACTGGGGTTGGAAAAGTGTTCATTCCAAAGCTTCTCCTCATCTCTGCTATCTGTTTTTGGATACTTTCCTGCTGCCACATCGGCAGTAACTTGTCAAAGTCACTCCAAACCACCACAGATCCACCCAACGAGCTAACTTACATAATTCAATATGCAACTTCAGGGCCGAGTCTGATGAGAGGGAAAAACAGGCTGAAATAGGTCGAAGAAGAAGGTGCTCTCACCACATTGTCCTCGACCTTGTGTCATGACGTAGGGAGGATTTGACCGACCATGAACTCAAAAGGACCTATTGTGTGTGCTGCTTGTGTCTGTATTCAGGTAATGTCGGATTGGTCTGCAAGAACCACCACGGTGCAGCTGAGCAGGCAGAGATTGAAACACGGCATTCTAAGACCAAGCTGACTCTCCCAAGAACCTTGTACACATCAGGAAGAATACCAAATCATGGTACTAACAGGAGCCGAGAGCCCACATTTGCGGGATGGACAAACTTCTTCACATCACATCGTACATTAAGCAAAAGCCACACCTTGCGAGCTCCTGCAACGCCTCCGCGCTCAAGCACGCGGGGACATCGTCGTCCCTTCCCCGCGCTGCAAGACACCGATTAGTTTCGGGCATCTCAGGCAGATTTCAAGAACTTTGACGACGATGACGTGGTGATGATGTGGCGACAATGACGAGGCACTATGGCACCCTATACCTGCTCTACGCTAAACTAGCTTCCGCTGCAAGACACCGGTTAGTTTCGGGCATCTAGGGCAGACTCCAAATTTTTTACCACGATGACGTGGCGACAATGACGTGGTGACGATGACATTGCGATGATGACGTGGATACGATGACGAGGCACTATGGCACCCTATACCTGCTTTACGTTAAACTAGGTTCCGACCTCCGGTCGTCGCTAGAAGAAAAGAAGGTTAACAGATATGATATTGAGGGAATAGTTATGGACGGTAGACGGTACCCTTGCCCACAGCCCAGCTACAAGCGAGAGATGGGGGCTCTGTGTCTCTCACTTGTTCAGGATCTGTCATCGATGCGAGTCTGTGTCTGGTGATGGGCTTTCGATTTGATGCCATGCGGTACGAGCAGTGCGAAATGGGTTGTTGGAGAATGTCGCTGTGAAGAGTGGTGGCAGAAGGGAGAGTTGGAGAGGGAGCAGCCATGGCAGCACAGAAGGTACGCATGGGACCAGTGGGGAACATTCCTGTCTTCTCCACATATTGTCGATGCATCTTGGGGTGCTGTCGCAATCGTCCCCGAGATCACGCTGCCTGCAAGCCTGGCCCTCAGTTCAAAGCTTCAAAAAGGTGTGGACAGTCCACTCTGTGCGCTCCTCTGTATTTTCCCAACTGCAGTGCAGTGAATTCTATTTCAAACAGTTGCAAGCCAAGTGCGGGGCATTGGAGACCAGGAGAGGAGGACGAGGTTTATGGAGAGTGGGGCGACAGAGGAGGCGGCCACCTGGTTGTGGCGAAAACTAAATGGCGACGGTCAGCCACGGTCACATTCAGCAAGGACGTTGCAGACACAGGCAGATATTCAGAATGCCATGAGGACAAGCTTTGGAACGAATGTTTTTTAAACCCCAGCCAGTGGTGGGACAATCGAGACAACAAGGTGAATGCGGGTTACGGTTCCTCACAAATTAATGATAGTGTCCCCCTCTGTTTTTAGCGGGCCCTTTTCTCCTCGATCCTGCGATTGGCAGGGGAACCGCGTCAGAGTCGTCACATCGCTCGAAGTCTAGTACTGGATCGACCTCATGCTTTCTAGTATGAGGGCAATGCCCCTACAGCAATCTAATCTTGGGCGACTGAAATTTACATTTGTCACATCTCTTGCAAGTGAGAGGGCTAGAGCAGCATTGGCGGAACAAACCTCATGTCTTCTGGTATGAGGTCGATTGCATCGCATCACTCAACGCTCAATTGCTTGGTGTGCATGAAGTGAGCAGAAACTTGGGTTGGCAGGGTACATAGGAAATTATACAAAGGGGAGTTTTGCGTGTAGTACCTTTCTGTGCAAGGGGCAGGATTTACTCCTTTCATTGAGGAGGCAGGGATAGCTGAAGGAGGGAAGGAGTGTGGGTGCAGATTGATCCCACCGGACCAGATTTCAGGTGCAAGAGTACCAAGAAGGCATTATGGAATGCTCACTGGCTAGATCGTCAATTTCAAAAGCTGGAAGCAGCTAGGCAAAAGTCTATGGTGAGCTGTGGTGAAGGGGGATTGATGGTCGCATCCAGTATGGCAGTCCCTCCACTTTTGCTGATGTAGACCTCACAGACTCATGATCTTCCTGTGTAAGTTGCATAGTGTGTTCTTCGAGGTACCCTTATTGGTATTTTCATGAGGGAAACATTTGTGCCATTGACTGCCTAACCCAAAGGAGCATGTTTTTGATTGAGAGAGAGAGTTGCTTCTCTCCTTGAGAGGTGCTGAACACAGTTGTCAGAAGGGTTACTTGATATAAGATGATAGTCATGGTATTGCAGCTGGTACAGCATATTTGTTCTTGCAAGCATGAACCTCCATAGTGTGATATGGATACGTATTTAACCAAAACCCAAGAAACCCTGTTGTGTGTAGCAAAGAGCCTGTTTTATTGAAGATCTCTTTTTTGGAAGTATGTAGGAGCTTTGCTATATATTTATGTGGCTTGTCAGTGTAACTGAGGGTATTGAGTCGTGCAGGATGGCAGGGTTGAATGAGGTACAGTGGTCGGAATCAGGATCAGCTCCCACCATGACCACTGCTTTTGAGAGAGGACCAAAAGGAGGAGGAAATAAGAACTCCTTGGGCACTTGTAGGGAACTGAGGACACTCTCATGTAAACCAGGACAGCTCAAAGAGGTATGGGAAATTTTGAACCAAGGAGGCATTTCGGCAGACTTAAATACTTATGTTTCTCTCTTGCAGGAGTGCATTAAAATTAAGGATCTAGAACTGGGAAAGCAGGTTCATTCCCACATTATCCAAAGTGGATTCAAGCCAAACGTCTTTCTACTCAACACCCTTGTCAACATGTATACCAAGTGTGGAAGCATGGCAGATGCACGCCAAGTGTTTGACAAAATGCCTGAACGGAATTTGTTTACGTGGAATATAATGATGGCAGGATATACCAAGCATGGGTATGGTAGGAAGGCCATCAAAGTCTACGATCAAATGATACAGGAAGGGGTGACACCCAACAGGGTCACATTCATTTCTATTCTCAAGGCATGTGCTAGCATAGGGGCCCTAGAAAAGGGCAAGGAGGTCCAAGCTGACATCATCAAAGCTGGAGTTGCACCAGATATTGTCCTGGAGACGGCCCTTACTGCCATGTATGCCAAATGCGGGAACATGAAGGATGCGCGTCATTTGTTTGACAATATGGCGCAACGAAATGTGGTTTCATGGAGTGCGATGATTGCAGGATATGCTCAGCATGGGTGTGGTAGGGAGGCTTTTGAGATCTATGAGCAAATGATACGTGAAGGGGTGATGCCCGACAGAGTTGCATTCATTTGTGCCCTCAATGCGTGTGCCAACCTGGGAGCCCTGGAAAAGGGCATAGAGGTCCATAGTGACATAATCAAAACTGGAATTGCACCAGAAGTCGTTCTAGAGACTGCCCTTGTCGCCATGTATGCTAAATGTGGGGACATAGAGGATGCACGACAAGTGTTCGACTGTATGGCTGAACGAAATGTGGTGTCATGGAATGCAATGATAGCAGGGTATGCCCAGCATGGGTGTGATAGGGAGGCCCTGCAATTATTCCGGAAAATGCGACAAGAAGGCTTGACGCCGGACGTGGTGTCATGGAATGCCATGATTGCAGGGCATGCTCAGCATGGTTGTGGTGGGGAGGCTTTGGTGATGTATGAGCAAATGCTACGTGAAGGGGTGATGCCTGACAAGGTGACATTTATTTGCGTTCTCAAGGCATGTGCTAGCTTGGCAGCCCTGGAAAAGGGCAAAGAAGTCCATTCTGCCATAATCAATTCTGGAATTGCATCATATATAAATTTGGAGAATACCCTCATCAACATGTATGCCAAATGTGGGAACATTACAGATGCACGCCAAGTGTTCGACAGTATGGCAGAACGAACTGTAGTCTCATGGAGTGTGATGATTGCAGGATATGCTCAGCATGGGTGTGGTATGGAGGCCCTGCAACTATTTGAACAGATGCAACAGGAAGGTTTGAAGCCAAGTGCCATCACCTTCATATGTGTTCTCTCTGCATGTCGCCATGTGGGCCTTGTGAATGAGGGTCGCCGCTACTTTGATTCCATGAGTCGAGATCATAACGTCACTCCTACAGTGGAGCATTTTGGCTGCATGGTGGACATTCTTGGCCGTGCAGGGCGATTGGATGAGGCAGAGGACTTCGTCAACAAGATGCCAATTGAACCAGGTCCTACGGTGTGGGGAGCCTTGCTTGGTGCCTGCAGAATTCATGGCAATGTCGAGGTGGCAGAACGTGTCACAAAATGCCTTCTCAAGTGGGATCCACAGCATGCAGCAACTTATGTGGTCCTATCAAACGTCTACGCCGCTGCTGGCAGGTGGAACGAAGCAGCGAAGGTGAGAAAAATGATGCAGGACAGAGGTGTCAAAAAGGAGCCAGGATGCTGCCTCATTGAGGTGGAGAACCAGGTGCATACATTCCTTGTAGAAGACAAATTGCATCCAGAAATTGACGAAATCCATGCTGAGCTGAAGAGACTGTTTGGGCAGATGAAGGAGACAGGGTACGTTCCTGACACTCGTTTTGTATTGCATGATGTTGGGGAGGAGGAAAAAGAATTTTCTCTTTGCCTCCACAGTGAGAAACTGGCAATTGCATTTGGGTTGATCAGCACACCCCCAGGCCTGCTCATCCGCATCATCAAGAACCTTCGCGTGTGTGGTGACTGCCACACCGCCACCAAGTTCATCTCAAAGATTGTTGGCCGAGTAGTTGTTGTACGGGATGCCAGCCGCTTTCACCACTTCCAAGACGGGGTTTGTTCTTGTGGGGATTACTGGTGAAACCAGCATCATGCGTGAAAGCGAGTGACTTCAAACGAGGAGAAAAACTGTCATGATATTTGGAAAAAAAAGAGTAAGTCTCAGAAACAATGTCATTGAATGAGACAGTCAGTACAGAGCTCTCTTGAGATCTGCCATGATTACATTTCAGGTTTTTTCACACAACAGCAGAAAGGCACAGATTTTCCTACTTCAGAGGAGTATCATACTCATTAGGAAAAGTGGGCATGAAGAAAGCTTTGATGTTTATGGAAGTGTTAAATAATGTTCCCAAAAATGGTTGAACGAGGGGACCCCAAAAGATCAGGCAGACTGGATAGCTGATGATGGGTGGGGAATCTCCAGTATTTTGATACATTTTGATACTTAATCCTTCTGACAGCATCAGTTGTTGCTCTCTGCCCAGGAGTTGCTTCACTCTGCCTCCTCCTTGGCCAATTCCCTCAAAGTACTGTTTTCAGTCCCACATCTCTTTTTTCTCTCATCACAAGTTAGCAGAGCATGATGTATTACAAATCATGCAGGGATAGAGCCGCAAAATTGCAAATGGTGTTGCTCGTGCCTTTAGAAGAGCTAGTGCATTGAGCATATTCCACGAAAATGCTGATGTATCTACTCTTGGATACTTGGGCCATGGAAACCATATGTTGGTCTGGAATCAAGAAATATAAGGTGGTGTGAGGGGGAGCATATGTTGGTCACAGTGAATCACCATAGTGATCACAAGGTTCAAGAAACTTTCTTGCTGATTTCATGCCTAGTGTGTGCGCAGCTATTGAATTCATGCTAGCTGGCTCTAGCATGGGTGGAGATGACCTCTGATGGGCATGGTGTGGTTATTGACAGGGATATGGGAAGATGTGGGAGCTGCTCATGGCTCACCTCCAACACATTTTTTTCCAGAGGTTGGCTCACTAGACCTGTTTGTGATCGTGCTGAGGGGAGATTGTGAATGCTGCAGTTTTGTGCACAGACCACAACCAGTTTCTAACAAATGGAAGAGTTTGCAGGGAGAAGTCAAGGAGTACATACGACATAGCGAGTGTGATTACATAAGCACATAAGCGGGCAGGTTGAGGAGTACATGATACTCTATGGCTACATAAGCTCATTAAACACTCAGGACTTGGACACAATCTTTCACAAGGTACGATATCACTTTGTATGTGGATATAGTACTTTATTGCAGTGTGGTGAATTTACCTTGAAAATCATTCTTAATTCGGCTTTCGACTGTAAGATACGGGAGAAGATGTGGGAGGGTAAATTCCTGTCATGTAAAGGGGCATTGGTACATGGACAGGAAGGAGAGGGGGAGGTAACCGACATACTCATTGAATTGCCTGGCAAGTTTTCTTGTATTCATCAAACTCTTGGGCTCTCCTGTCCCCCAACTACATGCAGATGGCATTGATGCTCACCCCTCTGTAAATGGCATGGTCTGATAGCAGGAAGATATTGTGCTCTTCTTCCCACAATTGTTGAGGCATAGATGATCTTGAATTTTAGAAAAAAGTGAAATCAAGTTGTCCAGAAGTTGCAACCTCTGTGTATGTGTGTGAGATGTCTTTTGCCTTGGGCCCTATTCATTGCCAGTTGCAAAATAGATGTCCCTGGAAATCTTTTCCACGTCTGATGGTGGGAATTGTTCTGCTGCAGCCATTGACATTTTTAGATGTGAGAGCAAAGTTTGACTCGGAGTCGAGGGAGATCACAGATGACATCCAAAGGAAGAAAGACAGTACCAATTTCCTTGACAACGGCTTGTTGGGTTTGTGTCTGGAAGGGGGCTACAAGTTCAAACCCAAGAAAGATGGTGGATTTCCCTTTCACTCACTCAGCCTGGTAACTCATTTTACCCACTTTTGCAAGTTATGCAGGTGTCCATGAGAACCCAGTATGGCATGTGGGATTCTTACCCTCCCAAAGCTGGTTGCATGGTGCAGGTTGAGTGGGAGAGAAAGAAAGGTAGACACAAGGGAGTGTGAAAGGGAGGTGGCTTTAAAGCAAGATTGTGTATGGTTGTAATTCATGTTGTTGTTGTATGTAATTATGCTGCTCTTTTCTCTTTTACACCTTCACTTTGATCTACCTTCTTTCTGCAAGCACCTCAAAAGTTGCCCTTGAGACTTCCTTCGCTCCAACGCCCTTGGCATTTGGTGTGCAAGGTGTAGAGCTGTTTTTGGTTCTATATTATTTCGAATACATGAGGTCCGTACTTCTTTGATGGATGCTTTCACCTCTGGTCCTGCGATTTGGGAACGGATCCATAAGGAGGTTGAGAAGTGTAGCCTTGATGGACAGGATGATCAGTGGATGACTTGCCAGCTTCTCTGGCAAATGTCTCCCCTGTGGTTTGGCCTCCAGGTGGTTCTTGGGCCCCCCTTTGTTTGATCTCTTTTGTCTCAGTAAAGGCATTCCTCTTCAAAAAAGGAAAAAAATGCCCCTTGGTCCCCCTTGACATGAGAGGTGGATTAGCCTGAATTAGGCAAGCAGGGAAGCCAACGGAGGTAGTGGAGATGTTCAACTAAAAGTTGACTGCAATGTCATGCAGGGAGCTGGGCAGGGGTCCTCAGGGAGTTCTGTACACTCCCAGCAGCCAGATTTTGTGAGCTGAGGGGTGGGACAGATCTCCAGATTTGCAGCTTTCAGAACCAGTTTTCCTCTCCCCTTTATTATTATTTATAACCTGTCAGAAGTTTTTTTTTTGGTTTTGTTTGTTTTTTAAGTATTTCAAAATCGTAAAAGCTTGTGATTTCGTAAGAGCTTCGATATATATGTACTATAATAACAGGTTTTTTTTATGGTTGCATTGATGGGTAATCTACTGGGTGCTGCTTGTTGGGACCCTTTATAAATTTGGTTGACATACTGATGTAAAAAATTATAAAGTATATATAAATTATAAAATTGTTTAAAGAAATTTATTTAATCTCAATTATCTGTTCAAAAACAAAATCGTAATTAATTGTGTGATTCATCTCAATAAAGTGCAAAGGCTAAATGGAAATTATCATCATCATTTGGAATTTAGTGACACCTAAATGATTAATCAATTAAAATTTTCATCAGACATTGTGGTAGGCTAGACTTATTTTATCTGGGGTATCCCTTTTAGTACTTACTACTAATCCGTCACCCATTCCCTTTGGGTATCCACTGGTCCCTTGGGTTTCTGGACAAGAAAGCTTTATTTTTTATATATATCTTTAAGGGAAACAACTTGGAGCCACAGCTCACAAATCAGGCCCTTTAAGAGGAAAAAATAACCTCTTTCAGAATAACCTTGCCGCGAAGGTTTTTGCAGTTTTTGAATGGGACACCACCCAAGGGAAGGGGGAGAAGAACATACCACAGCCATCAAGGTAGCTGGATTTGACCCCAGAATCATCTGGGTGGCACTAATTGCACTATCCACGGACTGTTGGTGAAGCTTTATATTGGCACACATAGAGGGAAGTAGGGGGTTTCCATGGGTCGTCTTGGTACAACCCAAAATGACCTATTGTGTATGTTGCTTGTCTGTAGTTAGATAATGTCGGATCGTTCTATGAGAATCACCGCGGTGAAGGCAGAGAATGAAACACACATGAAACACACAGCTGACTCTCCCAAGAACTTTGAACCTTGCGTGGTTATTTTGGGCATTCGGGCAGACATAAAAATTGATGACGTACGAAACGTGGCAATGATGACGTGGCATTATGGCACCCTATACACGCTCCATGTTAAACTAGCTCTCCACCTTAGGTGGTCACTAGAATTTTTGGTCCAAGCCCGGGAATATCTTTTCCAAGAGAGAAACAAGGTAGGGGATGGGAGCCCTTTTACTCCCATTAACAGGTTAAAAGTTAAAATAAAAGGTTTAGCTAAAATTACAGCTAACATTCATGCACTCTCACATAAATTAGTTGTGCTAATCATAAGCAGTAGTTAAGGTCCTAAGACCAAGTTGGAGGCAGTAATCAAAACATGTCTTTAATATGACAAAAGAAACAATGCTGCTCTTCAAGTGAGTGTCAGCCCACTAAATGCTTCCAATGCAAAACAAGGAAGGTTACTAAATGCTGCATGTTCTTCTTAACATAACTTAGAGGCCCCTCTGGGATACAGGCCTCCTGGTTGTATGCTTAACAATTTAGCAGTCAGTTGTAATTTTGCAAAGCATTTGCAGAGAGCATGCAATGGAAGAACTTGTGGCCCATACACTCCGATCTCATACAAAAGGCATATCGCGACGTAATGAAATACATAATAGTGCATTGGAGATGTAATTTCGAGCAGAAAATTCAGCCTTGAACATGGATACCGTGACATAATAAAAATACAGCGTGGGCAGAAAACTCGTCGTTCATTATACCACCGTTATACCACCCATATGATATTGCTAATAAGGTTATCATGAAGACCCATCCACCTCTGCACTTCCACTTCAAGAGAGAGAGAGAGAGAAATAGATAGTGTACAGGCGGGCCTGAAACATAGGGGGATCCCATGCCGATGGCCCCTTGCCGTTCCCATTGGTGCACCTTGTCCTTCCATCTCCCTCTCCTCTTGCACTCCCTCGATCCTGCCATCTCTTACGCTGGACCCTCCCTCTCTTCCCAAGCTCCCTCTTTGGCTATTATAGCTTGCCAAAATGACCTCACCGTACCTGTAGGACCTCCTCCAATCTAGAACCTTCCTTAGCGAACTTTGGCATGCATTCCTTATTATGGGCCACATGCCACTTTCACATAGCATATAGTAACAATGTGGGGCCCGCAAGCTATAGCCACTTTGGACAGCTTAATAGACGTCCAATATTCTTTGCTTAATCTATTTTTGAAACGATTCGGGTACATATTCAAACTTGCCAACAGTGACCCATCACCTGTAGGTAAGTCTTACACAAACTTATCTACTTGCTAATTCAGAGATTCAGATCAGAGATAAGTTTGAATAAAGTGCCAAGTAGCACTTTTCCTTAGCAGATCCACATGCCAGGATGTTATTGCTCAGATCTATTGACGAGTTAAAAAGCACAAAAACACAGCCTGGTTCAATATGAGTCATCAAGTTTCAAGGCAGGGCTGAGGACACTTTCCAGGTCTCTCAAAAGCAATGGCTCATCGCAGAGAGTTTGTGCAGGTCCACCGAGGCAAATGCTCATTACATCTCCTCCCAAGAATGAGGACATTGTGCAGGGCAGCAGAGCCAACCCAGTATAAGGTGATTACAATAACAAGTAAAAATAAGTAAACATTTCTTCTTCTGCAACTTCAATCCATGGTGAAGGGTTAAGATATCCAAAGGGGGAAGGTAGAGATTAAAACACAGGATATATATACCATTGCAGAAATGTGAACAGCTGCAAGTGTGAATGATGGGGGCAGATGTCAGTAGGACAAAACAAACATTGTGGTTGTGCAGTGATGATGAGTGTTGTCTTGTTGTATTGTGACAGTGAGCACTGAGCAGAGCCATGCAAGACACAGACACTGTAGCTTAGGTGGGTAGTAGGTAGCTCACAGTTTGGGTCCCCACAAACAAGAAAGAAAGAGGGTGTACCTCCTAGTTGTGGAAGAGAGGAGAGAGAGAGAGAGGGAGAGGGGGATGCCAGGAATCCAGGGAGCATCATCCGAGTGCCATCCCAGTAGGCATCGCACAAGTACGAGTCCCTGGCGACAGAGAAAAGCGGGGGAAAACAGAAAGGGGAGGATTGTTGTACTGCAAAGTCTGAGAGCTTTGAATGCGCAATCAAAACCATCAGTGGGGCGGAGGGAGTCCTTGATATCCGTCCTGGATGCATGCCGCAACGATGTGAATGGCAACAATGCAAGGAGCAGAGAACCCAACAGGGCACGACCGGTCTGGCCAATGCCTCCATGGCGTCGTGCACCCCAAGAGAAATTCATCAGCACACCTGCGACTTGATTACGCATTAATCTTGAGATTAATGCTGGCGCGTGTGTGCCACGAGCCTAGCTGTTTCCTTGGGCTTGTGGGGGCCGTCAGATTTCTGAGTTTGACGGTAGAGCGCTTATATGCTTTACAATCCTCGTCCCCCGTGCCAGGCACACTCCTCAGAGAGACCTCTACTCACCCTGCTGGAACAGCACACTCCTCGAGCTCATTCCGCTGGAGCAGCACACTCCTATGTCTTTGTGCTCCTCCTGCTATCTGGGAAGTTGTGGGTGAAGAGGAGGTACCGCTCATGTGAACTGCTGATCGGAGCCTGGACCCTCTCACAGTTCTTTCTCTCCTTCTATCATTGAAATACAAAGGAGCTCCCAAAATGGGTGTACCCATTGCAGACCAAAACACTAAGCTGACCACATCTAGCCGCTTAGTTGCCGTCTACTCGGAGGAGCAGCAGCTTCAGCTAGCGAGTGGTGGGAAGTTCGGATGGGACGTTGCAGAACAAGCCAGATCCACATGGGACGTCGAAGCTCGACCCATTGCTGATTTGTCGCCTAAGTTCGACGATGTCGATGAAGAAACTCACTACTCCCATAGATCACCGTGGCTTCGAGCTCTAGTCCTGGGTGCCAATGACGGCTTGGTGTCGATTGCGTCGCTGATGTTGGGTGTTGGAGCTCTGAAGTATGAAAGGAAGGCTATGATGATGAGTGGGGTTGCGGGCCTTGTTGCTGGAGCCTGCAGCATGGCAATCGGGGAATTTGTGTCGGTGTTCTCGCAGCGCGACACAGAGCTTGCTGACATTGAGAAAGAGCGAAAGGTACTCACGCACACTTCACTCAGTCAGGGTGTCCTTGTCTCACATGTATTCCTGTTGCACGCTCGAGAGTTGGACGACTATGGCTCCCAGATATCAAACTTAATTTCTGCGTCACTGGTAGAGACTCAAGAGTCTTCATTTCTTCTGCATGTACGATCATGCAGCACGTGATAAATCCCCCAGGTGCTCTGTGTAGCCGAGCTGAATGTCTAGACTCAATGTTCCCCTGCAAGCCTTTGCTGAAATGTATCATGCTTTGCACACCAGGAACACATGAATGGGCCAGATGCTGAGGCTCGAGAACTTGAGGAGCTGACTCAGATCTATGTTGGGCGAGGGTTGAGTTACTTCCTAGCTAAGCAGGTACAACATCGCGCAGTTTTTCTTCACTGATCTGTTCGGATTTGGCTGCCAATTTGTTTCTCTCGGTGCTTCAAGTATTATCGTCTGCCCCATTCCCACCGTATCTGACCTTTAGTGAGAGTAGAGGTCCCCGAGTCGTCTTGTAATGTTGCTTGAGATTGCATTTCAAACCACTGTCTCAATGCTTTTCTCCCAGGTGGCAGTAGAGCTGTCGAAAGTAGACGCCCTGAAGGCCCATGCACGTGATGAGCTTGGGATAGACTTGGATGAGCTCTCCAATCCAATGCAGGCAGCATTGGCGTCAGCAATCGCATTTGCATCGGGTGGGGGGGTACCCCTTCTAGCAGGATCCTTCATATCCAGCTACAGATACAGGCTTGCTTCCGTTGCAGCTGCATCTTTAGTAGCCCTTGCGGCTTTTGGAGCCATTGGAGCACGCCTTGGAGGTGCTAACATGTTCAAAGCAGCTTTGCGAGTCCTGGTAGGGGGAGTGCTAGCCATGCTGATTACTTTCGGGGTCCTTCACCTTTTTGGGATTGCGGGCCTTTAAGGTCTTGCACTTCTTCTGCGAACAACGTGGAACATGCTAGCAGGAAGGAAAGCATAGTGTGTACCTCACAGATTGACTAGTTGTTTCTATCAATTTGATTCCTCTTACGCGACTCCCCTTGAAGCTCACTTCAACTGCTACTACCAAAGCCTGAGTGGTTACTGGTATGCAGAAAGTGCTGCGAAATGGCAATGTGGCTCTGAGTGTGGTCCTTGCAAATGCAAGATCGCAACAGCTGATTTTGTCTTGTATATAATTCCGTCGAATTTCAACCACTGTTGATACAGCTTACTCCATCTGCCTGTGCCTTCTCTCTTCTGCAAATCTGTTGAAGCTCTCACACGATGAGCATGCATCTGTAAAGCATCTCAGATCTCAGCAAGGGGTTCATGGATGGCCGAACTATTATCACTCACGGGGATGGGCTGCTTTCAACGTTCAGCGAATCTACAGACTGAGTAAAATATCCTCTTCTGACGAGCAGAGGGCTGAACCCCTAAAAGCGCGACAGCTTTTCACCCTCCCCTGCAAAATCTGCACTCCGGCTACCTTTTCAATCTTCACAAATAATTCGGAAAGTAGTGAACTCAGCTCACATGTCTGGAAAGTGAAGATTTTGTCACTACAATTATTACCTGCCACACTACTGTGAAAGTCTTTCTAACAAATTGGTGTAGCTGCATGGACCAAGGTTCCAACCCCAGGAGCAAATGGAACTTAAACTTCTGTTACTGGACCAGATCTTAATCCTTCTGTGTGTCGAAGCTCATCTTGGCACAGAATGGATTCACTGCCTTCTCTAGGTTAGCTGAATATTTGTGAAGTACAGCTTACTATACTTCACTTCCAATGAGCTTCGAAACCGCAATGCATAATGCTAGGCTGAGCACACACAGCAGCTTGCCGTTGAGTATACTGTTGGAGGGACCTTGAAGGAAAGGAGGAGAGAAAGAAAGCTGGACCACATTAGCAAGAACCAACAACAAAATGTGGATGACTGCAGTAAAAAATCACCAAAGAACAAGCATCATGATTATCAACATTCAAGTGTGCCTTCATGATTAGTGAAACAAAAGGGTATGCATCTGTACTCCTGTAACAATCCACACAGGATAAAAATCTGAAAAGTATTTCTCAGGGGAAAACCGAGGCTTGTCTCTGTTCCTTGTGAGGAAAGAAAGTGGGTGTGGCACTTTGAAATAGGTTTATAGGTCTGGGCAGCCATCAGGATTCCAGATAATCTTGCTGCTGCCCTCTGGCGGGAAGACATTCAAAGCCTAGGATTATTGGAATCCTGCCAAAGATCATTCCCATCCCCTCCCCCTTCACCTAAGAATAGCCTCGAGGGTGTGGGGCTTTCTGCTGATCGCACCCCAACCTTCTGACCATGTTTGACTGCCTGCTTAGATTGTGTGTTCTGACAGGGTGATCACCAAGTACCTTTTCACAATTGTTCAAAATCCATCTCTGGATCCATTGATCAAATGTGTCTTGCCCACGTTGTCCTGTACTGTAGGGGGCTTCTCATCATTCCACCCTGCAAATACACCGATTGTCTCTAGAACAGAATTTTTGAATGCTCTGTTACCCTCCTTCACATGATAGGGTCAAGAAGCTGAGCTAAAGCTAGCTTCGGCAACAACTGCAAGCCTCAAGCAGAAAAGTGCCTCGTCCAAAGATTGTTAAGCAGCATGTCCATGTCAAACCTATCCCTCCAGGTAAGCGAGTCTGCTTCTCTTGGATTCAGCAAGCTCCAACTGCTCTTTCAGGAGTGGAATGTCATTATTCAACTTCAGCCGCCGTAACTTTTCTGTATCACACTGCATAGATGCCCTCCGGCACGCTCCTATGCTGCCTGTAACATTGAGGTACCAGCTCAGTATTCCAAATAAGACCGGATGATCTGAAAAGTACAACCCTACCCATCTCAAGACCAAGGCATAACCCCAACCAAGTAGGGCTTGCACCTATTGCCGTAGTCGAGCCACAGAACCTTACGCAATGCTTAGGATTGCCGAAACCAACAAGGATTATGTCAGGACTCCGGAGCTCTTGTACCTGTTAGTGCCTCTTCAACCCTTTTCTCAGATGCATTTGGAAACGTTTCAACAACCAATGATACCGTGAGTTAAGTATCTGCGCAGGGAGGGTGCCCTCTAAGGACAACAGTGTCTGGTAGTAAATATCTACTCCCAGGGGAGTAAACATTCAGTCTCTCCACTCAACACTGAGATCCAGGAGGTTGAATAATACTGGCACGTTGCGGATGTGGGTGATGAAGGTGATCGCTGCCCAAACCATATGGTATTGCTGCCTGCTGCACCGCACTTTACACACACCTGTCCCAGCATTCACATACTTCACTGCCATTTCACCCCTCTCGGGGTTGGACAAGATCCACCAGAGGTCAAAACAAAAATAATTTCTCAAAAGTGTAAATAGGGAGAAAATCCAACTCCTACTAAGAAGAAGAATGACCAGGGGGCAGAAGGGGCTATGCGGTTAAGTCCATGCACAAAGGGGAAGAGGCTTGGATAGGGAACAAGGCATGATAGGAGAAATAGATCAGGAGGAGGTAAATACGGCACATGTCTCATGCCTCAATCAAGTGCTTTGAGGCACCCCGGTGATAGTATCCTCACCTTCTTCACCAAGGCTCTCTATGACTCATGCCTCAAAGCACTATCCAAAGCCAAAGCCCCTGGCCCTGAACTCATCCCAAATGCTTTACTTCAAGCACTTGATGCTCATTTTCACTCTCTTCTATTCAAAAATTTTCAACTTTGTTACCGCCTCCTGCGCGTCCCCCCATCATGGAAGCATAGCTGTACTATCCTCCTATATAAAAAAGGAGACCCCACCAATATCGGTAATCACCGCCCTATAGCCTTGGCTAACACCATATATAAACTCTTCACTGGCACGCTAACTACGATGCTCTCCAGTCATTTGCCAACACCACTGCTTTCTTGCTTCCTACTGTTTACATGGTCAACTCCCTTGCTAGAAAGGAAAAAACACAGGGGTTGGTAGTAAAGCAACAGGTAGGATGGACAAAACAGACACATACGTAGATCAAATCGTTAGCCGTCTCCCCTCCAACAGAGAAGTGTGAAGGCCATCCTCTTTCTATGCCACAGATGCTTTGACCTTGCGGTAAAAAGCCAATTGAATATTACCCGCCAGATTTGTGACAATCTCAGTCTGAAACTGCCATACATCCCCATATCCGATGATCTCGAGGGAGAGGGGGAGTGAGAGAACCTTGGACAGAAGCCACGCAAGAAGCCAGGCCGTGCTCGCCAAAATTCAAGAGGAGACTCTCATGTATAGCGCTGGTCACAACGGCAGGACTGAGAGTAGCATTCACCCATTTTTGCCCACGCCACACCATCTCCAACACGAGGTATCTGTTCTTGAACAACACCATAGCTCCTCACCCACACTCTCCCCATGCTAACTTCGTGGAGACAGTTCTCTCAGAAACGCTTTGGACGGGTGTTTCCAGGCTAAAAATAGTAAATGCAAAGTAAGAAAAATACATGAATTGCCAAGTGAAGAGCCGCCACCAATTTGCCACCATGCTGCAGTTCTCTTCGTCTCTCTCGTTCTCTCGAGTTTTGCTGTGGTCTTCGCGCATAGTGACGATGGAGCGCAATACGCAAGCCAAACTTGGAGAAGCCCTAGCTTTCCTTAGAGAGTAAAGCGGACATCGGGGTGTGAGGGGTTCACAGAGATGGTGCAGAAGTTGGTGCTTCTTCAATTCGGAGAAGCAGGCGAGGTTCCGGAGGTTGTGAGAAGAGCTCAAAATCTGTTGAAGTCGCCGGTCCTCCTCCGACAATTCCATGAGCTCTATATGCCCCCACATGTTATCCTGAGGAAGAGGAAGGCAGAAAGAGATAGCGAGGAAGAACGTAGCAAGGCACAGAACGTTGGACAAGTACATGCGTCTCGGGGTGAGCGTTTCTGCAGTTCTCGCGCAGCTTTGGCGACCTCGGTGCTCAACGACAGGATTGTGGAGGCCACAATCGGAGCTCGAGGCACTTGTAATTTGGCTCACTTCCCACTCCAACAGCATCGCATGGTTGTAACAGTATGGACTCAAAAAGGTGACCACTGGCACTTTCTACTATACTGAGGCAGATAGCTTTTGGGCCTTGGAATATCAGTGTTCAAAGGACTTTGGCTCTATACAGCGTTGGAATACATGGCATGGTTCAGAGCAGCAGAATCTTTTTCCAGCCCAAGGCCTATCTTTCACAAAACGTACAGGATAGGAACAAGCTGATCAACAGGCAGCCTCCTCATGGCTTACTACCTGTCTATCTTCTCCAAATCCCTCTCTGTGGCTGTGGTAAGCGTCGAGATTCACACCTTCAACAGGTTGAGATAGCAAGATGGGCTAGAGTAACAAAATATACTGGGCTGTTTCATATAGGTACATACATACATACATATCCTATAAGAAACGAGTCCAAGGTTTACAGCTTAACATACATGCATTTGCTGGAACCAGACATAGCAGTAGCACTTAGAAGGGGTAGCAGATTGTATTTTCGAGGTTACCTTCCTATAAGCATGAGAGACTCTCCTATCGTCTCCGTCATAGCGCGATAAACTATAAGGGTTTATTCGAGAAATCTCAACGAGCAGGGAATGGTCGCGTACGAGTGAAACAGTCCAACACATACAAGACACCCAAACACTTTGAAGACAAAAATGGGACGCTGATGTACATTCGTAACAAAAGAATGTTGCAGCTAAACTTACTTAAACAGCACATCTCAGGTTAGGCACTAGGCCACCTGCCCTGCCCTAAGTGGCCAGCCAGCATGGCTGCAAATCTTATCCACAGTTAATGAACGGCCAAGATACATCTCCAAAGAGAATGGAGATGAGAAGTACAAAAAACTTCACTTTACATTTCTTCTTACCATGGTCATATTATTGGAACTTGTACCATACATTACCAATGTCACTTATCTCCTTGACCTTCGAAAGAACACTACAATGTTCAAGTGAACTTGTACATACAACAGAAAAATCTCCTCAAACTAATGCAAGATCACATGCCCTGTTTCTAAAAGGATGTTGAGGACTATCACAATGCCTTCAAACAAAATGGGCATAGAAGAAAGAGCATGTTGACAGAAGCAATCACAACCATGTGATTTTCAGGTAGCTGGATACTACACACACTTGCATACTACACAGGAAATATTGCCTGAGTAAGGCAAAGGACTTGCGAGTGCCTCCATGGTGCAACTTGAGGTCCCCTGCTTGCCAATACGCACGAGTTAATAGAGACCACCTAGTACTAGGAACAAAGTTTCTAGAGTTCCAAGAGGTCTAATATGTTGAGAGAACTGGTGCCAAAAGAAATGATATCATAGTTACCCAGGCAAGTAAGATACCCTAATCTATCTCTACAGTCTTCCGCCACCGAATCCATAGCTGCTGAAGAAACAGAGACAGATCAAGAGAATGTCCTCATAAGACAGGTAAACGAAGAGGGCGGCTTACATGACAAGGTCAAGCCTTCATGCCTACAGGCTGCATTGGAGCAGCACTAGCTTGTGGCTGATTTTGCTGGTAATTAAGGGGCCTCCGAAACAGCATGATGTGGGGCTCAGGTCGGTGGATGGCATAGTGTACCCACCCACGTGACTGCTGCACTCCAATTCCCCGCCACTCAGCCTGTTCCCAGCACCAGCCCTTGGTGTTTACTAGCAAATTACATGAAATAAGATGAAATTGGGATAGGAAGAAAAGTCAATTGCGATCATAGTTGTAATTCAAGGAATTTAAGAAATGAGTTGATATGCAGCAATCAATGCCTGTAAGGCAGCTCTGATACCTGAAATCAAACAGAGATGTAAACACATACATCATTATGATGCCAAGCAGAAAATCATCTGAAGTGACCCCTTCACAGAGTACATAATAGAATCTAGCACAATGCTTTGTCTGTGCCTAGTCAGGAAATCACTTGTGGCCAGGTAGCAACAGAAGGCACTTCCAGATCGACTGAGCCGCCCAGGAAGGCACTATGATTCGCCAGTAGTGAGCAAAAACACAATGCAAATGCAAACATACACTTCTCAGGCTCCAGGCATCAAGCCAGAACAGAATGGGCATGTCACACAACGCTCACCTCAGACAGCAGACGGTTCTTGAGAAGCAGCTTTGCAGTGTCAGGAGGCAGCACCACATGCCTACAATACCATGACCAATACCGCCAGCACGTTTTAGCACTTCAGCGCAACCGGCTTTTCCACTATACACGCAACTAGAATGACCTCACCTGACCATGGTTAACTCAATGCGCACGTTTAGTGTTGAAGGTTTCTCATCTGCAATCCTGCTAACGGTTTACCCACTTCTGTCACTCTGAGAATCAATTGGTCACCATTTCCAACCCTAACATCTGCTTTGATGAGGTCTAACTCCAACAACTTCAAACCTTCTGCCAGAGGTTATCGAAAACACAAACACGTCAAAGCATTGAAGGTTACTGGAAGTGTGATATCCCCAACACAAGCCTTCTGCATTCGCTCTAACTCTCAAATCAGAATGTTAGTTCTCCGCGACAATGAGACAGCCAGCAAAGATGACAATAAAGATGCAACAAGACTCCAAGGAGTCAGACCACACAGGAAACGGACACAGGCACTTCCGTCCCTCCGCAAGACGCTATGAAGCATGCACAGCGCAAAAGGTTGAGCGCTTGTAGACATCACATCATCTCTATCTCTCTCACAGACAGAAACATACACACAAACTTACGATGCAGGATATCGATGTCAACAATGAGAAACATACCTGTACTCATAAGTATCATCAAAGTACTTCTCGGAATACTGGATCTGCGGCATTTCCTCCACGATGTCTTCCAGAGGGACGCTCTCCTTCGGCAGATTACGTTCACGTTCTCTAAGAAGTAATCCAACAGAACACTTCACACACCTCCGACACCTAACATGAACAAGGGAACAAGTCCTCCAACGCAAGGCCGGACAGCAGCTCAGAGATCAAGATGTGCGGAACAACGGGCGGGGTAGAGAGACTAATAGAGTAGAGAGCAGACGAGAGACGAGAGACAAGGGGGAATTCAAAACTGGGTTGGAGAGAGGGTGGTACCTCCCCCCTTCACCAGGTACCCACCTCTTGAGTGAGTGCGGTAGGTGGGGTCCTAATGTACCGTTCACCAACTCTCAAGCACGTGGCAACCCCTCAATGGATGAACCGGGGACCAACCTCCTGCCTATTCGTCTCGAGAGACCTACAGGATAGGTCCATAGGCAAGGACCCGCCAAATACTGGCCTGTCATCTTCCACCGTGTGATCTGAGTAAGCGGACGCTACGATCAAAAGTATCAGGCATGTATGTGTGATATCTCTTGATACGATGTACGGTATTCCACGTGGCATATTCCAGCCTCAGTGGTGTTGCAGTGTCACGCTTTGGAGGGTTCAAATTCCATATCTGATTATCGTGATTTTTGTCATTAAAAAAATTTGCATGGCACAAGGAAAAAATAACCTTGCAAAATAGCCATGGAGGCTTACAAAAGAGGCATCCCTTTGTAAACCGGGAGAACAACTCCAAGCGGCCTAAGAGGAAAACTATGAGAGAGGAAGTAGGTTGAAGAGTCCCAAGGAAGCAGGTGAGGTATGTGTCGGGCCAGGTGAGGTGTCAACAAACAAAATGCACATATAAATATCCAAAATGTCATAGTTAACTAGAAGTAGGTAATTTTAGTTACCCATGACTAAAACCATGACATATGCATGAAAAGCCAAAGACAAAGTAGGGATGGTGAACACCGTTGGAAACTAAAAACTGCCTCGTTTCCTTTTAGGCTGAACGAAGGATATATAGATTTGCCCTTCCTAAAGCTACGTCGGTGGCGCCAATTCGCCTCAGATTCTTCTCCATTTGTAGGTGATATCTTGGCGCTAAGTGAACTGCCGGGATAGAGTCATTCCAGGAAACTCGCTTGTCCGAAATCCTAGCAGTACAAACTAGGCCTTTATGTCCCCAGGAATCATCAAAACCTTTGAGAAGCTCCGCACGCCTTCCATCTCCACATCTACAAATAGCTACAAAAAGCACGCGCCAAACTACCTCAGACATTATGTCTGAATAAACTTTGGAACTATCACATATACCGCAGATTTCTTATTAACACAGAATAATGAGTAGCAAGCTTTCCATAGATGCCAAAGAACATAAGCACAGGTAACAGCCCAGAAATGAGGGTAGGAGTTCCAGATGGAGCTAGAGTGGTAGTTTAATAGAAGGAGCAAAGGCGTCACAACAAGATCAAAATGCCAAAGGAATAGAAAAACTATTGCATGATGCCAAACTCCTATTGCCAAAGGACATGAAATAAGGCAATGTTTGATCATCTCCGTGGCATGTAACAGTCGTGGCACTAGTGTTACATGATAAGCACAACATAGGACCATCAGTGAAAGAGGTCGCCACCAGGAGGATCCTATTGGCAAGCCTCCACAAGAAGGCCGATATCTTGGCTACCCTGTTCTTCCTCCAAATGTCGGTCCGAATAGGTTCCCATCGAGTAGGTGAGCCCGAGAGGTGAACCCATTTAGATGACCAATTTGTATTCATGATGTGCTTCTACCAAAGCAATGAGTAACCTATTTCACCGCACATGCAAAAAATGGGGGCATGATCTCCACTCCCGTGGATCGAATTGAAGTTCCTTAATGGAGAGCTGAGCTCTTCTAGCCTAGCAAGAGCTATTGGGAGGAGAAAGGGGCAGCCAGGCATTCTTGTTCTTGGGAAGTGAGGATCGGAGGAAAACATTCCAATACCGAACGTCTAGCCAAATCAATTTCAGGGGTATGAGATATTCTACAAAAGATATTTTTATAGGATGAAACCGCCATATTCGCCATTTCTTAGACTTTGAGACCGAGGTACTAGAGGAAGAGTTACGTAACGAAGAAATAATCACCACCGCACGATATTGTAGTCTAGCCTTTTGGAAGAAATAAACATTCATTTTCTCCCCTTGCAAAGATCAGTTGACGCCTTAAGCCGAATGGCGGCCTCCTCAAGTGGAGCCTTAGCTCGTTGAGGTTGTGCTTCGCAGTTTGGAGTGAGTCTAGGGTTTGAGGGCCCATCCCATTACGCTCAACTGACTTCTAACAATGTGTCAAACACTTCAACAATTTTTTTTCCTTGCAATGCGGCCTCTCAATGGCCAAGGAACGAGAGAGGGATTGCGCCAGTTACAGTCTGGTCGTTTAAGCTTAAATAACATAGTATAAATTCTAAACAATTTTTTGGTTCCTTATTACTTGCTTAATCTATATCAGTTACTCTGAAGTTCCCCATATTGACCCCCTTCCCTTTTGGGCAGCACAATTTCTTACCATTAAACTTAATTACAAGCCATGTGGATAGCCTATGTGGTAGACTTTCTATAGACCCCTCAATTTCACATATAAGAAATAATATAGCTTGTTAAAAGCCCAAAATAGCTCTTATATGAGCAGTCACAGGCTTATTTAACCTAAAGCATGCAGCCCGGGAGTTTGTGCCTTGCCTATTCATACCTAGGTGATGTAGGGTTCAAAGTGTCCACCTTCCAATGGAAGGTAGAAGTTCATATTACTCCTTGGGGATGAACAGATACCATAATTTACGCTTACTTGGGGAGGCTCATCGTTTGCTTCCTTTTATGTTAGGAAGATCCTTAATTCATACTGATATATGCATTCATTTGGATCTATTACTAAAAGTAGCTTGGACTAATATATATGTGATGACAGCCGAAGCTAGCGTGAATAAGAGTCACTTCCCCTTGCAGGTATTGCACCCTTTCAGGGATGGGCCGCATCGTAACCTGTCACACCGTGACTAGCTGGCCACTTTTAATTTTACGCTTATTGAGGATTAGGAATGTGAGTGATGTAATAGCTATAAAGTGCAAGGCTCATAGTAGAGGTGTAGTGTATTTGGGTGGTAGGTTGAGATTATCCTTCAAACCTAGGATATTATGGGTATGAACACCGCCTCTGACACCCGCAGTGATGACAGTCAAAGGTATCGTGTTCGAGCCTCGCTGGCGGAGGGCATGTATGATTGGGTCATATTTTTCGTGTTTGTACATAATTGATTGATCTGGAATTCGATCATGGCAGATGCGATTTGAGATATAGAAGCAGTTCCGTCGGCGGCAATGTCAGTACAAGAAGTCCTTTGAATAGCAAAATATATGGGCATAGCCTTGTCAGGTAGAGGCATGGGTACCATTGGGAGCATACACATGGTAATAGCCATGGGGGTATAGTGTGCTCCGGTGGACGACCTTGGAACGTGCCTGCATTGACGAGGTTAAACCATCTGGATTTCGGATGTAAAATAAGAATTTTGTGGAGACTTTGTCTAACCCCTTGGTTATGTCTATTCACCTGCAACCCCATGAACATGGGGTGGTTGCAGTAGAGAAGTAAGTGTGGCCATGTATTTATTTGGGGATTTTGGGATGAATATAACATGCAGTGTTTATTAGGGTATAATAATGGCCAGAAAGCGTTGCTGACCTGGATTAGTGGACTTGTAAGGGTTAGGTGAAGAAAAAAAACTGAGTAATTGCAATAGGAGGCACCGTTTTGTGCTTCTTGGATTTTTGCCGACCACCTCCACTGTCCTCTGCTTTCTTCTGCTCCTTGTAATGCACTAATGCAGCAGCATGCTCTTTGTTTACTCTTCTTCATGCTGGAGATGCCATGGGAGGGATTATATAGAACAATATATTTTCTGGACTTGGTAGCTTTTAGGGTGTTGTTGCCGCTGGAAGATTGTGATGATGGGTGGCACATGATGCATCACATTGTCTGCGTTGTTGTAATCTGGACCCTAGCTGTAGGATCATTCAAAACAAAAAAAAACCCAAGCATCTGATGTGCGGTTGTAGGGATGCCAAAACCTTTTATTCTTCTGGAGCTCCTTGTACAGCTGACTCCAAATGGCTTCTTGTTCCATGGTCACCTCTTCATTGCACGTTGTGTCTGTGACCTGTGGCTCATCCACAGTCTCCACATCTTGCTACCTCGAATCAGCGATGACATCTGTTGTTGTAAGCAACGCCGCCTCCCCATCAGGCAAATCCAAGTAAAAACGGTGGTGAATGCTAAAGTCCATACTTGTAGATCAAAACCCCAAGAGAACACCTTGTAGCTTCATGCAATTGATTGCACAATTCAACAAAACTCAAACGGCAAATGTGGCAACCACCCAAGCTTAACCACCAAAAGAAGACCGCAACTACTAAACAATTACGCACACCAAAGCAAGAGAACGTTGGGCGCAAGATCTGACATGCACAAGAGAGAAGAAACAACAATATTCACACACATATGGGGTTTGCTGCAAGAATTGAGTGCCACCCAACAACAATGATGGTCGCCGACACAACCTTCATTGTTCGCCCAACAATCCACCGGCCCTAAGCTGCGAAGTGGCCACCATATTAACACTCTTCCCTACTTCCCGTCAACAAGGATTGATACCAATCGAAGAATGGTTGCGAAACGCTTGCAATGAGTATCAATAATAAATCCTAGCCATGCAATGGTATTGCCCTCGGTATCTAGAATTTAGGACTAGGCTGGTCTAGTTCCTGATACCAGGGTTGATACTAGGGTTGATACTTGGGTCTGATACCCATACTAGACCAACACTGGTTTGGACCTTAACGTTAGGACCATACATTCATTTGGGTGTTGGGTGGTCTACAATTAACTTACTGCTAACAATAGCTTAATGTTAGAATTAGTTTCTAGTCTTTGTTTTGACTACACATTGACTTATCTAATATCTCATCTGTAACTTTTGTCTTTAGCTGAGTGCATTATCCGACTGAGCTACCAACTGTGGTGAAGTCTTTATTTTAATTTAAAAAGAAACAAAAACCTAACTATTTGACCTGCTGTATAAATCATAATATTCAGAAAACTATTGGTAAAAGAAAACTATGCATCTAAGGAACTTATTCAAAAGAAAATGAATACAATTAGACATGAAAAAAATATAAAATAAAATGGTATGTAGATCATTAAACTATGTTTTCATTCTAGACTTTTTAGAAGTTATCAATTTGCACGACCAAATTATATGCAATAGAAGGTAAGAGTTGAGTTTTAAGAACATCGAGTTTCAATTTATTGTTACATATCTACAAAATTTTCAATTCAATTTAATATTTTTAGTTACAGTTAGGTTATTAATGAAATTTCTTAGATGCTCATTGATCTAAACACCATTGATGTTGTGATGGGCAGAATCAATATGCATCAATGTACATGGAACATATTATTCTAAAAACTTGCCTTTAGGGCATTTGCACGAATGGGTGGATAAAAGGAGACAGATGTTGAGTCCATGGAAATCCATAGAAAAAATATTTTTTTAGCTAATTTTGTTAGTTCATTTTTAGAAAAATAGATAGTTACAGTATACCAAACATTTTTAGTAAAGAGCCTCCCCCCAAATATTGAAGACATTATTTAATAGATATTGTAGTCTGACGTCAAAATTTTAGACTTTACAACCACGTGTTCAGATACCACCTGGCCATTGTAGATTATAGGTTTGTATGCCTTTTGGTAAAAGCTGACACCCCAAAAACCCAAAACATATAATGCTATGGACAATTTATTTTAAGGTATAAAATAATCTATATCTCTCAATTCCTAAGGTAACTAGTCCATATAGAAGTGGATTTGGGTTGGTTTTAGAAATGGCACCCCTAGTATGTTTTCCTTTGTGCCATTATATGAGTGTAGATGATGTTTTTTAGTCCATAAGATTTTATGTGTAACATCTAGTATTCAACTTTAAAAGTCCATAGTTCTCTGGTACATGATTGTTTTTGCAAACTAACAGTTGGCACACGTACCTATTGTAGTTAGAAACCGTATCACATATAAATTTAGATGAAATAGTGAGTTGTTGGACAAATATGGATAAATCCATTGAGGGAGGTCAATGCAGAAATTGCATGTGACGCAATTTTTGGTCCACCCATCTGTGCATTTGCCATTCACCGGCCCGTTGTCTAATAATAAGTAATTGAGATGGATACATATTGTTAGTTGTCAATTACTAAGAGATAAAGATAAAGTTTCTTTAACGTCCAGTGAATTTACAGAGCCTACTGCTCAACACGCAAGCCATCGAGGGCCCAATGGATGGTTTGAAGGAACATGTTGAAGGATTGAACTTAGGATCACGTAGGTAATGCACAGGCATGGCACAAACACCCAACCACTAGGCTACCAAAGCCGACATAACTAAGAGCCACTCCACCGTGGATGTGGGCCCTATATAAAGAAAGAAAGAAAGAAAGAGGCTTGGAGATGCTTGTAGTGGTGATTATTGTCTTAGGCGATATTATTATTTTTTGAGTCTGTGTTTATTTGTGATAATGGCGGTGAGACAACGGCATATGGCCGCGAGATAGATATTTTTGAAGCATTTTTGGATGAGATTGATTTGTCAAAATTACTAATTTTATAATTTATTGTTTTTAAAGGAAAATACCTGGGAGCGATAGCTCACAAAAATTTAATATTGTTTGTAAACTCCACATGGTAAGCTTAACCTTTAGCATCCCGACATCCAACTCTAATAATAAGCAATCTTCCATAGCTTTGGCGTAATGAATCCTCCAACACACACACATACACATAATGTATATGAGTAGTTAGCCACAACACTTGAAACCACATTTGCACACACAACAAATCATGAAGATGACCAAGATTGACTTAGATTTCCTGCTAACATTGCTATTCTTCATTACAGTTCCAAGATCAGCAACATGTTATTTCAATACTTTGCATGTGGGAGAATCACTCATCTCCGGAGGTTATTTATCTGCTCTGGATACCCAAGATTATTCAGTTTTTTTCGATGACAATTGTCAGTTCCAGTATTATGGTCCAAATGCAGTGATAATATGGCAGACTGATACTTATCGACCACATTCATACTGCTATATGACATTGCAAGCAGATGGAAACTTGGTTGTATACGACTATAATCGAAATCCGTTGTGGGCATCTGGGACAGAAGGTGCCTCATGGGATAATTGTAAGCCTGGTGGTGTTGGATACTATGAATTGCAGTTCTATGGGGATACAGGGTTGTCCCTGTGGTTGGTTTGTCACATAGTGGATCACAATAATGGCGATCGGTATGTTAGACTTTGGGGCATTGACGCACCGTCTACTTGAAATCTGATCTATTGTAGCATCAAATATGAGGGGCGGAAAATCTGTTGGATGCATGTTAGATTGGCAAGAAGGTGTAAAAAAGATGGCACAAGTACATGGCGGTGGCAGCCAAGAATGTAAAGGGGGGCTGCTTTGACAGTCTCCCTCTCTCTTTGAAGAAAAATAGTGTGTTGAAGCAGTGTGATGGCACTTTGCAAATCTGAGATCACTTAGTAGTTCAATCTAGATGGTGGGTTGCATTGTATTCAGATCACTCATTTATTTAGCAAGAGGAGTTCTCGACTAATATGAGTTTTTTTTAGAAGCCGGGTCGTGGTATTGAAATGTTTTTTCTTATCAATACCAGCCAGTTCCATAGTATTAGAGTTTAGAATACTCGCAAAATTTTGATATCCATCGGTTCTCAACAGATGCAGGACTTTGAATTTGCTATCAATAATACTACTATTGACATATCAAGTAAATAATCAATGAGGAATGTTTGCAACGCAAATTTGGGTTGATTGCAACTCAAACCAACTAGTAAATTCTACAATAGATGTGGACCCACTACCAAAGTTGCAAGCACGAGTGTGAGGCACCAAGGATTTGCAAATCAATAAATGAATACAACAGATGCAGGACTTTGAATTTGCTATCAGTAAATATAGTACTATTGACATGTCAAGTAAATAATCAATGAGGAATGTTTGCAACGCAAATTTGGGTTGATTGCAACTCAAACCAACCAGCAAATTCTACAATAGTGTGGACCCACTACCCAAGTTGCAAGCACGAGTGTGAGACACCGAGGATTTGCAAATCAATAAATGAATGCAAACTGGTGAACACGTGAACACCATGCTTTGCACAATTTCTACAACACTAGTGTCCGCAACAAGGCCGGCCGAAATGAAAACGCTACTGCAACCCGTTGATAATGATGTGGAGATACTCCATCTATTCCATAAATGGGACAAGAGGGCAACCTTCGCAATGTTTGTTGAACCATGTCGTACACCCATACGTACATACATGTTATACATGTCTTACTCTAACGTACCTCGCTTGTTATGACCAGTTGGTTACCTCATACCAGGGGGATGCTAGTCCCGTGAGCGGCTCACGTGAGTGGGAAGATGCGTGAGCGAGAAGATGCCAATTCGTGAGCGGAAAGATGCTCACGCCAGAGGTTGCTGGGGCCCACATCCGCGGACGGTGATAACCAGGGGACCTATTCCCATGGGAACGAGTGTAAATGTAATGCGTACCTGGATGTGGAGTTGGATGAACGCTGGATGAATGGTGGATGGATGAAAAACATTGGATGGATGGTGGATGGATGTTTGTTGGTTGTTACATGCATGATGGCTGAGTGTGGGGCGAATGATGGATGATATATGCTAGAACACTGGATGAATGACGGAGTGACAAATTTGGAATGGTAGAATTTCGGACAGTTGATGGATGGACTTATGTTTTGGATGCATGCACAATATACGTACATATGCGTAAGGACTGGAAGTATTGTGGACCCATAAAGATTGTATGAATGGACTTGCAAGTGAAGATGAGAAAATTTATGTCCAGAAAATATCTTATGTAGACAATGTCGGGAAGGGAGGCACGCAGTTGAAGGAAGAGAAGCAATCTCCTCACATTTGATTCCCCAGATATTCCCAAACAGGTGGAACCAATCGGAAAATGTCTATGCACTAGAACTTGTGGTAGCACCGGACTCCGACGCACTAATGTCCATAAAGATCCTACCCGTGCTGTCCACATTTTCTACACGATTGAAGCAAACCAGAGGGGGGGAGTCGCAGAGAGTAAACTTCCTAGTGGCAGCCTCCGCATAGTTTGGCAACCGTAGGGGGCAGTTGGGCTCGGGAAAAATTCCGGGTCAGCAAAGAATGGGATGCTTCTCCTTGTTTTTGGTGTCCTGCAAAGATTCCCAAAGTTGCAAGCCCAGTAAGTAGAAAGATAGGACCGCGGTTGTGAAAAAAATGAAGGTCTGAAAAAATGAAAAATCCGACATGTCATCCAAAACAAACCGGACTTACGTACACTCAAAGTCGGAGTCCACGTCAAGGTCTTCATCTGGAAGTTCCCGTTCGTCAAAAATTGTTTCTTTGTGTGGGGCTGATGCCAAGCCGGAGGTGAGTTGTTGAATCTCGCACGAAAATAGCTCCGCATCCCCCTCCATGCCGAAGAAGTGTCTACCGGCACTCTTACAGGCATGGAAAGTTGCACCTGCAAATGCATAGAACGAATGGTCAAAAAACCAAGAATCATTACAAAATTCAAAGATTATCGATACGGCAGAGCAGGAGACTTGGCAGGGCAAACCTATTCCCAAAGACAAGTCCACCACCCGCCCCCCATGTCGGCTGCAAGTCTCCACCAGAGTCTGCATGAATGCTGGAGATTTCTCCCGAGCACCTCTCCAAGGGACACCATTCGTCCTTTTGATGGTCCGCCCGGAGTCCACGTAATTGTACAGGACATCGGTCCCCACAGGATCGCAGGTGGGGTCGATGTGTGCTGCAAGGTCTCTCAACTGGAACTCCGCAATACCGGGAGGGAGGGTGTCATTTTGCATCCTCACCAAGCATAAAGCCTCGAACACCCAAGTCTGCATTGCCCCCCCCAAAAATTCAGTTCACGAACATGCATACTGAACTGAACTGAATGAAATTAGCAGAAGAGGCAGTCCACCGTCTTGAACTCACCGTCTGTACTGGGAACTCTCCCTTGGAAAGTGGAAAAGTGTTGATACACGTCCATGTTTTGATGATCTTAAATTCGGAAGCCTTTATGTAACTGAAAAGGGCTCTGTGCGCCAGCATGTCTTTTGACTACAAAAGAAGAAATGCTCCTGCATCAGACAAAAAATTGTTGCTGAAGGAAAAGAATGTGGATTTTCTGGATTCCATCATTGCGAAGAAACTCTCGTTGATCACCTCACTTTCATACTGACCCAAAACCCGAGAAGGGTGCTCTCTGGCCTCGTAAGGCTGTACTTTAGTTTTCGGAGTTCTCCTGTCCTTGCAAGTTGGAGAGGATTGACGCTCCGTGGTGTCCTGCACAGCCTGTTCCTGCCCAGCCACAATCTTCCCCTTTACCTTCCCATCACCTGCGCCGGCCCTTCCATTTCCGTTTGGGAGTACTACTTTTCTCCGGCTCTTTTGCTGCGAGGGCTTGAATTATTCTCTCCTGAATTTCCTTGTCACTGAGTGGTGCAAGAGCAGCTGCATTGTCATTGAAGTTGCGCATGACCACCTCCTCAAACGGTGTGTCCTGTTTTGGCAAGTCCAGGTACCAACCACAATCTCTGAAGTGCGCCCTGCCCCAGTCCTTCGCAATTCCAGCAGTGTACATTGTCTTGTCCTAGCACATGAAAATGAATACATTGTCACTTAGGTTGCCCCACATGAGGACATGATGAAATCCGGTTCATCACTGAGGTACTTGCCGGGAATGAGGACATGGTATATGTACCTGGAAAACACACCCAAATGATCAATTCAGTGAAGGCCATTGTCCAGCAGACACATAGAAGTTGGAAAAACAAAGTACCTCGATCAACCTTGTGTTGACGCAAGGTTGTTTGAGGCATCCCAACAAATTGCCAATGCCAGCTATAAAAACAAAAATTGGTCTATTACGAGCATTGTACAGCCTTGCGTCAATGCAAGGCTGGAAAATGCATTGAAGTTTAACTTAAATGTGTAGGTAAAATGAAGCCTCAAACAACCTTGCGTTAACGCAAGGTTGAAATGAGTCTGTAAAATGAATATTGAGAAGCAGAATTTGAGACGAAGAGACAGTGTAAAAGAAGAGAATGAACGGAAAATGTACTTCTACGTGCAGAGAAATTTCAAAAAATATGGTTCTACAGGACCTACATCCAACCTTGCGTCAACGCAAGGTTGGAACATGCCTGGAGAAGTACCATACAACAAAACGAAAATATGTGCATGAAGTGCACAACCACCAGCCCGAATCAACCTTGCGTTGACGCAAGGTTAAATTGCGTCTGGAAAAGGAACGACAGACGTTCAGGGTAGCCTCACATTGGCAGTCCCAAACCATGCCTTGCAACAACATAAAAATGATTCGATGAGGAAAAACAGAACCAAGACAAGAAGCAATGAAGAAACATGATACCTGTACAAAACTCGCTTCATCGCTTGCTCGCTATTGTACTGATTCTTGAACTTAATCGACCTGGAAATGCCTTTGTCTCTTTCAAACTCCCTGAAGAAACAGTTGTTCCATATAGCACCTTTCCATCTCCGAATGTATTGCTCAAGAGAGATTATGGGTGTTGTCATTGTGATTTTGTAGTCAGTCAAGGACTCTCCCAGTGTTGAAATAGCACGCCTCTCCAGCTGTTCCAACAAGGCAAATGTGAGGCTATGGAGCCAAGCAACACGGAATCATGAAAAAATGGAGACTGCAAGAATGAATGGATAGTTTCTCTCACTTGGCTCCAGAATGTAGCTTTGTGAAGCCATTGGTCGTAGCTCCTTCAGTAGCTGCACCGCCTGTGGTGCAGCGATCGTTTGCTTCTGTAAGATTGTGGTGCTTTTCACCGTGATATCTTCCATTCCTCTCACTCTCTTCATTCTGGACAAACCGACAGGTTTTGGTTGCAACAACTGAAGTAACGCCTGCAGGGCACAAAGCATAAAAGTGTGGTTGGCGCAGAATGAAATGGGTAAGTGCTTGTAAGCCTGCGGGGCTTGCAAGTAGCGATTTAGAGAAAATGTACTTTGCGTTCATCTGTCCTTGTGTCACTGCGTAAGTAGTAAGGCTAGCGGGTAGTCTGTTATTTCCGCCATAGCTTCAAAGCTATAGCTCTGATTGTCTCTCCTGACGAGACGCCCGTTACTTGGAACGACGCCGACTCTTGCGCTCAGAATCCCTCCATTTTCTTGATTTCGTTTCTTGGTAATTACCCACTGCAGATAATTCTGGCTGGTGATTGGCTGTTGGCTATGTGATTTGTTTTGTAATTTAATTTCCTCCTATGGATTTTCCACTCTGGACTGTCCACTAGGATAGCACATGTGACATGGATTTCGCTTTTCGGTACTTTTAAAGGGTTCCGTTACCCTTTCCCTGTTTGCATTAATGGGCCCATAATAAGTTAATGTGCCGGGTAGGTACTTTGACGGCCAATTTTGTCTTCTTCTTTGATGACACTCGCCTTTGCAATCCATGTCTGGCTGTGTGTCTCGCCCTGGCGTCCATGTGTCTATTTTTAAACGTGCCTCTGTCCACTTTTCCGCCGGCCACTCTCCGGATGTTAACCCACGTCCACCTGTCACTGATCCTATGGATTGTGTAACCCCAGTAGGCTGTGTTGAGCTGTGACAGGCTGTGTCATACTGTGGTACGCTGTGATAGGTTGTGTTGCACTGTGGTAAGCTGTGATAGGCTGTGACACGCTGTGGTAGGTTGTGATAGGCTGTGTGACACTGTGATGGGCCGTGATAGGCTGTGCCGCGCCGTGATGGGTTGTGATAGGCTGTGCCACACTGTGATGGGCTGTGATAGGCTGTGCCGCGCCGTGATGGGCTGTGATAGGCTGTGTCGCGCTTGTACTGCCCGCCCTGGTCATATACGCTCGGCCTAGCGACAAGTGCTCCATACTCCGTTGGTATCACTGGCGCAGCCCGTGACTGCTTCTGCGTTTCAACATGTAAATCATGCTGCAATGGTTTGTCATGGATACCACCGTACCCCTTCAACTTATTGGCATTGACTCTTCCCAGCATCTCTTTGTTAATGGTTTGTAACATGGCGGTGTTGTTATCATACATCTTCTATATGACATAAGGTCATTTCCATGGTGATTTAAGCTTAGAAGCTTTAATCTTTCCCTTCTTCTGCAACCAGATAACCAAATCTCCCGTCTTAAAAGTCTTTAACTTGCCTTCATCAAACTGTTCCTTTCTCTTCATCTGAATTCTGGTCATGTTATCAGCTGCATCAGCACGTACTTCTTCTACATTGTATAATTCATGTTTCCTTACCTTAATTGAATCTTGCAATTCCATTCTCTTTCCCCATTCCGTTCTCATGGTAGGTAACAGGAACTCCACTGGAAGTAAAGCTTCCATACCATAAACTAATTGGAATGGTGTACTTAGTGGTGACTTTATATGAAGTCCTGTATGACCACAAAGCTGTCAGCAGCTTTGTATCCCAATCTGTTCTGTTTGCATTGACTATCTTAGCCAAGATAGTACATAGTATTTTGTTGGTAGCCTCTGCCTGCCCATTACCTTGTGGGTAATATGTTGTACTCTTCCTATGCACAATCATGAACTCTTTAGTCAATAGTTCAATGGTCTCATTAATGAAGTGACTTCCCTGATCATTGATAAATTCCAAGGGACAGCCAAATCGTGTAAGTATGTTCTCATACAGGAACCTTGCTGTGGACTTGGCTGTGTTGTCCCTCAAAGCTTTAGCTTCCATCCACTTCGTAGTATAATCAGTGGCTGTAATTATGTACCTGTTCTGTGTATTCTTGGCTGGTGGGTTAATTGGTCCAACAAAGTCTAGTCCCCATTTCTGAAATGGTTCAGTAGGCATTGTAGGATGCAAAGCCATCTTCCCAGATCTCTGCAAAGGTCCCAGCCTCTGACATTCATCACAACTCTGACAATATTTGTGTACATCTTTGAACAAAGTAGGCCACCAGTAACCTGCAAGTAGTATCTTCCTACTGGTAGTCTCTTCTCCAAAATGACCTCCAGCCACTCCTTTATGAACTTCCTCCAAAACTTTATTTACTTCATGGTGGTACAAGCATCGTTTAAGTACTCCATCAGGTCTTAGCTTATACATTCTGCCTCCTACCATATTATAAGGTAAAGCCTTGATAGCGATTCTCTTCCTCTGCTCCTTACCATAACTAGGTGGGCACTGACCATGAGTAAGGTAATATCTGATTGGCCACTGCCAATCTAACCATTCATCTGTACTTCCTTGCACCTTCAATACAAATAAACTCGTATCACGTAACTTATCGTCTACTCCTGTGGCGGCCTCTCCTGTTGTTAGTCGTGACAAATGATCTGCCACAAGATGCAAACGGCCAGGCTTGTAAACAACTTCGAACTCAAACTCGTGCAAGATTATTAACCACCTCGTTATCCTTCCACTTATCAAAGATTTGTTCACCAGATATATCAGAGCCTGGTGATCCACATAAAACATAAACTTTCTTCCCAATAGATAATGCCTGAATTTCTTGACTGCATAAATCATTGCCAGTGCTTCTCTTTCAGTTGTGCTATAGTTCCTTTCAGCACTGTTCATCAACCTGCTAGCATAGTACGCAGGTGAATCTATATTTCCAGTAACATTACGGGCTAACACTGCTCCCACTGCTATGAGAAATGGGCTAACACTGCTCTGTGCATACCTTTTGACAAATCTTCTGTAATAACTGGTTTGTCCAAGGAATCTCCTTAGATTCTTAACATTTACTGGTGGTGGTGAGGCTTTAATGGCCTCCGTCTTCCTGGGATCCACAAGAAGTCCCCTCTTACACACAATGTGTCCCAGAAGCACCCCTGAGTTCACACAGAAAGTACACTTCTCTGGATTCAGGCCCAGACCTCTCATTCTGCATCTGGCCAGACATAACTCCAATTTATGCAAGTGCTCATTCGTAGAGTTGTACACACTGAAATCATCCAAGAACACCTGTATGAAATCATCCAGATACTCATGAAAAGATTCACTTATCACTCTCTGAAAGGTTGCTGGTGCATTACAAAGTCCAAAAGGCATAACTTTGTATGCATAAGCACCCCAGTCTGTGATGAAAGTTGTCTTTCCCTGGTCTTCTTCTGCCACTTGTACTTGAGTATAACCACTGAAGCCATCCATGAATGAGTACATCTCATGGCCTGCCACAGTGTCCAATACTGCTTCTGTGAATGGCAAGGGAAATGGATCTTTCTTCGTGCAAGCATTCAACTTCTTATAGTTCACACAAACTCTCAGTTTACCATTCTTCTTGGGAACTATCACGATGGGTGACAACCAATTTGTATACTCTATTGGGTATATAAACTTAGCCTCAACCAACTTCTTGATCTCTTCTCCAACCTTCTGTGCATAGTTGGGATTCATTCTGTACCTTGCCTGTTTGATTGAAACTGACCCTGGTTCCAATTCAATCTTATGCTGACAGATCTCAGGTGGTATCCCTTTTAGATCCTCGTAGCTCCAAGCAAATACATCTATGTATTTGATGAACAAACTCTTAGCTTCCTCAAAGAATTCTGGCTCCAAATCAGCTCCTACCTTCACCATCCTCGGTTCCTCTTCAGTTCCCACATTCACTTCTCTCATCTGCTCATCAGTCTGTGATTGTCCAACAGTCACCACTTCATCCTGTAAACTCACAGTGGCTGGTTCCTCTAGCATTTCCATTTCTCCTTCTCTTTCTTCATAAAATGTTGGGTGGGTAACTGCTTATCTCCTCCATTGTGTGTGTTGCTGTCACTACTGTTAGAGGACTGTAGGGGACTTAGACACTTATACGGGATCTGTAGGGTACCCTTAATTTTTGCACAGACTGAGACAAACAGGAACCTTAGGGGTGACAGCAGCGCACTGTAGAGGGGGGCTTACATCCGCCTAACACAGCCGACACAGCAGTCACAGCCCACACAGCCAATACAGCCCGTCACAGTCGTCACAGCCCACACAGCCAACACAGCCCGTCACAGTCGTCACAGCCCACACAGCCGACACAGCCGTCACAGCCCCACACAGCCAACACAGCCCGTCACAGTCGTCACAGCCCACACACCCGTCACAGTCGTCACAGCCCACACAGCCCACACAGCCCGTCACAGTCGTCACAGCAGACAAGCCCACACAGCCAGTCACAGCCCGGCACAGCCACACAGCCAGTCACAGCCCGACACAGCCAAACACAGCCAGTCACCGCTTGACACAGCTGTCACGATAATAGGGAACGCAGAGTAGGACAGGGAACGACTGTGGGGAACAACACCAGTGAAGGGAACATGTTAGTTCACATACGACGGTTAGAGAGGGAAACGGTTAGAACCGCGGATAGGAGGATAAAGGGAAGAACGGGGAATAGGAAGGGGATCATTATTCGGGGAGGACTTCGGAGACAGGCGGGAGCGGAGATCGGAGAGCACGATGAAGGAGAAAAGAGGATTAGTAGATGCTTGTCATATGCAAAGCTAGAGTGATATTGTAGAGCAGATTAGAGACATAATGGATTCGGCCTGATACCTGATAAATCATAATCTGATACTTATACGATACAATCACACTGTGTAGAGAGATCTGAGTGAAGCTGTGGATTGAATGGAGGAGTAAGGAAACCGATAAATTGATGAAGCAAACTGATACTTAATTATCAATGGTAAGGTAGCTAAGATGAATGCGGAAAAGGAAACAAATAGGAAACACCCCCATGATACACTAGCTGTAGGTCATGACTGATTGTTCTGCGCGGGCTGAGTACTTAGAGATTTCCAACTCTTCTATCTTGGAGTTTCCGCCTTGGATAGCGAAGGGATGGGTGAGTAAAAGCCGCGCGACATTTGGCGACCGTACTGGGAGACTGGGACATGAACAACCAGATGTGACAGGCATCTGGTGGGATCATGGTGGTTGGACCATTAAAGAGTTTGAAGTGAATCAAATTCCCTGTGGAACGAAGGAAGAAAGATTGTCCAAACAATTCTTTCAAAGGTTCTTGGAATTGCCAGACGGATGTAAAGAAAATATTCTTAAACGAGTGCATGATGCTGATCCAGAATGGGGTCTGGAGAAAGGAGTGATAAAGATTTATCAGGTAGCCTGTAGAGGAAGAGCACGTTGGTTACCAACATTAGTTTATGTGATAGCGTTGCTATCCATTAAACGAGTAGAGTTTGAAGGTTGGGAAGAAAGAAAGGTGAATGTTTATACTCATATGCATGAAGAGCTTGTACTGGTAAAGAATTGGATTCCAAAGGATATTTTGTGGATCAAACTCACACCAAGAACAGCTTTTCAGACTTGTTTGCCATATGGTTATATGGTAACGGAGACTTCAAGTATAGCCAAGGGTGCATTGAAGCTTGAAAGAAATCCAGGCATATACGAGAGATATTACAGAAGAGAGTTTTGGTTATTGCCACATTAAAAGAAATGAAAGACATGGGACATGAGTGATGAAAGAGAAGCTAGACGACAAAGATATTCATCAAAAAGAGAAAGCTATCTGAAAGCTAATTATCCATATCTTTGGGAGAGAGGAATAGACATAGGGGAATCATCTGGACCTCTCACACCATCAAGATCAAAAAGTGCATCACCTATACCGGAAGAACTAGAGTTGGATGCCACTCCTTCTGTTTCTTTGCAAGAAAGATTAAGGGAAGTGGTACAGGAAGAAGATCAATCACGAGGTGAAAGATCTGAGGTACATCCTTGGATAAAAGACTTGACAGAAATCTTTGATAAGAGTTGGCATGGAACACCAAAAGCAGGAACTCCAGTTTCTGAAGCAGAAGATGAAGAAGGAGATGAGGATGTGGCAGAGCCAACGGAGAGTTCAGACTCTCCAACACCATTACAGTTGAGTTACATGAGTGAAGAAGAAACCCAAGGGCAGAACTTGGAGGATGAAAACAGAGAGAAGAAATTGGAAGAGGAAGAATATGAAGAAGTAGACCCAACAGCTGAGGTTGAGACTACAACCAGGACATCCCAACCCGTTGGACCTGGATCAAGTGGAGCACTTGGATCACAGGCCAACGAAGGTGTCGGCTCAGGGGGATCAGGCGGGCTGCCTGGATCTGGCTCTGGGGGGACAGGGAGTGTGGGAAGTAGTGCAACTGAAGCTGGGAATACTGTGAATATCGTGGGGCCAGAAGCAGGGAGTGCTCAAGGGCCACCACTTGGTGGAAGATCCACCACAAAAACAACAGGTCCAGAAGGACCAGCACCAGCAAGGGTGCCAGCACCTGTCAGTGGGCAGAAGGTAGGGCCACAGATGGCGTTACAACCAACACGGGCAAAACCACCCTTTCCAATATATTCAGGAAAAGGGGATCCCGATGTACACATTAGCCAATTTGAGCACATGTGTATAGTGAACAATGAGAATGGCGATGATGCCAAGATGAGACTGTTTCCTTGTTCACTTATCAAGAAAGCAAGTGAATGGTATGCAAGATTCCCTGATAATCATTTCCTAACCTGGAATGGCTTGAATACAGCATTTCGAAATAGGTTCAGGACAAGTAAAACTGAGGATGAAGTGTATGGAAGTTTACAACAGCTGAAGCAGAAGAAGCATGAAACTGTTGAAGAGTATATGGAGAAGATGGAATTGATGATGAAAAAGCTGGCTGCAGTACCAGCACCCGGTTTACAGAAGACTTGGTTTGTGAGTGGACTAAGACCAGAGTTGCAGAAGAAAGTGGATATGTTACCCCATAATACAGTGGAGGAGGCATTTGAAACTGCAAACAGAATTGAGCAATTGGGAATGCTCAGGAGAGAGAAAAAGGAAGATGAGGACTCTGAAGATGAGTCAGATGAAGAAGAAGAGCAAGAACTAAAAAGAAAGAGTAAGAGAAAGGAAAAGTTGAAGAGGGATAACTATGAGAAAAGATTGGAAGAAATCTTGAAGAAGTATGCCACAGAGGCTGCAACACATTGGAGGAAGGGTGTATGGTGTGCAAAGTGCCAGAATGAAGGCCATACCACTACAGAATGCCACATGAAGGAGAAACACTGTACTATCTGTAAAATGGATAACCATTCTACTGAGAATTGTTACTACAACAGAAGGACAGCTGCAAGAGAACCTAGGCAAGTGAGGGTGCATCAGGTGCAGCCCCAGCCAAGAAGAAGCAATGATCAGGACCACTATGGTAGGTCTGGTGGCTATAACAATGGCATGGAAGGGAGAGGTAATTCAAGAGGGAATTACCAAGGAAATTCCAGAGGCAACTATCAGGGTAATCCAAGGGGGAATTACCAGCCCGGGAATCAGGATTATAGAAATAATCCAAGACCAGACCAAGGGCGAGGACCCAATGGTGAAGAGCTATGTTACTATTGTAATCAGCCAGGACATCGCAAGGCAGCCTTTCATTCTGGATAAGACACCAGAATGAGATGAGAGCTCCTGTGAATGAGGGCCCAGTGGTGGCAGCTCACATGGTTAGGCCATGTGTTGTACCAGAAGTAAGTACAATGATAGTAACAAGAAGTAAAGCCAAACTAATACCTCCAGTAGAAGAGGAAGAAGATGAGACTGGAAGTGGCAATGATATGCCTGAAGATGAAGAGACTTGGAAGGATGAGAAGGAACTGCACAAGGAAGTGGCAGATACTATAAGGGAAATGCAAAAGAGTACGGATATTCCTGTGGCAGATTCCTCTGATTCGGATGGAGAAAAAGAGGGGAGTGAGGAAGGAAAGGAAAAAAGAAGATGCAGACATGCAAAGTAATGAAGAGACTTTGGCTGAAGTAATATGTCAGACCAAAGCAGAAATTACCATTGGATAGCTATTAGCTGTGGCACCTTATTGTAGGCACAGGCTGTATCAGGCAATCAATCGAATTGCCCAAGAGACAGGAAACACAGACCTGAACAGCAAGGTGACCAGTTATAATGTGAAGCCGGAAGGGCGAGAACCAGTCATGGACTTTGATGATTCTATGCCAGTAATCCAATTGAGAATTGGAAGCACAGAACTAACTGATGTACTGATAGATGGTGGTTCTGGAGTAAATATCATGACAGACCAATTAAGGAAGAAGCTTGGTCTAAGTAACATGAAACCAGCCCCATTTACAGTAACAATGGCAGATCAAAGAAGTGTACAGCCATTGGGATTAATAGAGGAGTTAAGATACAGATACAGAAAATGATCTTTATGATCACAGTAACTGTATTAAAAATGGATGAAGTCATGGAGGCTTACTCCTTATTATTGGGACGTCCGTGGCTGAAACAGGCAAGGGTATTCCATGACTGGAATTCTCAGTTACTAACTGTGCATAATGGGATGCACGAGATACAAATTACCACAAAGAAATCTAGTAGATTACCTGCGACAAGAAGACCTCGAGGAGTCAGAGAGTATGACTGGAAGGGAGGACTGGATGAGGAGCAGGAAGCTACCCTATTTGCTGCACACCCAGAATGGGAGCAGGTTGCAGAGATGAGGCTGGAAAGCCTAAGTTGTTTGAGAGGTATCTGCTGTGGTGTAGTGACAGCAACACCAACTAAGAAGAAACCAGCATTTACCCATCACATTTCTATGAAGAAAGAGAAGGAGAAATAGAAATCCTAGAAGAACCAGCCACTGTGAGCTTACAGGATGAAGTGGTGACCGGTTGGACAATCACAGCTGATGAGCAGGTGAGAGAAGTAAATGTGGGAACTCAGGAGGAACCGAGGATGGTGAAAGTAGGAGCTGATTTGGAGCCGGAATTCTTCGAAGAAGCAAAAAGCTTGTTCATCAAATACAGAGATGTATTTGCGTGGAGCTATGAGGATCTAAAAGGGATACCACCTGAAGTCTGTCAGCATAAAATTGAACTGGAACCAGGGTCAGTACCAATCAAACAGGCGAGGTATAGAATGAATCCCAACTACGCACAGAAGGTTGGAGAAGAGATAATGAAGTTGGCTGAGGCTAAGTTTATATACCCAATAGAGTATACAACTTGGTTGTCACCCATTGTTATAGTTCCCAAGAAGAATGGCAAACTAAGAGTATGTGTGAACTTTAAGAAGCTGAATGCTTGTACGAAGAAAGATCCTTTCCCTTTGCCATTCACAGAAGCAGTATTAGACACTGTGGCAGGCAGAGATGTACTCATTCATGGATGGCTTCAGTGGTTATAATCAAGTGCAAGTGGCAGAAGAAGACCAAGGGAAAACAGCTTTCATCACAGACTGGGGGGCTTATGCATACAAAGTCATGCCCTTTGGGCTTTGTAATGCACCAGCGACCTTTCAGAGAGTGATAAGTGAATCTTTTCAAGAGTATCTGGATGATTTCATGCAGGTGTTTTGGATGATTTCAGTGTGTACAGCTCTAAGAATGAGCACTTGCATAAATTGGAGTTATGCCTGGCCAGATGCAGGATGAGAGGTCTGGGCTTGAACCAGAGAAGTGTACTTTCTGTGTGAACTCAGGGGTGCTTCTGGGACACATTGTGTGTAAGAAGGGACTCCTTGTGGATCCCAGGAAGACAGAGTCCATTAAAGCCTCTCCACCACCAGTGAATGTTAAGAGTTTAAGGAGATTCCTTGGGCAAACCAGTTATTACAGAAGATTTGTCAAAAGGTATGCACAAATAGCAGCACCATTGAGCAAGCTTCTGAAGAAAGATGCAGTGTTTGCATGGACAGCTGAATGTCAACAGGCGTTTGAGGAACTTACACTGTCAGTAACAACTACACCTGTGCTGATTAACCCTCACTGGCATGTAATATTTCATGTTCACTGCGATGCATCAGGAGAAGCGTTGGGAGCGGTGTTAGCCCAGAATGTTACAGGGAATATAGATTCACCTGTGTACTATGCTAGCCGGTTGATGAACAGTGCTGAGAGGAACTATAGCACAACGGAAAGAGAAGCATTGGCAATGATCTATGCAGTGAAGAAATTCAGGCATTACCTATTGGGAAGAAAGTTTATGTTTTATGTGGATCACCAGGCTCTGATATATCTGGTGAACAAACCTTTGATAAGTGGAAGGATAGCGAGGTGGTTAATAATCTTGCATGAGTTTGAGTTCGAGGTTATTTACAAGCCTGGCCGTTTGCATCTTGTGGCAGATCATTTGTCACGACTAACAACAGGAGAGGCCGCCACAGGAGTGGACGATCAGTTACCTGATGCGAGTTTATTTGTAATGGAGGTGCAAGGAAGTGCAGATGAATGGTTAGATTGGCAGTGGCCAATCAGATACTACCTTGTTCATGGTCAGTGCCCACCTAGTTATGGTAAGGAGCAGAGGAAGAGAATTGCTATCAGAGCTTTACCTTATACTATGGTAGGAAGCAGAATGTATAAGTTAGGACCTGATGGAGTACTAAAACGATGCTTGTACCACCATGAAGTAAATAAAGTCTTGGAGGAAGTTCATAAAGGAGTGGACTGGAGGTCATTTTGGAGAAGAGACTACCAGTAGAAAGATACTACTCGCAGGATACTGGTGGCCTACTTTGTTCAAAGATGTACATGAGTATTGTCAGAAGTGTGATGAATGTCAGAGGCTAGGACCTTTGCAGAGATCTGGAAGAATGGCCTTGCATCCTACAATGCCTACGGAACCATTTCAGAAATGGGGACTAGACTTTGTTGGACCAATTAATCCACCATCCAAGAATACACAAAACAGGTACATAATTACAGCCACTGATTATACTACAAAGTGGGTGGAAGCTAAAGCTTTGAGGGACAACACAGCCAAGTCCACAGCAAGGTTCCTGTACGAGAACATACTTACACGATTTGGATGTCCCTTAGAATTTATCAGTGATCAAGGAAGTCACTTCATGAATGAGACCATTGAGTTATTGACTAAAGAGTTTATGATTGTGCATAGAAAGAGTACAACATATTACCCACAGGGTAATGGACAGGCAGAGGCTACCAACAAAATACTATGTACTATCTTGGCTAAGATAGTCAATGCAAACAGAACGGATTGGGATACAAAGCTGCTGACAGCTTTATGGTCATACAGGACTTCGTATAAAGTCACCACTAAGTATACACCATTCCAATTAGTTTATGGTATGGAAGCCTTACTTCCAGTAGAATTTCTGTTTTGCAACAGTTGCCCAAGAGAAATCCTGAGGTACATATAATGCACACACCTGTGTCGGAGGGTACCACAGGCGGAAGGCCATGACACTGTAGCACCGGTCATAATAAAGTAGTTCAGGAAGAAAATCCGGTGGGACAATGGTCTGAATGGTTAGTGAGACATCATACTGTTGAAGATCGGGAGGAACAGCAGCAACCTCACCATGATGACCCTCAACAGGCAATGCTGATGAATTCCATAGGCATGACACTTAATTTGTTGGGGACTTATGTCAAAACCCATGTTCCAATTACCCAATTGACAGCCTTGAAAGAAGAACTCAGGAAGGAGTTTGAGGCTCGACTTGCCACTGAGTGTTCAAACAAGGTCGATGAAGAGGTCACTCTCAAGATGAAGCAGGACTTGGCCAATACAGAAATGGCTTTGCAATTGGCCAAGCAACAATTGATTGAGGCAGGCCTTGCGCAAGACCAGTTGCACGAAGCACATAAGCAACAGCTATACCAAATGCAGGTGCAGCATGAAAGCAAGTTGCAAGAACTGAATGCACTACATACGGAGTTGCAGACAGTGCATAACAGGATGGAGATACAATGCGCTACATTTACAACTATGCTTGACCAATCAACAAAAGAAATAAACAGTCAAGCGGAAAAATGTACGAAGGCAGAAGAAGAGAATGTGGAGCACATGAAACTCATTGTCGATATGAAGAATACAATTTGTCGCAATGAAGATACTTTCAAGCAATACAGGCAGATGGAAGCTGAGAATGAGAAATACATCGTGGAGTTGCAACAAACCATCGTGGCCAATAGAAATGAAATCGCGGTCAGTAACAAGGCTTCGAAAGAAGCCAATAATCTACTTGCTGCCTATGCGCAATTGGTTGAGCCACAGGCGAAGCGCATGAAGGCTTTACAACAGCAGTTGGAATTGTATAAGCTAAGAGAGGAGCAAACTCTCAGGGGAACCACAAGCAGCTTGGTGGATAACAGCCTTATGCAGGTCTGGTTAGCACAAGGGCCAGTAGAGGGCAAAAGCCCACGGAAGCTCACCCAAAGCGAGATGAATGAGCTTAGACTGCAGGTGCAGAACATTGCCACAACTACTATAGACAATGTCTATAGTAGGATAGCAGAGTTACAAGAGGATGTAGACGGACTCCAGACTCAAGTGGAAGACCTCACTTCAAACATCGACCAAAGAGTCTATATCCCTCAGGAACAGCTAATGGCTTCTTATTTGCAAGCCAGAACTCTGGCTTTTCAGTCTTCACAGGAGGTGCAGGAGATGCCAATGGTACAGGAACCAGTACCACCACCACCACAACAAGTCAGTGTACCAGTAGCTGAACCTGTGGTTACTACAACCACACCACAGCCACCACAGCCGGAGGTATGGGGCAATGCAGCTTTTAACCCACCTAAAACTCCAGCTGCCAGGGAGTACAGTAGGGCTATGATTATGCCCTTCAACCAAATTCCCATCATGTTGGATTTGGCTTGGAAAGAATTTAGTCCTCCGCAGTCATCGCACATTACTACCAAATCATGCGTATCTGGCTGACAGTGGCAACCAGGACTAAAGTTCTTCCAAACAATCGACATATTGAAGATCATCACTTTGCACAATACTGGCACGAGGCAGGAACCATGTTGAGGGAATTGGTTGCTTTCCAGGTTGTACATGGACTCATTTATACAAAGACCAAGGAAATAGCAAGTATTGTCATGGGGTGCGGGCTATACTACGCTGCTTGTTTCCTGATACGTTACCACATAGAGCAACAAAGATGCAAGCACGCTTTCAAAGTTACTCCAGTGGAGATCATTGGGTATTACCTTCGGTGCCACCTCATATGTACCTATATGACCCAAAAGTTATGATACAAAAGGATTCTCAAATTCGTTCATGGTTTCAAGCAGCCTGCAACAATTTGTCAACACAGAAATTCGGATTGATGACATTTTCTATAAGGGACATATCGCATGGAAATACTTGCACGCGGCACCAGTAATTGGTACCCCACTCATCTGGACAGACAAGGAGCTCAGTGTCTACACCAATTTTGCTGTTCAACGGTTACACCAGGTTGTAAAATGCAAACTTCCAGACATGGTAGGACAGCATTGTATGCCCCAGATGATTCCACAAAAGTTCGAAAATTAAAACACCTGAGAGGCGATGAGGATTCTGATACAACTGTTTCTTCACAAAATTCTTTTGACATGGGAGAAGACTATGCAATTCAGATGGAAGAGAAGAAACAAAGGGGATCTCCTATGCCGGAAAGATTACCTCGATATCAACCTCCAGAAGGCCTCACTTATCCAGGTAGTAATCAACCATCTCCATCAACCAGAGACAGACCTCGGGCTCGTACACACAGCCCACCACGAAACTCTCAACGTCAACAAGGTGCTCACTCACAAAGGGTTGCTACTCGGAAACAGTAAACCGTGAGGACACGGCTTTTTGAGGGGGGAAGGGGTAATGTTAGAGGACTGTAGGGGACTAGACACTTATTGGGATCTGTAGGGTACCCTTAATTTTTGCACAGACTGAGACAAACAGGAACCTTAGGGGTGACAGCAGCGCACTGTAGAGGGGGGTTACATAGCCCACACAGCCGACACATCAGTCACAGCCCACACAGCCAATACAGCCGTCACAGTCGTCACAGCCCACACAGCCAACACAGCCCGTCACAGTCGTCACAGCCCACACAGCCCACACAGCCGTCACAGCCCACACAGCCAACACAGCCCGTCACAGTCGTCACAGCCCACACACCCGTCACAGTCGTCACAGCCCACACACCCGTCACAGTCGTCACAGCCCACACACCCGTCACAGCCCGTCACAGTCGTCACAGCAGACACAGCCCACACAGCCAGTCACAGCCCGGCACAGCCACACAGCCAAACACAGCCAGTCACCGCTTGACTCAGCTGTCACGATAATAGGGAACGCAGAGTAGGACAGGGAACGACTGTGGGGAACAACACCAGTGAAGGGAACATGTTAGTTCACATACGACGGTTAGAGAGGGAAACGGTTAGAACCGCGGATAGGAGGATAAAGGGAAGAACGGGGAATAGGAAGGGGATCATTATTCGGGGAGGACTTCGGAGACAGGCGGGAGCGGAGATCGGAGAGCACGATGAAGGAGAAAAGAGGATTAGTAGATGCTTGTCATATGCAAAGCTAGAGTGATATTGTAGAGCAGATTAGAGACATAATGGATTCGGCCTAATACCTGATAAATCATAATCTGATACTTATACGATACAATCACACTGTGTAGAGAGATCTGAGTGAAGCTGTGGATTGAATGGAGGAGTTAAGGAAACCGATAAATTGATGAAGCAAACTAATACTTAATTATCAATGGTAAGGTAGCTAAGATGAATGCGGAAAAGGAAACAAATAGGAAACACCCCCATGATACACTAGCTGTAGGTCATGACTGATTGTTCTGCGCGGGCTGAGTACTTAGAGATTTCCAACTCTTCTATCTTGGAGTTTCCGCCTTGGATAGCGAAGGGATGGGTGAGTAAAAGCCGCGCGACAACTACACCACAGCAGATACCTTTTAAACAACTTAGGCCTTCCAGCTGCATCTCTGCAACCTACTCCCACTCTGGGTGTGCAGCGAACAGAGTAGCTTCCTGCTCCTCATCCAGTCCGCCCCTCCAGTCATACTCTCTGACCCCTCGAGGTCTTCTCGTAGCAGGTAATCTACTAGATTTCTTAGTGGTAATTTGTATCTCGTGCATCCCATTATGCACAGTTAGTAACTGAGAATTCCAGTCATGGAATACCTTGGCCTGTTTTAGCCACGGACGTCCCAATAATAAGGAGTAAGCCTCCATGACTTCATCCATCTTCAACACAGTTACTGTGATCATAAAGATCATCTTCTGTATCTGTATCTTAACTCCTCTTATCAATCCCAATGGTTGTACACTTCTTTGATCTGCCATTGTTATTGTAAATGGGGCTGGTTTCATGTTACTTAGACCAAGCTTCTTCCTTAATTGGTCTGTCATGATATTTACTCCAGAGCCTCCATCTATCAGTACATCAGTTAGTTCTATGTTTCCAATTCTCAATTGGATTACTGGCATAGAATCATCAAAGTCCATGACTGTTTCTCGCCCTTCCGGCTTCACATTATAACTGGTCACCTTGTTGTTCAGGTCTGTGTTTCCTCTCTCCTGGGCAATTCGATTGATTGCTTGATACAGCCTGTGTCTACAATAAGGTGCCATAGCCAATAGCTGTCCAATGGTAATCTCTGCTTTGGTCTGGCATATTACTTCAGCCAAAGTCCCTTTATTACTTTGCATGTCTGCAACTTCTTTCTTCCTTTCATCCTCACTCACTTCTTCTTCTCCATCAGAATCAGAGGAATCTGCCAAAGGAATATCAGTACTCTTCTGCATTTCCATTATAGTATCTGCCACTTCCTTGTGCAGTTCTTTCTCATCTCTCCAAGTCTCATCATCTTCAGGCATATCACTGCCATCTTCATTATCATCATCTTCCTCAACTACTGGAGGTATTAGTTTGGCTTTGCTTCTTGTTACTATCATTGTACTTACTTCTGGTACAACACATGGCCTAACCATGTGAGCTGCCACCACTGGGCCTTCATTCACAGGAGCTCTCATCTCATTCTGGTGTCTAATCCAAAATGAACAGGTTGCCTTGCGATGTCCTGGCTGATTACAATAGTAACACGTTCTTCACCATTTGGGTCCTTGCCCTTAGTCTGCTCTTGGATTATTTCTGTAATCCTGATTCCCTGGCTGGTAATTCCCCTTTGGATTACCCTGATAGTTGCCTCTGGAATTCCCTTGGTAATTCCCTCTTGAATTACCTCTCCCTTCCATGCCATTGTTATAACCACCAGGCCTACCATAGTGGTCCTGATCACTGTTTCTTCTTGGCTGGGCTGCACTTGATGCACCCTTACTTGCCTAGGTTCTCTAGCTGCTGTCCTTCTGTTGTAGTAACAATTCTCAGTAGAATGGTTATCCATTTTACAGATAGTACAGTGTTTCTCCTTCATGTGGCATTCAGTGGTGGTATGGCCTTCATTCTGGCACTTTGCACACCAAACACCCTTCCTCCAATGTGTTGCAGCCTCTGTGGCATACTTCTTCAAGATTTCTTCTAATCTTTTCTCATAGTTATCCCTCTTCAACTTCTCCTTTCTCTTACTCTTCCTTTTCAGTTCTTGCTCTTCTTCTTCATCTGACTCATCCTCAGAGTCTTCATCATCCCTTTTCTCTCTCCTAAGCATTCCCAATTGCTCAATTTTGTTTGCAGTTTCAAATGCCTCCTCCACTGTATTATGGGGTAACATATCCACTTTCTTCTGCAACTCTGGTCTTAGTCCACTCGCAAACCAAGTCTTCTGTAAACCTGGTGCTGGTACAGCAGCCAGTTTTTTCATCATCAATTCCATCTTTTCCATATACTCCTCAACAGTTTCATGCTTCTTTTGCTTTAACTGTTGTAAACTTCCATACACTTCATCCTCAGTTTTACTTGTCCTGAACCTATTTCGGAATGCTGTATTCAAGCCATTCCAGGTTAGGAAATGATTATCAGGAAATCTTGCATACCATTCACTTGCTTTCTTGATAAGTGAACAAGGAAATAATCTCATCTTGGCATCTTGCCATTCTCATTGTTCACTATACACATGTGCTCAAATTGGCTAATGTGTACATCGGGATCCCCTTTTCCTAAATATATTGGAAAAGGTGGTTTTGCCCGTGTTGGTTGTAACGCCATTTGTGGCCCTTCTTTCTGCCCACTGACAGGTGCTGGTCCTTGAGGACTTGTTGTAGTTGTGGTGGATCTTCCACCAAGTGGTGGCCCCTGAGCACTCCTTGCTACTGGCCCCACGTTATTCACAGTATTCCCAGCTCCAGTTGCACTACTTCCCACACTCCATGTCCCCCCAGAGCCAGATCCAGGCAGCCCGCCTGATCCCTTTGAGCCGACACCTTCGTTGGCCTGTGATCTAAGTGCTCCACTTGATCCAGGTCCAACGGGTTGGGATGTCCTGGTTGTAGTCTCAACCTCAGCTGTTGGGTCTACTTCTTCATACTCTTCCTCTTCCAATTTCTTCTCTCTATTTTCATCCTCCAAGTTCTGCCCTTGGGTTTCTTCTTCACTCATGTAACTCAACTGCAATGGTGTTGGAGAGTCTGAACTCTCCGTTGGCTCTGCCACATCCTCTCCTCCTTCTTCACCCTCCACTTCAGAAACTGGAGTTCCTGCTTTTGGTGTTCCATGCCAACTCTTATCAAAGATTTCTGTCAAATCTTTTATCCAGGGATGTACCTCAGATCTTTCACCTCGTGATTGATCTTCTTCCCGTACCAATTCCCTTAATCTTTCTTGCAAAGAAAAAGAAGGAGTGGCATCCAACTCTAGTTCTTCCGGTATGGGTGATGTACTCTCTGATCTTAATGGTGTGAGAGGTCCAGATGATTCCCCTATGTCTATTCCTCTCTCCCAAAGATATGGATAATTAGCTTTCAGATAGCTTTCTCTTTTTGCTGAATATCTCTGGAGTCTAGCTTCTCTTTCATCACTCATGTCCCATGTCTTTCATTTCTTTTAATGTGGCAATAACCAAAACTCTCTTCTGTAATATCTCTCGTATATGCCTGGGTTTCTTTCAAGCTTCAATGCACCCTTGGCTATACTAGAATTCTCCGTTACCATATAACCATATGGCAAACAAGTCTGGAAAGCTGTTCTTGGTGTGAGTTTGATCCACAAAATATCCTTTGGAATCCAATTCTTTACCAGTACAAGCTCTTCATGCATATGAGTATAAACATTCACCTTTCTTTCCTCCCAGCCTTCAAACTCTACTCGCTTAATGGATAGCAATGCTATCACGTAAACCAGTGTTGATAACCAACGTGCTCTTCCTCTACAGGCCACCTGATAAATCTTTATCACTCCTTTCTCCAGACCCCATTCAGGGTCAGCATCATGCACTCTTTTTAGAATGTTTTCTTTACAACCGTCTGGCAATTCCAAGAACCTCTGAAAGAATCGTTTGGACAATCTTTCCTTCTTAGTTTCACAGGGAATTTGATTCACATCAAATTCTTTAATTCTCCATCCACCATGATCCCACCAGATGCCTGTCACATCTGGTTGTTCATGACCCAGTTTCCCCAGTATGGTCGCCAAATGTCGAGTGGCTTTTACTCACCCATCCCTTCGCTATCCGAGGTGGGAACTCCAAGATAGAAGAGTTGGAAATCTCTAAGCACTCAGCCCGCTCAGAACAATCAATCATGACCTACAGCTAGTGTATCATGGGGGTGTTTCCTATTTGTACTCCTTCCCGCATTCATGTTAGTGAGTTACCTTACTTTCTGCAATTAAGTATCAGTTTGCTTCAGAAATCTATCAAGTTCCATCCATTCATTCCACAGCTTCACTTAGGTCTCTCTACACAGTGTGAGTATGAAGTATGTATCAGATTAATATCTATCAAGTATCAGGCTAAAGTCATGGTATCTCTATTCTACTCTACATTACAATTCTACAGCTTGCATTCCTCAAGTAACAACAGATCGTCACTTCTCCTACTCCGTGCTCTTCATCTTTCCCCTCAGAGATGTGCTCTCCCCTCTATTTCCAAGCCCCCGATGCCAGAAGTCCCCCACCAAGAAGTGATCCCTAGACGTCCCCGCTCTTCGCTTCTTCTACCTCCAAGCTGTTCTAACCGCTTTCCTAACTAACCGTCATTCCTGTAGCACACGTTCCTTTTTCAGATGTCGTTCCCTGCCAATGATAACTGTTCCCCAGCTGTGCCGAGCTGTGACTGGCTGTATCAGGCTGTGGCGGGCTGTGACTGGCTGTGTCGGGCTGTGTAAGGCTGTGCAAAGCTGTGGCGGCTGTATCGGGCTGTGACTGGCTATGTTGGGCTGTGTCGACTATGCGAAGTTGTGACGGCTGTGTCTGATTGTGTCGGCTGCGTCGGCTATGTCGGACTGTGACGGGCTGTGTTGGCTGTGCGAAGCTGTGACGGCTGTGTCGGGCTGTGATGGACTGTGTCGGGCTGTGTATCTCCCCCCTAAAGCCTGTTGTTGTCACCCCTAAGGCTTTTGTTGGTCTCAGTCTGTGTAAAAATTAATGGTACCCCACAGATCCCGTAAAAACGTCTAAGTCCCAAACAGCCCTCTAACAGCACTACAACCAACTGATTTGAAGGATGTGAAGAACTACCAATAGGACCAGCAATAGAAGCCACACCTACATTGGAGGCCACACCTGCATTGACATCCGCATCTTTTTTTTTTCGTGATTTGCGTTTTGGTACACCCACAACCGCAGGGACCACTTGGGCTACAGCGTCAGCGGCCTGTGTAGCAATCTGTTCTGCATGCTCCAGATCAAGAATAGGGACTTCAGTGGAGATGCCCCCTTCATCACTCACTGACTGCCTGCGAACACATTCCTTATGAAGTCCCATTTCTGCATAGGGGATAGTACCCTTGGGCATATCCAAATACCACCCCCCCTTTCCCGGTGTTCCACACCCCAATCTTCCTCAATTGCAGGTGTGTACATGGAAGCTTGTTGAGCACCAAACTTCCAGACCATCATAAACTTGGGCTCAGCCTTAAGTCGACCACTCGGTACAAGCACAAATCTCATGTACCTAAAATACAAACACATTCAAAGTTATTGTGGAGACAAATATTTATGCAACATGTTCAACAATTGAACAAGCACATTAAGAAACAAGTATATCCCAATGTACTAGAAAAATACTTGAAGCATAGACATTTTTTACTTACAAGGTGTATACACTGTCCATGTACAATGCAATGGAAAGATTGTACCTGAATAAAATCCGTCTCACCACCTTCTCCCCACCTGTTTGTTGTTCCCAATCATTGCCTCTGAATGGCCCCTTTGGCAATGAGAACTCTCTATGAAACAACTCATTGAAATGAGTCATCTTCCATGTATCCATGTAGTCTCCCAGACTCTCACTCTCTCCTTCCTCCAAGGCAACATGAAATTGGCCAAGCTGAGTGGTGTACAAGGCAAACTGAGCCAAGGCAACCTTGCGAAGCTGCCAGAAAATACAGTCAGTTAAATAACTATGTTAATGTGTCATCAACAAAATGAATCAATTGCATTGAGAAGATAGTGATTGTATATGTACCTGCCACCAAAAAATCATTCTATTCAACCAAGGATCACTGATAGGCCCGGGTGGAAAAAAATTACGGTCGTGAAGTGTTTGGTCTCCATTCCATATATGTAGCCATTCCACCTTTTCTTCATGATCCACCCGGGCTGTAGCAATGTTCACCATTTTCTCTTGGGTCATTGTCGCGCGGCTTTTACTCACCCATCCCTTCGCTATCCGAGGCGGAAACTCCAAGATAGAAGAGTTGGAAATCTCTAAGTACTCAGCCCGCGCAGAACAATCAGTCATGACCTACAGCTAGTGTATCATGGGGGTGTTTCCTATTTGTTTCCTTTTCCGCATTCATCTTAGCTACCTTACCATTGATAATTAAGTATCAGTTTGCTTCATCAATTTATCGGTTTCCTTAACTCCTCCATTCAATCCACAGCTTCACTCAGATCTCTCTACACAGTGTGATTGTATCGTATAAGTATCAGATTATGATTTATCAGGTATCAGGCCGAAGCCATTGTGTCTCTATTCTCCTCTACAATATCCCTACAGCTTTGCATCTAACAAGCATCTACTAATCCTCTTTCCTCCTTCATCGTGCTCTCCGATCTCCGCTCCCGCCTGACTCCGAAGTCCTCCCCGAATAATGATCCCCTTCCTATTCCCCGTTCTTCCCTTTATCCTCCTATCCGCGGTTCTAACCGTTTCCCTCTCTAACCGTCGTATGTGAACTAACATGTTCCCTTCACTGGTGTTGTTCCCCACAGTCGTTCCCTGTCCTACTCTGCGTTCCCTATTATCGTGACAGCTGTGTCAAGCGGTGACTGGCTGTGTTTGGCTGTGTCGGGCTGTGACTGGCTGTGTGGCTGTGCCGGGCTGTGACTGGCTGTGTGGGCTGTGTCTGCTGTGACGACTGTGACGGGCTGTGTGGGCTGTGTGGGCTGTGACGACTGTGACGGCTGTGTGGGCTGTGACGACTGTGACGAGTTGTGTGGGCTGTGTGGGCTGTGACGACTGTGACGGGTGTGTGGGCTGTGACGACTGTGACGAGTTGTGTGGGCTGTGTGGGCTGTGACGACTGTGACGGGTGTGTGGGCTGTGACGACTGTGACGGGCTGTGTTGGCTGTGTGGGCTGTGACGACTGTGACGGCTGTGTGGGCTGTGACGACTGTGACGGGTTGTGTGGGCTGTGTGGGTTGTGACGGCTGTGTCGGCTGTGTGGGCTGTGACGACTGTGACGGGCTGTGTTGGATGTGTGGGCTGTGACGGCTGTGTCGGCTGTGTCGGCTATATAACCCCCCTCTACAGTGCGCTGCTGTCACCCCTAAGGTTCCTGTTTGTCTCAGTCTGTGCAAAAATTAAGGGTACCCTACAGATCCCGTATAAGTGTCTAAGTCCCCTACAGTCCTCTAACAGTCATTTCCTCTGATCCTGCCTTTACACGTGACCAATGCAGTTTAAGTTCTTGGAGAAACCCCTCTCCAAGGGTTGGATCAGCAATAGGAAACAACTTCACAAGCTGACTCTTGTGTTGCTCCCTTGTTTTCAATCCAGCTTGTCTCATTGTATCTTCAAGGCCCTCTTGACTCTTTGGCCCCTCAACAAGTTTGTAAGCTTCCCCCGCCATGCGTTGGGCCTCAACAATATCATGCTGCCAAAAGAACCAAAACAGTTCATAACATGAATCAGAGGTGAATCTTGTCTATGGATGCAAAGAATGAAATTTGGTTAAGACATGATGTTACCTTGTACAAAATCTCTGTCATTGCATGGACTGTCAGGTTATACCAAGTCTTTCCTACTTTCTTGATGCATTCGTCGTATTGCTCTTTCCTCAATACATTCTTCCATTCAGAGACAGGTGTAAGGCCAATCATATTGACCTTGCAAACCAAGTGCACAAATTTGGATGTAACATGTGCCCTCTCTGTTGCCCTGCACATATAAAATGTGATCATTAGAAAGAAGATGTGTATATGTACATCCATTGAGCAAGAACATGACAACATTGAACATGAAAGTAAATGAAGAATAGAAAGGAAACTCACACATTCACTCCATCCATGATGGACCTGAGGGAACCACGATTTTCAATGTCCGCATTGAGCACCCAACTTGTCACACAGACATGTCTTGACAAGTTGGCCCCATGAACTTCATTGATATAGGGAAACCATGCTTGAAGCCTATGATTCCCATCCCAGACACGAAACATCTTCCCCCGAAGATGATGCAACTTTGGCTTGGACTCAAGATACTTCTCAAACTCAACATTGATTGTTTTCCAATGACTATCCCATGTAGAGATGATATCAAGACCCACATCTATAGTAGATCCATCAATCCCCTCAATAGAAACATAAACACGGCTGCTCCTGGATGGTATCCAGAGTAAAAGTCTCCTCTAAGCTTTAGGATGTCGTTGGCAAGGGCGGGCCTAAGAACCTGCATAGAAATCATGCGACACAATGGAATGTCCATAACTCCATCCTCAATGAGGAGGGACCTGAAAGTTACATTCAGATCTTGTTTCTTTTCCAGAATAATTGCATGTTTGGCATCTAGAGAAAGAGGATCAGTAGATGTTGTATCCTCTTCATACTCATCTGCCCCCCAATCCCCTGCATCAATGTCGTCAATAATGGTTGCAAGCGTCCCGGCCTCCACAGCTTCTGTTGTAGTAGTAATTTCCTAATTCCATAGACCAAAACAGTTCAAGATGTCAGTGTATGAGAAGAGCAAATGTGTGAATGTATAATATGTAAGAAGAGCAGTTCAGTGTCATGGTTGCATGAAAAAAACAAATGAATTTGGATAGTCAACTAATTCCATGAATATCCTTGTCTTTCCGTATGTGGGATTTTTGGCACGGCTAATCTTGGGCAGAGTTGGATCTCAGATTGAAGCTGAGAGGGTTTTTAGTATTGCAGGTGTCATAACAAACTTGAGACGGTGCAGGTTAAATATTGAAAACCTTGATATGCCTGTGAGTGTAGTCAAGAATTGGCCAAATGATGCTAGAGTTGGTTGCTTTAGTACTTCCATGAAAGAGTTTTTGGATAGGGAAGAAGTCCTCTTAGATGAGAATGAGGACTTGATTGCAGAGGCAAACCTCTTTGAGGTAGAATGATTTGTCTTAGAGACAAATTATTGTTCAACATATTACACTATACTCCTTTGATTGGAGTTTGTTTATTTGTCATTTTTATTGAAAATTTCAGTGACATCCCGTGTACTTAGTTTGTTGTATGCTATATTGACAAAGCGTCATCCAAAAAACACAAATTTATGTAGTTTTTTTTAGTTGTGCTTTTGCTGCACCATAAAAGGTAACCATAGAATTACACATGTTTAATTTGTTTTGTATTTTGAATTAAGATCCTTATGTAGTTAGTTTGTTTTAGTTGTTCTTTGCTACACCGTACGAAAACTTATAAAATCTCTGGTTTTCCGTTTTTAATGGAGACCATGCGTATTTAACTAGTTATATATACCATAAAAGACAATCACAAAAAACATATAAGTTTATTTACTTCTGTTTTACTAATAAATTCCCTGGTTTTAGTTGAAAATTCTCAGTATGACCAATCAGATCAGTTCATATAATTTTCCAGAAGAATAAAAAAAATAAAAGAATTTAATATATTTAAAAAAAAGAACTGGAACCTAACCGGGAACCGGTGGTTTTTTCCAGCAACTAACCGGTAACCGGAACCGCCCCCATGTTAAAAAGTCAGAACCTGAACCGGACCGGAACCGCCTTAATAAAAAATAACCGGATCCGGATCCGGAACCGTCTCTTCAAAAATTGGTGGAACCGGAACCGAAGGTTCCTTCACAAAGGCAAGAACCACCCAACACTGGTCTGAACCGAATACCTCGCCTTGTGAACCCACTCTCACTGTTACTGCCTGTAGCCGTACTCCCCTCAGAAACCTTGGGTATCTCCGTGATGACGCTCACAACCCGCACCTCCCCCACGTGACACTATAAGGCTCTAGTACTAATTCTAATAGTGACACGGGTGGGCACCTGTTGCAATTTAAGGATCAAATCCCAGTGGCTCAGGGCACCTACACCTGCATCCACCGCAAGAATTCCTATGGTTGGCTGGTCATCAACCCAGTCTCACCATAGAAGAAACACTGGTGGTCTTGCTGGTCATCACTCCAGCCTCACCACCGACAGCATACTCTAGGATGGACCGGTGATCAAATCCGGCATAATCCCTATGAAAGCAAGCGCCCACACAAAACCAACATGGCGCACAGTCAAGCATGCAGGTGATGGGGGGGATCCAAACACAAGAAATCAAAACATCAACACCCCCACACCAAAATCCATCTGCAGTGCTGAACCTGCAGAATATCTCAGCCCAAAAACCCCGGACTGACTGGCCTCCACCAAGAGAGGCTTTGACAACTACAAGTACAGTAATGAAAATAGTAAAGAGAGGGAGGGGAAGAATAGAGGCCCGACCAAGCAAGATCTAATCCTGATCTATGCTATCAACTGCCAGACTTCTCTCAAAGTGCCTCGCTCTGCATGATGGTAAGGTGTAGGAGGTATATCTATGTCCAGAAACCTGTTACTAACCTTATCCCAAGCTACAGTAGCTCGCTCTAACCAACCCTCCTTCTCTCTCTGCCAAGTAGAGACAAAGCAATACTCCCCTATCTCCCATTCACTGAACACTAAAGAAAATAAAGGTAGGGTCTGACAGTCTCTCAACTCGAAAGCTTTGAGACGGTTGCGGGTGTCCTCATTGCGAATGACTGTATCTCCTTCAAGCAGAACAAACTTGTCATTGTTAATGAACCCCCGCTCGTGGTTGCCTTGTGCAGAGCGTGTCCGGCTGCAACCATGTCTGATTGCAAAAACTTGTGTAGCTCCTGCTCCTCTGCTCCAGTACACCACGGCCTTGTGGCTGAACACCTTGGTCCCCGGGGATGTCTTTGGCTGTGTTCCAAGCCTAGCTTCCACCCACTTTGGTATTTCACCTACAGCTGCAGAACTGCTTGCTCCAACAGAGTTCTGACTGTCCAAAGCAATATTGAGGCCCTCAACGCCAACTACAGCAGTTTGTTGTCTATTGCTAATGCCTGACTCCCAGTATGCAATCAACTCATCCAACTGCTCCCCACTCAAATCAGTCTGAGTTCTTTGAGAAACATAAATCTTGTCCCCTTGTGTGCACATGCTAAGAGAAGAGACTTGCCCTTCAATTACGTCCTCATTTCCCCCAGCCATGCAAGGAGGGCATCCACAGATTTGTCTCTCATGTAGACCACAACAGGTTCTAGAAACAGAATTGTGGATCTTTCATAGCACACTCACACTCAAAAAATTCCATAGATTCTTAGCGGAGTCCAAAAAACTAAATAGATTTCCCCTTTCTGCAGCTATCCCCCCAAAAACTGAGTCAAACGGAGTCCATTTGACAAAGATATGACCAAATAGGCTCTAAATCATTTAAATTAGATCAAAAGGGCTTTATTTTTATTTTTATGTTTTATTTTTAAACATCAAAACGTTCTCGCCATTAAAAACTGTTCCCACGTTTTTTGCGATTCACTACAAGTTCCCATCAAGTTCAAAATACAGTGCCCTGCGAGTGCCCGAAATGGTGGAATTGTATTCTACCAACAGTGCCCAGGTTGTTGTGTTGGGATCCTCCTTCGCAGGCACACGCTTGGTAGCTGCTGCACATCCTGCACCCCGGGTCTGCCATGCCTTTGGCGTCAGGGCTGCTCTTTCACTCTCCAGCGGTTCGCTGCGAGGTCTCCAACACGAAGGTCAGATTCATGCTCTGAATTGTTTGGGTTAATCTTGTTGTGATGGCGAAGTCAAAGAATCACACAGCGCACAACCAGTCGTACAAAGCGCACAAGAACGGGATCAAGAAGCCTAAGAAGCAGAAGTACACCTCCAGAAAGGGATGGACCCTAAGTTCTTGAGGAATCAGCGATATGCCAAGAAACATAATCGTGTGGGCGGCGACAACAGTGAAGTTGATGTTGCTGAAGAAATGGAATGAGAGATGTGTAGATGGAGCAATCGGTGAGTGGAGCAATCGATCTGAATGAGTACAAGTGAGAGTGGGACATGCACTGGAAGCAAATGAATGTTATGCTATCGGGCTGCACCCCTCCCTGTTGCATTTGTACATACATCTCAAAAGCCTCCCTACCACAACCATGCTGAGCATATCCTGCAATGATTTAGCTCCATGAGACCACATCTTGTCGAGCCATGTTGTCAAACACCATGCGTCCTCCATGCTTCCGCATTTGGAATACATGTTGGCAAGGACAGCCTCAAGAGGGATATCTGGCCCAACTCCAGCTTTGATGATCTCAGCATGACCTCCTTGCCCTTTTTCAACAGCTCCTAGGCTGGCACATGCGTTCAGGACGCAAGTGAATGTCACCCTGTCTGGAGTCACCCCTTTCTGTATCAATTGCTCATACAACCCTTCTTAGAACCCTGTGTAGGAGCTTTCCGGATGTTTTTCCTCCGGCCATGACGGACACTGTCAACGGAAGCTTGGCCTTCAACGCTACTGCCTGTTTGCGCTTCGAACATGGTGAACACATTCTTCTGCTCCCCCCCGAATCAACTTCCTCCTAAATACATCGCTCCTGTGCAACAACAACAAAACGGGAAACGCTTCTTGGATGAGATTGGTGTGGCTTATGACGAGTTGGAGAACTATGTCGTCATCAAGCATGCCACTCTCTTCACCTTGACCATCGACATAGTGCTAACATAAAAGAACTCTATCTAGCTTAGCACCACAAAAACTAGACAGATCATCGAGTGATAGAGAACTAAAATCACACTGTTGACACAATGACATGAAATACAACACCATCACTCGTTAAACTAAGAGTCGAGCCAGGGGCACCCCAAGCTATGGGGACTCCACCCCACAACATCCTATTCTCCCTTCATAAGCACACTCAGATTCTAAGCAGTGAGGGAGCTCGGTCGTGCAGGCTCAACTCGAGAGAGATGAGCCGCACGACTGACAAGCTCATGAAGATAAGATGGTTCAGGTGTCAAGCTAAACTTGACACCTGACTTAACACTTGAACTAATTCCAAGTGTTAAATACAAATAACTAGATTTATTCTAGTTAGTTTCACACTGTGTTTATTTAACTTGACAAACAAATCAACATACATGTCATGGGATTTGATTGTAAATAAATGTGCCGTCTAGTGTGTCAGTTCATATTTGGATGATTAATCAACGATTGGTTGTATAATAAATGGAAACATGCAGAGCATTTATGTTTCATATGCTTATAAGAAGAAGGCAGTACATTGGATTCTAAGATCTCAACAACGCCGCCGTCGTCTTAAAAATAGGGGACAGTCCATTTAGTTGTTTCTGTCAGAGAGTAATATGGATGGAGCACATGTCTCAAAAAATTTGGACCTTCTGGATTGATGATACACAGAAGTAATGTAAGCCATTTAATGTATTTGCATAAGGTCTTGTAAGATGTGCGCTTTCGTTCATTTTGCATCTCATCTCAAACTTTGAGGGCATTGCCAAATGTCTGCACCAAAATATGCATTGCTTTCATGTCCACCTGATGCAAAATTGGTTCGTTATCCTTGCAATGGAAACAAGTGCATTATCCTAGAACCTTGGTTATGCAATAGATTCAAACTTGTTCCGGGTTCAGTTTTTTGGGAGGATGATGGAGATGATGATGCCTCCACAGTGTTGCTTCCAGTTTTCAATGACGGCCAAAAGCAATGGGAGTTGTTTCCAGACACTTTCTCCAAGTACCGTGTCACAGGTACGAGCTATACACAGTCACATGATGAAAGACACACTTCTATTGCAAAGAAGAACGAACAAGCTGCAACAAATGGGAGTTGTAAATTGAAGGAGGAGGTTGCAGATTCGGCGAGCTTGGGGTCTCATAATTCGGATTGTGTTGAGGTTTCTAAGAGTGTATTTTGTGGATCTCAACCTTCCTCATCTGCTCATATGGTCTTGCTTCACCACATGAAGCCTCGGAAAACTCCATTGGACAACACCACGTCTGATTGTTGCGAATCTGCGAGGGGTTTATCTTCATCTCCACGACTAGCAGGGGAGGCTACATCTGCATTTCCTTCTGGTGTGTTGTCCATTTTGAGTATCTTGGCCACTGCTCGGAGAAATGGATCAAAAGGAGAGCTTTCTACCTTGGACTATAGTCACATTCCAGTGCATCGTGTTCGGTGTCTTCCTCGAGCTTTTGATGGAAAAGTGATCCACGAACTCCCCCCCGTGGTCAAACTACGTACGGACCGTGGTTCACAGTCCCTCCAAGGCATGGACCGCAAGTTTGATGGTCATCCTTGGTGCAAGACCAATACCTACAATATGTCTGGTGTTCCATATTATGTGCAATGTAGTAAGGTTCTTTGTGTTGGAAAGCTCATATGTCAAAGCAGCACTTGCCTCTTCTTCAAGAAAGAAGGAGAACGGAATGACCGCTATTGGGAAGGCAATGCAGACAAGGTGTTCATTGCAGGAGCCCAAGTTCCATTCAACCAGTTCAAGTGTAGTTTCTGCAAAGAAAGACCTTTCTGTGAGGCGCATTGTGGGGCAAGAATGTACTATGTCACAAGTTCCCTTCCAACATATACACGTGTTGTAGTTCACGTTGGGTTTCATAACCATCCATGTGCCAAGGGCGAGAATAGAGAGGCTGCGGAAAATGCATCAAGCATGATTCAAGAGCACGTTAAGATGAAGCCATGGTCGACCCCAGGAGCTATTTCCTTGTCAATGGCCCAAAAGCTCTTGATTGATCGAGTTCTTGTGGCTGATGGCACAGAGACAGTACGTCTTGAGGGAGAGGTTTTGGAAGATATTCTTGAAGAGTTTGCCTATGTTTGTAGCCCCAATGTGAAAAACAAGGTCGCAACTGCACGTGTCAATTCCATCATGTCCATATTGGAGTTGAAGCGTCTGAGTACATACCATTTCATTCACAGCAATCTCCTTCCAGGCCAGCATACTTCTCATCCCCCCCATGTTTTCAAGATGTCTGTTGCTGGTCCCGGGAGTGGTGTTGATCTTGTGCGGCGCATGAGTGAGGGGGATCTACGCACAAGTTGGGTAGTATTTGACCATGTCAAACGCATCAAGGATTGGACAACTCTTGCGTGTCATGTCTATGAACCATATGTCAAGCGAATGATGACCATTGCCATTTGCGATATGAAAACAAAAGATGCAGATGCTCAGGTGTTATTCTGGGAGATGATCAATGAACAAACAAAACTTGCTAGCTTGAACAAACCAAATTTTGTTGGCTTCATGGCGGATGCAGCAGGAGCGAATTGGGCTGCTGTTCGAAAAGTCTATGGATCTGATCCCAATGTCCTAATGGAAGGTAAAGAAAGAACATGTTTATATCAGTGGGCTGAAAGCCTCCGAAGACACACCAACGACTACATCTTGGAGGACTTCCGTGAAAGGCACACTCAGCTCTGTTATGAATGGAAAGATAGTGCTACCTTGGAGGATGCTACAACCACATACATTGCAATTCGAGCTTGGTGGCTCTCTTCAGGAGCATGCACAGAAAAGAGTCTGCCAAAATTGGATTCATGGCTTGCATGGTGGCACTACAGATATCGAATGTGGGGCCAATGGATGAGAGAGGACATGGATGTGGAGGCAGATGCAGATATGCCTACCACTAATTTGTCTGAGGCAGTTCATTCTGCTTGGTGGAAGACAGCAGGCAATGGGAAAAAAATGAAGGTGGATCTATATGAGGCCACCATGCATGACATGTCACGAGCTCTTTTGCAGCAGACAACATTTTACAGGCACACCACATGAAAGACATGGGGGACGGGGCCCGACAAAGAGGAGCTCATGTTGCGTCTAGCAGCTAGATCCAATAGCCCAGCAAAAATAGGTAAGGTTGTACGTGGCATAGTAGCTGGAACACCCATGCACACAAGGGGGGTTCAATTGGAGGGAGACAATCGCACTGTTCCAGTCAAACGCAAGTTAGGCGATGAGCATGGTGGGCCAAATGAATCTTGGAGGTGTGATATGAATGTAAAGACCGTTCCAGTGCGCGCCACTGGGATGCCCAGTCCACACTAGCCATCTAGGTTTGTCAGCTCCAAATCAAATCATGACATTCTTGGTTCTTCGACTTTCTGTGAGACAAATCCACATGTTGCTATCCCTCCTCAGCCAATGCAATGGGGAAATCTAGTGAGAGAGACACAAGACTTTTCCGATGCATTGTTCAGGATTCAGCGGACAGGTCCTGCTTCCATGGTTCGTTGTTCTGCCTTGGTTGGAGTCTCCAAGGATAAATGCAAAGCGCTCATCAAGAAAGGTAAAGGAAGTCCTGCACCTTGCTTCACTGGCAAGTTACTAGTACCGAACATGAAAGAACCAAAACTGCAAGTTTTTTGGTTTTGCCCCACAGATGTTTTGTCGTGTGTTGGAGGGACTGTGCCATCCTATTGCTTGGGAAAACCGGGTATACCTAACGTGTGGCTTGTGAAGGTTGGAACCAACCTTACACAAGAAGAGGTGGACAACTTGACCCTTGTAGGTTTTCGACTAGTCCATCCTCCCAACGTTCCTGATCCGAACTCCCCTGTGGGACCACTTCCAGTGGAACAACATATTCATCAAGGTGTGGTCCTTCCTGTAGGTAAGTATCCCACTACACGCTATGGGGTGCGCATTCGGCATCGGGATCCGACTCCTCGACACTTGAGTCACCAAGAGTCAGCGGAGACTCTTATTGCTGAGGTTCGTGGATTCAGAAACGTGCCTCAGCCAGGTTATGGGAGAATTTACCAGCTACAAACAGAGGGATCTACCAAAGCAGGATTGGTTTACAATGTATACACTGGTCAGTTTCCATCTTGTGATTGTCCCGACTTTGATGAGCTATCTGTCAAGAAGAAAAAACAAACATATCTACCTTGTAAGCACATGTACTTCATGTACAACGCGCATCTAGGATGCGTCGGGGCTTATGAGATCCACCAACCTTCCCTTAGCCAGTTAGATGTTAGGGCTATGTTAAAGAAGGACCCTAGTTCAACTTCTTAGTGACACATGAAATGCACAAAAAAAGAACCTCTAACTTGTGCCATTCATTTTCATGCATGTGACATGTAATTATCTTGTTAATACTTTATTCCAAACATGACACACATGCATTTGTTAGTAAAGAATTTCCTATTTTGGTTAAAATGGAACTTGTGTACCCGTCATACAAATTTTCAAATTAATTTTTTCTCAAACATGACACATATGCATTTGTTAGTACAAAAGTCCATATTTTGGTTAATATGAAACTGTTTTCCTTGAATACAAGTTTGCAAACTATTACTTTGGCCAGGGATCTTGTATTCTCTTCAGTTTAAGGTGGTGCATTAGTTGGAGTTAAGGGTCACATGCATCTTTGACCATTGACTACTGATTTTGTTAGCTAAGAAAAACATTTTTTTCTATATAAATATGATGTAACATTTGCATATGCAATAAATACGTCATATTCTATGTTATATAACTCCACTGCATACAATCTACAATGTGTGCATACAAATTTGTCACATGCATATATAATAAGGGATTTTGTGCATGCATGCACGCAACCTGTGCATATGGAATAGCAACCCCCCTTGTGGGTGACTACTCTAAATCTACCATTGGAGTCACTCCAACATGGGGAGACAACATTGGTCTAGTTTGGTTAAAGCCAAGAGAGCCCACAACCCTATTGGGGCACATTTTTGGTATTCATCTTTCTGAGGACCAAAGAATGGGACCTATCCTTGCTAGACTAAAAAAGCAGTTAGCTTACTGGGGCTCTCACTTCCTCTCAATCACGGGCAGGGCCCTCACTGCTAACCAGATTCTCCTGGCAGGGAATTGGTTCTATGCTTCCCTTTGGGGTCCTGATTCCATTTTTATAAATGAGGTCAAGCGTTGTGTTAGAAACTTCATCTAGGGAGCCCAAAATTATTCTCAAAACAAAAGGCCCAAAGTTTCTTGGAAACAAATCTGTCTCCCCAAGAAGAAAGGAGATCTGGGGGTCTTGGACCCTGAAATGCAGATCCAAGCTCTTCTGGGTAAGTGGCTCCTAAGATTCCTAGGGCCTGAAGGGGGCTGGTGGAAACTACTGGTAGAAGACTCTATTGCTTTTAGCTCTCCTCTCCTAAGCACCCACTGGAAACAATCTACAAGATGGATCACTCAGGGATTCAAACACAAATCCAAAGGCTCGCAGCTCTGGAAATCTATCTGGAAAGCCCGGAAGTGCTTTAGACCTTTCTTAATCAAAATTGAGTCAGGTACTTACCAAGAAACGATGAGGCAGCACCTATTCCTCAACCAGCCAGACCCTTCCCCTCTTCAAAAGTCACAAGCCAGGCGCTGGGCCGCATGGGAAACAAGAGGGTTCTCCCAGATCAAGCACTTATGGTCTAGCTCTCCAGATTCCCTCTCCCAAGCCCTGGGTACAAATAGGCTGTCAGCAGGGATTGGGACAATTATCCAGAGTATACCGGATTCTTGGAAAATCATCTTGGGTCAAGGCAGTGAAATCTTTGGGGTGAACCACTGGGTCATGACAGCCAACCATGCTTTCTCCATCTTGTTCATTACTGAAACAAACTCCCATCCAGTCTTGGGATATGGTTTCACTGCTGAACCTATCAATGGTTTGCTCTCTCTCTTCTCCAATAAGATGCTAGCTGTGAATAGAGCAGATGCATTACCAGCTAGAATTTGCCACTGGTCTACCCCCTCCAAGAACTTCAATCCTCCTGCTCCAGCGCAACAGCCCCTTCTCCCTTGGCTTATTGCCAATGTCTTTGCCTGGATTGGTGGGGGACCTATCCAAGATCTTCAATTGGACCCGACTGAATGAAAATGGAAAATGGGAGAAACTCAATCTCAGTTTTTCACCTATTCTACTAAAAAAGCATACAGAGCCCTAAACAAGCATTCTTCAATGGCTGCAAAATGGGACGGCAAATGGGGCCATGAGAGCTTTCAGGAGGAAAAGTGGGAGCTCATCTAGTCCCTAATATGGAAAAAGAATAAGCCAGCTAAAAGCAGTGCCTTTCTTTGGCAGATTGCAAATAGGGTACTTAAGGTTGGGCAATACCTCAATTTCCAGGAGGCTCTTCTCTGCAACTGCTGCAATGTTGGTTTGCTAGAAACCCTGGAACACTGCCTCTTGTACTGCCAAGCTCCAGCTCTAATATGGCCCTTTATAAAAAGCTTTTATGCAGTATGGAACACCTTTCCAGTCAGCAATGTCGCCATTCTTTTAAACTATGATTCTAACTCTAAGTCCCTGGCCTCAAAGTGTCCGGTCTTTGAGGCCGTCAGGACAGCCACTCTATGGCATCTTTGGCGGGCAAGATGCAGCTGGTCACTGGAAGGCTCAAACACTACTACTACTATTGTTCTCACTAGGATCTTCTTTGACCTCACCATTGCAGCTTGGAAAATGGTAAGTGCAGAAATCGCCAGAGCCCCTGAACGTCATCTCAGTCTCCTCGATCGCTTCAGATCAACCTGGGGCAGAGGGGGGGCTCATTTGCAGATGCTCTGGGGCAGACTCCTGCGAGTGGGTGAAGCAGATCCCTGTTCGATGGCAGCACCAGCGGACCCTCCTCTTCCGCTTCCCCAGAATTTGATAAGACGGACATCAATTGGAAACATGTTAAGACCTCCATGAATTCTAGGCTATCTTACCTCAAATAGACTCATCTCTTCACCTCGTCTATACTCTGTTTCTAAGCGTTGGTCTCTTGATCCAGTATGATTATGTCGGAGATGTTTAAGTCTCTAGGCTCTTAGTCTACTACCATTTAATGGCTTGGTCTTGTTTATCTTAAACCTTGAATTAATTCTTGGTTGCACTCTTTCTTTAAGGAAATTGTTCTTGCAATTTTCAGGATTAGTCTTATAGCTTAGCTCTGCTAATCGTTATTGTTCCCGGAATATCCGTCACGGTTCGCCGTGTGTGTAGGCCTTATGGCGGCCTTAGGGAAAAGACTGGCAGAAATCTTGAAAAAGTATGCCACAGAGGCTGTAACACATTGGAGGAAGTGTGTTTGGAGTGCAAAATGCCAGAATGAAGACCATACCACAACTGCAACCTGTGAACTTGAGCTTGGGATCTCGTGTATTGACTCATATGAGCTTGGCCTCCCATGTCTTGTTAGCTGCCTCTAGTCATGTCCACTGCCACTATCCCAAGCAGTGTGGACATAACCAATCTCCATCAGGAACCCTCTCAAGAGGTGGTGTCAAGCATCCCATATGCCAACCTCTTGAGCATCGATCACACACCAGCATGGTGGCTACCCCTTTGGCAGACCCACAGAGCATGCACCTCAAACCTGTAGGTACCACTGCCAAGTTTGGGTCAACTCTGCCATCGACATTGGGAAGGTGACATGGTGTACAATTACGCACATGGTCTTTCCAAGTCATGTCATCCCGACCCTCCAAGATGAGGACTCCTGAGGGCAACACCTCTCGAACCCTCAGAATAATACGCCCTGACATCCAGGGTCGTAGAGCAGTCTGCTGCAAATAAACATAGTCACCAGGGCTAAACCTCTGAACCCCAGGACGATATCCTCCACCACGTATAGTGGCATCCACAACATATCACGGTGCTGTGCAATGGCAAGGTTCTCAAAAGCCATGGGCATGACTTTCTTGAATAACTCTGCACGCTGATCACATGCACGTACCCACACGTCCGGAACGTCAAGGTTAAGGACTTGAGCAGTGTCCCTACGAATGGCTGTAGGCAAATCCGGCTCTCGGCCAAAGAGAAGGAAATATGGTGAGAAGGAGGCAAGTGATGCTTGCTTGCTAAACCGGTAGCCCATGGCTAACCAAGGTACTTGAAGATCCCAATCTCCTAGGTGTCCTATCTGCAAGCCATACTTGCGCAAACCCCTCTTCACCGTCTGAACAACTCTCTCTGCCAAGTTATCAGCCTCAGGATGATCCCGAGAAGTGGTGCGGTGGTCTATCACGGATTTATCACACAAAGCCTGAAACTCCCCCAAGAACTCTCTCCCTTGGTCTGTGAGTACCTCAGCTGGAACACCGAATCGGCTAAGCACACGATCCAAGAATGCATACGAAGCCCCCTCACTAGCCTTGTCAGGCAATGGAACCAACTCAATCCACTTGGAGAAGTGCTCCACCATCACCAGCACATATCTGTGGTGGCGCATAGTCAGTGGCAACACTCCTGCGAAGTCAAGACTCCACATGTAGCCCAATCCCATGATTGGTAAAGGATGCAACTGTGGTGTAGGGGCGTTGAATGAAGCATGCACCCTGTCACACACCATGCACCTAGCCACGAACTGTTGCACCTCTGTATGCATACCACGCCACCAATATGCCCCTGCGGTAAGCTGTGAGTGCGTCGCACTCCAAAATGCCCCAACTCCTCATGGGCATGCCGCACTAACCGTGCACGCTGTGTTGAGTGAGGCACGATCCTCACCCGACCATCCTCCCACACTCGAAGCAGGTGTATCCCCTCCCACTTGAACCTCTTGGCTTGTTGCAGGATCCGATCCCTCTCCCTGGCAGTCACAGTGGCTGCCGTGTCTCCCGTGCGGAGGTAGTCCAACACAGCCGAATCCTCATGTATACCTCATGCACCACCTGGCTCATCACTAGCCTCAGGGTCCTCAGACACTCCGTCTATAGTCATCCCTGTTGTAGGTCCAACCTGACCTCCCGATGCCAAGATACACAAAAATGCAGATGCGTGCCATCCCGACACCATCTCCTTGTCTGTCTCACCATGCCACTGAGCTCCTGTGTCATCCTGCTGGCTCGTGCATGGATTGCGATTCAATCCATCCGCATCCCGATTGACCAAAACCGATCGATGCACAACCTGAAAGTCATACTCCTGGAGTATGAGTGCCCACCGTGCAAGCTTCCCCGTAAGCTTGCCTGACTCCATCAACCACTTGAGTGGCTGGTGATCCGTGACAAGGGTGAAGAGATTGCCGTATAGATAGCACCTGAAGTGTGCCACGGCCCACACTGTAGCTAAGCACTCTCCTTCATATGAGCTATACTTAGCCTCTGCAGCGTTGTTCAAGCGGCTAGCATAAGCCACTACGAACTCTCTTCCCTCATCATCCACCTGTGTGAGCACCGCTCCAAGCCCCAGCATGCTCCAATCCGTATGCAGCTGAAAGGGACGCCCCCTGATAGGTCGTCTCAGGATAGGCGCCGAAGACAACCTCGCCTTGAGCTCTTGAAAAGCTCGTTCCTGCTCATCTTCCCACTGCCACTCCCGATCCACCTTGGTCAGATGGGTTAGAGCCTTTGCAATGGCACTAAATCCCTTGACAAACCGTCTATAATAGTTTGCCAACCCCATGAAAGTTCAAACTCGGCTCACATCCGTGGGGCGTGGAATTTGTGCAATGGCCTCTACCTTAGTCTGCTGTACCCCCAATCCTCCAGGATATGTCATGTGACCGAGATAGTCAATCTGGTTGTGGAAAAACTTGCACTTCCCTGGATGCAACTTCAATCCGTGCGCTCTCAAGCGCTCCAATACCACCTGAAGGTGTCTCTCATGCTCCTCCACCGTAGCACTAAAGATGATGATGTCATCTATGTAGCACCAAGCAAAGTCCACCCCTACTGGAATCCTATCCATGACTCTCTAAAACTCTGCAGGAGCGTTCTTAAGCCCAAATGGTAAGAACCGCCACTGATATAGGCAATCCTTGCCGTGCTCATTGATCCCCCAGAATGCCATCTTCTGCTTGTCCGCCTCCTTGATCGGCAACTGGTGACATCCGGATTATAAATCCAAAGTGCTAAAGACCTTAGCATGCCCTATGGCATCAAAGATCTCCTCTGGTGTTGGCATGGCATACTTATCGGACTTGGTCTGACGATTTACAGGCCGGTAATCACCGCACATACGTCTCTCCGTCCAATTGCCATAGACATCCTTCTTGGCTGGCATCACTGTGGCTGAAGCATACTCTCCACCAGAGAGCTCCACCAAACCTGCCCCCAGAGATCTTGAGTCCTCATCTGAATCAAAGATCTCTCCATGTCACTATATCTATAGGGTCTCCAAAAGATTGGCGTGTTAGTGGCCAACTCAATACGGATCTCTTGACCCTTCAGTGCTCCCAAGTCCTTCAAATTGAAGAAAAAGCAATTCTTGTAAGCCCTCAGGAACCGTTGTATACATCGTCTCTCTCCTCCGGTGACAATGGGTCCAATGTTAGGCTCCCAATTGTCCTCCGTAACTGCAACCTTATGTCCAGTGGGCTTAGAGGTAGAGGACTCCCTACCTGCTCAGACAAGGCCTCATCCTGCCCCATCATCTCATCCTCGAGGACTTCCTCAACCCGAGAAAAATCCCCAACCTCATCCATCACGGCCACCTTGGCTGCCAACTCCCTCTGAACCTCGAGCACCTCCCACGTATGCCATGGATGCCTGCACCCCGTGGTCCTCACATGCTCGCCCCCACTCACTGCATGTACCGTTTCGGTAGGCAGAGAGACCAGCGAGAGAAGTGTACTCCGCACTTTGCGTTGCTCAGCCATAGCCAAGCTGATAATCCAGGTTAAGCAATTGAGATCCATTGCTTGCCCCAACACCTGACGACGTGATGCCTCGGAAAGAGACGGCACCGCCGTGGTACCAGTGGTAAAACGCATTGCCCGCTCACGCTTGTCAGCATTATGCTCCACTAACTGCTGCAACTGAGCATCCCACAGGAGGCCAGGTCCACTATCCTGGAAAGCATGCGATCCTGGGAAGCTGAGCAGTGTAGGTAATGCTGCTCGTGGTTGACCCACCTTGTTGACCACTGCCAAAGGCGAACGGTCTTCGTGTCTCACACGCTGAGACTGCCTCCCCATGTCCAAAATGCTATCCACTGTGAGGTGTGCTGGCCGCTGCACCCCATCAAATGCACGCTTGAGCAGTGCGGGTTGCATCAAGTTAGTCCACCATAGCCGTGGACGATAAGCTCGTGACCCCACTGTAGCTGCATCTAGCAACACTGCTGACCCAAACCACGACCAAACTTGATGCACACTGGCCATCACCCTGGCCCGAGAATCGCCCATCAGTGGCACATTTTCCAAGATGTATGTTGGAGATACAGCTTGATGAAGCTGCAAGTGGCGCAAAACCCGCACCATCTCCCAAAACAGACCTGACCTCGAGTCTCGCAATCCATTGCAATGCCCGGCTGATGAATGCCCTTGGCAGGGCCAACCTGCCACTACCAGATCAATGGAGCCAACCCACTCCAAATCCTACGCCCCCAGCAACGAAATGTCTGCTGGCAAGGTCTGCTGATATCCACGAACTGCAGACACCGGCAACAACTCAGGGTACTGCTGCACCAATTGAGCAACATGGCGAAGTGAAACGCATCATGCAGTCTCATCCCTCTCCACATACAGGTAACGCCGAACTTGTACACTTGCCTGTAACACAGCAGCCAATCCGGTGCTGATCCCGCCAAACAAGTCCAGAAGACAAATGTTTTCATCCGGATACTGCCACACAATAGGTGTGGTGTCCAATGGAGACAACTGAGGTGGTCCTGGTGCAATCCCCGCACTCTCCTCCTCTCCTGATGGTACAAAAGCCTCCACCCAGGCTTGTTGCACCCGTTGATCAGCAACCCGCTGCAAATCCTTGTTCGTGCCCCACAATGGAATCTGAACAACCATGGCAGGCAACTCTGCCATACCATATATGTCATCCTGCTCTCCCGGAGGTGACACATCCTCTGAATGAGCGTTGCTCTCAAGCAACTCTCCAGGCCAACTCACTGCAGCTGTGAATGTTGCTAGTGTTGACATCTTGCCTCGCTGTGCAATCGCAACTCCTCCTATGAACGTCACAAGGAGCTGCACATGCCGGCCCTTCCCGGATTGTCATCCAGGCCTATAGGAAGCTGACTCCTCCCAAAAATCCAGGGTGAAGCCCATGGAGTACAACACTGCCCCACCAACCAGAACATTGTACGAGACCGCGTCTGTCACAATGGCCTTGGCTCGCATCACTGAGCCATCTGTAGGATGATCCGGCTATAGTCTGATAGCCAACTCATGCCGTGTCATGCCCCGAGCTTGCTCCGATCCTCCCAGAGACGTCTGTATCTGGAAAGGACAAGGCTCCATATCCGCCTCCGAGAGGCCCAAGCCTGCAATAGCAGCTTTGCCCAATATCAACGGCTGAGCTCCCTAGTCCAACAAGACCCTCAGTGGCCGGTACCTCTTGCCTGCCGATCCACTCAAACAGAAAATACCCTCCTGGTTGTCTAACATAACAACCCCAGGTGTCACCATGGTGCGCTCAATGGCTGGCCTAGCTGGCAGCTCCATCAACCTGGCAGCTGCAGCTTGCCATGGCAGTCTTGACCCTCAAATCCGAGGATCCCTCCGGCACTACACCTCCAACTATCTCCGCAGAAGATGAAGTAACCTCCCCACTCTCACATAGTGTAGCTGCCAGCCTGAACACCTCAGTTGGTCTTACCCCCGGCGTCGCAATCATGGTAGCCGAGAACAATGGAGCTTGGCACACAGATGTGGCCGCTCCCAACAGCACACTAGTTGCCGTAGCCTTGGCAACACTAGGTAGTGGTGCTGCTCGTGTAGCTCTCCCCAATGGTATAGTAACCTCCGCCTCGGTAACAGTCGGGCGAGAACTAGGTGCCATGGATGGCGTCGACACCGTCTCCGCCAATGTTAATGACTGAGGAAGCCTGGCCTGACGGCTAGTTTCCCCACGCTGTGGATCCAACTCCACCTCTGCACCTCGTGGCTCAGGAACTCGTGCTGCTCCTCGAGTCACTACCGCTGCCCACTCCACTTGCACTCGTGGTAGTGCTGCCCCGCACATGAATCCCATGCCTCCCATATCTCCTCCCTCAGGAGCCGGAGGCGGACCATCCGGCCTTGGAGCCGGTACCACCTGAGCTGTAGCCATGGCAGTGAGCCTCTGCTCTAGCTGCTGAAGCCGGTTGGCCATGCCTTGGTTAACACCCTGACCTCCGCGTCCTTGGCCATGTTGAGCTTGCCCTTGGCCTGCACCTTGTGCCTGGCCACCTCGTCCTCTCTGGGCTGCTCCACCTTGCCCCCGGCCACCATTGTTCCCTTGGAATTGGCCTGGGCGCAACTAAAGTGCAAATGTCGCGTCTTTCTTCGTAGCTCTCATGAAGGCTCTAGCTCCAAGAAACAGGGGTTGAATACCTTTGGTACTTTTGTATTTTTGTCTTGCCGAATTATTTCGTGATCGCCAGTTGATGTCAGGATTATGAAGTACAAACCAGGGAAGTCCAAGGATCACAGGATTCATTGGAGACTGGATGACATTGAAAACAATCTGTGATGCTTGATTTTTAAGCTTCACTTCAAGGGGTCGAGTTTCATGGTCAATATTTCCTGATGCTAACAGTCGTCCGTCGATGACTTCAACAGGGGCCGAGAATTTCTTTCTTACGAGCGTTAAATTGTGTTGCTTTGCAAAGTCTTTGTCAATAGAACACGCTGAAGCGCCCGAGTCCAAAAGTGCTTCCTTTGCCTTCCTCTAGGCAATCCTTCTTGACATGGGGTCCTCCACATATCCAACACACCACCTCCGCCCGTTGTTGGCCTGCAAATGAAGGGAGAGACCCCTGCATATGAGGTCATCTCTGTCCTTCCCTGAGCTTCACTTGAGCCCCCTTGTTGCCTTGAGCACGTTGAGGTAGTGGTTGGCTAGGAGCACCACTACCCCGTGGTGTCTCCTTAGCAAATCCCACCATGACCACTCGTTCCTCCACCATGTTGAGCTCTATCCACTCTGCCAGCAAAAACACATTTGCTAAGGTGGGTTGGGCCGCTTGTAGGAGAGTTGCATCCCGCACCCTTCTCCTCAGCTCCTTGTCCAATATCCCATACCAGAATTAGACTGCTTGAGCTTCCGTAACCCCTTGGGTTACATTTATCAAGCGCCTCATGCGAGTGAAAGCCTCCCTCAAGCTCTCAGTAGGCTTCCATTGGAACTCTTGCAAGCTCCGCAACTTCTCTGTCCTCACCCCTTGGTAGTTCCCTCGCAACTCTTCGAAGAACTCCACAACAGGGTTGAAGGCAGGCACGGGTACTGGTGCTGGTGCGGTAGTGGCTTGGGTGGACGTCGTAGCTACGGTACCACCAGTCCCACTAGCCCCACTGCTGCTTGCTGAAGCTGCCGGTGCAGCGGCAGGTGTAGCCACTGCCCTCGTGGCTCTAGTGCCCCTAGTGATGGAGACATAGTCGGGTGACCAGTACATCCTCCACTCCTCGATCTCAACCTCATGCCCCCGCCTGAACTCATGGTAATCATCCATAGGCGGCCCCTCAAGGTGCTGAAACAGCCCCTTCCATGCCATGAAAGGCGTAAATAGTTGTGGATTGCGCATTTGCTGCAAATCACACCAACTATCAAACTCTTGGATAAAATCATCCAACTCGATGGTGCCCACCACCCCAGAGTACCTTTGTGGCCCCACGGCTCACTGCTAAGCGTGATAGGAGCACGCGTGCGACCGCCGAGGCCATGCACGTCGGCCATTGGACTGCCGTCGAAACATCAAACGTCCCGGAGGCACAATAATGGCCGCCGCCAAGGACTTTCATGGTCTGCCCTAAGTCCCACCAAAAGGGTCCGCCAAAAGGGTCTGCCAAAAGGGTCTGCCAAGAGGGTCTGCCAAAAGGGCTGTGGCACTGGTCTGTCGCATTCGTGAGGCAAAGATTGTCTGCACTCGGTCTGCCGTCGGGGTCTGACCAGAGTTCTCTAGGCTGGTCTGTTGGTTCGGTCTTCTCGTCTGGACTGGCATGGTGCACTCTTCTCTTCTCTTCTCCTGCTCTGCCCATCTGGTCTGCCCTCTGTCTGCAGTGTGTCCCCACCTGTTTCACCATTTCAATGGTCCTCCGGCTGGGTCTTTGCATCCCCGCACTATCATGGTAACACTTGGAAGGTCCACTGGTTCGTTGCACAAAAAATTTCGCCACACATGCCCATTTTGTCCTGTATCGATGGGTCCACCTGCAAACAACATCCAAGAGACGGAACTCGGGAGGAAATCGGAATTTTATACAGCCAGCCATGCACATATGTTTCCGCTATTTTTGCAATGCCATTCCACACATGCTATATGGAGGACAAGCCTCGAACAAGACAGTGTGACAAGGGAAAGGCCGATTCTCAATTGCTGTCCGCTACATGAGTCGTACTTGTTAGCAAAGACCTAAATACTTCCATTCAAGTCTACACTGTAAACTCAATGTAACTCACTTCCCCGCGCTCAAACAGTCCCACGAATAGGCAAACAACAAAGCAAAAATAGTAGAAGCATATGAACAAAAGAGGCTGTGGCTTGAAACGATGGACTTCGACGTTGCCAGAGAGTCCATGGAGTCATGCAAAGGGATTCTTCACAACCGCCGAGTCTGTTGGTTCTAAACAGTCAAACAACAAACAACAGCAAGCAACACGAGAAAAAAAAAAAGAGCAAAGGGGGTCTGAGGAGATCGGCGAGTGCCATGGCATGCCCTAAATCCAGACGGTCTAGATAAAACCGGATCTGGATGGGCAGATGCGCGCCACGTAGGTCTGGGTCTGTTGTGCCGGTCTGGGGTGGTCTGCGGGCAGACCCACTGGGGACCCGATGGCGGGCGGACCCAGCAACGAGGGCGGGCGGGCGGGGGCCGCAGTCCGGGGGCAGGCTGGGCGGCGTGCGGGCAGGGCCGCGGGCGGCTGGCAGGTGGGGGTGGGCGGGGCGGGGGAGGGCGACCCCGCGTCCGTGCGGGCGTGCGTGCCCTGTCCCACACGCGCGACATAAACTCCCAATTATTCAAAAATGAGAGGTTTTTAGTATACATATATGTGTATATATATATTAAAGCTGAACAGGGGATAGAAGCCCCGGCACACCCGAAGGTTTTAATTTTTTTCCTTCAAATAATGCAAATAAAGTTAATCTAGGGGCCGGACATAACGGTGGACCCTGCTGGATAACTCATGAGCAATAACCTGATAAGTTGCGAGACTGTGGACTAAGAGCGTGTAGTAGCCCTATAGATTCCATTGCTACCATAGAAGGCAACCAAAAAACATTGAAACCAGTAAACTACCTAGTCATTGTTTTCTGGTGTAAATCGCCAGATTTCGAAAACGGTCCGCTGCTTGTACAAAGGAATTCTAGGATATAAAATCCGAAAATTTCGCCAAAAAGCGCCAGTAGTTGGATATCAGGAGCTTGCTTTTGCCAATGTGGACCCATTAAAATGTAACACCTGTTATAAAAGCCATTTTTCTAACCCTGTCACCTCGTTATTCTGCCACATTGGCGCTGGGTAGCATTCACATGTGCCCCCCCCAGTGATTTATGAAAAAGAAAACAGTCATCAAGGTAGTTTAATTTAGTACCTTAAAGATCAGCACAGCCAGATGCTCTGAATTTTGCAACTATTGGGAGCACAAAGCATGGTGATAGGGGTTTAATGTTTTCAAACCACGGTCATAGCATAGGGCCATAGGGGTTTCGTAATTTCAACCGGAAATAAAAGTCATTAGCGGATATAGGCCACTGATCATTGCATTTATGGGGTATTAATGTAGGATAACTTACTTGGTCTATCTATACATTTCTGAAAATTCAATACAAAATAGTCCCTGCAAACCCAAAACACATATAATACTTAAGTAATCATACTAATATTAAAATATTACTCACAATACAGTTACAATAAGAAAAACCGGCTTCGCCAACAACATGACAAAAAGGCGTTTAGTACTCTAGGCACCTTATATGAACTCTCGCTAGTGTGGCCTGCGCCGCATATTGTACCGTCCCATCGTTTTACTAAGTATATATGTAAAAGAAATTTATTTTATTTTATTTTATTTTATTGGTAAAGAGGGACGGAGGCCTCCAAAATTTTATAGATAAGGAGGATATAAATATCCCAAGGGGTACATAGAGGAAAAAATAACCTCATCAACGAATGCCATAGAGATTGACCAGGAAGGCTATGCTTCGAGACCAAAGTAAGGGCTGCTGCACCAAGACGGTCAAGCAAGATCAAAGTGAAACTAAAGAGAACTAAATAGGCAAATTGAGGAGGTTTACTATTTCATGAGCAGAAACCATGAGCCATGAGCCATGAGCCGCATGAGCCGCATGAGCGGTGAGCCGAAGTCTAAGATACGCGGATTTCATGAGCGGACTCCTCCAAATTTGGAAATGCGGCAGATTAAACAAGTATTAAAATAATAGTTTTTTTATTTGACCTTGCCGTTTTTGGACGTTCCAGATCATGTAATGCGGCGAAGATATGTCGTCAGTAACAAGTCCGCTCATGGTTTTTTAGATCCGCTCATGGAAATAAGTGACCGTGCAACGGGAAATCCAGCATACCACTGCAAAAGGACGTCGCATACTGGCCTGTATAGAGTATTCCGCGGTTTTACATGCCGTAACATTGGAATGAAGCTGACCCTTTTGCCGCGATTGAACCAATGGAGTCTGCACCAATACAGTCTGCAGTACTTCACAATTCTGTCTTCTTCGGGTATTCGGCGGGAAAGGTTTGCAACTGAACTGGGAAATATGGTGCCGCATTAGGGTTGGCACGTGCGAAATTTCGGAGCGGTTTGGTGTTGGCGAAGGCCGCCTCTACCAGTACCTACGACGATACTTGGAAATGCGGCGCCGCATTTCCTTGTCGGAGGTCGAATGAGGAAAACAAGTTTTCGGAAAGCAGAAAAACATGAACCCTCCAACATACAAAAATACATGCACGTGGAAACAAGTGAACGATATAGTAATATCTTAGTTCGAGCAAAACAGGTTACTGGTAGGCAAGACATATGTCGGACCTTTCTGTGGCCAGAGTCTGAGGTACTGGCAGCAGTACAGTTCTACTATCCGAAAAGGATGGGCGTACCATTGTATGGGGACCGCAAGCCAAGCTCACTGGTCCCCTGGATCCATATTCAGAAGAGTGTGAACCTCCTGGGGGCTCAACCTTGGTGCATGTATGAAGTGATGAGTTGTGGAATTACAACGGTGTCTTTTTAGGTACACGTAGTACAAATGCTTGCAAGGGCAGTATGATGCCCCCTTGTTCGCCATGATCTGGAAGTCGGTGCAATTGCAGGTGGGTAATTCTGAAATGGTGATGGTGTACACCTCATTGCGAACAGCTGAGCCCGCCGTGGCCATCTGATACACACGCCCGAATCCTGGTGGGGGCACTTCTGTCGAGCTCTGGATTGTACAGTTCATCCGAAGTGCATTCCCCATCCTTGTCTCGTTCACTTTTGAGGGAGGTCGCCGCCTCTTCGGTTTCCCCCAACGGTGTGTAGGATGCTTAGAGCTGTCGTGTCCCATTGTTCTTGCTCTCACAGGGGTCGGTGGTGGAGGCTGTGGAAGCGGAAATGGTTATCTGGGGACGTCAGTGCGCTGCACCATCCGAAATCCTGCGGCGGTAAGGGCGTCGGCCTCAACCTGACTCAGATCGCAGCTTGGTTCCACCGGCCACACCGGGGGAGCCTCTGGCATTGTTTGTATGCCGTACTTGGGCTTTCCATACACGCAAGTCATAATGTCGTGCCTGCAGAACCAGAACTGGGTGGTTGTCGCCTCCGCAAATTTTGCATGGACAAATCTTCCTGTAAAAGTAGGAGCAGGGACAGCCCCATCTGGATTCCTCCTTATCATCTCTAAACAACGTTGCCGTGTATCCACACGAATTGCGGAACACCTTCCTCGAAACGACGGCTTTGTGCGAGCAATTCTCCACTGTGATGCAAACACAGTCGTCTCCACAATGGCTTGGCCATACTGCATAACAGCGGGCGGAATCTGGGGCAAGGGAGCGGTGGGAATTTTTTGCACGAAATCCCCGGTTGAAGGCGACGGCGATCTGGAATTTCTTGGGCTTCCACTGCTGGAAGACACATTGTGCGGCAACATGACGGGACCTCGAGGTGCTGTCCGAATGTTCCTGTCGGATCTCCAGGAATCCTCTTCGCACCCGGGTTCCTCTTCAATCCTCCGCCTGACAGGGCGAGTCCGGACGTCCCCCTCTAGGTGTTCACCTCTGCGGTGCAGAGGCGTCCCTTTGATCTTCTCTCGCAATGCTGTCGCCCATTTCACTGGATTCTTGGACCTCGAAGCTGTTCGTACCAACAATTCCTCCCTGTCCGGCCCAAAGCCCCATTGTTTGCCGCTCAGGAACTTGTAGTACGTGGCTTGCTGCATGATTGCTCTGTCGATGTCCTCCGTTGTGGCCGTCACTACGTCCACCAGATGTGCGGCAGAAGACGCTCGCCAGGAGGAGTGGACCGATTCTGCCATATTCGTGTTCGGCATGTCCGTGTCGGAATCCAAGCACCGCTCCTAGAAGGACACAAACAATGGTGAGGGACCAATCGAAATGTCCGTAACAGAAAGACAAATGAACGAAATTGACAGCAGCCTACCTCCCGCATGTACTGTCCGAACTGTCGATACCGAAAATGCCACCACCCCAACCAGCTGTGCAATGCTCCCAGATTGGTTGTCTCCACTGCACCTGACGTGTTCCACCAAGCCTCGATGATAGCAAACTTAACCTCCGCGTCATCAAATGTGGGTGCATCCTTCCACGCCGTACAAAGGACACGGTGTTTAGCCTGGAATGAGCTAGCAACAAATTGGTAGTGTAGTGGGATAGACTCTGCATCCAATGGAATCCACATGATCTCTCTTTCCCCTCCATTGGAACATTGGGGTCCTCACCGTACACACGCCGCACCGCTGCCCAGTTGGCCTGAGCGTTGTCTGCCATGAATCCCCTGAAATTGGGCTCTGGCAATCCCGCCCTTGCCATCTGCTTGTTTATGCCCTCCCACAGATGCATCTCGGACTGTGTGTCCTCCCCTTTCATCTCGCAGATTGCAATCGTCATGAGCCTCTTGGAGTGATAGTCATAAACATGCGCACCCATAGTCACCCACTGATGGTTTGTAATTCGCTTGATGTGATCAAACATCACCCAAGCATTCGACAAGTTTCCAGTTGTCATGCGAGTGACCAAGTCGACTCCACTCCCAGGCCCACACGTCGACATTTTGAAAATGTAACAACGATCGGATTCGCTGCCTTGCCCTGGAAACCTGCTACCTTGGATGTAGTCATATCCAGTCATTCGTTTCACCTCCAGGATTGAGTACATGTCCGACCCCCTGCCGAACTCCTGCTTGCAAGATACGATGTGATTCCGCACATTCGGACTACAAACGTGCGAGACGGACTCCAAGAGGTCACGCATCTCGTCTTCGGTCAAGGGCTCTCGGTCGGAACCATCTTCAGACATGATTTTGCCAAGAGCAATCTTGTGGGCTGCCTTCAGCTGAATCTGCTTTGGTCTGGCTCCGGGGCTCAATTTCACCTCCTCTTTTATGATGTCGTGTGCTTCCTGCACAGCCTCACGCATGTTGCCTCTCGCCAAGGGGTGGCAGTGGACCCCAACGTGTATGCAAGCTCTAGTCAAGTCCGGGAGCAAATGGATTACGTAATATTGCTTGGCTCTGCACATGGACATGCACGTCGGTGGTTCTTTGCAATGTGCACACTTGAAAGAACCCGCAGGAGCTTGGCTGGAGACAATGAATGGATGATGCGTTGTGCCAGTCCAATCCGTCTCGTTTCTCCGCCCTCCTTTGGAGAGAAAGTGGAAGCAGGTGGGATTGAGGCACCTCAGCTTCCCCGCACAGAGGACATATCGTACACGAACACCATCAGCAATTTTCGTGCTACTGGTCTTCGTCACACACCAGGGGTGTCCGTCATGCTTTCGATCCATGTCTGTTAACATCCCGGAGGCTTTGTTTGACGAAGAAACAGGTGGAAACTCGAAGATGACATTGCCATCGACTTCGGGAGGCAGAAACGTTACCTTTCTGACTGGGAATTTGGCATAGTCGAGAGCAGCCAGCTCGGAGCGAGAACCATCGAGGTGATGTTGTCGTAGGAGCTGCACAATGGACCGGGTTGGAGTTATGCTCGAGGGCACATTCGTAGCACCGACAGAGACGTCCATGCCGGATTTGAACGACCGTGTGGAGGACATGGGTACCTCAATGCAATCATCTTCCTCGTCGGAAATGTCGAATACGTCCACACGAGAAGCTATGGAGGGTCTTGACGGTCCAGGTCGGGAATGATTATCGTTGCATACCTCTCTGTTGGCAGTGGCCGCCTCTCGGTTTCCGGACTCCTTTGTGGATGGTGTGGGCAGCGACTGATTCGGAAAGGGAATGGGCATTTCCACAGCTCGGTACAGGATGGTGTCTGACGGGGGAACGTGCCATTCGATTCCGCAACCTCCGTCGTTACCTAGCACGACAATGGTCTCGTCAACCTGTCCAGGAACATCCTTCCTTTCTTCTTCCAAATAAACTGTGCCCGGTTTGAGCTTGAATTTGGAACAAAGGTAAGTTTCAGTCACTCTGCAAAGTCCTCCCTCGTTTGGGATCCAGGCTCTCCCAAGTTGCGGAGGACAGCAAACTATAGCGTAGGAATTCGGAGCCATCGAACACCGCACGGAGTTGGCAAGTGCGAGGTTCAGTATAGCGACAGACCAAGGCTCACAGGCACCATCTAAGTGGATCTGCGGAGTCCATCGACGATTGGAAGTCGCACATTGAAGTGGAAAGTATTGTTTCAAGCTACATGCATGAAGGTGGGAGGTTTGATTCCATAGCCAGTAAGTATGACAATGATGGCCGATTCGGCGACGAAATAACATCTCCTGACAGTTTCTCCTGAGGGTGGATCCAGCAGTATTCTCGGTGCAGACAGGAACGTTCGCACTGACAAGTGCCAGGACTGTTGGTTAAAACGGTCAGACAACCAAGTTGTGCTCATCAAGACTGGCCGCAATGTTGTTTCGGAACAATGCAACCCATTCAGGTTCCAGATTTCCCGTCCCGAGTGATTCTTTCGATTGCTGGTGGACGGAAATACGGCGCCGCATTTCCGTTTTGCTTCTTGGTCATGCACCAGAGCGACGGAAATGCGGCACCGAGTTTCCGTCCGGGGGAACCTTTATACTCTCCAGAACGGAAATGCGGTAACGCATTTCCATCCAGCAAGCACGGTATGTGAAGGTGGAACGGAAATGCGGTACCGCATTTCCGTTCTGATTGAGAATTATGAACAACGGGAACAGAAATGCGGCACCGCATTTCCGTCCGAGTCGCACTTTTCCGACATTCCAGAACGGAAATGCGGCGCCGCATTTCCATTTTGTATCTGATGCATGGAGCTGAGGGATAGAAATGCTTGCAGCACATTTCCGTCCTTAAAAACATTCATACTCTCCATAACGGAAATGCGGTACCGCATTTCCATCCACCAAGCACGGTATGTGAAGGTGGAACGGAAATGCGGTACCGCATTTCCGTTCTGATTGAGAATTATGAACAACGGGAACAGAAATGCGGCACCGCATTTCTGTCCGAGTCGCACTTTCCGACATTCCAGAACGGAAATGCGGCGCCGCATTTCCATTTTGTATCTGATGCATGGAGCCGAGTGCGATTCCGACAGCTTCATACAGCGCAATTCCGACCGCTTGAGACATTCATACTATCCAGAACGGAAATGCGGTACCGCATTTCCGTTCTGATTGAGAATTATGAACAACGGAACTGAAATGCGGCACCGCATTTCTGTCCGAGTCGCACTTTCGACATTCCAGAACGGAAATGCGGCGCCGCATTTCCATTTTGTATCTGATGCATGGAGCCGAGTGCGATTCCGACAGCTTCATACAGCGCAATTCCGACCGCTTGAGACATTCATACTATCCAGAACGGAAATGCGGTACCGCATTTCCGTTCTGACTGAAAATCGTGAACCATCGGAACTGAAATGCGGCAGCGCATTTTCATCCGAGTCGCACCTCCCAACATTCCAGAACGGAAATGCGGCACCGCATTTCCGTTCTGATGAAATATCCTGAAACATCGGAACTGAAATGCGGTACCGCATTTCCGTCGGAGTCGCACCTTCCGACATTCCAAAACGGAAATGCGGCGCCGCATTTCCGTTTTGTATGTGAGGCATGGAGCTGTGGAACGAAAATGCGGCACAGCATTTCCGCCAGCGTCAGACGTTAATACTCTACAGAACGGAAATGCGGTACCGCATTTCCGTTCTGACTGAAAATCGTGCGCAACGGGAACAGAAATGCGGCACCGCATTTCCGTCCGAGTCGCACCTTCCGACATTCTAGAACGGAAATGCGGCGCCGCATTTCCGTTTTCTATATGGGGCCTGGAGCTGTGCTACGGAAATGTGTTGCCGCATTTCCATCCATGTGAGACCTTCAACTTTCGAGACCGGAAATGCGGCACCGCATTTCTGTCCAGGTGAGACCTCTATACTTTCCCGAACGGAAATGTGGCACGGCATTTCCATTCATCAACTAACGTATGTGAAGGGGGAACGGAAATGCGGTACCGCATTTCCGTTCACATTGAAAATCATGAACCACGGGAACTGAAATGTTGTGCCTCATTCCCGTCCGAATCGCACCTTTCGACATTCCAGAACGGAAATGCGGCGCCGCATTTCCCTTTTGTATCTCATACATGGAGCTGTGGGACGGAAATGCGGCACCGTATTTCCGTTCAACAACTAAGGTATGTGAAGGTGGAACGGAAATGCGGTGCCGCATTTTCTTCCAACAAGTACGGATGTGTAGCTTCGTGATGGTACTTAACGGAAATGCGGCGCCGCATTCGCATTTTGCTCCAACTCATCAGACGCTGGGACGGAAATGCCTTGAAATGTGAACACGTGGAGCAACGGAATTGCTGCACATGTCGGCACTCTATCTGACTGAAGGGCATGAGGCGGCGCGGCCTGACCGTTGGATAATGATGTTTGTTTTTCGGACGGCAGGCGTACCCTGAACGATTCGAATTTCGTAATGACGCAAAGTCCACGAGGAGACACTTTCGTCCAACCCTTTCGAACCCAAGTGGTGCATCACCGCCGTTTCATCTACTTTTGTCGTGTCTCCTCAGTCACCCCTCTCGCGCCCTTTCCATCTGCACTCTTTGCCCCTTTTCCCTCTCTCTGTTCTTCTTATGCTCGAACCTGAGAGGGGGGGAGTTCGTGCACCAGACAGGAGACCTCGTCGCAAGCTCCGGAAATTATACTTCGGACGTAGGCCAATGCCGAAGGGGAGGAAGCAGATGCGTCTACAGGAGGAGATTGCCATCTCCGAGCAGCAGGCCACTCAGGCAACCCAGCCACCAGTGAGAGCTCCATGCGATCGGGCTGCGCGCAGCTGATCGAGCACCGAACCCCCCATTTTGCTTCTGTAATTCTTAGACTGAATGCTAGGAGACTTGAATGCAGAACATGTTTGCATGCCTAACAGGAAAGGTGGACGTGCTGGAGGGATCGCAGGAATCCGAAGAGCCGCAGGAAGAGTCCGAGGAGCTAGCTGCAGCACGTACACCCACCCGATCCCCGAGCGCGGGTATTCCTGCCGGGCCTAGCCCTGTGCGATTCAAAGACGCGTCTTCGAAGGGCAAGTTCAAAGCCCCAGAGATCGACTCGCGTTCTTCGGTCATGGAGAATCGCCAGCAGGGGTCGGGCCCTTCTCCAGCAAAGTCGAAGAAGAAGCAGCCCGTCCCTCTACTGGCTTCTGAACCGGCTCAGGCCGATTCACCCCCCCCAACGCGAATGAAGCAGCAGGGTAAAAGACAGATTCAATTGCAGCAGACACCTTCACCTGCAAGGATGAGGAAGCAGAAGGCAATCAGGGCGACGGCCGAACAATCTCCCGCAAAACCGCTTCCACGAGCTGAAGCTCAGTTCCTGGAGGATTTCCCGCCTGCAGATGTTGGGGCCGACTCTGCTGCAGCGAAGGCAATGGGATCGACCGTTGATCTCGATTTGGTACCGGAGGAGGGTGCTGCCGCTCAACGTTCGCAGCAAGACCTCACCACCGATGAGCAAGCAGGCCCGGAGGAGGCCTCTGCAATGGCAGAATTGCCCGCAGACAGGCCCCAGAGTGCAGCTCCAGTTGAGGATGCTCCAGCTGCTCAGCCACTACCGGCACCTACAGACATGTCTCCGGAGGATTTCAAAAGTGCAGCGGATAAAATGTTGGAGGAGACACACAGTAGCATTGGCAGAGTTCTGGGCAGCAGGGTATTCCAGCGGACTCTTCGAATCCCACTCTGTCGCATGGTCTCCCTTCCCATCGTCAGGCAGGCCCTTCCCGGAGATGTGGATAAGCTCAAGTTCGCATTTCGAGAAGGGTACCGTCTGGGATCGGCAGCGTTTTACGTTTCCATTGAGAATGAGGACGGCGAAACTCGTGGACCCACTGCCGATGAATTGTCAACGTGGGATACCCACTGGCACACTCGCAACGACGAATTCGAGGCGACGCTGAAGGGTGATCCAGACTTCGGCCATATGTCGGGTAAAATGTTCTTTGTGTGGGACGGGAATCACCGACTTCTCGCCTGGTGGGAGTACATCAAGCAGAACCATGCCAAGCACATTGGCTGGCATTACATGGTGGAGTGTGTCATCCTGAAGGTGAAGGCGGCAGACTCCTCCCTGCTCAAGAATGCCATGGCGGACCTCAACTCGTAAGATACTCATACCCTTCCTAGCACGTTCGAAATGCGGTGCCGCATTTCGGTTTCCATTCTGGTTTGTTTCCGTGCTTCCGTGTACTGAACTGGAGAGTGTGCCTTGCAGGGTCACTGAGAATGCGTACGTGCATACCCACATGGCACATATGCTGTACAGGGTGAGGAAAACTGGTCTCACTGATCCGCAGATGTTTGCGGAAATGCTGGAGCCCGAGCTCATTCAGAAAGCCGTTGCAAAAACAGACCGGACATGGTATCGTCTCACTATGGATGGAATGGTGGAGGTGATATACGAAGTAAGTCGTCCTCCAATTTCCCTCTGCTCATCCTTCCCCAATTTTCAGTAATGTTTCCACATGAATCGAATGTAACGCTTCTGCATGTTTTTGTTGGCAGTCAAACATCAAGCTGGATTTGGCCCATGCCAAACGCTTCTTCATGGAAAGTGAGGGGCAGGTGAAAACGTTGCAGTCATTGACTGAGCACTTGAAGGAAGCCGGTGTCAAGTCCAGAACCAAATACAAGTCAAAGCTTGTGAAGCTGGTGGCAATTGCAGATCCGGCACTTGGAAAGGACTTCATCCCCGAGATTGCAAAACACTATTCTCGGGCCATGCAGCCGACCATGCAATTGGAGAAACTGCATCACCTCTCAACGGCATGTGTTGAGGCGAAAGAAAGGTGAGGTTTCAATGCACTGAAGTTCCTTCCTAGCAATAGCCACTCTCTTCCAGCTCCTGACATTGGATCGGAAATGGCAGACACGGTGGCTGTCGATCTGGAATGCATCCGAGAGCATAAGGACAATGTGGTCTTTTCCACTAGAAGTTTCCGACCCTGCAGTGGATGTGTGGCTCAACCGCATGACTTGGTGGTTCCAGGTAATTCAAGGTACTTCCCCAGATTTGCTTTTCTGAAATGAATTCCCTGAACTGCTACGTGACAATGCATTTGGGAATCGCAGGTAATGTCGAATGCGAAGGAGCAAGTCGTAATGCACACAAATTCGTTCGGCTTGTACGTCAAATGGGATGGAACACAGACATTGGAAGACTACGTGACACGTTTCAGATGTGCGTACAAGGACAACCTCTTCGCCAGAGAGCTACAGACAGCAAGAAGGAGCGTGGAGTTTACACATCAGGAGGGAGCGGGGAAAGCTGCAATGCGAATTGTTTACAGGTGAAGCACAGCTGCCCTTGTATGCGAAGCCTGGTTACGAGGTTTGTCTCGGAAATGCGGCACCGCATTCGCATTTTATGTTTTCGGTGGCACTCTGCCAGTAGGTTCGTCTCAATCTTATGCTCACGCATGCTGACTGCCTTGCAGGTATATGAAATACGTGCTCCTTCAGACAGGGGCCCTGGCTCAAGAGCCCCCGTTCTTCATGGCTTGGACCGTGGCGGGCCCAAGCTGTGTCTACACACCCGAGATGCAGAAACAATGGCATCCCGCGCATCTCGTTGGATGCCCGTGGTACCTGGACATGTCTGGCGGTATTGTTGACGAGTCTGAGAAAGATCTGCACGCCTTGGCAGAAGAGAAGAGAAGGAAAGACGTGTCCCTGCTGGGCCCAAGTCGGCAAAGGAATCTGCTGCTCTGGAAGAATCCAGAAAGGCAGCTGAGATGGCACAAAAGACGGTGGATGCATCTGTGCAGGCCCAACAGAAGGGTCGAAGAAGAGGACTCGCCAGCAAGAGCAGCTGTTGTGACACCCGCCAAACGAAGAAGCAGAAACAGCCTGTTCAGGAAGAGGGTGAGGAAGAGGACTCCGATGGAGACTTTGCAACCAGCCACCCCCCCAAACGTAGGCTGCCTCCCCTGTGCCCACCGTGTCACGAGAGGCACGAGAACTGGCTCAGGCAAGAAGGCACTCTTCAACCCCCCAGGGGGGCACCCTTTCGAGCCGGTGGAAATGAAGAGGCCGAAGTGGCTCCCGAAACAGTAGTCCAGTGTGAAATGAGAGTTTCTTTCTTGCGCTTTGGATGGACGGGCAGCCAAGTTGGCATACATGAAGACCATGGAAGGGTCTGAAGGGCAAAGCACTGAGAGGGCGACTGCCGAAGAGCTTCAGACACCCCCAGATTTCAGAATATGGTCTCGTTCTTTGACAGGGTGTGGTGCAGACAAGGATTGTAGGAGTGGGCGGAAATGCCACCGAGTGGTCTTGCGATATGATCATCTGGATATCCGGACTGAGAGCCTGTGGAAGGACTGCAAGCTTTGCCATCTTGGAACAGGTACTCGGAGGACTTTTGGAAGAAAGGATTCGGGCTTGCCCGCATGGTGTTGGACGACAGAGGCTGTGTGGTTGTCCTGGCGAGCAGAGGAAAAAACACTCAGACAGGAATTGCGAAGTGGACCCGCAAGAGCGCCGTCCCGATTCTGAAAAAGAAGTGGACGTGCATCAACACACTGGGCCTTCGGTCGGAAGGGAAGAAGGTGATTACGACACTGGCACTCGTCCATTCATTTGCTTGGGTGTTTTCAAATGCGGTGCCGCCGGTTTCTAATCGTTCCCCCCTGTGTATGCAGACGAAGCAGTTCGATGCATACTGCTTTGTGAAGGAGAACTCCACCTTTGCTTTCCGGAAGGAGGGAGGAAAGGTTGACCCGAACTGCGACCCACTCGATTACGACGTTCTGTTCAACAACGTTCCCAAGGAACTTCTCCCTCATAGCCTCTCTTCAACGGAACCCTGCGGTACTCACGGACTCGGAGCCCTGCCTTCATTCAGACAATTATGGAGACATGCACAGACGTGGAGGGCACAGTGCTCGACCTCATCTGTGGGACAGGTATGCAGAATCTTGATCTATGCTGTTCTGCAAATTCTCGTTAGGATGTAGTTCGCAACATCTGAAGCGCCATGTGGTAATGTGTGGATGGCATTGTAACAGGTGCCTCAATGTGGGCTGGGCGGGTTTTCCGACCGGCACCTCTTTGCCTACGAGGAGGATTCATCCGTGTGGGGATCCCATCTGGAAGGGCTTGCAACGGAATGTTAAGGCTCCCGACAGAGCGGAAGTCTCCTCGGATTCGTCGGAGTCCGAGGAAGACACAGTGGACATTGATGCGGAGGAGAACCCGGAATACGAGTGAGTGCAAACATTGTAAGTTTGCAAAGCCTTCTGGGTCATTTTTGTCAAACGAATTTCCCGACTGTGGTTCTCATTAGTCTCGTTGATGATTGTCATGTGCAGGATTGCAGGGTCCGGGTCGAAACATGTAGGGCCTACACTTCCTGCCAGGAAGAATGTCCCGTTCTTTGCGAGGGCCGACTTCATGACGAGCCCGGTGAGGGACTACTCCCTTCCTAGTTATGCAGCTAAACTCGCAAATACAGCGATTAGAAGAAGAAGTGAGAATCCCAGTAAAGTAGAGCAGATTTTGGAGAGGGCTAGGGAGGACAGAAGGATAAGGAAAGAGTTGGCAGCAGCTCAGACAGGTAGACGGGTACGAAAGTACATATGTGATTCAGCGGATGAGAGCGACGCAGACAGGGAGGAAGACGACCCAACGGAGGTGAGATGGACAGTTCCGCAAGGGGAAGATGGGATTTTCGAAAGCTGGCCAACGAGCAGTCCGCTGGAGATGAGAAAGGCACTGAGGGGGTGGGAGGCGGAGCAGGACAGTCTAGAACAGGATGAGGGTTCGGATGATTTTCAAGATTAATAGAATTTAATGAAGTCTGTAAATGTAAATTCTCTTCCAGAGTATATAAAGGAAATTCTGCCCGACATTCGTGACCCCTCTCCAGTGTGCATTCCAGCCACACAATCGCCCAAACCACGACGCTCCCAAAATCAGAATGGGGCACCGCATTTCCAAAATTTTGGCAACTCTAAGAACCTCTTTGGAAATGCGGCACCGCATTTCCAAAACAGGGGAGGGACTAAATTTTCCATTTCAATGTTGGCATAGTAAAAAGTAATCGGCCGATTGGAAATGCGGTGCCGCATTTCCAAAATTTCCTTTGTCCACACGCCAGTTTTGGCTCTCCCGCTCATTGCATGGATGCCACCACGCTTACAGAGGTCGAACAAGGAGGTCGAACAAGGAGGTCGACGATGGCGGCGGAATTGAAAATGCGGTGCCGCATTTCCATATTGGGGATGGTCGTTGTTCGAACTGCAGGCCCATCATCAAAAATTGGCACCGCATTCCATTGTAAAAAAAAAGTCGATGACGGACATGGAAATGCGGGCGCCGCATTTCCAGAACGGACATCGCAATTTGTCCATTTGCAGACCCTCTCAGGAAACGGAAATGCGGTAACGCATCCAATCGCGCTGGTCGGAATGTCACACTTTTCGAAGTGTTGGACGGAAATGCGGCCACCGCATTCCCTTGTCCAAAAAAGAAGTTTCCATTGCCAAGCTGGAAATGCGTCGCCGCATTTGCAATGCCAACCTCGTTGTCTGTCAATTTATAGACCCGTGTTGGTATTTCGTGTACCTGGACGGAAATGATTGCACCGCATTTCG